>OX101754.1:18642778-19890945 GCA_944452675.1 Tachina lurida | reverse complement strand
AAATATTTTTTTTGATGTTTCAAAGTAGTTAAAGTTGAAAAATTTACATTATATTTGATTTTAATCATATTCGAAAATTCAAAATTGAGTTCGAATTTTAATTTTTAAAAAAGTAACTCTCCTCCTTTAATTTTTTGCCAAAAAATATTATTTAAACCCAGAGCATTCGAAAATATAAGCTAAATATCGAAAAGTTCGATCATACTCAAAATAATATCCTATAATGCTATTGTTTCACAATACACAATTAAAATTGAAAGAAAAGTATCTTCTTCGTTTTTAGGCAAATACGAATTTAAATTCGAATTATTTTATATACAACTATAAGCTATTAATTTTTAATGAAAATTATACCTTTTCCTTAAATTTGATGTAAGAAATTTGGATTTTTTGTTAAAAAAAATATATAAAAATTAGGCTTTGGAAACTTTAAGCTAAATTTCGAAAGTTTCGAACATACTCAAAATTATTTCCTTTAAGTATTACAGTTTTATTATTTCATAATTAAAATTGCAAGAAACGTATTTTCTTCGTTATTACGCAAATTTGAAGTTATGATCGAACTGTTTTATTCTTAAAAATGAAGTATTGAATTACTTATTTTTTATTTGTTCATAATAGTTAAAATTGCTAGAAAAGTATTTTCTTCGTTTTTAGAAGAATTCGAATTTAAATTCGAATGGTTTACATTTAACAATTAGCTATAAATTCTTAAAATTGGTTATAAGAAGAATGGATTTTTTTATTGCAAAAAAAAAACTATTGAAAAATTGGGCACTCGAAACTTTAAGCTAAAAACCGAAAGTTTCGAACATACTCAAAATTATTTCCTCTAAATATTACAGTTTTATTATTTCATAATTAAGATTACAGGAAAAGTATTTTCTTCGTTTTTACACAAATTCGAACTTAAGTTCGAATTGTTAATTGTTAAGTAACAATAAAGTCTTGAATTTGATTATTAATGAAATTATACCTTCTTTAAATTTATTGTAAAAAGTTTAATAAAAAAATTGTGAGTTCGAATATTGCAACTAAACGACAATGTCTATACATATTCGAAAATTCATCCCTGAACCTTTCTATTTTTTCTAAAGGTAAAAATTTTATTAAAAAATTTTTTTTTTGCTTTTTAAGTTTATGTTTGAATTTAATTGGGTTATTAAATTTTTAGTATTTGGTAATTGCCCATGACTAAAAAATTTTAATTTTTTCAATTTAGAAACTTTATATATATAATTTTAATATTTCTGGATTAATTACATATAATGATTTTTAATATATGAGAGTTTTTTAGATTCATTTTCAAAACACTAATGTATTCGAAAATTCAAATAAAGTATCCAAATATTCGAGTATAATCAAGGAAAAATGCACAAGCTATTACTAAAGAAATTGTTTACTTTTCGAAAACTCGGAGTTCAGTAATTTATAATATACATTTTTCGAATTAAGTATACCTTCCCTAGATAGAACGTCATAAGTTTAGTTAAAATCATCTATGTTCGAAAATTAAAACTGAATATCGAAATATTCAAACATTGATGTTTAGCATAATTCGCTGCAAAATATTTGTAATAATTGCCCTTAGTAAAAATGTCGTTTTCTGTTATGTTCGAAAATTCGAACTTTATTCGAAAATTATGAATATTTAACAAATAATTTCTAATATTGATTTTTTAGCAAACTCTATTTTTTAATGAAATAATTTTATAGTTTCGCAAATTCGATTACATTCTAATATGAAATTACGAAACATATTTGAAATGTTTATATTCTTTTTATAGCATTTTGAATGTTAATTTTTAATTTTCCAACAATGTTCGAAGATATGTATGTACTCTTTAGAAAACTTCGAAGATTATTTTTTATTAAAGAAAAAATGTATAACATGAGCTAGAAATATTTTTCTTAGCTAAACTATTGACATTTTAGGTTTTTTTTTAACTGAAGCTTAATTGAAACTCCAACTCTTGATCTTCAACAAATCAAATTTAACTTCCTTCTTTACAAAGGAAAATGAAAACATGATTTAATCATCAAAATTCAATTTATGAAGCACCTAAAGCGATTGTACTCGTATTAACTTCGGCTAATGCACAAAGAAAACAAGAGAAAGACTTACTTACGTAAGCAACAAACACTCAAGATTTATGTTTGAATTAAATCTTGAGTCTACCTGCTGCGCGCATGCGCATAGAAATTGTTTGCGTACACTTGAGTTCCTGTTGTTTAGCATTAAAGCTTTGGCATACTAAATATAAGATACAAAAAAAAAACACGCACTTTTTGCGTGTACGAGTATTTGTAGAAATACCTACGATGTCAATGTCAGTTTAACTAAATGCAAACAGAATGTTGCATAAATAATAATGCCAGTAAGTGGTAAGCAAAACAAGCTAAGGAAACTCCTTTGAATGTTGAGATTTAAAGCCAAGAATATAATATTAAAAAAAAAGAGCTGAGCCAGCAAAAACAGGAGAAGTTGGAGTAAACAAATCATACAAGTTTTCTGTTGGTGTGGCTCAGTTGTCTTCAGATGTTTTTAATAAGTATAAAGATACTTATGTACACATGTATGGATGTCAATATGTATGTAGATACCCAGTAAAAAAAATTGGAAGTCATTCTAAAGGAAGTACATTTTCATTGCTTCCAAAAAATCGATATTTTTAATTTTCCGATAGTTAGCAGAAAACCAAGTAGAAGTTTATTTTAGTCATACAAAACCTTGTAATTCCTCTCTAGTTTTAGAATTTACTCACCAGAATTTTTAAAAAATCGTTTTTTTTTAAGAAACTTATGAACTATTTTTGGTCTAAAATTTCAATGTTATTTGCTTAAATTTACATTAAATTACTGTTTCGCGTTTAAATTCCTATAAAAAGAAACTAATTGTTAAAATAGGTAACTATTAGCAATTTTTCCTAGATGAAAATATTATCATAGAACACAAAAAAAAGACATTTTTCTTAAAATCGCTTCCAATTCGGTGACCAGGCAGCGAAAAAGAGAACTTCTTCCAATGACAACCCTATGTAAAAATCATTACATCGGATCGAAATTTGCACTACTTCCAGATCGCAAACTCTACATTTTCATGACTTTTTTGGAGTGTCTTTTTTTACTGGGTATGTATGTACTTTGTATTTATGTTGAAATTGTATTGTGTTGTTGTGTGGCAAATTTGTAGGAAAAATAAACATTTTATCAACTTAATTGCTTTTGAAGTCGTACAACCTTAAGGCAATATCGACAAACATTTTCAAATCAAAAGAAACTGGGAATACAAAAAAAAAATACTACAAGGATTTTAATTTCCTTTCTTAATTTTAGAAGAAGGAACAGCTAAAGTAGAAAAATATCTGTTACGTACACAAGACTTAAAATTTGCTTTGAAGCAAGATACCTATAGAGAATAAATATGCAACCATATTCTTATGTATCTACGTGTACATACAGGAGACAGACAGCACACAACAAAGTGGGTGTCACAACGGACAATATTAATTGTTTATTGCAAGTGTTTTCAAACAAAAAGCTACATGGATTAATTATATTTTAATTAGAAATTATTAATGCAAAAGCAGTAAAAATATTTATAATATTGAGACAACAATGACGTTTAAATAACATGTCAAACTACAAAAGTTTTAACTATAAATAATTATGAATAAATAATTTTGAATAATAAAACAATAAAGCTTTATTGTTCTAAAGAGTGTTTTAGATGTTCACATTTTTGAGCTGGCAACACTGTTTTTTTGACAGCTCATTTGACAGCCGAACGACAGTTACTTTGTATCGAATTTGGTATGCACTTTATTGAATATTTTGTTGCAAATGCTTAAAAACGGCCACGGAAGAAAGTGAACGTCTAAAAAATGTGAGCGTCGATCCACAAATCCTCCCTTGGAACAGCCAGAACCAGACTCTAGGGCAATGATAAGCAAACACATACATATGTAATGTAAAAGAGAGCAAATTGCATGCTTGTACGAATGTACGTGTAAAAAAGAGCATAACAAAGTGCCCACGGGCGGCCTTTTGATGATCAATGCTCTAGGGCCTTTATTGCACCACCCACCGCACCCCCCACCCAACAACGCTCACTAAACACCTAGTGCATCAATAATAGGGTCAATTGCAAAGTAAATGTCATTTTTGTTGCCTCTATTTTAGCTCTGTGTTGAGCAAAAATATTAGAAAAATATGTGACGAGTAAAAAATTTCCAAAGTCGTAAATACTAACTGCCTTATTCATAAATAAACAATAACAAAAATTAAAAATTTTAAAAACCCCCGACATACAGACCAATCGGATGGACAGATTTTCTTCAAGTATAGGCCAGAAGATATAGATAGTCTCTTTTCATATGAAAAAAAAAAACAAATTAATATCGGTCTAGTCGTTTGGGAGCTACGGCGGACACACAGATTCAACAAAATCACCCTTACTTATTCCAGTTGTCAACATGGACGGCACGTCAATACGATACCAAATAATTGTGACTGGTCTACTCACTCTCGAAAACGATTTGGTGCTATTGACAGTCTATTTCTGTTCCCTAACGTCTGAAAAACAGCATAAGCTTGTCAATAGCAAGCAGTCAGTTGTTTTGCACAACGGGTAGACAATCCCCATATTTTTGGTATTGTATTGACGTGACGTCGATGTTGACAACAGGAATATAGGTGATTATATCTAGAAAACATGTGATATCTTCTAAGCAGCTGGACCGATTTTCTTCTACACCAGAGAACACTCTCGATCAAGTCACGTTTCAAACACAAAAAACTAAATCAAAATCGGTCCAACCGCTTGGTCTGTACGTACAGGTACAGCTACACAGCTGTACTCTACAAATCCTTTCGGTTAATCAGTTATTTTTAAGCTAACTATTTCCCAACTATGCTGACTGACACTTTGATTAATTTTCAATGAAAACAACTAACTATTTTAACAATGCTATGTCGTAGGCGGTAGTCAATTGTTCCACTCTGTCAACTAATTTAAATTTGACTTTATTTAAGTCACCTGGTAGTCTGTAAATTTGCAAAAAGATATTGCTACCATCTCAAATAATAACAGAAACATTTTAATATAAAATTTAAATGAGTTTCACAATATTGATAGATAAGGTTCGATACTATAATTTATATTGAAAAGTATATCGAAAGTTTTCTATCGATCTCGTGGGCCTTCCAAAAAGTCTATGATACTTAATTTCTTCTTAAGTTTTGATAAGTAATGCCAGAATTTCTGCCTTGAACGACACTTCTTTACGTTCCTTATCGAGCTTTATTTGTATCTCTACCTTCGTGATCTCAGTTAACGTTTCACTCCCAAGAGACAATAGTTAGAAAAGAAGTACAAAATTAATAATAAAAGCAGTTTATTTTGCAACTCTCCTAATATTCAAAATAAATTAATCAAAACCTATGAAAAAATGATTTCAAACTTTAATTCCCTTAATTTATGTGTTAACTTTTTCGGAAATTTAGGTGACGTTTAAGACAAACGTTACAACATAATTGCTTTAAATTATTTTTTAAATGTCCATATTACTTAAAAGTAAGCAATTTCTTAGTTAAAAGCACTAATACGATTATTATTATTTATTACTTTTATTATTTTTGCGTTGCAATTATTAAAATTAAAAATGTTTGTTAGTAAGAAATTGTTGATAATCACTTACCTGTCAAATTAATGAGGGCCGCTGTTACGTCTCTCATGCACCTAAAGCTCTTTTTTGCATCAATTCGTATTCAGAAGAAATTATCTTCAGTACTGGCTTTCATCAGAAGAGTCGTGCAGAGATTGGATTAGTTGTTGATATCTTGAAGTTATTTTATTAGATGGATGTCTGAAATGAATAGAAAGGAGTAAGGTTAGTAATTTTTTTTGAGAAGCAATTAATATAATAAAGTTAATATAATTTTACGATTGAAATTAAAATCAATCAATGGGTTTGATCATAGGTTTTTTTAAGAATCACTGACTGAATTACTTTCACCCAAGTATATTTGTCCTGTTTTTGGCAGCTGAAGCAAAATATGTTATGGGGAAAACGTAGCCTATTTATCGACTGAATGTAATTTAAATAAGTTTGATCATAGGTTTGTGTCAAAAACAGGGACCGTAACGGTTATAATTTTTATTTTAAAAATCACTTTTTAATCATTATTTCTTGATTTTTATTTATCCCTCACAAAATAAGAGTTATTTTGTGACTTTTATTTATTCCTCACAAAATAACAGTTACTGTTTGATTTTTATTTTTTTGCTTAACTTTTAAAATGTAGAAAGCGTAATTTTTACGTTAAAATGAATATTAACCGATTTAAAATTGAACTTATCGCCAGAGTCTTTAAAAAAATTCTTATATGTTAAATTAAATTTACTTTTTTATTATTTATTAATTTTAAAAATTAAAATTTTTTTGAGCAAAAAAATAAAAATCAATAAGTAACTGTTAATTTGTGAGGAATAAATAAAAGTCACAAAATAAGAGTTATTTTGTGAGGAATAAATAAAAATCAAAAAAATAAAAATCATTGCATCTACAGGTAGTCCATGTAACATGGAGTATCTTGGTATATTCCTTGTGCACGTAGCACTTCTTTATTATTGTGATTTTTTCACTTTAAATTGGGAAAATAATCGTTATTTGCGATCCCTGGTCAAAAACGACCGACTGAAGGTGGCGTTGCAACGCGTTGGTTGTAGTAGTTAGCACGTTGACTATAAAACCGAAGGTCCTGGGTTCAAACCCTGTCTCCGACAGTCATTTAAATAACAACACCACACATTTTTCTGATGTACATTAGTGTCCTTTGTATAAGTTGTTGTGGGAAAAGTTCTAGTGATGCAGGCATAAGGCACTGATCACTAAAACTACACCGGCTTCAGCGGATGCTAATCCTAATGTAAAATGGGAGCGCCCTTCTTCGTGGGTATTGTGTAGCAGAATCATCGTCGAAGTAAAATAACCAATAAAATGGCTACTAAACACAGCTTCAAAGTTTAATACGCCTCAGTCACCACCAGAGGCGCTGTAACACTGCAAATAAGCGTGTAAAAAAAGCAGAGTTGTAAAAGATTGAAGCTTTCCTCTATCTCTTCTTTCACCACCTGCCTTCTCTATCACTATCCCTTCCCTAGCACCCTCTTTCAGTATCTTCTCTTCACCATACAGGTACCACAAAGGGATCATTGTATTGGACGCAAGTGAGCTGGACTCTAAATTGCACCCTTCCTTACCAGCCGCCTGCTAACCTAACCTAGGTTTGTGTCAAAACCGACCGACTGAATGAGTCTGATCCAAGTCTAAGGACAAAGAAAAGACACATTTTATTATCTGCTCTCCGAGTGCCCGGAATTGCACCCTAAAGCGATGGAAATGTTTAGAAAAATACATATTATATGACCTATCGGAGGTATCACTGATTGGTATAGGACAGCTCATGAGGTACCCCAACGCAATATAATACCACTAATCACTGGTGGTAGGTTAGATTGATTGTATGTAGCAAGCAGCCGCGTAAATCAACCAACTCTTGTTGTCAATCTGAAAGGCTGTGTTGTGAGTCCGTTGTTTATGGAGATGAAACCATTTAATTTCCCACCAATATCGTGCGAATTAACGCCTTTGGATTTTTTTACAGGGGCTAAATTTGTATGCAATACCATTTGCATTTAACTTAAATGCAGGCATTGTACTTTAAGAAATTGTTGGATTACAATTTTGTTAACTGCTTCACGTTAGTAATTTTTACCAATTTCATTGGTTGGTGTAATTTAAATCATCAAAATTGGTTAGATCTACCCATAATTTTTTTCTTTTTAGCAACCAGGCAGAACGCAGAAATTGTGCTATAAGAAACTATTGGATTACATTTTTGCTAAATGCTTCACGTTAGTTATTTTTACCAATTTCATTGGTTGGTGTGATTTGAATCATCAAAATTGGTTATATTTACCTATAATTTTTTTTCTCTCTTTATAACAACCAAGGCAATCTGTTTGCCAACTGTATTACTTACTAAATAATTTTAAAAACATTTATAATCTTTTTAATGAAAATTCAAATAATACGTGTTTGTAAAAAAATACCATTGGAATGAAACCAAAGTTTAGACTTCGCTTATAAAATAAAATTTTAAAACATGTCACCATGAACCACTGAGCATTTTTCCAAAGAATTTACATTTACATTTCTTTAGGCCATGTGTTGTTTTGTCTATAAATATTTGATAATTTAAGATTTAAAATGTTGAAAATCATGTTTGTATGCAATTCAATCTATAAATGCCAGTTACTACGGGTACTAGCTTACCGTTGAAACGATAAAAGCAAATTTTTACATTTGCCAGAGCAATTATTTACATATTTATTTCTTTTTTTTTTGCGAATGGGTGCGATTGAAATCATAAATAAATGAAATATTGCAATAGATAAAAAATAAAAATACTGTATATGAATAAAGAATTTCAACAAATAAAAACATATGGGAAATGCAAAACTATTTGAGAATTTCAATAAGTAAAAAATTTTGTATAAAATACATTTTTTGCTTTATCTGTCCCTCTGGCTAAACTACATACTCGTATAAACAGGATACATGAGACGCATCCATACATACTCGTTTGTACATACACATAACAATTAAAAGGTGTCTGTTCAATTAAATGATATGCGATCTCCTTGACACTAAGTGAGTTCAGAAAAAAATAAATCGCACCTTTTGATTGATAAACTGCTGTAACGGGGCAAGTATCGATTCACACTTTACACAATGAATTGCAAGAGTTTGAAAGCAAAAACTACACATCTTTGTAAAATCAAACATTTTTTTCAAACGCCCACACGAACACACTGCTCAATATCGTATTAAATACTTTTGAATTTGTACGGAAAGGCTGGCTCACTGGCTGGATAAATTCAGGTGCACACACACACACACACACACACACCAACCAAGCACACACACACACTTGTTATGACCAATAACAGACATACACACATACTCGTACATTCAACATTGTGTTTTTTATTGAGGTTGTTATCTTACCAAAATGATCTTCCTTCCTTCCAATAACAACATCAGGAACAAAAATTAAAAAAAAGAAAAAATAAAACATTGACAATTAAAATACAGGATTATGTTACACATGGTGAGATAGACACTGAGGGAGAAAAACAATAACCTGGTACTTTTTAGTTTGTAAGAGCTAGAGGACCGAAATATTAATTCAGTAATTATTTTTTTATCTCGGATCATTATTGATCCACTGGTACACTTAAAATAGCTTGGGATTCAACAAATAATAATTATATTTGGAAGTTAATTTCATTTGGTTTCATGCGTGATATGAACCCTACGAAGAATTGATCTTTTTAGGAATAAATTTGATTTTCTAAAATGAGTTGGGTGGGTCAAAAATATTTTTAAATATATGTTAATCGTATTATCAATTAAAAATTTTATTGATTTAATTAAAAATGTAATTATTATAATTAAAATTTTCATTGATTTGATCAAAACTTTAATTGATTTAATAAAAGATTTAATCGACTTATTTATTAAGTCAAATCTAAAAGTTAATTGTTATCGAATTTAAAAAATGTATTTGTTGATGGTTCAGCATATCTAGATGCATTTTTTTTAATAAAGAGAAGTAACACTTGCCAATTAATGCCTACTACTATTAGTAGGTGTTACCTTATTTAGGAAAGGGATAGTGATAGAAAGGTTCAAAAAGGTTGCGAAACCTCAATGCTTATAGAAAAACTCTCAATAGATTATTGAGAATTACAAAACTACAATTATAGGCTAGATTAGGTTAGCAGGCTGCTGGTAAGGAAGGTTGAAATTTAGACTCAAGCTCAATTGGGTCCAATAAAATGATCCCTTTGTGCCAGCTGTGAATTGAAGAGAAGTTAGTGAGAGAGGGTGATAAGGAAGGGATAGTGATAGATAATACAGATGTGGTTGGATTTCCGTGAGTACCTGCCTTTACGGCCTTATCTCACGGGTGCCAAGCACCGGGTGTGGGTTAGACGCCAGACTAGGGTTTCTAATTTCCCGGACTTTTTCAATTCCCGGGAATCGAGAAGTAAAATGTTTTATTCCCGGGAATTCCCGGGAATTTCAAAAACATATGAATTCAATTAAATGACGTCAATAAAAAATATAATTTTATGAAAAAATATACACCACACAAAAAAATAATATGAATAATTTTGTAATATCAATAAATATATTTGTAATATCAATTAAAAAATTAATTAAATTTTCACCTATAAGCAATTTGATAATATTAATTAAGATTTTCCACTTAAATTAATTAATGCAATTAAAAATGTAATTGAATCAATTAAATTCTTAATTGGAAACATTAATTGGTGAATCCTTTTTTCTGTGAACATTCAAATTAAAAACAAAACAACTTTATTCGTTAATTTCATGAACAACAATATTTAAAAAGTACAACAAAAAAATCATATGCTTTGAGTTATATCATGGATGGAAATTCCATCTACATCTTAAGTTGAAAATATTTCGTAACGCTTCAAGTTATTGGATTCACCTCGGAAGCCTTTATTACATTTGTTTCCATGCTTATACATATTATCATCGTTACAGAGTTGTATTTTTATGTAATAAAACAACGAACAGCAATGTAAAAAAAGCGAATTCCAAAAACCGATATATGAAATTCCCGAAAATTCCCGTTGAAAATTTCCCGGGACTTGCAAAAAAATAATTCCCGGGTATTCCCGGGATTTTTTTCCCGCGTAGAAACTCTACGCCAGACCAACGCCCCCATGCACCCTTTAGAATGAACAAATGCGCCCACCCAACAGGGCACATAGGTTGCAATCTTTGTATATAGTTATCCCTGTACTATATTCGAGTACCTTGCTGAGGTACTTTGAGCTATCTAAACTCTTCGCTGTAATGACTTTGTCAAAACAGCACCTATAATAGTGTCTGGCTGACCGCGTCACCACAGCCACGCAACCACAGCCACCACGTTTATTCTCCCGGTTCTCTCTCCACAGATGTTGTGTATACACCAACAGCGAGGTCCCCAAGAGAATTCCACAACCATTGCCGACACAGATCAACCACTCATCCGAGATGAACCCATGCCTGTGTCGCCAAAAATCCAGTGCCTACTCCACACACACCAAAATCATTCCTTAAACCCCGTGGGGTAGGACGAAATCGGCGTTTCAGCAAAGGATCCTGGCGACCGCAACATACACTCAAAACTTCAGAGCAGCTCGACTGTCGGGCTCGAACCCAGAACATTCGGTTTTGTGGTTAATTTGCTAACTACTTCAGGTAACGCCAACCTCAAACTACAATTATAGTGTAGGCCAAAAAAATCAGAAAAAAGCACATGTACCGCAATTGGGCGTGTTGGTGATGGTAAATTTCATGAAAAGAATATGCTCCTGCAAGCGTAATCTTGGCTGGCATGGCTTTCCATTATAAATGGCATACCCTCCTCCATAGCTACTAAATAAACATCTGAAGATTTCGCTTAAAAATACCAATTTTTTAGATATCAAATTTAAACCTCTTATTGCAATACCCTTTACAAATATAAAATGTAAAAAAAATTCAATAAAAATTAAAAATCGATACAGAGATTTTTCTGTTTCTCTTAAGCGAAACACCAAAACATTTAAATGTGCTGATTGTTTGTGCTTGCTGCTGCTGCTGCCATAACCCACTTTCAATTTCTCATCCCATATGAAACTTGAATAAAAGTTGTGTCTTTGTTTTTACAACCAAACCTCCTGTGTCTTTCAAAAAAAGATAAACAGCATCATATATATGTAATAAAATACACTTCGAATCTTAAAGAAAAAACATGGTAATAAGATATTTTTTGTTTAAATTCTTTTTCATTAAATGTTTTATTGTAACATGTTGAGGATCAGCAATCATTAAGATCTCTCTCTGATCGTAACAAAATTTTAACAATACGCCTGACATGTGCATTTTTGGTTCACAGATATTAAAAAGGAACTTCTGGTCTTATAGAGGACGTTTAAGATAGAAATGAGAAATATAAAGTACTACCAGCATCTACACAATGAAATACTTAGTTATGTGTTACGAAAGCAATGTTGAAAAGTTTTGAAAAGGTTAACTCAACTATGTATTTAAATGTAATAATTTCCTTGACGTGAATTATAGTCAATAAAATATGAATCGATATCATCTTAAATGAAAAATTATGTAGCTAAACTTGTTTTAACTTTCGTTACATCTCCACATTTTGAAGTCATAAGAATCTATTCTGACTAATTTTAAGATGAAATTCGTATATCGAGCCTTTGCTGCATGAGAGTCGTAACGCAAAAAGGCGTATTTTGTATGAGATAGAGATCTACCGAAGGCGTTTTTTTTGGCCGAAGCCGAAGCCGAACTTCGGCTAAAATCCTAAACTTCGGCTAAAACCGAAGCCGAAGCAGAATGTTTTAAATTTTAAAAATTATACTTGTTTTATATGAATTAAGAAAAAAGTTAGCTTTTTTGAGATCACTGAAATAGCTGTAATATCTATTGGATACATAACAAGAAAAATAAAACTTGGAATTAAAAATATTCGGCTTCGGCTAATCGGCCGATTTTTGCCGTAGGCCGAATGTTGGCCGATTACCAATTTTTGGCCGAAGGCCGAAGCCGTAGCCGATTAATCGGTCGAACTCTAGTATGAGATATGTAAATGAAAACAAAAAAGATATATATGACCAAAACTTGAAGAAGAAAACTTGATTTGTGTGAATCAGGTTTAAGTTAAATAAATATACAGGGCAATTATGAATAAAATTTCGTGAGAAATTTTTCCCTTTTTCAATTAGAATTTTTGTTTTCCCTATTATTTACTTGCTATTAGTTGGAATTCTTTGCCGGGAAAAATTTCTCACGGAATTTTTATTATAATTGCCCTCATAGAGGCCAATCATGAATAAAATTCCGCCAGAAAATTTCACCGGGGAACAATTTCAAGCAACAGCAAACAATAGGGAAAACAAAAAAATTCTAATTGGAAAAGGGGTGAAATTTCTCGAGGAATTTTATTCATGATTGCCCTGATTATTTTGAGACAGTGTGCAGAAGTGGGATTAGAAATAGAGTTACCGTACTCTTACTCTATGGACATACAACACCTAAATTCAGTGTTGCCAGTTTTTTTCTAGAGCTTATCCCCAAATTTTTGATTTGTCATCCCCAAAAATCCCCAAATTGAGTTTTTTTTATTCAAATTTTTTCTTTTGTGAAAAAAATAAAATTTTTTTAATTTTATTTAAAAAATAATGACAATAAAATTCAATAAAATTAATTTATATCGATAGCTATATTTACATTCATATTCAGGGCAATCATGAATAAAATTCCGCGTGAAATTTTTCCGCGGGGAACAATTGCAACTTATAGCAAGTAATTGGAAAAGGGAGAAATGTCACACGGAATTTTATTTGTGATTGCTCTGATTAATTTAATTTGTACTTATAAAACTTGTAAAGAAAAAATTACACATAGTTTAATATACACAAGTATAAAAAAATTTTTAACCAAAATTTACCATTTCAAAAACTTCAGAATCGAAATCTTCTGATTCATGAGCCTCAAACTTTGTTGTGCATAGTATTTGTATTAAGAAGATTTAGCATTTCAGCAGAAGGATTAAATTTGTCACAAGAAATTGAATTATTTTTATTTATTTATTATTTATTTATTTATTTATTTCAGTCTATGAACAAAAAATCCTTACAGACTAAGATAACAGAATACCTATAATTATATTGTATAAATATCTAAATTAACAATAGAGTATGTGTAAAACCTACATATATACAAAATTAACTTACAGTTTATAAATCACAGCTAAATTCTATATTAAAACAGTTATTTTATTACATTAAAAAATAGGAGTTTAAACTCAGATTTCTCAATAAAAGATTGAGAAACTTTTTGTTAATTTAAGTTAATCTCATTGAGCTGAACAAAGGCACGTGTTGAAGTACCATTACGTGCATGGAAGGGTACATCAAATAGCTTGGCCAACCTAAGATTTCTACGAGGTATATAAAACGGCACCATATAAAGCAAATCAGGGCAATCAATAGAACCATTGATAATATCATACACAAAAAGTGCCGATTGAACTATTCTACGTGCTTCTAGAGTACGTAAGCCTATAAACAAGCATTTAGACTCATACGGAACGGAAGATAAGTAAGGTAACGAGCGTGAGGCAAATTTTATAAAAAATACGTTGAAGTCTTTCAACACGAGAAATCAGATTAAATACGTGAGGACTCCAAATAACCGAAGCATATTCTAACTTAGATCTTACGAACGATGTATTAAAATAGACATGAGTGTATATGGGTCAACGAATTCACAACAACTTCTTTTCAAGAAACCAAACATTTTATATGCCTTGGGAAGTATGTAATCAATGTGAGCTGCAAAAGACAACGAGCTATCAAACATAATATGCAAAGTAAATTTGCATAGTATGGTGTTGCACGAATATGGGCGGAGTAACTAGACCATATGCCCAAGATGTTATTAACAGTATTTTCAAAAAAGTTCCGTGACTGACTGTACGACCTATGCCTTCACATAGGAAGTAGCAACGTGGTTGTTAAAGATATTCCGCAAAAAACCGGAAGATAATACGGTTATCCGTGGCAGATCAGTCAACAAGTGCGAGGGAGACGAAAAACTCTCGAAGGCCAAACAACAGACACAAGCCTGACCGCACTTAAAAAATAATTACGATGACGCGAAATGATTTTCTTCGACCCAGAGCTGCTTAACGACTGAATTATTTTTAAAGTGTGTGTTTATTCTAAAAAGTGCACAAGAACAAGTCATATTGCATTTTGTTACGTATTTTTGTTTTGGTAGTGTTCATTATTGGTTAATCTGCCAGACGCATATTTCTTAGTTCAAAAATCATTCTTGTTACCATAAGTAACACTAATCCACTAAAATTTGGTTACCATCCCCAAATCCCCAATACGAAATTTTCATCTCCAATCGCGAAAAAAAATCTCCAATTTGGAGACAAAGCCCCTAAACTGGCAACACTGCCTAAATTACTGCACAACACTGTAATTATTCTACGGTTAACACATTGGTTCAATGTTGTTCAGTGTTGTCGGATTAAAATATGCAAATTGGTTTTTGCAACAATTCTGCATTGAAAAATTTTATTTTGGTTCTAACAATTTTATTTTTATATATTTAATGGCCTGTTTCACGATATCGAAAGAAAATTACCGACTGAAAATTTATATTGAAAACAACAACAAAAATATGAAAATTTATTGAAAGTTCGGCGAATTGCTTTCAGAATTTCTGGATGATATGAAAGTGCAAATATTTTTAACATGGAAATGTTATGTATTGCAAGATCACAAAAACATCTTTGCTCACCATTTTTACTATTTCCTTAGAATATTTGGTGTAACCTCCAGCTATTGACGTTATTTACATATTTTTCCAACAGTTAGTTGCTTCAAATCAAAATGAACGACCAACAAATTCCCATGAAATAATCATTCACGATGTTGCCATATCGCTCATTTAGGAGTTGAAATTTTATGTGTTGCACTGTGATATTTACATTCAAAACAGAAACGGGTTTTTTATATTTTATTGTTTCTTCTTCAATATAAATTTTGAAGCGAACGTATTCTTTCGACATCGTTGAACAGGACTTAAATTAAGACACAAAGTGTAGTATTATTATTAAAATATTTGCTGAGGAGTAAGACAACTTGTTTCCAACATGAAATAAAGTTATTTCAAAAGGAACAATTTTCTTTGAAGATTACTGTAAACCATGTTGAATTAACATGAAACACATATGTGGCAAAATAAAAAAATGTTAATTTAGCATTGTTTTCGCAGATTTCAATATGAAGTTTTTCTGTGTGAGCGAGTAATCCTCTGTTTCCACAACACGGACGGTCGACTTGAGTAGAAAATTTATACAAATTTTTTTGAGTAATTTTCCTAAAAATTTTCTACACGAGTCGTGTGTGGAAACAGGGTATAAGCCCGAATTGAGTAGAAAATGTATATGAAAAGCGCTAACTTTTTTGAGTAATTTTCATACAAATTTTCTAGGCGAGTCGCCTGCCTGGCATATGGAAACCACTCAAAATATTGGCAAATATAGTTGATTTATTGATAAGGAATGCCGAGTTATGTCTACAAAACGGATAACCTGTTCCTGTTTCGAAATCTTTCACTACTAATTCAACTTGATTAGTAGTATAAATAAGCATGACACACTGGTGCAATATAAGTTCAGCTAAGATGAACTAACATTATCTGAGCATAATTTATGTTTCCAACATTTCAAATGCCAAATGTAGTAGCTGAATGCCCAACTAACACTTGTAGCTGCTTGCAACTTGGTATCCTTTAATATTTAGCAATTCTTTTTACATAAAACCGCCCCCCGACCCATTTATCCAAACTCGTTTGACGTTTACAAAGTTAACTTTCAAACTAAATTGCATTTTAAGCAATGCCAAATTAAATATTCTTATCTAAATCATTCCAGTTTCCACATCAGTTGTTTGTTATACTTAATGAACTTAAAATGTCTTTATTAATTACAGCTAAACAAACATAAACAAACCTACAAGCTGGAAGGCAAACAAGTTTCAATAAAATGCCATACGCAAAGTGAAAAAAAAAATTCTAAAATATTTTTATTTTTCCTTACAATTAGTTGGATAAATTTTGTACATTTTTTATTCAAATTTTGTTCACAAAAACAAAAACACTTAAATACTTAATGGATGACAATAAAGAAACTAAAAATATTAGGTGGATTTTAAAGATAAAGAAATAAATATTTTTGCATTCAAGCAGGCTGCAAAAAATCAATACTTGTTGCAGAAGAAACACAAGAAAAATAAATAATAAATAAGTAAGAAAAAATTAAAAACCTGTAACGAAATTAAATTGGCAACTATTTCATATTTTTAATCTGGGAAATTAAGGTGGTATCATTTTGGAAATTCATTTCATGTTCATCGCATTGGCATACATTTTCTCTTCTCTGTAGCCTTCAGTTACGAACAATCAACAGGAAAACGCCTGTTTTTTTGCTCTACAATTACTTGCAGTAATTGTATGTACAGAAAGATGAAACAAAAACAACAAAAAATCTATGGAAATTTATGTGACAAAAACTCTATAAATGTAAAATATGGAATGTATAATTTTTGTTGTTTTTTGTCTCAAAACACAAACTTTGTTTAATCTAGGAGAGGCGTTTAAAGACATAATTGCTTTTTATGAGATTTTTATCAAAGATTTTTGTAAGAAAAAACAACTTAAAACTGATTAACCTGATTGTGCAGATGAAAGAGCGATAAAGTTTTTTTTTTCTCTTTTTTTTCTAAGAAATATAGTCAAACAATTAAGTTAACATAAAAATGTTTAAAGGAAATTTGCAATTTCCTACAAGTGCCCAACAGTTTAGAGATTTTTTATTATATTGCAACTTAAGTTAGTTACGGGAATATAGTAACCACCGGATTGGCAGCTGGAGCAAAGGATTCGTACATGGCAGTATAATACACCTAAAATATTCCATTAAACATTTTATGTTTCGTAGTTACTTCTTTCGTAACATAAACGAAACTTTAGAGCATATTACAAAAAAAAAAAATTATACAACAATTTCATAATTTATCTTATGTATCGTAAAAAGAAAAAGAATAAAGTAGGATCAAAAGAGGGCGAGGGACAATATCTGCCCTCCGAAACTATCTAACAGATTTTTATTAAATTTAAAACGTAGATACATCTATGAACATCTGAAAGAACACACATGCTTAATTTTTCTTTTAAGCTAGGATCAAGAGGGATCAGATGTGGCCATTTATGCCTCTCCGAAACTATTCAACCGACAAGGACCATGCAAGGGACAGGGGGAAATTTCTGCCCTAAGCCTATTTATATGAAATACAAAATCCGAAAGTAGCGTTATGTAATATGTGAATGTCCCTTAGACGGAGTTTACATCTGGCATTTCATGTGTGCCATGTGCCCAAAAAAGCGTAACCACTAATTACTAATGAAAAACTGTTTGATTCCGACACCTATTTATTAAGTTAATCAGTTTCATACATAACTAATAGACAAATATTTTTATCTAATTTTTCGACCTTTTTTATGTGAAATTAAACTATTTTTCCGAGCTTTAGGTCAGTTCTTAAATTCTTATATTTATTATTACAATATTTCGTTAACCTTCGGTTAACTTCTTCAGGATATAGTATTCTGTTTTATATTTTTCTGCTTTTTCTTTTTCCTTTTTTCCTTTCAAATTATGAAAAAAGGAAAAAGAAAAAGCAGAAAAATATAAAACAGAATACTATATCCTGAAGAAGTTAACCGAAGGTTAACGAAATATTGTAATAATAAATATAAGAATTTAAGAACTGACCTAAAGCTCGGAAAAATAGTTTAATTTAACTAATAGACAATTTTATTAGTAATTAGTGGTTACGCTTTTTTGGGCACATGACACATCAATGTAGACCCGGCCTAACCTACTATTTTTCCAAAATTATTATTGTACTTGCTTCAGTCAAATATTTTTTTTAACAAATATCATTAATTTATATTCATAAAAAATAAAATGCATTTCAAATCTAATTTAACAAAATGTGTACGAAAAATTTTAAATAAAATACACTTAAAACTTTATAAATATGGTGATTAAGTATAAATTTTTTTGCAAAAACTAGAGATATTACGTTAAACTTTACTTTAACCAAATGAGAAGTCCAACTAATATTATAGTTGAAACAGTAATTCAGTAATCAAAACAAGTTCGTACCACAGCAATTTTTTTAATTTTTTTAATTTTTTATGTTTTTCTTTCGGAAAACCGGTGGCAGTTAATGAATACTAAGCTTAATTCTTACAAATTAATATTCAGCAATAAGTTTTTATTTAATACTATTAAGCGTCGTAGTATGTACCAAATTTATAGCTCAATTAAATGCAATTAAGTGATGCTTATTCTCTTTAAACAATTTGCTGTATTCATGTTTTAACTATTCAGGTTGTTTGTATGTAATTCAGCAAAAGAAACGTTTCAGCAAACTTTTCATCTTCCTATTATTTGAGTTATGCAGCATTTTTAAATGTAATTATTCAAGTTTTTTTCTTCAGTAGCAAACTTATTAAAATGTAATTCAGCTCATTTAAATGATACTGAAAACTGATTTTGCATTTTTTGACAATGCAACTACTTTAAGTGTAATTCAGCGGGATCTTTTTTTTTAGAAATTTAGAATTTTTTTTACAATGCAGCTACTTTAAGTGTAATTCAGCGGGATTTTTGTGTTTATAAATTTAACATGTTTTTTATTTTCTAGCTGTTCAGCTCATTAACTTCAATTTATTAAAATTTTTTCCTATTAGTAAGTTCATCATATTAATATTTTAGCTTTTAGTTCACTTAAACTAAAAATTCTTCGTTTCAATCGAGTTTCCATGTTTATTTAAATGCAATTCAGCAAGATATTTCACCACATTTTTGATATTTTAACCAATCAGCTAATTGAAATGCTACTGCACGCTGTTAATTTTAGTGGCAAATTTAATTTTTTTTAATTCAGCTACTTTAAGTACAATTCAGCGTTTAGCATATTCTTATTTTCTAGCTATTCAGTTTATTAACTTCAATTTACTTATATCTTTTTCGTATTAGTAAGTTCACCATATTGATATTTTAGCTTCTAGTCTTAATTCAGCTGGAAGAAAGACAGATATGGAGAATATTTCTCCCGCTGTCTTTCACCCAGCTAAATTAAAACTTTGCACAGTAAACTTTGCGTGAGGAAAAATTGTCTTACAGCCAGTTATGTATCATGGGTATAACATTTTCAATATTATTCGTAATGCTTTTTTCAATTCAGCTTGTTTATTCTCTGCATTTTCTTAAGTATTCAGCTAACTTCAATGCAATTCAGCAACATGTTTTTCTCATTAGCGAATACACCATATTCGTGTTTAAGCTATTCAGCTTGCGTAAACGTAATTCAGCAAGACTGTTATTTAAACTTTAGAGCTATTAAAATTAGCTAAATTTATTCTTAACTTAAAAAGTTGAAATAAAACTCACATTCAGCGATAGCAACATTTACATTTATGCATATGTATAGCCGCAAAGATTTATTATCATCAACCCAATTTAATCAATGCAACTACAAATTTAAATTTCCTAATATTTTCCACTGACATTTATTCATTTAGATTTTGTTGAAAGTTAAAACTAATTTTGTGCAATATTTAATGCAAAAAAAAAAAAAAACATTTAGTAAAGTAAAAAAAAATTGTTAACCTGAAATCTAAGACACACAATTACTAATATATTAATCTTAACAGACATTAAAACGTTGTAACCGAAAAATCATGCTAATCTGCAGACAGTAGCTTGTCGGTAGTGTTAAATAGTAGCAAATACAAGCCAACACGAAATATCAGAGATTCTTAAATCGGAGTGTCATAAATTGTTCATGGAGATTTTAAAATAAATTTTTATTTTCTTTGGAATATGTTTAAGACAAACTTCATTGTTGTCTTCACAAAAGATTTGTGGCCTGTTTCACACAATAACGAAACGAAACTTTCGGCTGAAAATTTATATTGAAAACAACAATAAAATATGAAAATTTGTTTTTGTTTTCAATATAAATTATCAGTCGAAAGTTTCGTTTCGTTATTGTGAAACAGGCTATTAATGTTTTGATTAAAATTTTAATAGCTTATGAAGTTTGATACAATTGAAATATTAATTGCTTTTAATTAAATATATTCAATGTAATATTTCTATTACATTGAAAAATGCATAAATACGAGTATCACATGAGTACTTGCTGTCTCATTGTGATATTTTTTTGCATGTTTATAAAAAAATTAAATTCACAATTTATACAAGCTTAGAAAATTTTTGTGAATACATACATACATATGTACATATGTATATTTTTTTTGTAGGAATTTATCGCTGTACTTACTGCAGCAGTCTTTGGCCAGCTGTTGTTTATTAAATATTACTTTATAAAGTGTTTAATCATTAATCGTGTATGCAGATTTAAATGGTAGCAATTTAAAAAAAAATGTTTTAACATGTTAAACGGCGCCTGTTGTACGGAAAAAAATGGTAGAAATAAGAAATCATAAAAGTTAATGAATAGCAGCATTATATAAATCTACAAGATATGAGAGTTTGCAAGCGATAACCCAGTGAACATTCAGATTTGTGCAAAACAAGTATTTGGTAGCTATGAACTTAGCACATTTATAATTTACTAGTGTTCGCCCAGTGGTTGAAAATCAACCATTAACGCACAGAGGTGGAGAATAGAATGAAAATATTTAAAGTTTGTTGAATTTCAAACACAATTTAAAAACTATATTCAAATATACATATGTATAGACTCCAAGGTAAACCACTCTCTTAAACCACTTTCTTAACTACTAAATACGAATTTAAAATTTCATTTATCGGCATAAATAAGAATAGATTTTAAGCAAACTATTTAAAAAAAGTTGTTCACTTTTTGAACTAAATGTAATTAGATATTTGCTCCTAGTGTTTTCACTTCATATTCATTATTATTGCCCAAAACAAAAATATTCGTTTATTTTTTCATTGAACGCTTTTTCTCTAAAGTTTTAGACTTCCCATTACAACGTTTGTTACAAAAAAAGTTTCTATTCCCTATTCTTTGAGAAAGACCCCATCAGGGAAGGAAAATGACTTCTTGGATTTTGTACCAACTGTGAAAACAAAATGTACTTTTTTCACCATGGCGGTACTATTTTTTTAATATGTATTAATAAGAACGGAACCGTAAAAAATGTGTAAAAATTCAGAACTAAATAATAAAAAGCAGACACTTAACAAAAATGTGTATAAAAATTCAGAAAAAAAATAACATAAAAAAATATTAAAGGCAAAATTAATGTTACCATATAGTGAAACATTGGCATTTTTAAATTGTACCAAGTAACTCGCGGTAGTACCACAGTACCAACGAGGTCAAAAATGTACCATAAAAAGTACAATTGTACCACGATTTCCATCCGTGGACCCCATACGTATGTACGAATATGCAAGCCTAATAATATAAACATTCCATCATATTCCAACATTCCATCATTCCAGTATGTTCAGTAATTTAAAGTACAGAAAAATAATGAAAACAATGAACAAAAACAAAACGCACACAAAATAAACCAAAAATAAAAAACTTACTTTGTGCTGTAGGTGAATTTAACTTTAATAAAAGTTATTAATAATTAAAAAAATATATTATTTTTAAGCATCTAAAGAAAAATAATACATTACCACTGGTTATTTAAATATCCAAATTTTATTAATTAGTTTCAGCAATAATCGTTTAAGTACATAGAAAGATGGAAATAAGAATAGAATGAACAAATAAAATACGTTTTTCCTTCTGAGTGTTTATGGAGTTGCCAAGCCAAATTGTTGTAATTTTTTTTTAGCAAATTAAGAGAGAAAGAGAAATCATGGCTTTATGATTGGCTAATATTCTTAACTGTTTTTAACTATCTTAGACACAAAAATGTAGAAGAAAAAATACATTCTGCACTGCTCCTATTGTCAATCTATCTAACAAAAAAAAATCAAGCGAATACGTTGAGTTTAAGTCAGTTAAAATGGTTCTTAACTTTTTTCACTTGCCTATTTATATATAGATATAACGCTGTCTATGCAATCTGATGCCAGTGAGCTGCTGCATTAGAACATGGTGAACAAATGTTTAGTGGTAAAGAGTGGCGCGCTTGCGCATACAAAATACATGTTTATATACAACATACCTACAACATACATACAGAAATATGACATGAAGTTCTTAATGTATGTGGCAGCTAGTTTATTAAGAAGCATGGAGGCGATTTGTAGGCTTGATAATATTTATGCTAATTGAGTAATTTATTTATGAGCACATAAAAAGTATGTATGTATGAACGTATATATTCATATTTAAAATTTAATAAATTTTACACAAATTTGGTCAATACAAAAAATTATAAATGTTTTTTTTTATTGTTAAGAAGGAGCCATAAACTTCCGTTTAACGGTTAATGCAAAGTGACAACGTTGTGTCTCTTTGTTTAAACCAACACTTTCTAATAATTTGTTTGCCTTATTCCTCCCTCTATTATTGTTAATCATTATTCATAAAATTTTCTATGAAATTTATGATAAAATCACACATGCATACATACATACATATGTACGTATGAATGCATGTACAATCTACGTATTATTGACTGTGTATGAGAAGAACACCAAAACAGTAATAACAAAAAAATTAATATTCTTTAGTAATATGACTTAATCAAAAATTCTTAACACATCAGATATAAAGAAAAGTATAAAACCAATAAAATAAATTCATACAAAAACACACAACAGGAGTTAATAATAAACAAAATAAGAAAAATTCTGAGAATAACTTAAGGAAAAAAAGAAAACAAACAAACATTCAAACCCAATGGACGCACCTACCTAATCAATACCAACAAAAAATAAACACTTGTGCGTTAAGCAAAAATATTTAAAGTCAAGAAGCACATAAAATAAAATTCTCAAACCGAAAAAGATTTTGTGAAATTTGTAAAACACTTGTGCTATCGTTCCAATAAGATCGATCACAACATGTAAAGGAAAAGCAAAACAAAATTTGTAAAAGCTGATAAGGAACATAGTGGTATATGAAACAAAACAAACTGAAAAGAGAAACTGTGTGAGAGCGAACCGTGTTGCCAAGTAGTTGTAGTTTTCATATTTACATATATACAAAGTCCGGGTAACTTTTAGTTTGATTTCAGAGTAGAGATGGGCGCGTGTCGAATTTTTCCAACACGACACGACACGAACACGAATACCAAGACGCTTAACACGTTCGAAACACGCACGCGAAAAACTTTATCAACACGATACTGCACAGTGGGGACTTTTGCAAAATAAATGGTAATAAGTCTATAACTTTTAAACTACGGATTGGATTTATATGAAACTTCGAATATCTGTAGAGGAGGACTTAGGCTTTATAACACATGTCTTGACAGCCTTCTGGCTCAAGCTGGACAGGAGTTACAGTGGGTCTAACTTGACCACATGGGACTCAAAAAAACTTCTGAGGCTTGCAACTTTTGAAAAAATTATCCGAGTTTTATTAAAAAAAGCATTTTGAGCTAAGCTTAAAATTTATAAGAAATAATGTCCTTATATGTGTTTTCGTATCACTCATTGCTTATAAGATATTTGAAAAAAAAAATTTTTTAACCTTGACTTTTTTTAGTATTTTACCTATAACTTTTTAGTATATTATTGGATTTTAAATTAAAAGATAGCATTAATTTTTGACAAAATTCTAAATAAAAATAAACAAAAAAACTTATTAGTATCTGCATTCGTGAAGTCGGGAAAATACTAACCCCCATATTCATAAAATTTTAAATGAATTTGAAATGTATTTTATTTAAAATTTTTCATACAAAATTTTCCTAAAATGGATTTCAAATTCATTTTATTTTTTTATGAATGTGGGGGTAAGAATTCAAAATTTTTAAATTTTCCTTTAGCCGATGGCCTTAGTAGCTAGTGCTTCTACCCCTCTTATATTGTTATTGTATTTATCTATAATATCAATATTAATAAATAAATAAATAAATAAAATGTTACTGAAAAAGGAATGTTTTTTAAGAAAAAGTATCTTCATTATTTTCAATTTTGTGAAAAACGTTGTTTCAACACATTCACTTTTAAACCACATAGCGCTAAAAACCAATCTATTCAGAATGTGCTTAGTGCCAATTACTTTGTATTTTGGACATGCACCCTACATTCAACAGTGTCCGAAAATTGCCAATTAAAAAAAAAAATTTTTGTATTTAAGCGCGTTTAACAAGTTGTGACGGTCTGTTTTGAAAATGTTAACTATAACATTTAATTGTATAGATAGTTTTTAAGATGTTTAACTAAAATTTTGGAGAGCCTTTTCATAAATGCGAACATACGTGCAGATAAAAAAAAAGTCAAAATTTTGGAAAAATATTGTTTTGTACCATAAAATATATATATTAAAATATTTTTATTTTCTTATATTAGCATTTTTGACTTCCATATGAGTCTGTTTACTTCACCTGAAAAAATTATTCCAATATATTTAACTGATCTCGAGATATTCAGATTGTAGGGTGGAATTCAAAAAATATATAGAAAACTTTCCTGAATTCTGAAATTCAACCTAAATAGATAAACAAAAATAAATTTGGAATGTTATACAATAAAGCTAGATTTACACGATTGAAATTTTCTTCAAAATGCTGTAAACTCGTGTAAACAGCAAAAATTCTTAAAAATGCAAAGCATTTTGACGAGCAATTTTGAAGAAAATTTCAATAGTGTACATCTAGCTTAAGTCTATGTACGTAATAAAAAATATTTATTGTAATTTAATTGATTATTTTCAAGAGTCGCTACTCAAAACATGGCACAGAGTTGGCACTGCCAGCTGGTATTATCTACCACAACAGCTGATGCTATCGGTTTCCCGTACAGAACTTCAAGCTTCAGAGGCGCATATAATATCAACAAATATCCTGGTGTTGTGTGTTTGACGATACAAAATATTAACTTTTTTCTCTACTGGAAATTCATTCATACATATTTTACATCTAAAATCGTTTCGTGTCAATTTTACTCAACACGAAACGATCCGAACACGCACAAAATCTGATTTTTTATCACGAACACGTCGCGTTGAGTCGTGCGTTTTCGTGTCACGAAAACAAAACACGACACGCGCCCATCTCTATTTAAGAGTGGCAGCTACAAGCAAAACGAAGCAAAAACGATAAAGTTGATGGTATCTACCAAGGCGAATTGAATTACTACTTTATGTCGGAGCGTTTACTCTTTGCATATTGTAATTGTTTAAAACCTTTAATACTTTCTTTTTGTCAAATTATCTCTAATTAACCAATGTTAGTCCCAGTTTACACAATGCAAGTCTTATTGCTAAGCTGATTAGTTTGTTGGAGAGAGAGAGACCAAGGGAAAAGACACGAGTACTCAGCTTCATGTACTGTCAATACGTTTTGCTTTCCCATTCGTAATGTTAAAAAAGCTCACATGCATATACAAAAATATGCATAACAAATATGAGCAGAAAAATAAGACTTGCATTGTGTGAACGCCGATGAAAGCTGAAAGAAGAAAAAGTGATAAGCTTTACAATAAGACTTGACTAGTGTGAACTGGGACTAATTTTTTAATTAAACGATTAATTCATTATTATAGGTATTTTAGTTTTAAAGAAAAACAAAACAAAAACTTCCCAAATTAAGCTTAACCAATTTTCAAAAATGTAACAGCATTTATACTAAAATACGTGAACTTGTTTTTTAGTGAATTATTGGTATTTACACTAAATCCATTTCAAAGTTTTGTTTTAAGTTTCAGAAAAACGGGTATTTATAGTGCTTTTTACAATTTCTCGCAGTAATTTTTTGTGTTTTTTCAATAATCAAAATTTTTACAACTTAAACAAAGCAAAGAAGCAAACGCTTTCACTTTCCAATAAATTTTTTTTAATTCCTTTTTCTTATTCGTTTGTTAAGCAAGATTTTACTATTTTAATTCGCATTCAACGTGGATTTGTCATTTGGCCAAATTTAGGAAATAACAAAAAAGGGTCTTAGTTGTTATGAAATTAAACATTTTTCTTAGCAGTAAGTTTCGCAATAATTTTTTGTTAAATCTTATTAACTTCTTATGGCTTTCTTTTAGATGGAAAAACAAAAATAAAGAAAAAACTTGGAAGAATTAGCGTTAGGAAAGTGGTTAAGACAGCAAAAGATGCGTTAAACGCACTTAGCATTTGATGTAATTTTAAAATAATTGCCGATTTATTATATCATAGTCAAACAGAAAATAAAGACTTATTTACATAAAACAGAAATAAAAGAGAATATTTAGTTATAAAAATATAAATAACAGAGGTTATTTAGCTTAGTGCTTTTTTACCCTGAATTTTTGTTCTTTTTACCCTTTTTTAACCTATTTTTATATGCTCACAATGCTTTTGATGATCCAAGAGTTGGCATCACTGCTTCTAGTAGTAGTTCATAAATCACCATGTCGCTGCCAGCGATGACAACTATTTGTAACCCAAACGCGCTAGAACGCGCTAAGTTACAGCATTATCAACAATTTATAGTCAAAACGCGCTATTTTCCTAAGCGCTAAATTAAATTTTAATAAAGATCGATGTATGTATTAGTAAGTACGAGTACAATTAATTTTTTAGTAACTCTTTTTAAGATTATGCAATTGTGCTTCTTCGAAATTATATCCTAAATAACTAAAATCATTTAATACAGAATCAGTCTCGCTTTCCAAATATTCGAAATTCTTAGTTTTGATTTTAATTTTATTTGTCAAACTTTGTAACAACTTATATAAATTGTCGAATAGTGTTGCGATTCAAATGCTTTTTGAAGTACAAAAAGAATAGATGCTTAATAAGTTATATAAATTTTTCTGGGTCACGAGTACGAGTACATATTTTTAACAGTCAAGGGAATTTTATTTGCAACATCTGAATCATTAACGAATTTAAACAAAAAGTTAAATTTTGGATATTAGACAAATGTTAAATTTATACAAAATTTAAAAAGATATTGAACTGAAATGATATTTTTGACTTTAATCAAAACGCGCTAATTTAGCGCTTCTGTTATTAAACGCGATAAGACGAAAAAACGCGTTTGGCATAGTTAAAACACGCTAAAACTAGCGCGAAAGGCGCTAAATTGGCATCGCTGGTCGGTGCATCGAAAATCGCCAACACATGACAACCCTGTCCTGTTTCTTGAGTTGGAGTAAACTTGTCGCAACAAAAAAAAAAATGTTGTAGAAAACTTGTAAAAATTCTTAGCAGTTTCCTGTAATTCCTAATGAATTCTCTTCATTAATTTATTTTTAAAATGCAATGAACTACTTACTGTATAGACTTGGGTCGAACTCGTTCACTAGTTCATTTTTGCCACAAACCAATGATCAAACCCATGTAATTTAAATGGGTTTGATCATTGGTTTGTGGCAAAAATGAACTAGTGAACGAGTTCGACCCAAGTCTATTACTGTACAAAGTTATAAATTACGGAATGAAAATATTTTTGGTTTAAAACAAAAAGAAATGTTTGCCACAAGTCGGGGCAAAAACGTCAACGTACATAAGTTAAATGGGTTTGAAACAACTTTTGATTCGAACATGATCGAACTAGTTCAAACAGAACTGTTGCATACTAGCAGCGTGACCGTTTGACCGACTAAAGTGGAAAATTGCCACATTTCCGGCTGCCTTGCCACTTTATGTCCCCCTTTTTTTAGAGTGAATTATATAATAATACATTAAAAGTAAAACGAATAGTGTACAGACAAATCCCGATAATTCTTAATCGCAAGGGACCGGCCATTTCTTACGAATTATAGGGGTTTTCGATTTAGCGGGAGTGAAAATAAAATAAATACGAATTAACGGGGGTTTTCAATTTATTTACTAAATTTGTTGTTTTTGTAACACCGACAGAGTTTTATGCGTGCGCTTTGAAATTTTTCTTTATTATTCATGTAAAAAACTGATCTTAAAAAAATAAGCACACACACAAGCAAAAGTAAAAACCAACCCAAAAAAATAGCATTTAACAAAAAATCATTCTTTCCATGTTTCTGTTGTTTTTATTACGAATTATAAGTGGTAGTTAGCAAAAAATTACGATTTATAAGAGGTAAAGGAGATTTTATTTGAAAAAAAAAAATTACGAATTATCGAGGGGACCAAAATTTATGGAAATTTTACGAATTAACGAGATTTTTTCAAGGGTCCGACTGTTTATTTATCGGGGTACGAATTATCGGGATTTGACTGTACTTGTCTCGTTTTTCTTTATGCTGCCCCTTTTATTATAAATCCCATATTTGGTGGAACTTTTTGAAAAATGTCATCGGTCACCCTGCATACTAGACTTGTTTGAAACCATAGCACTGTTTGAATAAATTCGCTCTCGTTTGAAGCAAAAGTTGTTTCAAAACCCATTTAATTAATATTAACGTTTTTTTTTCCTTTTTTTTAGTTCAAAATAAAATCTTAAAGTCTATTAATAAAAGTCTAGTCCAGGTATAAAAAACAACCCGATCTTCATCCGCTAATCAATCAATGTTTTATAATTTCCCGTAAATAAATACAAAAAGTAGCAGTGAAAGCACAAGCAACACACTTACAACGCTGCCTCTTCTTGAATAAATGTGTTTGTTTAACTAGCTTTTCTTTACTTTTCAGTTCTTCATAATTCTCGTATTCTGTTTTCAATAAAAATTAATACAAATACCCAAATAACTTGTAAAGTTTTCGTCGGTCTTAGTTTCATCCAGAGGAAAGGTTGTTTACATTCCTTAATTGTGAAATCTTAAAACAAAATGTAATTATCTAAAATTTGAATATGAATTAAACAGTTCGAATAATGATGCGATATCGACCAAAAGCACCCATTGAAATTTCTAGCTTTGGGACGGTGGTGTGTATAAACAAATAAATAAAAGCTAATGGGAGAAACTTTGAAAAGTGATCGACATTTTTTATTTATTTTTTTTTTAGGTGTAATAGTGCATCGAGTTGGGGTGGGATAATCAAATCAATACGAATGAAAAGGGTTATGCGCACTTCTACTTATCCGATTCCCACTAAACTTGGCAAACAGTTTCGGCTCTTAGAATGACACAATTTTGTGTTTAACGGAACGGGAACGGGGCTATGCCCATTAAAACTTAGTATTATATGTATACATATATGTATTTCACGTGCTTCTACTGGACGGATTTTTAGGAAACTTGGCACACACAAAAAGAAACTACAACGAGAATAGGCCGAAATTTTTATAGGATTTTATGGGTCGATTGTGGATAGCAAGCGAACTTGAGTTGCGGGTTCACTTACCACAAAGTGTGTTGTCGGAGGCAATTGGAGAACAGGTAACAGCTGTCATTTTCAAAAGATATTTGGTGATTTCTGCAGCCATTTATGGTTGGCGTATGGCCACCAAACTGAACTTATACATATTTTATACTTATAAAAATGTCTACTCCAATCTATAAAAAAATTATTTGACTATAAATGAATGAATACAAAAAAAAATCATGTTAGAAGATAATTTGCAAGCTTCGTTGGAAAGGATGGTGGACGTTGGTTGTATCTCATTTGGTCTTCTAACAAGATAAAGATTCGAAGCACACTGCTTTATTATGCTCTTCGACAACTTTATAGCTCCCGCCAATACCCAGACCTTAATCCCATAGAGCTTGGCATATAATGATGGTTAAGTAAGAAATTAAGAAATTATTAGCCTTGAAACGCTAATATGTGCTCTTAAAAGGATACAGCCAGCCAGAAGTAACACCTTCTGAAATGGCAAATTGCATGCCACGAATTTCACAAGCTTTCATGGAAAGTCACGCTATGTTAACAAAGTATTAAAACATTGTAATTTTATTTCTCTTACGAAATTTAATTTCATTATAAAAAATTTCAAAATGTATTTAAATGTTTATCCACTCAATTTTATTTTATTTTAAAAAAAAATTAAGATAAAACTTTTCAGAGAAACTTTACTTTTGTTAAACTACAAATTTGGAATGTGTATTAAAACTTTAATCTCTGACTGTATATTAAGAATGAAAATCGATCTAGTTAGTGAAAAGGTGTATTTAGCAGCAGTTATCCTATTACAATTTAAAAAAATTAAATAAAGTAAGCTGCAGTATATTTTATTTTAATATTTGTACATTAAGTACAGATTGATATCTGAGGACCCTAATTATATAGTTTTTTGCCTAGGTGCAAAAATTTTTTTTTGTATTTTTTTGTTTTATTTAAAATTTTCCTTTTATTTTTATTCCAGTTATCTCTGGTACAATTGTCACCAACAGATACAAATGGCAGAAGTATGCGTTTGGAATTGAAAAAGTATTGCCCCTCCATGCAGCTGGAATTTTGGAGTTGTATGAACAAAACTATTGAAGGTTAGTAATTCATATATGTATTTACTCGTGCGGCGTCGCATTAAGTGACCTATTGACGATCAAATAAGCCTATCAATCAGAACATATATGTGAGTGTTGTATGCTTGTCGCTGAAAAGGACACGTACAAATGAAAACGTCAATCATTTTTTGTATTTTGACTGCGTAGCGCAATATTAAGTTTTGTTCGAGATATCAATACTGCATGCACAAAACTGTGATATTGACGAGTTTATTTGATCATTGGGAAGCTCAATGAAGCTTAGAATTTTAAATAAATTTTTTCAAAGAACATGCTATTTCCCAAAAAAAATAAGTTTTGAAAAATTACTTTTTTTAAAGTATTTATTTCCTAAAAAAGGTCCCTTTTATTAATTTTTTATACAATACTTTTTTGTAAAATAATTCGTTTTTTTAAGTATCTGATTAATACTTGAAAAAATACTTTTTAAATAAAGTATGTTCTAAGATATTTTTTTTAAAATAGATACATAGATATGTATATACATGCATACCAGAGATCGGCATATCAGTACTCAAAACAAAAAAACATGTATACATAAGTAAATATGCTTATTTTTAGTAACTGCGTATAAGAGTATGATATTTAATCGGGCAAAAAAAATATAACCGTATGCATACATTTGTGTATATAAAATGGAATGGCAAATGTGTAGGTGTGTGTGTGTGTGTGTGGCTGTTTGAAAACATGCCTCATGTGTGTGTACATAAAATAGCCCTGTATATACGCATGTATAGCCGATTAATAGTCAGAGTATTTTTATACTCATGCGCATAATTGTAGCTCATACAGTCTAAAAATTTTAGTTACAGTTGTTTGTGTATAATTTAACAAATGTCTATGAATATATGTAGTTGTTGGTATTCGTTATACGAATACGGTTTAATTAATGCGTGTGTTTGCATATGAGCGTATTTTTTTTTTATTTTTGGCTGTACTCATTCATAGTTGATTGACGGCCAATACTCAATGAGTACTTAAAACGATACTTTTGTCATCCTCTAATACATAATTCGGTGCTCTAAAAATGGTATTTTTTATACTTTCTACAAAAGAATACTTTTTAAAAACTTATTTTTACAACTGATTTTTTTTAAGTTATTTTAAAAAGAAAATAATTTTCTAAAATAGCGAGCGCACTTGGTCCAAAATATAATTTTCTAATAAAGGTACTTTTTCTAAAAATTTATCAATTTAAAAATACACTTTTCTAAATGATAGTTTTAAAAATGTTTAAGGAACTTTAAAAAATTTATTTTTTAAAATCTACATACATAAGTACACTTTAAAAAGGTATTTTTTTAATGAACATACTTTTGAAAAAACTAACCCCCATATTCATAAAAAAATAAAATGAATTTGAAATTCATTTTAGGAAAATTTTGTATGAAAAATTTGAAATAAAATACATTTCAAATTCATTTGAAATTTTATGAATATGGGGGTAAAAAAGTATTTTAAGCATTATGTTTTTAAAAAGTGATTTTTTAAGTAGTCTCTTATTTAAAAAAATTGTTTTTAAAATATAGTATGTATACTATTTAAAAAATAGTTATTTTTTATAAAGTACTTTTTTCGAGAATTACTTTTTTAAAAGTTCTTTCTAGGATAATTTTTCAAAATTATACATATTTTGTTTGTAAAGAGGTGTTACTCTATTTTTTATTATACTGTGTTTGAATGTAGCATCTCGGTGCAAAAACAATTGCTAAAAACAAATTTTTTTAAAGAAATTTTCATCTTCAATTCGATAGAAAATTCTATCCTCAATTCGATTAGGTTCCAACGGTCTCGAAATGCGAATTCAGCACTCGTTGTTCCTAATAATATCGAAAAAAAAATTCATACAAATATCGCGCATTTACTCCAAGAACGTTATAACTCAAAAAATTGAGTTAAGAGAAATTATTGCTCATAATAATATTTTTTTATGAAACTATATTTTATGAAAAATATTAAAACAAATTTTGTAATAAATGGTAATAAATAAGAACTTTCATGATTTTATTGTTCGAGATATGAATTTTTTGTCTTGAAATGATTTTATTATTCTCAAACTTTCTGGAAACGTTGGTTGATCTCAAATATCAAAGTTTAATGTTCCTTGAGCTTCTGCATTCACCGTTTGAAATTTATTGTTTTGCCTTTTTTTGCACCTTATTTTTTTACACATTAAAAAATTAATTCGTTTTTATAAATGCTAAACATTTTAGCGCACTAGGAAATAAAACATACAAATTTAAACTTGAGCAATAAAAACTAATAAAAATTTTCTTAATATTTCGCCATAAACTTAAAATGTGACAAACAATGAAAAATACATAAAACGAAAATTGTTCATGAACAACACCAACAACAACAACAACAACAACAACAACAACAACAAAATACCGCCAATGAAAATTCGTAGACAGGCAAAGTGCCAACGTAAAAAGACAAGCAAACATACATGCATAAATATTTATTCAAAATCCAAAAATTTCTCATAAAAACTTCATTTTAATATAATCATTTTTAATAGATAAATAAACAAAATTTGTAAAGGACAGAAAGCAGGTGTAAAAAGAATTAATTACATATCGTTACCTTTATATAGAAAGGTCCTAACTCATTATTTTTTTGTTATCATGATTTTTGCATTTTTCGATACATTAGATGTTCTTCTATCGAAATATAAAAAAAAATCGATTAAAAAAATTTGTTAGGGCCTTCCTATATTAAAGTAGCGATATGTAGTATGTACATACGATTCAAGTCTGGAAGTTTTGTTTCTGATGGATTTATTTTGTTTTCTTATTTTATTATTTAGGGACAAATATTATTATCAAAGAAATTTTTTATATTCCCCTTTATTGTGAATGGCGTTGTCGACATCACATCAAGACGACGGTAAAATTGTCACTTGTCTACTCTACATATGTCGACAACAACTGACTACTATTAACATGCTCCATTACCTTACAAAGCCCAAGAGATTAGGTAGAGATTGTTAATAAGTGCCAATTGTTGCCGATAAATTGTAGATAACTGACAATATTTAGTGTCGTCTTGATGTGGCGTCGACGACGCCATTCACAATAACGGGAATTATTTAATATCCCACGTGTAGACAAAGAAAAGCTGTTCAATTGCATCAAAATCGTAAAATCTGTAGCCAATTTGTCATTAAAATTCGGCGTATAATGTAGTTTTAACCCTCTATTAAGTCCCAGCGTGATTTTTAATGAAACATTTTAAGGCCATGTTCAATTATGCCACTTATGCTAATTTCTTCGTTATACATGGGATGGGTCCTCATCGGGTTGAAAAATTGGGGAAAACGAGGCAAAATCTACAAAAAGCTTCACAACAGTCCCTGAGTTGCTCCCCCTTTACTTTTTTTGTGAACATAACAATCTTATATCTGCTCTCATTAAGGGGCCTCAAATACAAAATATTACTTTTTATAGAATTACCCCCTGCGCCCTAACTAGGGTCAAATATATGAACGACTCCTAACATTTTTGTTGTCCCCACATTTGTTCAGAACACACCTAGTCTCAATCTTCAATCATTAGGGTTGTACCCATACAAAAATTTTTAATTTCTAAAAAATGTTTTATTAGGAAGATAAAAAATTATATTTTTTTATTAAATATTAATTATTGTGATAATAAAATTAATTAAGTTTTATTATCCATTTACTTTCCAAAATTAGGGGTCCTAGCATATCGAAATCGTGCATTATTCCACCCCTAATGTACATACTCGTACATACTCAAGGCAGATATAAAAAGATTACTACATTTGTGTCTGTGAGTGTCACCTGGGGTCTAATCGCCGCTTTCGATAACGAACTGATTTGATCACTTTTTTCAGTTTGAGATTATGGCATTCGATATCGAACCATAATATTACATTGTTCGATAGCGTATGCCATAATCTCAAACTGAAAAACTTGATCGAATCAGCTCGATATTGAAAGCGACGATTAGACCCCAGGTGACACTCGCAGACACAAATGTAGTAATCTTTTTATATCTGCCTTGAGTATGTACGAGTATGTACATTAGGGGTGGAATAATGCACGATTTCGATATGCTAGGACCCAGGAACAATTTATAGCATTTTCACTAAATTTTTATTGAAGTGTTTTGATATTTCGTTGATACGATGATATAATTTGAATATAATATATCTAAGGTACAATGTTAACAACAGTTTTCAGTAAATTTTTAGGGTTTCGTACACCAAAGGTGAAAAGGAATGATTCCTTTGTTTTCGCTACGATGTCCATCTGCCCGTCTGTCTGTCACAGATTGTTTTCTTACGAGCCGTAACAGCTGTGGACCTGAAATTTTCACAGAATATGGGCAGATCTCAGGAATGTCATTTTTTTGTAGCGTGCGACACCAAGCATATATGCATTTTTTTTCAAAGAAAACGAAACTTGTTTACTTCTTTATATAGTTATAGTATACGTTAGGTACAATTTTAAGAAAAATCGACTCACGTCGTTCAAAAACACAAGGTTAATTGCTTGCTGTCACACGCGACAAAAAAAGTAGAATTCCTCGGAGAAATATCCATATGTAAAATAACAAATATATGGCTACAGCAACAAATATATGACAGTTAACAATTGTAAGCTGTTCGAAATCGAGCAATGTAACATGTTCAAATCCTAAAGTAATATACAGACATTTATATATACACTTGAAATTTGCAAAGTTAGTGCTACTTTTATACAGACTACACCAATTGACACTAAAATTAAAAAAAAAAACCAAAATTAAAGGCTATTCTATCAGTTGAAGTAAATTTCACTAAGTAATTTTGACAACTTGCTGCATTGTGGCTACCGTAAGAGGCAAACTCTTTTCAAAAGCGCTAAAACTAAAAAATCACAAAATTAAAGAAATCGCCAAAACAAACAAAAAATAGCCAAAAACCGAAAAAAATCGTCAAAACGAAAAAAACGAAAGCGCTGAAACTAATACATACAAATCGTCAAAAAAACAAAATAGCTAAAACTAAAATATATCGCCAAAAACTGAAAAAAATCGCCAAATGGAAACGAGTCAAAATCGGAATTTACTGAATTTATTTTGACATCAAAAGTATAAATTGTCCAAAGCGAATTGAGCTGAGTATAGCTTACATGAACATGCCTTGGTTGATACCGAAAGCAAACTTCAAGAAACGCTAAAACTAAAAAATTACAAAATTTAAAAAATCGCCAAAACGAAAAAAACGCCGAAATTAAAAAAAAAACACCGAAAACCGAAAAAACCCATCAAAACGAAAAAAATGCGCCAAAACTAAAAAATCGCCAATTAAAAAACAGCGAAATTAAAAAAACCAAAAATCTAAAAAAAAAATTACAAAAACGAAAAAAGCGCCAAAACTAAAAAAACGCCTAAAACCGAAAAAAGTTTACCCGGTAGTTGATTTTTTTTTTTAAATGTCTACATTAGGTAAGACATTCGATTATAATTATATAAGGTAAAGTTCGTATAGTATTGCATATTAAAGTCCTGCACAAGACCATTTATAAGACCTTTCAAGACATGAGAGATTTTTCAACTGATTTACTACAGCGAAATATTCTAAGACAAACGCTAAACAACACTGTTGGCAAGGCATTTGTTTCAATTGTTTGTCTTGCCAACAGTGTTGTTTAGCGTTTGTCTTGGAATATTTCGCTGTAGTAAAGCAGTTGAAAAATCTCTTATGTCTTGAAAGGTCTTATTAATGGTATTGTGCAGGACATTATTGCATATGTAGTGTCCGTACGGAACCCTTTGTGTGCGAGTCATAGTCGCATTTTAGTGAATTTATGTTTACATCAAAGGTATAAATTGTTTAAAGCGAATTGAGCTTACATGAAATATGCCTTGGTTGATAGTGAATGATTTAATTCGGACGGATATCGCCAAGAGTGCAAATAAAATTTGAATTGAAACATACATATATGTATCTTGTAAATATTATACGAGTATGTATGTATGTATATATATATAATAGCACTGATTTTTAGTGTGTTTTGCTCTAAAAAAAGTTAGCATCACTGTGTGCGACAGATGACATTTGAGTATGGGCCCTTGTTGTGACACTTTTGTCAAAGCCAGTGTAATAGTTTTTTAATGTATCCGTTACGTACTCGTACAAAGACGTACTGTACAAATACAAAATATGTTTGTACTACTTATAATAAATATAACAGATCAGATACCAAGTGCCTCTTTTTCCTAATGACTGGCAACTAACTGCATACCGTCAGTCAACATAGATAATTTAAAAACAAAAACTTTATATTGAATGTGGATTCATTTAAATGAATTGTCTCACTTGATATTTGTTCAGTTATGGCGTTAATAAATCATTTAACAAGCTCTTTCAATTCAATTCAGTGTACAAAGATTATCCAATCAAATATGTATGTATGTACATATGTATGTAGGCAAATCTGGCGAATGAACTAATGAAATCGAACACTTGTAAGAGAGAAAATAGCAAACGCCTACTTATAAAGAAAACACTTGCAAGTTGCAGCCAATTGACTGACTAAATGACTGGCTGTCGAGATGGCACTTGTGCTTTAATTTTTTACATACTTACATACGTAGCACAGTCAATTGAAATGTGATTTATGTATGTTGTGGCACACAAACGAATACAAATAAATGGTTCAAATACAAAAAAAAAACCACAAAACAGCCACTTTAAATGATCGTTGTCAGAGGCACAAACTTAAATCTAATTGCCTGTCATCAATTACAACGACAATTTACACACACACACACACACACACACACACACACACACTAAAAAAATAAACAACAACAATAATATTAACAAGAAAGTAAATAAACCCATGAAATTTTAAAATAAACAAATTATACCAGTTTGACAGGGATTTTCTCTTTTATTTTTCAAAACGTGCATTTTCCTCCATCTCTCTTTGGCAAATAAATTAATTTTCATTTAAATTTTTCCAAGTTTCTTTTTTCCTATTTACCTCAATGCATATTTATTTACTTTTCATTTAATTACAGCCGTTACGAGAGGTTCTCAGTGGTCTGGCCGTCGTTGTTGTGCGTTGGGTGTTTCGCCGCGCTGCAGTAATGCTTGTGCAACATCATCGTCGACCGGTGAATTGATCAATGCATGCCGCCAAAGTGATGAACAACACATGTTTGCATGTTTCGAACGTCAGGAGGCCGGTGATCGTTGTTGTGGCAATGCACGCACCTCTGAATGTTTACAGGTATTTAAGTGCATATAATAAAAGCATCTGTGTATGTGTATGTATTTGTGTGTGTGTGTGTGAGTGCAGCACGTAAAATTGCTTGAGAGTCAGTAAGCGCTAGTGCTTATATTGTCAATATAGACCTGCTGTTTGTCTATTTTAATATTTATAAGACACTGGCACGTCAAATGAATAAATTTAAATTTAGTGGGTGGATTTAATAAAAAACTAGGTACCACCCCCTTTTTTAATATTTACTGCAAATATCTTAATTTGAAGTGAATATAAATTTTTAAAAGGCTTTCAGAGAAAACTATCGTGTGAAAATGTATATTTTTAATAAACTGATTTTAATTAAATTGTTGGAAATTAAATTTAATTGAATTAAATTCATAGGCGCAGAAAGGCAATTCTGGGGGTTATTGCCTCCCCCAAAAAGAATTGGTCGCCCAAAAGAATTGCTCCCCCCGCAATAGAATTATTAAAAATGAACTGTAATTATCTACGAGACCCTATACTCAGTTTGGTGATCAATTTTTCATGGGCCTCAAAAAATTTCGAAACTCAATGCGCCCTCAAAAAATGGTGTCATCAGTTTTTGGCCAGCAGCTAATTCTGACTTGGTGATGTCGCTTAACTAAACGCTGTCCCAAAATTAACGCAAGATTTTAATTAAATAGAAAACGCAGTTTCTACTCTTTTAATTTTTATTTATTTTTTATTAAATCATAAAGTACAAGGAATAGGGTTATTTATGGAATAACACACATCGGGTAATCGTTCTCCACGGCAGATAATGGCAATGAGAACTTAAAAAATAGACATAAGTAAATAGTCTTAATTTTAGTAACTGCGTATAATCACAATTATAGCACAAAAAATTCGTACGCTTACGCTATAGGACTATAGCCGATTCCAAAATACAAGAGCATCTCTACTTCGGTAATGCAAAAAACTAAAATACGCTACAACTAGAAATAAAAAGGCACATGGGTATCAAACGCATTAACTCTCTCTCATATTTACAGTCTGAGTATGTTTATACTCAGGCTATGGATATTTAACCGGACAAAAAAAATATTCGCTGATACTAGGGATATTTACTCATCATTCGCCACCGTATACATAAATTTGTGTATATATTTAAAATGGAATGGAAAATGTGTGGGTGTATGATTGGCTGTTTGAAAACATGCTTTATGTTTGTGTGTAAATAAAATAGCCCTGTATATACGCATGTGTAACCGATTAATATTTAGAGTATTTTTATACTCATTCATGTGATTGTAGCTCGCACAGTCTATAAATTTTAATTATAGTTGTTTGTGATGCGTAATTTGAAAAATGTGTATAAACATAAGTATTTGTTGGATATTTTATTTTTAGCTGTACGTATTCATAGTTGTTTGAAGGCCAATACTCACAGAGTACTTAAAAATATACTTTGTCTTTATCTGCTCCATGCCTTTGAATGCACATACGCACCGAAATTTTCCATGACCATTTTGCATAAATGTGCCTGAATTTCGTTAATGCAGCGTTGAATCTTGTTGCTTTGTGGGCTTGTTGACATAGACCTGCGACATCAAAGAACTCCATAAAAAGAAATCTAATGGTGTTGAATCACACGATCTGGGGGTCCAATTCTGATCACCGAAACGAAAGAGTACACGACCTGGAAATGCCTCATGGAGTAATTGAATTGTTTCACGGTCTTATTGAAGTCACATATTGGTCCCATGAATATCATCAAATTTCAGCAGAAAGAACTGTGTTATCATGTTGCGATATCGAGCACCACCAACTGATCTAATTATGCATCAAACTCAAAATCCACACCAAACAGTGAAGCGTTGTAGATGAACTTGTTCTTCGATAATCACAAGTGGGTTCTTAAGGTAGAATTAGTAAAATCGTATCGTGAAGTTGCGTGTCAGCTGACAAAAGCCGTACCATATGCAATGCATGTTACTAGTTATAAAATATGTGGTGGTAGCACTGCTGACGTAGAAATCTACAGAAAACAGATTTTTCTGTAGCGAATGTTAAAAAAGCCGCATTAAAAGCCAGACAAAAAAATGTGCTGTGCAAACTGTTACATTTTCTATAACTTGTACACAAAGCTGAACGATACGGCAAGCTGTAAAGTAGAACGATACGATTTTACTAATTGTACCTTTAGAAACACAAAATCAAGGTGAAAATGTGGTCATCAGCATCCATTTGTTGATGTTCAATAATCCATTCAACGAACTCTCTTCATATAGTCGTAGTAATTTTTACTAACCCTAAAGTGTCGGCTGCCAACACGAAAATGGCGACAAATTCAAATCTTGGGTTAATTTTGACAATAATTTAGCTACGAGTCCACCGAACAAATCTTATTCACATTTTACGTCACAAAATATTAATTTTCCCGTGAATTTTTTTTTTTTTTTTTGCCCTTTTTTTCAAAACAACTTAACTTCGAATAGAATAGGGGAAAGTTCTGATCCAAAGACCGGCACTGTGATATGAATGAAAATGAAAAACACGCCTTCTACTGTTACATAAGACGATACACTCGCTAAGAATGTGTGCCGTTGTCTCGTCAACTTCCAAGCATAAACGACACAAAGGTGAACGAACTTAGTTGCTTTTCCACAGAGATAGTTCAGTCCAAAGTGACGGGAAAGAAAACCAGTAACAAGCCGTAAATCATTCCTCTTGAGGTTCAGGATGCCACTGCATGAAAATGGCTGCATGAATTTTTTAGCCTGCCTTAAATCAAAAGAAGTCAGCCGCATTTCATTTGCTTTCGAAGTACTATCTACCTACGCCACAAAACGGCTCTGAGCCGATAAACGGATCAGCAGAGGCCCTCCTGAGCAGTTCATCCGCTTCCTCGCGCCCCGAATGACTGCTGTGGCCACGTATCCAGTAAATGGAAACCTAGTTCCGTATGGATAGTTTTTGTAATGAACCAAAGCACTATAAAACATGCCTGGAACGGAATTCCCTTGAAAGGAGGGACTTAGGAGCTGCCTGACTATCGGAAAAGATAGCTCTATGCGCACATTTAGTGCCCCTATTTAAATTAATGTCAAAACATTTGGTGATTGCCTGTATTTCTGCCTGAAATAGAGTAGGCCATTTGCCATTGGTCACAGCACCAACTCCATCTTCTGTTTTGGATCCATCCAATGGAATCCACAGCGGTTCCATTTACCTCCCACAAGGCCAATTGACATTGAATCTCTTCAGAATAACTTACAGGGACTCCTAATTTTTTGCTAACAATATTTGACAAATTTGTAGCTATGTTAAAGCTGAACAACTTTTGTGAACATATCAATATAATCTGATACATGTCTAGGCACCCTAAATAACCCTTATAAGACAACTTTGCACCTTAAAAAATTTCGCTGTTGTCTATTATAATAGCAAATATGTATTGGATTTCTTGTAAATGTCTACATATCGTTACTTTAATATATTTTTTTAATCGAGTTTTTTTGTATATTATGATAGAAGAATATCTACATAATGTATCGAAAAATGCAAAAAAAAACTCGATTTCAAAAATTAATGAGTTAGGGCATTTCTATATTAAGGTAACGTTATGTATGGATTTTTAGAACTTCTCGAGTTCCTTGAAACGCCAATAATTGCTTATAGGTTATTTTTTTTAGAGAATAGAATTTTTGTAATTTCCATACATCCTAATTCTCTCTTTCTTGCAGGCTTGTCGCGACATCTTTGAACCCCATACAGCCCATAAAAGGAATAATCGTAAGCACTTGCATGAAATGTGCGGTGAAAAGAATAGCGATGTGTTGCAGTGTGTTAAAAATGTTACGGATATGACACCCGTTACTAATTCCCACAAATGTAGGTCTTAATTAAGCAATAAAACAATTTAATATTTATTTTTTTATTTTTTTGTTTTAACTAAGAACATTAAATTTCCTTTTCCAGATCTGCCTTGTTGTGACTTTTCCGATAACGAGAATTGCCGCAACACTTGTCGTTCCGTCTTAAACACTACCGAAAGTACGGATATTATTATAGGTGAACTAGAGGCGGGGGACTGTGGTACTGTTTTGCCCCACTTGCCTTTGTGGCAGTGTTTTTTCACGGCCGAACGTAAAATCTTTGTACCGGCCGTCATAACAAGTAATCAGGAAACCGAAGTGTCACAAATCAATCGTTTGGGTATAGACGGTGCTAAATTGCACTGCTGTGAAAAGGCCTTGTCAACGAAATGTCGTCGTTTGTGTTCACAAACGTACAGCACAGACTGGACAAAGACAATGAATCATTTTGAGACAGCCTGTCTAATGCAGCCTAATGAATTGGAGTTGCGCCAGTGCATTGATGAAGTAGACGAACCGTGCGAATTGGGTTGTGATGGTTTAAGTTTCTGTACAAACTTTAATAATCGTCCCACAGAACTATTTCGCAGCTGTACCGTAGAGGCAGACATGGCAGCGAAATCCGACTTAATGATGTGGCAGCAAAGAGGTTTCGTTAGCTTGCCTGGTGTTAATTTGCCCATTAAAAATATGACTCGTTGTTCGCCGGACAAATGGAAGGCTATCGCTTGTATTTTGCAAATAAAGCCTTGTTCAATTCAGGGCCACTACAATCACATATGCCGCGAAAATTGTTATGAAATATTGAGTGAGTGCATGGATTGGACGCGCATGAATACATCGTTAAATGCCGATGCCATTTGTGCCCGACTACATCCAGAGGGTGAGGGAATTCCCTGCATTTCACTTAGGCCCTATTTAGAGGAAAGTGATGCCCCCAAAGAGACCGGGGGCCATCATAAGATCACATCTGCTTGCAGAGGACATCCGTGTAATGCCAGTGAAGTATGTTTAGCAGCTCGTAATGGCACTTCAGGTTTTAAATGTATACCGGCCTGTGCTTTGGGCGAAGCATCAAATTATTTAGTGCCTCTTGGCGCATATGTACGCATACCTGTGCAACTGACAGCCAATCGGGGCGGTTTCAAGGTATGCCGTTGCGGTCCACAAGGACGCATCGAACATTGCCAACCATTACCGAGTGTTTCTTATGAAAGCTGCATACTGCCGGGTGGCAGAAAAATTAAGCACGGCACCTCCTTTTATTTGGAATGCAATCTATGTACGTGTTATGCAGAGGAGATAACCTGCACCAAGAAACAATGTAAAATGCCTGGTATGTACATAGGTTTGTGCAGGGTTAGGGCGGGGACACGTAATGAGCGGCAAAACGGTGCGCAGTTGAGCGGAGAGCGTCAGAAAATTAAAACATACCGAATGCTATCGAAGTGATCGGCATTTTAAGAGGCAAAGCGGCGTCCCTCAGTAATAAGCAATTTTTTAACTCTGAAAATGAATGTCTACTAGTTGTTACCTTCTTAGGAAAAGGATAGTGATAGAGAAAACAGGTGGTGAAGAAAGAAATAGAGGAAAGCTTCATTCTTTTACAACTCTGCTTTTTGCAATTTTTAATAATGCAGAGTTGCAGCGCCTCTGGTATCAATGAGACGCATTAAATTTTCAAAGCTGTGTTTAGTAGCCATTTTATTGTATATTTTACTTCGCCGATGATTCTGCTACACAATGCCGACGAAGTAGGGCCCTCTGATGTTACATTAGGATTAGTATCCGCTGAAGCCGGTGTAGTTTATTCAGTGACCACTGACTGTGAACTCATCAATTGAACTTTCCTACAACAACTAATACAAAGGGACACTAATGCAAGTCAGAAAAATGCATGGTGTAGTTATTTAATGACTGTCGGTATTGTAGTCAACATGCTAACTACCTCAAGCTCAAATACTCCGCTCTACCGCATCGGGTGCGCCACTCTGTCGCTCATCGCGTGGCAACGGCCTTATAGTTTTCCCTATCATATTGTTAATAACTTTTTTTTACTTAAACAGGTTATACGGATGTTTCTTACACCAGCTTGCCGTGCAATTGTCCCACGCACTATGTGCCAGTGTGCGGCAGCAATGGTCGAACTTATCCTTCCTTGTGCATAGCTCGTTGCTTGGGCGTCCAGGATAGTGATTTAGAATATGGAGCATGTTCGGTGTGGAATCCTTGTACGCCAGGCACTTATCACTGTCCCAGCGGCACTCAATGTTTGCCGCACCGGCAAATATGTTTGTCTGGCATGCACCGCCCCTGTTTACAGTACAAATGTGGTAAGCAGTGATCTAAAGCATATAGTATTTCCTCCCTTTTATAACTATTAACGATTTGATGACATTTTAGTTAATCAGACGCTACCTTGTGCCAAAGCCGAACATTCTGTGTGCGATTCTAAAGGTGTTACTTATAAAACTGCTTGTGATTTGTTAAATAGCAAATCCATATTCTCTTCTTGGGGTTCGTGCAGTCGTGGCTGCAGCTGGAAAGGGCCTGTCTGCGCCATCAATGGTGTAGACTATCCGCATGAATGTGCTGCCTGGGCGGATTATGTCTTAGTAGACTATAAGGGACGCTGCCGCGAGGTGGGCCTGTTAACTAATGAATTGGAACGCAAAAGATGCCGGCAGGTTAAATGTGCTAATATTCCTTCGCCCTATTGTCGTTCTATTATACCACCCGGAGCCTGTTGCCCCATTTGTGCTGGGGCTTTTCGCATTATCTATTCGCGCAAGCAAATCGATCGTGCTTTATATGCCTTGAAAGGCCAACATAAAGATTTACTTACACTGCACAGTGTGCTCAGGGAATTGGACTCTTTGATACAAACAAGTGAATGCCAATTGACCGGTTTCCTCACCATGGAAGTGGGCATATTTGTAGGCATTGTGCCAAGAACTAATGTGCCCACCCGCATGCAAATCGAGGCCTGTATACGTGAAGCTGAAAAAATTTCAAATTTAATAACAGCTCAAGCTCACAAAATAACTACAAATCTGATATTATCGGGGCTCACAGTATCTAATATGCTGGAAGCAAATGTCGAAAGTAGCACAAGTAGAATACTTTCGTTAACGAATATCTACCAAACAATAATACTAAATATAATTATAAGTTTAATATTTAGAAAAATTTGGATTTTATAGTTTTAAAAAAGAAGTTGGTTGAAACACTAGTTAGTTTATACAAAAAGAAAAAGTCTTGAAAACCCACATCAGTTAAAACTTCTACTTACTATCTCACACAACCGTACGACTTTTGAAAAAAATACAACCCTGATCTAATGAATTCTTGTTATCTTTTGACAATTTTCTTAAAAATTCGAACGATTGTGTAGGATAGTGAATTCTAGCCTGTAAAGAGAAGGAATGTGGAAGCATACTTTTAGGCTTTGTTTAACAGTCTACTTTTGGGCTCATCTCGTCATTCAATTCTTTCTTCCACGATTTGTAATATTTTTATATAATCAAGTGAATTCTTGGTGCCAATAATTTAGTTATTACATATGTAGATACATACATATGTGTATATTAAATTGAGATTATTTATTTATTAAGTTAATATTCTAACGTTTTTTATTGTTTCATCGTTTTAATGCTCAAATCAACAACAAATGTGCCTTTAATTATTTGAGAAGACAAAAAATCAATATGAATAAGAACTTTAATTTACATTTTGTTTAAGATTTTATAATTATTTTATATTATTTTGAGTTTTCGTTTAAGTCATTATTATTATCATTATTATTATTATTATTATTATATATACATATATGTATTTCTCTTTTATATACGATCTCCTTGTGATATTAGCAACTAAATTAGGCCATACATACGAGTATTTAAAGCACATAAATACAACAAATTAAATATTGTCATACAATTACAAATACAAAATAAACACAAAATAACACATATCTTGTATTTATAGTTATTATATACAATCTTAAGAGTCTATTTATCATACTACATAATTGGTTTAATATGTATGGAAAAACTACAAATGAGAATTGCAATCTTTAACAACAACAAACAAAATTTTGTAAATAAACATATTCTTCTTTAATATATAATTATATACACATTTTTGAAAAGAACAAACAAATACGAATCGCCAAAGTTGTTTATCCCTTTTAATCATCCCAAATATTAATAATAATATTCATAGTCATTAAGTACCTTATGTAAAGTTTTCTTTTGAATTTTTAATAAAAATTGTATTTAATCGTATCAAAAAAAAAAAAATTATCTCGAATGAAAAATGGGCACCATCGCGCCCTGCATTTGTAATCGAAAGAGAATCTGACTTCTGGAAATCTACTCTATAATTCGAAAAGAAAGCAAATGCTTTCGAATTGTATCGTCAATAACACAAATTCTTTCGTTTCGAAATACAGAGTAGACCCCGAACAAAATCTATTTGATAAGTCGTTTCTTTTTTCTAATATGGGAATCGGTTGACCTTGCAGGCCATCCCTGAAACTTGTTAACATTTTCGCCATCTGATTGGTTATCTAAAATCAATTTGACGAAGGCTTTTGAAATAATTTGAAAAAACAAAACGATTTTTTCGAAAATTTTCGTCAATAAATTTGCAGCAATCATAGTGTCTTTTGGATGTTTAGAGCTAAATAGATTTAGAACTTGATCGGCGACTAATTTAAAATTTGTTAAAAAACATTTTGCGAAGATTTTATTTTCGAAATCTTCGAATTGTTCACTATCTTACAACATCTAAGTGACCGTTGACCGATTCTTAAGCTATGAGATCATTACATACATACACACATACCCAAATCCATTCATTCACACAGACATCATCGGGAAAATAGTCAGAATCGACTCCCAACACCTCAAAACGTCGAAATACCGTGCCATAACCACGAAAAGAGTTTAAGCGACATGATTTTAGAACTTAATTTTTTGCAATCGTAAATAATCGATTTTCGCCAAAAAAAAACGAGCTCCAAAAAATTTGTCGGTTAAGTTTTTTTGGTGGTTATGGATCCATATAACGAAAACTCGATTTTAGCATCAAAATATATTCGTCCCTGTTCTGTAAGCCAGATCCGCGTAAATTTCTCGTTTTCAGAACGAATTCACATAGTTTAACTAATTTTTACATCGAGTAAGCACATTTGGACGAAAATGAGTCATATGTGCTATTCCAAAAAATTTATTTGCATTATTATTATAATTGCAAATAATTATTCACATTTAATTAAAATATGAAGCTGACATTAGAAAATATCGATTTGTTACGGTTTAAAAAATTTATACTGAAATTTTTTTTAAGCGTTACTAAGGGTGTGGGGTATAAAAACTCCGAAAATAGCGTTACGTAATATGTGAATATCCCCAAATACGGAAAGATAGCCGATATATCGCTCATTAACTTCAATAGTGTCATGTCAAAAAAAAATTTTTGAGTTAATAATGCGGAATAATTGCGGTATTTTTTAAGGTGTAAAAATTTTACATAAATACACAGTGAAATCAGACTCATTCATTCAGACGCCCTAGGGGCAGTTAGAGTCCTGCGAGCAAATTTTATAAAAATGTCCCCTTTGTATGGGAGCCCCCTTAAGGAGTCGAGATAGGGCATAGGCATGTTCGGAGGAAATGTTAAAAATAAAAAATTATTACGTGCCGGTCTTACAATTTACCCCCCGGAAGGCACCATAAAAGCGGAAAAAACGGATTTCTTAACAAAAATTATTCAAGAAATTATTTTTTTTGTATGGGGACCACCTTAATGGTTGAAGATATACGATAAATATGTTTAAAGAAAATCTTTGTATTGAAAAAATATTGGAATATTTGGTCATACATTTGACTTCGATAGGTACGCCCTAGGGGAAGTTAGAGCCTTGCGAGTAAATTTTATAAAAATTTCCCCTTTGTAAGGGAGCCAGCCCTCTTAAGGAGAGGAGTTAGGCGTTCGTTGTGTTTAAAAAAGATATTGGGCGAAAAAATTAATGGGTGTTGGTCATAAATTTGACCCTTGCAGCGGTGATCCCGGGAAAGTTATATGATTTTTTGTAATTTTGTTTGTTTTTACCCTCAACTTTGAGCACGAAGAGGCGACCTTTGCCCTCATCTGACCGCCAACATTTTTTGGCTCAAATATTTTTTTCCAAACCTCATAAAATGAGAAAAATCGTCCACTATACCATACCTCGTGTACAACAATTGACAATGAGTTTTTTTTTATAAAAATGCGGTAAGTAAAAGAATTAAAGATAAAAAAATCAGGTTTGCAGGACGTGAAAAAAATATTTTAACTCAAAAAACAAACCACAATTATTTGAAAAGATATTTTGATAGTTTTTGCAATAATTTTGATAAACTTCTTTTCACATCTCTACTACATACATATGTATATTGTTTACATTTTATCTTCTAGTGCGCTTTTTAAGCCAGTAAGTTAAGATTAGCTTAAAAATTATAAATACTCTTAACATCAATCCGAATTCATCGCACCTTATCAAAACTATCGTTTTCCATCACATACCTGATTAAAAACATTAGGTTTGCAGGACGTGAAAAAAAATTTTAACTCAAAAAACAAGCTACGAGTACAATTATTTGAACAAATTATTGTCTTTTACATTTAGTTTACTGATATCTTATTGATAAGTTCCTCTTTTGTGTAAAAAATGTTATGTTATGTTGCGAAAGTGGAAATAATAAAAAAAAAATACAAAACAGCTTCCCTTCGCCTACTCCTTGAAAAAAATAATGGTGGTCACGTTTTACTTAAGTTTCTCCTTAGCTTTGTATTTATACACATCACCCTGCCAAAGCTAGAAATTTCGGGATGTGCTTTTGCTTTTATCAACTATCCAACCTCAAACAGAATCGCAATATTTCTTCAAATCTCATATCATACCATTAATTTTCACTTCAACAGATTTTTCACAATCAAGGAATGTGTAACCCTTTCTCTGGAGAAACTAGGACCACCGATAAGTTTACAAGTTGTTCAGGTATATGTACGTATTTTTAACGAAAAAAGAATAGGAGAGTTATCAAGAGAGATTGAAAACACTAAAAGAAAATAGATTTAAACAAACATATTTTTTCAAGAATACAATTGATACACACACACTTGTATAAAACTGTGTGTTTTATAAATTTTTATTGTTGCTTACTACCAGGGGCCCGTTTCTCAAAAATACAAATTACAAATCTACAAATAAAAAACACACAAAACAACAACACTTTTACAAATTTTATTGTTTTTTTGTGTGTATTTTATTTGTATATTTGTAATTGGTAGTTTTGAGAAACGGGCCACAGGGCTCGAAATTTCATGCAAATGAATGTTTTTTTTTACTAATTATCTATCCGAATTATCAAATTTAAGAAATTTGGCATCGATTTGTAGTTGCATATTTCTACACATTATGGAAATAAGTGCATATTTTTTTAGTTTTAAGCAGTTTTTAATTCATTTTGCAAAATTTTGTAAAAAAAACATTTATAATTAAATGAGTGAATTGACCTTTTTATATTCAAACTATATTTTGTAAGTGTAACCATTACACTACTGCAAGGACTTGAAAAACTTAGTAAACAAGTAAATAAATTCCGTTGAAGAAAGTACAGAAGATATAAAAGAAGTTATACTCGTATAACACCGCCGAGAAAAACATCGGCTATCATATTTTGAAACAAATTCCCGAGATAATTTAAATAGCAAGCTTTCGCCTATAGAAATCTCTTGATTGAAGTGCGCTCCCTTAATTTCAGTAGAAGTTCAACGCAGTTTTTCGATGTACAATAGTTTCCTACGTCCCAACAGAATTAAGGCAAAATGAGTTTATACTTTCTGTTCTGTTACGAATCAGCAGACTCTTTTTCGTTTACAGAAATCTTATATAATATATACAAGTTTCATTTAAGCTTTAGGTGCTTTTGTAAAAAATTATAACAATTGTATTATTTTATCGATATTTCGCTGCAACGTTGTGTAGCGTCTTCCTGAAGAAATATCGATAAAATAATGAAATTGTTATAATTTTTTACAAAAGGACCTAAAGCTTAAATAAAACTTCAATATATTAAATTAAAAGGTAGAATAAATTATTATAATATTTAGAAATCTTATATATATATATATATATATATAGTTTGTTTTTCTGTTCCGTTCTGTTCTGTTTCGGAACAAACTGTGAAAATCAAAAACTTGTTAACTAATTGTAAGTGACACCAAAATATATACATATGTACATGAAAACATTTTGAAATACATAAACTGTGATTGTGCTTTAAGAATAAAAAAAAATTAATTCCTTCCTTCCTTATACGAAATGAAAAACATAAAATTATATTGAATCATAAGAATGGACGATGCAAAACTCTTCACTTTCTCTTTGTTTGTCAGAAACAGCTGATACATAACTATACATAAGTTATTACAGAAAGAGTAACTATTAAAGTAACAACAGAATGGCACAGCACAGAACAGCAAAACAGAAAGTAAAGACTAATGAGGCCCCTTTTAGTTTTACATTTGAAAATAAAATAAAAATAAAAATTGTACATGTAAGCAGCTGCCTAGGCAGATTTATTTCCAGGTAAAAGCAAGATTATTATAAAAATACAACAATCAGAAAAACAACATACCTTTTTAGTGGGTTGGGGTCATATACCGGAAACTTAAAATCCCGAATTTAAGATCCCAAATTTCAGAATCCTGAATTCAAAAAACCGAGTTTAAAATCCCGAATTGCAAAATCCAGAATTTCATAATCCCGAATTTTAATATTCCGAATAATTGTACTTTTAACGGATACAGACTAGACAAGAGTCTAAGTAGTTTTCTAGACTAACAAGAGTCAATACCCTGCTTACATACATTTTAACCAGGGACCGCAAAGGATTTAAGTTTTATTTTAGAAATTACTTTTTAATCATTCCTGCCTGTTCTGCAAATCGACCCGATTTAAAAACGCTCGATTTAGAAAAATTAAATACAATAGCGATTTTTTCAGACTATTTTGTAGTTTTCTATTGTTTAGAGCTTGAAATATCATATCTGAAAGTAATTTAGTATGTATGATTTAAAACACATCAATGAGGCTATTCGGCTGTGTTCTGTAAACCGATCGATTTGAAACCGCACGATTTTAGAAAATTAACTCCGACAATAGAAATATTTTTTAAGATTTTTTTTTTAATTTTTTATTATATAGATTCCCAAATATCATATCTGAAAGAAAATTATCATGTATGATTTTAAGCACGTCTGTATTATTAATTTTTTGAACAAGAGAAATTTACTCGGACTCGGTTTACAGAACAGGGCCGATTATTTATTTTTGGAAAACGAGAAATTTACTCGGATTTGTTTTACAGAACATGGCCGATAATCTCTTGAGTTTTATTTATTTTTTGATTTGTATATCTTCCTCAGAAAATAAAAATTCTTTCTTGATTTTAATTTATTCCTTAGAAAATGTTATTTTTTTAGTTTTATTTGAGAATTTGAAACCCTGACACATTTGTATATAAAACAGTTGTTTTTATATTGTTATTATAAGTACATATTTTTTTTAATTTTAAAAATCGTCTTAAGTGTGAGCTCCGCTTTGCTACTGCCAAGCAAAAAAAAACGTTTTAAGCTGCTTAAAACGGAGCGGAATTAAAGAAGGAGAAACAACAAAGAAGGCAAAATTTTATTGCTTAGATCTGCATATTTACTTTTGACATGTGCAAAATCAAATAAGCAGCTAGAGACCGAAAATTTAAGGCATTACTAAATAATAAAAATTATTGAATTATAAAAACTAACTTTTAATTTTTAAATAAATTTTTATTTTTTTAATATAAATTCTGTGGTTACAAACGATAATAGCACAAGTCGAAAAACATAGTTTCGAGAAAAAAAAAACAATTTTAACGTATGAAGGTTTTTTTCTGAAAAAAAAACAAAATCGGCATATTAAAATAATTTTGTTGTAAAATAAAGATTATTACTATAACAGCGAATAAAACAAAGATTTTATGATGTTATTGCAATTTTTATAAGACTTAGGTTAATATTTTTTGTAATTATAGAGACATTTGATTTCACGTAAATATGAAGCTATGTTAGTAGAATTTTGTAGAATATACATATAACTCGATTTTGTCTTAGGTCGACTTATGCTGTTATCGATTCTGTAAGAATTTATAGGTAATTTATGGTATCTGACCGATTCGGTATCAGCCAAAAATTCTTAATCGGATAATATGTAATAAGAAGGAACGTAACGATTATAAGTTTCCTTTTAAAATTTACAATTTTATCATTATTTCTTGAGATTTATTTTTCGCTTAGAAAATAAAAGTTATTTTTTTTTTTGAGTTTTATTTATTTCTTTGAAAATAAAAATTATTCTTTAATTTTATTTATTCTTTAGAAAATAAAAGTTATTTTCTGAGTTTTATTTATTTCTTGGAAAATAAAAATGATGGGCCAATCCACATATTTTAATATTTTGTTGTTGTTTTAAATGTAAGTGTGCGACAAGTCGAACGTTGTCGATATCGCTGGTCAGGCGTTCATTTATTCGTCAGAAAATAAAAGTTATCTCTTGATTTTTCTCTATTCTGTTGTAGGTAAAGCGGTTGAATTTCTTGCTTTAAAATAATTTTCACAGTTTTCAGTATCCTTTGAGTATGAGAACAGAGTTTTGTGATTTCAACCCAATTTTCCGATAGGAATATTCTTGGGTAACGCTAAAGAAAGATTTTGGCTCGCTGGCTAGTATATTTTAAATATATTTCTTTCCCATTTTTCAATACTATTTAGGGGCCATTCACTCCCCCCCCCCCTTTACAAACTTTTCAGTATAAATTTTATGAACTGTAACAAATCCTTAACCCCCGCTTGTTGTTATTTTCTTTAATCTTAAGAAACTCTTTCAGAAAGTAGTAAAGTTTTACCAGTAGACAAATAATTTATTTATTTATTTCATACATATTGTTATAATAAAAGCAGAGAATGAAGTGGTTCTGGATGTCTACTCTATAATTCGAAACGAAAGAGAATGATTTCGCATTAATATAAAAAACTATTCTGTTTCATAATTGCTGCTACTATTCAAAATATTAAAACTTAATATAAAATTTCTTGAAACTTTTTAGTGCCTTGATAAATGTCCTTTCACACTTTCACGTATATATAAATAAAAACATAAACCAAACACAATCATAAATGTTTGCTTTCTGTTAACAAGCAACAGAAAAAAAAGTTGGTGGTCACTTCTCAAGTTTCTCCCTTAGCTTTGAATTTATAACAACACCACCTTATCAAAGCCAGAAAATCCGGCGGGTGCTTTTAATGGTAAACATACAAATCATATTTTAAACTTCAATGTAGTAGAAAATCTTAGATCATTAATCTTAATAGATTCACAATTTGGGTATGTGAACAACCTTTCCTCTGGGAGAAGCTAAGACCACCGAAAGATTAACAAGTTCTCTGCGTATATGTAGTGATTTTTAATGATGAAAGAATACGAGAATTACAAGTAATTGGAAAAGTAATTGAACAAATGCATTAATGCACATTTATTAAAGAAGACACAGTGTTGTCAAATTAGGGGAAATTTAGCGTATAAACCAAGCCCGATTTCTTGCAAGAAATTTAAAATGTGGTTCTAACCACATGAACGGATTTTTATTTTTATTTGTTTAATTTTTTTTAAAGCTCCTTTAATCTTAAGAAAATCTTTCAGAAAGTAGTAAAGTTTTAGCAGTAGGCAAAAAATTTATTTATTTACGAAAGAGAATGCTTTCGCATTAATATAAAGAAGTATTCTGTTTCATAATTGCTACTATTCAAAATATTAAAACTTAATATAAAATTTCTTGAAATTTTTTTAGTACCTTGCTAAATGTCCTTTCACACTTTCACGTATATACTTACATGTAAATAAAAACATAGAAAAAAAACACAAGCATAAATGTTTCTTTGCTGTTTATCTATCCCAACTTAACAAGAGCAAAATAAAAAAAGTTGGTGATCACTTCTCAAATTTCTCCCTTAGCTTTGTATATATAACAACACCACCTTATCAAAGCCAGAAATTCCGGCGGGTGCTTTTAATGGTAACCATACGAATCATATTTTAAACTTAAATGTAGTAGAAAATCTTAGATCATTAATCTTAATAGATTCACAATTTGGGTATGTGAACAACCTTTCCTCTGGGAGAAGCTAAGACCACCGAAAGCTTTACAAGTTCTCTGCGTATATGTAGTGATTTTTAATGATGAAAGAATACGAGAATTACAAGTAATTTGAGAAGTAAATGAACAAATGCATTAATGTACATTTATTAAAGAAGACACAGTGCTGTCAGATTAGGGGAAATTTATCCCCAGATTTTGCTTTTGGGATTGAGGAGTTATTGAGGATTTTTTTGAAAACTTTTCTGAAAATTCTGTAAAGAGTTTTGGTTTATTTTTTGCATGTGAAATTATTAAAATGTTACCCACATTTAAATTGCTCCCTTCTTTCTTTATCTTGCTTTTTTGATTGATGTGAAAGCTTTTTTAAAACAAGTACACCATTGCCGTGATCGAAAGCTTTTTGCAATGAATTCAATGAATTCTATTCTAAAATTATGCCCTTTAGAAAGTTCAAAAGTTAATTTCATATTCATTAGGAAGTGAAAATTTATTAAGAGGGATTAGTTGTGAATTTCAAACCACATAGTTTGCCAAACGATAGCGTTAAATATATTTTCTAACTTAAAAAATACGAACAAATTTGCACCTTTTGTTAGACAAAGGGTCTGTTCGGCGGAAATGCATCAAACTTTAATTTAAAATGCAATAGTTTTAAATCATACTTGACATTTATTTGTGCGTTATATACTTCAGCGAAGCACTTAAATTAGATTTTTTTAGTTTCATTTGCTTTACTCAGATGGATTTTTAAGTTAAAAAATAATTAACATGAAAACATTTAACTATACGATCAACCAAGTTTATTAAGACTTTATTTCATTTACATTAGTTTACTTGTTCTATGTGTGTATCCATTGTACAACTCTTTCATTTGTGTACTTATTCAGCAATAATAAACTAATACAATAATAGACTACTTTTTTATTTATTTTTTTAAGACGGTTGCTATTTATGAATGCATAGATATGAAACGTATTCCAATTTTTTCGGTAATCTCATCCACATTAAATGGATAGTGTTGCAAAAACGAAATAATACAAAATAAATCAATTATATATTATACGGCAAATCCTCTATAAATCATGTTGATTTGCTCAAATCATATACATATACATACATACATATCGTTACCTTAATATAGAAAAGTCCTAACTCATTTTTTTTTAATTCGACGTTTTTGTATATTTCGATAGAACATCATCGAAAAGTTCAAAGATCTCCATTTCTAAGAAATAATGAGTTAGGGTCTTCATATTTATATAAACAAAGTTAAAGTCTGCAATAAAAATCGAATTAGCATTGATTCTTTCAGGGGTTATTGGGAATTTAACTTACGAGATTTGGGAATATGATTCAGAAAGTCTGGCAGCGCTTAGAAGACAACTTTAAAAGGATGTTTTTTTTTGTTATTGTTGTTTATTATTTAATGTACATGGAAAATGCAGATGGATTAACAAAATAGAAATTATATGGAAGTAAAATGTTGCCAGATTTGCCGATTTCTCGTCATTTTGCCGATTTTTATCCAAAATCTTGACAAAGTGCTATTGGAAGATTTTTGGTCGTAAAATGTCGATTTTCTTAATCGTCGATTTTTACGTAATTTTTTAGATCGTACATCATTTTACCTTGAGGAGAGAAATATGTAAAGAAATAAGAAGTTTTCAAGAGTTCTTTGATTTTTATTTAAAGTTATTGATTTTTGAAGAATAAAAGAGAGGATTTAAACTATAATTAAAGTGCTGATATTTAAATCAGGCTAGAGAAGTACATGGGTAATTACACTCCAAATCGGACAGTTTGAAAATTTTTTTTATTTGGGTTTCACTTATTTTTATTTTTTTGTCCATAACTTTCTTAGTAATTACTTAGTAGACAAAATTTGTTTTGTAAATGTTTTTACTGGAAAAAAAAGCAAAAAAGAATATTAAAAGTGTTTTTGATTAAGATTTTTGGATTTTAAGTTTTATATCGTGTTTTTGAAAGTGAGTGTAGCCACCCAACAACTTTTAAGCCCGGTCCGGCAAGAGACATTCCATAACTAGTCTAGCAGAAATTTCAAATGTGTTTATATAACAAAAATTAAAAATTTTAAAAACCCCCGATATATCTAGAAAATATGTGATATCTTCTAAACGGCTGAACCGATTTTTTCCAAACACAGTTAAGAACAGAAAAAACTAAATCAAAATCGGTCCAGCCGTTTGGCCTGTACGTGGACACGGACAGACACACAGACACACAGACACACACTACAAACTTATAACACCCCTTTTTTGGTCGGGGGTTAAAGAGGCTTTTAAAACTCGCGCTTTTCTTACATATGTAAATATTACCATTTCATAAAGTTTTCATTAATTATTTCTAAAACTTTGTGAAACAAATGGAACCCTTCCAAAACTTGTGAAATAATCAGGGATATCATGAATAAAATTTCAACTAATAGCAAATGATAGGGAAAACAAAAAATTCTAATTGGAAAAGGGAGAAATTTCACGCGGAATTTTATTCATGATAGCCCTGATAATTAATTCATCTTTATAATGGATCTCCTATACCAGCTGATGACAATTTCATTGACATATTTAAATAATAATTATTGCAGTTTGCTGGCGTAACACCTGTGAATTATGAATAATATCTACTAAATCGCTATTATTCACAGAATCAGCAAAGATATATAATTTTTTTCTACTATATCTTCCGTATTTAGTCTGGCAACTATCAACAATCTTTTCTTTTTTTTTGCTCTTCATTTCTATTCGTAATATCGCAACAAACGAGTATGAGGTAAACGAAAAAAAGAGAAATGTCAAATAAAGAAACATTTTGTGTCTACTCATATACATTTATACGAATATGTATGTAAATATGTGGACACATTTTGTGCAGATTACAAATTACAAAACCAGTGGTTCTAAAAGGTTTTTAGAACTGGACGGTATATTAGACAAAGTAAAAAAAGTAATGTTTGTTTCTAACATTTTTCATAATTTCATGTACAAAAAAAATCTCCTCCAATAAAGTCTTGGGAGGTTATTTATGTAATTCGATTCGAAAAAAACTGTTCGAATTGGTATGATATAACAATGACTCAAATCAAATAATACTTAAAAACTTATAGAATTTATGTATTTTAATATACTAATTAGCATCTGATATAAAAATTCTTCAAAAAATGTAGTTTTTATGGAATAACGCATTGCTGATGCGAATGGGAAAGCTTAATGCACCATTCGACGTGGCTTAAAAAAACTTACAAATTCTTTAAAATTCTTTTCGCTACGTTGTTCGTAAGAGCTACGGACCTGAAATTTTGACAGAATATGTAGAACTTTGGCCATATATGACAGTTAATAATTAAAGGGTGTTCCAAAACGAGCAAACGAAAATTTTTAAAATCCCATGTAATATACATACATACATACAATTATACTATATAGACACTTGAAATTTCCAATTGGTGTATTTTTATACAGACTACAACAATTAACACTAAAACTAAAAAAAATCAAAATGAAAGGGTATTCTCATTCTATCAGTTAATGTAATTTTGAAATTTTCAAAAGCGCTAAAATTAAAAAATCCCAAAATTAGAAAATCGCCAAACCGAAAAATATCGCCAAAAAACGAAAAATTGATAAAACTAAAAATAGCGCCAAACTAAAAAAAAGCACTAAACTAAAATAAATCGCCAAAAAAAGAAAAATTGCCAAAACGAAAAATAGCGCCAAACTAAAAAGAGCACTAAACTAAAATAAATCGCCAAAAAAAAACGAAAAAAAATGGCCAAACTAAAAAAACTACTAAAAATAAAATACATAAATCGCCAAAAAAAAAAACAAAAAAATATCCAAAGTTAAAAAACGCCAAAAATAAGAAAGAGCGCTAAAATTAAAAGAAATCGCCAAATGATCGCCTCAAAAATTATTATCAAATATTTCTGTAATTTTTCAAAATTCATATTGCATATGGACAAGGTCCACTAATTCTTGTTTTTTTTTAATTGTGGGGCGGGAAGCAAAGTGATCGCCTCTAAAAAGTGAATTTGATATTCGTTATATGTATATGGACCAGTTTCCAAAATTCTTTTTTCGTATGGATGAAGTCCATACAAAGCAGACCGGGTTAATCTAGTATCTATATATATATGTAAAAACCAACTCAATGTTTTATTGTGATAACGTCATATAGCACAAAAAAACTTATTTTGAGAAAATCAACTTTTAAGCTAAAAAAATATTAAGTATTTATACAAAATAAATAAAAAAACCAGACTGCGACCAGCTTTGAACCGTTAAATATCTTAAATGGTCATTCGAAATGAAAAATCATAAGAGAAACCTTAAGATGATTTTAAAATACCTGTCCAATGATACCCATAGTTCATAGTTCGCCAACTTCTTATTTTTTCCGTATTTACAAAATGGCGTCTGTTGGTCGCCATATTGAATTTTGACAACTGGCATATCTTTAGTGCCAATCACAGGGTTAAGATAAATCGATTGACGTATGAATCATCAAAATCGGTCCACGCGTTCCATTTATACAGTGCCGCAAAGGAACACACACACATACATACATACATGCATACATACATACTATATACATACATAGGCTAATAAACACAATACCCTTCTTTGCGTTGCGCAGTCGGGTAAAAATAGGTCTCTCATGAAATTACACTGTACACCCATTTACGAATTTTTTTATAACGACTACTATCCCATACCCAACGTTGGACAACAGAAACATAGCGGAAGTCTTTGATTTCAAAAATCAATGTGAAATAGTTTTCTAAACTAGAGTTATCAATTTTATTTTTCAACTTTCTTGTTCATGTTCAAATAATTTTTAAACATTTTTTACAGCGAAAACATCATAAGCCATATGAATTAAATTATGTACTATATTTTTTTGTGCAATAATATCATAAGCTATACAAATTAAAAAAAACATATCTAGCGGGTTTTTCATGATTCCTTCACAAAAAATCTTTGCATACCCACACATTTATGCGTGATTAAAAAACATTACTTTCTTCAAAAGACTTTTCATAATTCAAAATTTCGAATTAAGTTACGAAAAATTGGTGTGGCTTATGATGTTAAGATAAAAAAAATAAAAAACCAACAAAAACATTGAAATGTAAAAACTCAATTATCGTCTAAATGAGACACCAATTGGAAAATAGCTTAAAAAAATTCTTTGACGATTTTGGCAATTTTTGACATAGAATTTGGCGAAAAAGGTCAAAATAAATCTGAAAGCAATGATACTATACACAGACTACATATGTACATACATATACAAAAAACTTAGTATTTCGTGTGATTTCGTTTTTGTTTTGGATAAGAAATATTGATATGTACATTAGCTATGGCATAGTTTATATGGGAATTCTTAGAAAGGAGATTTCGACTTGCAAGAGCCCTCATTTTGTAAGGTTCGGAAAAAAAATATTCGAACCAAAAAATGGTGGCGGTCAGATGGGGTCAAAGGGCTCCCCATGTTGAGGGTGCTCAAAGTTGAGGGTAAAAGCAAAAAAAAAATACAAAAAATCATATAACTTTCCGGGGTCACCGCTACAAGGGTCATTAATTTTCTCCGCCTAACATTTTCTTTAAACACACCGACCGCCTAACTCCTCTCCTTAAGGGGGCTCCCATACAAAGGGTTCATTTTTATAAAATTTACTCGCAGGGCTCTAACTGCCCCTAGGACGTACCTATCGAAGCCAAATGTATGATTGACCTCCAATATTTTTTCATTACAAAGATTTTCTCTGAACATACTTATCGTCTATCTACAACCATTAAGGTTGTCCCCATACTAAAAAATTGTTTTTTGAATAATTTTTTTTAAGAAATCCGCTTTTTCTGCTTTTATGTTGCCTCCTAGGGGGGTAAAATGTAAGACCGACCCACAGTAATTTTTCATTTTCAACATTTCCTCCAAACATACCTATGTCCTATCTCGACTCATTAAGGGGGCTCCCATACAAAGGCGAAATTTGTACAAAATTTACTCGCAGGCCTCTAACTGCCCCTAGGGTGTACCTATCGAAGTCAAATGTATGACTGACCTCCAATATTTTTTCATTACGAAGATTTTCTCTGAACATACTTATCGTCTATCTTCAACCATTAAGGTGGTCCCCATACAAAAAAATAATTTTTTGATTATTTTTTTTAAGAACTCCGCTTTTTCCTCTTTTATGTTGCCTGCTAGGGGGTAAAATGTAAGACCGACCCACAGTAATTTTTTATCTTCAACATTTCCTCCGAACATACCTATGCCCTATCTCGACTCATTAAGGGGGCTCCCATACTCGCAGGGCTCTAATTGTACCTGGAGCGTTCCTATCGAAGTCAAATGTATGTCCGACCTCCAATATTATTTCAATACAAAGATTTTCTGTCAACATACTTATCGTCTATCTTCAACCATTAAGGTGGTCCCCATACAAAATAAAAGAATTCTTTGTCAAATAACTAATTTATTTTTGGCATGTGTTCGATAAATTTTTTTATTTTGGGCAACGACTTGCAGTAAAAATATTTGTGGTAAATTTTTTTATTCTTTCGAAGTTAATATCAATTGTTGCCTTTTTAAGAATATATTAGACCATATCCGGATGCCATTTGTTGATGGCTTGGTACCGGAAATCACAGAATTTCCAAACAAGTTGACGACATCGAACATTTTGCACGTATTTTTTCATGTATTTTATGCCTGTATGTAGACTTTTTTCCTATGGATTTTGAATATTTTTGCTTTTATTGTTGTTATTATAATTATATTTTAATTTTTTATTTTTTGTATAAACATATTTATTAGCACCCTAAATATTGGCATAATTAATTTTTTGAATTTCTTCCCAAGTTTCCTCAAACCCCAAAAATGATGGGTGTATGTAGAGTTAATTCCTTAACCGTATAAACACGCACAGGTCTTTTACGAATATTTTGCGGGGTGGACGTCGAAAATCTGTTGGGGCATTGAAGAGTTTACCCATAACAAATAAACGTGTTTTTGTATTATATATAATAAGATGAAAAGATATAAGTATACATAATTTAAAATATTAAAAACTAGGATAACTTATGAAAAAAGCATAAAAATTAATATTGAAAAACGTCATTACTCAAAAATCGCAATTAAGCAGAATTATCTTCACATCGTTATTCACAAATTCTTGAGAGAAAAATTAAATTTTCTTCTTCCATTAAGTTGTGTGTACATTGATACTTTAAACTAGTTTTCTGCAAAAATAATTTTTGAAGTCACAAATGTATGTAAGGAGCCCCAAAAGTTTGGGAATTCCTTTAAATTATATGTAGTATATGTATATATGTATATGTAAGATGTACATATGGATTTATGTATGTACATATGTGATGAAATACATACTTAGAATCAGATTGAAAAGTATTGTTTGTGTTAAAAACAGTAATAACAGAATAAAAAACAATAAAGTGATATAAAATTCAACAAAACAAGTTCCAAGATAGGATTACTTATTTGGGAATTAATTTTATAATTAAATTTAGTCATGAGCTAGACCTCAGCGGTTCGATAACAAAAACGAATAATTTTACTTTATTGTGCGGCATTTTAATTTTAAGAGATAACCAAATAAAAGAAAGTAATAAGTAGTGCAAAAAAAAAATGCATTGTGCATTGATTTTTTCCATAATTGCATGCATTGCAATAACTGGTAAAGTATACATACATACATACATTTTAATAATTACACACATACTCTAGGTAGAAGTATTTTAGATTTAATTTACGAAGTACATAATAATTAAGAAAAATATCATGATTTTGAAATGTAAATTAAGTGAGCGGCATACTTCACGTTCTCAGACAAATGTAATCCTAAATTGAAATAATTTAATTATTTTATAATTTAATGTATGCATATTTATTTACAGTTTTATGTTAACGAAAGTTGTGTGAAAAAAAACGAATCACCTTGCTCATCAAATATTTTTTAATTATTAATATACATATGTATGTACATAGTAAATATGTATACTATGCATCTTTTAAAGTATGTGTACATACTACCCTGCAGTCAGACTAGGGCCAAATGTCTCTATGTCAACACTAAAATTCTAGTAGTAGGTACATTGTCTACAATTTCTCTTCTATTCGTCAGTATAAAAGAATGAGAGAAAACTGATGTGGTGTATATCTGGTGACGTTTGCAACTTGTCAATATTCATATAATTGTATGTACCCTGCAGGAGAATAGGTATCAATTGTCTAAAAGCTACTAGTATGATTACTAGAACAGCAAGAACTAGTGCGAAAAGGGTTAAAGTTGTATAAAATTACTAGTTCTGATGAGTACTAGTATATGAAGTAGTTCCAAGGCACCATATTGCAAAATAAATTTTGTCTGTCTAATAGAGCATTAGCACTGTACGAAAATTGGTATTATACAATTATTAAAGATTTAGGTTCACCTATAAATAATTATAATCAAATAATTACAATTAACCTTTTGTATTTTTGAATTTTGATAAATAATTGCGAATTTTAACTAGCAGTTGTCACTGGGTAACAAAGGAATAAAACCACCAATTTTATATATTTTTCTTTGCAAAAGAACTGGTAATTAACTAGTCCTAAACTAGTACCAATGGCACTAGTAATTTTCTAAACACGGTTGGGAACTAGTGGTGGTGGCTTCTGTACTAGTAAAATACCAGTTGGACACTAGTTCGATCTCCTGCAGGGCTTTCAATGACAAGCACATGCTAAATGTCTATAGCACAAAGTATTGTATGGGGATTAATTAGAGAGTAGTACTGGTGACAAAGTCAAAAGCGACTCAGTACATTTTCACCATCGACATTTCCTTCAGGGTACATATGTACATTCATTCCCACATAAATAACACTACATACATACATACATATGGATATAATTATATAAAACTTAATTTAATAAAAACAATTCCACAGAGCAAAATTTCTTGTACGTTCATATGTATGTAAATATTTATTAATTTATTTAAAGGCTTGGCCACAAAACCCCCTCGTTGGGATGCCAACTACATTGTGAAAGGCACTTTGTATATACCTTACGCGGAAATAGCAGAACCCTTCTACGCCTGGTACGATAAAAATACAAGACGTTCGCGCATTGATTATTATGGTGGTATGGTAAAAACTTATCAACTGGCGAATGAACATCCTTATGGAACTTCCCTGAAATTGGCTCCCATCACCACTAAAGCGGAGTTGAACAAGGTAACTTGTCTACAACTCAATGGCACTTCGGAGAGTAACATAGAAATTCAATCGATTTTGCCCAATGTCAAAGATTTCCAATTGATAGGCACAGAAACCTTTTTGGGTTTCACTTGTGACAAGTTCCGTCTGGAGGAAACCATAGGAGATAAGAAAAATGTTTATACTTTATGGGTGCGCTATAAGAAGTCACCGCATTATCCAGGCTCTAGAATGCCTATACCAGTGCGCTATGAAATGAGAGGTTACAATACCTTATTAGGTTCACATTATGATCATTATTATTTGGATTACGATAGTTATGAACATGACGATATACCCAATGAAGTTTTTGAATTGGATGATAATATGGAGTGTGTGCCATTCCCGGGACCAGGCAAAGGTCATTATGCTACCTTTAATCCTATGCAAGAATTTGTTCATCCAACCTCTGAACATCATGTAGAGCATGAGTTCAATCATTTTAAGAATAAACATCGAGTCAATTATCGCAACGAACAGGAGCATGAATATCGTAAGAATATTTTTAGACAAAACTTGAGATTTATTAATTCGAAAAATCGTGGCAAATTAAGTTATACTTTGACCATTAATCACTTGGCTGATAAAACTGATGATGAACTGAGAGCACGAAGAGGTTTTAAATCATCGGGCGTTTACAATACCGGCAAACCATTCCCCTATAATGTGGAAAATTTGAAAGACGATATACCCGACCAATATGATTGGCGTCTGTATGGTGCTGTTACACCAGTTAAAGGTAAGTTTAAAACAAAAACTATAGACTTGGGCTAATGTTCTTCTTTTTTTTTTTGCAGATCAATCAGTCTGTGGTTCTTGTTGGTCTTTTGGTACAATTGGTCACTTGGAGGGGGCATTTTTCCTTAAGAATGGGGGAAATTTAGTGCGCTTGTCCCAACAGGCTTTAATTGATTGCTCTTGGGAGTATGGTAACAATGGTTGTGATGGTGGCGAAGATTTTCGTGCCTACCAATGGATGATGGAAATGGGTGGCGTGCCAACTGAAGAAGAATATGGCCCCTATTTGGGTCAAGATGGCTTTTGTCACACCAAAAATGTTAGCCTGGTCGCTCCCATAAGTGGATTTGTTAATGTCACTTCCAACGACCCCCAGGCATTCAAGATTGCATTATTAAAACATGGCCCCCTATCGGTGGCCATTGATGCCTCACCAAAAACATTTAGTTTTTATTCACATGGAGTTTATTATGAACCTACCTGTAAGAACGGCTTAGATGAATTGGATCATGCCGTATTGGCTGTTGGTTATGGCACAATGAATGGTGAAGATTACTGGTTGGTTAAAAATTCTTGGTCCACTTACTGGGGCAATGACGGCTACATTTTGATGTCTGCGCGTAAAAACAATTGCGGTGTTATGACCATGCCAACGTATGTGGAAATGTAGTCCACCTTACGTCTGGAGACTGTTTAGTTTTACCATGACACGTTATATTCAAACATTTGTCTCACACAAAATTTTCTTCAGTTTTTTCCTTTTATACATTTTTTGTAATTATCAATAAAACACTATAATTAAACATTTAAACACTAATTTCTCACTATTTAAAAGGATTATTAAATTCGTGTACGCACACGTCCATGATATAAATGCCTGTCTGAGCATGTTGTAAGTAAAGATACCGTTTTTCAATAGTATCTAACAGCCAGCGTTGCCGATGTGCGACAATGTGTTTTTTTCTTTATCTTAAAGAATTACCACTGTGCGCTCCTTTCTTAAATTAATGGCCTATTTCCCAACTGCGAAAACTTTTGACTTACAATTTATATTGAAAACAACAATAAAATATGAAAATTTGTTTTTTTTTCAATAAAAATTATAAGTCGAAAGTTTTCTTTCGCAGTTAGGAAATACGCCATAAGATTTGTATTATTTCTTTATACTTTTTAAAAAATTAAATTTTTACTATTATTTTACAAATAAGTGTACCCTGATTATTAAAAGTTCTCAAATTTTCAATAAATTACGCAGACAAGAGTATGGTTTTATTTTCAGGTTTTATAACGATAGTCTCAAGTGGAAAGACCCCCTAACTCATATTTTTTACGAAAGTGAGGTTTTCAGCTATTCCAATCTTAACACGCAAATACACCTCGTCAAAAAAATTTATTGAAATAGTGTACAAAAGAAGTTACATTAGAATTGTGCAGTTTCTACTATGTAACGTTAGAGTTATTTGAGTTAGAGCCTTTCTACTTGAGACCAACGATATATTGTTTATGAACAGCTAGAAATATATTACTAAAAGGATTTATATGGCTGATATAGACATTAAAAGCAAAATATTACTTTTTACTAAGCTATACCACACTAAATAAAAATAAATTAATTATGAAAATATTCTTTTCAGTGATATACAGTGATGTTCGATGAAATAGAACCATCCTATTTCATATATTTTCAAACTAAAAATAATGGTCAAAAAGTTTAACAAAAGAATTATTTATTTTGTTTTTCTTCTTTTCACATACAAATCAAATTGTGCAGCGCACAATTGAAAATTTAAAACTTAAAAAAGATCTCATACATAAACTTAAAAAAAATTTAAATTTTCGGTGTGAATAAAAAAAATAGATCCGCCGATTTGGGTTACCTGAAATTGAAGTTTCGCAAGTTTATAAAACACACATATTTGTAAAATTCTCTTTGTTTACCTTAATATTTAGTAGAATAACCATTATTTTTAATAACGGCTAAGAAACGCTTAAGTATTGAGTCCACAAGTTTTTGGCAAGTGCCGACTTGGATATTTTCCCACGCGTCTTGAATTAATGCCCAAAGGTGATATTTATTGGATGGATTTTTGCCTCGAAGATTTAACTTAACAATTTGCCAAAGGTTTTCTACTTCCACAATTCGAAAATTCTTAATTAAAAACAATTCGAAAACTAGGAGTGCGCGTAGAGTTCCGTATCCGACTACAAAGCATATTCAAAAAAGATTTGAATTTGCCGAAGAACATTTGAATTGGTCAACAATCAAATGGAAAAATATTTTGTGGTCAGATGAAACAAAAATAAACTTGTTTAACTCTGACAGAAGCAGCCTTTGTGTAAGACCTCCCAACACTGAATTCCGTCCCCAATATACCATTAACACCATCAAACATGGTGGAGGAAATATAATGGTATGGGGATGCTTCTCTTACAAAGGAACGGGGACCATTGTTTCGTATTGAAGATAAAATGGACGCAATATATTACACGAACATTTTAAGTAGCACCATGTTGCCATACGCTGAGTTGGGAAATCCCGCTTCGATGGGTGTTTCAACGGGACAATGACCCGAAACACATATCGAAGAGAGCAAAAGAGTTTTTTCAAAGCAATGAAATTAAGGTTTTAAGCTGGCCATCACAGTCACCAGACTTAAATCCTATAGAAAACCTTTGGCAAATTGTTAAGTTAAGTCTTCGAGGCAAAAATTCGTCCAATAAAGACCAACTTTGGGCATTAATTCAAGACGTGGGAAAATATCCAAGTCGGCACTTGTCAAAAACTTGTGGACTCAATACCTAAGCGTTGCTTAGCCGTTATTAAAAATAATGGTTATTCTACTAAATATTAAGTTAAACAAAGAGAATTTTACAAATATGTGTGATTTATAAACTTGCGAAACTTCACTTTCAGGTAACCGAAATCGGAGGCTCTATTTTTATTCACAGCGAAAATTTAAATTTTTTTTAGTTTGAAAAAATATGAAATAGGGTGGCTCCATTTCATCGAACATCACTGTATGTATTTAGTGAACTAGATACTTTTTAAGAGTTCAGGTTTATAACACCATAAGGCTTGAGACCTTGCTATTTATATTAAATGACAAATGGGACGAAAATAAACACTTGTGAGTGCATGTTCTGCGAGTGATGAACTTATTATTAAAAAATGTATAAACTCTTTTATAACTATTAAAAATATTTAAAAAGGTTAAATAGTGTAACTTAAGAAATATGTTTTCTTTTGATCTAATAAAGCAAGATACATACATATGTATGTATCTAAAATTTACACAGTGCTATTGTACTGTATATTCCCCCTTGATAATCGAATGTTAAAATTTTTAACAAAACTTTAAATAAATTCCCCCTATTGAAAAAAGGCGAACAGTTCGTTCACGTGAAGCTTTGATATTTTCCATGGAAAATACCAAAGTATCACGTGAACAAAAGCTGCTTGCCTTTTATTACCGAAAACCCATTCTCACTAATGTAAAAAAAGAAGATTTAAGTACTTTTATATTACATACATACAAACATATACAGGGCAATTATGAATAAAACTCCCAGGGAAATTTCTCCCTTTTCCAATTAGAATTTTTTGTTTTCCCTATCACTTTCCATTAGTTGGAATTGTTCCCTGGGAAAAATTTCCCTGGGAGTTTTATTCATAATTGCCCTGATTTTATATTCACCCTTATTCCAGTTGGCGACATCGACGTCACTTTACCACAATACCAAAAGTTGGTGTTTGTGTAACCGTTGTCGAAAACAACTGACTCCTGTTGGTAGGTTTACGCTATTTTCTAGACCTTAGGGAGAGAGCGACAATTTTTTGGTATTGTTTTGAATTAACGTCGATGTCGCCAACTGGAATAAGGGTGATTGGTGCTCCCTTTTGTAATTTCTCAACGGCAACACAGGTATCACCAAATGAAAACACTAGCCAAATTTGTTACAAGATTATAAAATTTTTAAGCAGATAAAGTACAAATAATTATTCGACATGGAATAACATTTATACAAAACATTATTCACTATTTTGTCAAGAGTTCTTCGGTAAAAGAATAAAAGGCAGAATTTGGGAGCATGGAAAAACTTTCAAGCAAGGCGTATGTATTAACACAGCAAATTTTTGTTAATATTCTGTATTTTTATATAAAAACGAGTGATAATGTCATTGCAATTTGTTTAAAATAGTTTTTAATTCAAATTAATAACACTAGTCTAGTTAATTATATGAACTATTTTAATTTTTACATGTACTAAAGATTTGCAAACATGGCGGCACTTACTTATTTGATAGTAATTTTGTCATTACACAAGTTTCGCTCTGGATTTGTTGGTTTTTGTAACCTCCAAATGATAAGAACGAATTAAAACACGATTATAACTTATTTAAAATGGTTTTAAGTTTTAAAATTACCCACTTTAACGAAACAAACTACAATTCACTATTCCATAACTGGAAAAACTTTATCTAATGCAGATACGCCATTTTGCCACAGTTGGATTTCAAAGGCATAAAATTCAAAGAAAACGATTTGCCGTTATGTTTGGTTGTACCAAAAGGTACTGACCGTTAATAAATTTTTTCCAAAAGTACAATTGAGTTTGTATCAGAAGGTAACGACCGTTATGAGTATAATTAAATTTGCTTTAATAGAACATTAATTAAAACGGAATATTCATGTACATTCTTATTTATACAAATTATTAAGGCCTTATAAAGGCTTAATAAGAAACATTTTATGTGAAAATTTGTCCTAAAAACCCTTTATAAAGCCTTAATAATTTTTATAAATAATACCGTTAGTTTATAATAGCATTTTTAATGTTATGTTATACGAACTATTTTAATATATTTTGAAGGGTTACTAGTTCCAAGCGGAACAAGATTTTGATTTTAACCATATACATATGTAACTATCCTTCACCACTTTCTTCTCTACACTATCCCTTCCCTATCACCCTCTATCATTCTATCATCTCTTCAACTCACAGGTAGCACAAAAGGATCATTGTATTTTACCCAAGTGAGCTGGACTCTAAATTTCAACCTTCCTTACCAGCAGCCTGCTAATCTAACCTATATATGTATATAACTATTACATGAAAAAATGGTGTATCTGGAGAAAAAATAGTATATAATGCATGTATTATTTTAATCAATACAATAGAGTGCAATTCTTTTATGAGTTTAAAATGTTACTGCACTTTCTGTATAGTTTACAAAGTTATATTTAGAAACAAAGACTGTCTTCAGTGCATATAAATATACATATATGTATATGTATGTACGTATATGTAAATATATTCATCTTAGCAGTATTTATTTTAAAAGCAGTTGTATATAATCAATCATATATACAAATATTAATGATTAATATAACACACACACAGTTAAAGCAGTTGTTGAATACACAACCATGCACACTAGTGACTTAAATTCAAGTTGATAACCCTAGAGTATTTAGCGGGTCATTTCAGTTTATGGATTTTTTAAAAGAAAATATATTAAGAGAACGCAAAAGTATTTCTAAAACTCATTTTTGGAACTGAATCATCATTATTACATTGTGAACTGACTTTTTTTTATAGAAATAACGAAGTACATACCAAGGCAGATTCATTTCCAGGTAGTATCAGGATTACAAAAACAATGAAAAAATACAACAGTGAAAAAAACAACATGGGTTGTAGTTCATCAAAAACTTCAAAAATAGAATTTTTTTAACATAACAATAATAAAAATTATTCACATAACTTTGAAAATATTTCTCCGCGGCAGCTACCACTAACAACATTTGCAACGTTTAGCACTTCTCACAATTTTTTAATAGTTTTTTCATATTTATAAATTTGTTTTCACAGAATTTTTTTTAATAAAATATTTTTCATATTGAATTTTTTTAACATTTTTTTTTTAATTTCTCTTTCGTAAAAAATTTTTGATGTTTCCGATGAACTTTAATTTGAAAAAAAAATAGCTCAGCTGAATTTCCGCTACTACCTTGTGAATGTGCCTTGGTACATACGTATGTATGTATCGTCGTTGCTCCGACTACTATTTTTTAAATTCAAAAATCACAATCACAATTTATTTCAAATTATTTTTATTTAATTTATGCTGTCACTTACAATTTCTTAACCATTTTTTGATTTTCACAGGTTGAACCGAAACAGAACAGAACGCAACAGAAAAACTAACGAGTTGTGTAAGATTTCTATAATCAAAAAAGAGTCAGCTGATTCGTAACAGAACAGAAAATAAAAACTTATTCTGCCTTTAGACTTATTTCTTCGCACTATTGATATGAAATTAATTACATTATATTATGTACTAATTTGATAGTTAAAAATTTATTTGAGACGTTTTGTTGAACTTTTTCCCCAGAACTTCTAGGAATTTAACAACTTTGCAAAACTGCCAATGTGTTCTAATTATTGAAAATCGGCAACCCTAACAACAGCTGCTAAAGAAATTTAACGCTGTGCAAACCCAGCGAAGTATACATATGTTTTTTGGCAATTATTTTTGTTTACATTCTGCATATGTTGTAATATGCATTAATTTTTTTGTAATTACATGTTAAAAACTCATTTTTAATAAAAAAAATGGCATCCAACGGAACTGAACTACAGCCACCCAGCCAGGAAAGCAATCAAAAACGCATACTTGAAGCTGTCGAATACGACAAAGTATGCGAGTTTATAAATGGTCATGGTGGCCTGCCCATAGATTGTGAAATGGATTTGAGGGACAATTTCCCATATATTTATTGCTCAACATTGAGGGCGATATTGGAGACCGAAGAGAACTTTAATAAGCGATCCTTTCATTTTCGATACGAGGCGAATGTTGAAAAGTATTGGGAAAAGTAAATTAAGTTGCACTTATGTCTAAATATATACTTTGGGTTAAACGTTGCTATCATTTTTTCCATTTATTCAAGGTATGAAAAATTTTCTAAAAATAGTCCCTCGGATACTAGTATTTTATTGAATATAGCAAGGAATGAGAGAATCGGTCCGGTTATGATGTGTCGAATAATGTTAAAATTTAAGTATAACTTAAATAAAATTATGTTATCCAAAATGATGCGTTATCCGCACCTGATAACAGAGCCGCTCTTGTCAGCTAATGTGGCACAATGTTTGTGCAGTGATTCACAAGATGGTCCCTTAATAGATATGAGAAGGAGAGCACTGGGCGAGGAATACGAATTCAAGGTAAAAATTTGTGTGCACAAAATGATCAGAAAACTTTTGTATGTATATTTAAAAGTAGAAACTTTTATACAATTTTATAATGAAACATCAGACTTTGCTTTTCCATACCCATTGATTAACAATTTTACGGAACGACCTGACTTTTATATTGTCCTCGCTAAACATTCTAAATAAGTAGCAATATTATTAGATCTCACATTACATTGAAGGATATAGTTGCTATAACACCTCGATTAATGCTCAACTTTATGATACACTCAAAAAGTTGAGAACGAAAAGCAAGAAGCAAGCAATGTGAAAAAGTTATGCGTGACACTTCTTTTAATATAAAACATCTTAGTGACTGGCTGTATTGGGAAATGATTGAACAATTTTGTAGATTTGTCGGCTGCCAACAGGCAACAACACACATAACTATTTTTCGCTTATGCATGGCGCATAAAAGGGAAACACTACTGACTGTTTTGTTTGTTAAAACCGCTTGTTTATTAACAAGCCGGATCATAAATTTGACACTTTACTTTATACCTATTAATACTTACAAGAAATTTACAAATATGGCGGGAATTGTTATTTGGTAGCAAATAATTTGATTTTGCTCAAATTTCCCATTGCATTTGTTTATTTTTGTTGCCTTTAAATGAGGAAAACGAATTTATTGCATGCAAATACTTTGAACTTTATAAAATCACACACTTTTATTAAGCAAACTACAATTAACTATTTCGTTTCACGTACTTGAATATTTTTAACTACAAGTACGGATACGCCATTTTGTCACAGTTGCATTTTAGAGGCACAAAAGATAAATAAAAAACTGCCGTTATTTTTGCTTGTACAAAAAGGTAATGTTAGTTAATACAGTTTTTATATTTGAAAAGTATGAAAGAAATTGATTTAATTTAATCTAAAATGGTTTAAAATTAATGATTTTGCATAATTTTTAAAATATAACTATCATTATATATTTATTTATGCATATTACTCATTATATGAATTTCACTAAGAAAATACATACATATTGAGTCATAACCGCCAAAAAAGCTTAAGCGACATAATTTTCGAACTTCCTTTAAAAAAAATACGATTATTTCTGATGATAAATAATCGATTTTCGTCCAAAAATGTGTCGATTAAGCTTTTTTGGCGGTTACTGCTCGATAAACTCTACAATTATTTTATTTTGTGGCAAACTAATTTTTAATGCACATATTTACTGTTTCTTGCAGCTTAAATATATGGCGAAAGAAGCTGGTATGCATTTCTATGATGAAAATGATTTAAGACGTTTGGGTTATGACAAGACTCCCGACATTAAAATGATTTTGCCATTTCTGTTCAAAGGGGAAGTTATAAATTGGATAGAAAGTAAAGCAAATTTTGGTGATATCAAATCGCACAAACGTTATATAAGACAGCAGTTGACTAGCTATTGTAATAGGTAAATCAAGAGCAATATTTCCAGAACACACATATAAAATAAAAGGATTGTCTAGCAATTAAGAAAATAATCTCTTAACTAAATAAGAGATACAAATTTTCTTCTAAAAGTTCTTACAAAATATAAAAAAAATAATTCATCATTACAGATTTGGTGCTGGCATTATTATATACTGGTTTGGCTATCACGAAAACACACCCAAACTGCCTGATAATTCTATAGGCATTGTAGTTTTAGATGATTTTCCGTCTCAAATTGATATCGAACTTTTAGATATAAGTGAAAAAATCGAAACTGAAGATATTAAAGTTACAGAAGAAACATGATACCTATTTTACTTGCAATACTTGTAAACTTTTTTTGTGAGTTTACGTATGTACATGTATGTTTTTTTTTAATCTTTGTTGGCAGAATACTCCAATTTTTAATAAGTTATGATAGTAGTTAAAAAAAATTAAAGTTTTAACTATATTATTAGGGAAAATGTGTTATTTATTACTATGTCTTCTATTTGACAAAATATATTTCTATTGCAAATTATTTTTTCTAAATACATACATAATTGTAATGATTTTTTTTATGCAAAAAATGGCCTTCATTATATATAAAAATGTTTACAAAAAATACTTAAGTTTTTTGTTTCATTAAGTAAATGTAAAATTAACTATACTGCATATACTCTTACATAATCCACTTCTAAGGAAGGTTGTGACCAACTGGGGAACCATTTACCGCGGTTCTTATAGAAATTCAAGCTGCCACGTGGATCTGTATTGCCCCAGGGTTTATCTGCGATATCAGGAAAATCACCGTTGCCACCCGCAGCTAATCCCAGTGTGATATAAGACTGAAAACAATTTTATCAAAATCAATTTAGAAACCCCTCAGATTACTATGCGAATTCTTATCAAAGAAAACAGATCAGCGTAAAAAAGGGTAAATATTCAAAAATTAAAAAATCGATGATTTCGCAGTACTGAATTAAAATGCAATTATGTAAATACAAATTAAATTTTTACAAAGCACTTTTTCCCAAAATGTTTTTGCGTATTTGTAAATGGTTAAAAATAAAGTGAACAAAACCTCGTATTAAAAAAAGTTTGGAAAAATAAAAATAAATACATAAATACTGCTACATAGAAAAGGCCAATACCATACATATACTTATATACATATATTCGACAGTATAAAAATTTGTTCCTCCTACTTACCATTTGATCTAACGGCGCATTCTTTTCACCTTTATTCCATATAGGTTCATTGATATGTTTTTTGAAATCCGTATCAATACGCCCATATTCGTTGCCATCCACATTCATTATCAAATTATCGGGAGTCCATGTAAATGTATACAAATGAAAATCATCACCAAAATGTTCCACATTTGGCAGGGTGACATCTTTCATAAATTGATATCTCAATTCGGCATCTGGCTTGACGATGGCACCAGAGTATAAACGGCCACCATTGATATTTTTGTGTTGCCATACTAACTCGCGATTGCCATGGATATAAGCGATACGCATCTCACCTGATTTATAGTAATCGCCATACGAGTGTGTTGAGGGTTGTAAAGATATCACTATGTATATATATATATATATAGAGAGAGATAGAGTTAATACGGTTTTATTTTTAATGCTCATGGAAATAGAGTGAAATTCTTACAGGGAAATAGCCAATCGCCAATAGGCATCTTAGCTCTGACAACAACCCGTCCATATTTAAAGTTAAAATAGTTTCTAGTAGATAAGCGACCCGAAATGATGGGAGGCAAAATTAGAACACCACCAGGAATGAGGGAGCATTCCTTTTCCACATCCAAGCTGGTGCATCTGAAAATAAATGAACATTTTTAAATTTATTTAAGAGGAGAAATAAACAATTTAAAATTTGTATACACATGTTCGACAGACACGAACATTTTACTTTTTTCAGGAGAAAGACAGAGGGAGGAATGCTTTCTCTTTCTATCTTTGTCCCAGCTAAATGAAGACTTTGAAAACTAAACGTTGTGTTTCCAAAAGGGTTCCAACTAGTTTTTAAATAAATCCTTTAAAGAAAGCCTACGCAAAAAGTATAATCACGGTATGTATATCTGTAGCAATGTCACCGTTCGCACTATGCAAGTCTTATTGCTAAGCTGATTAGTTTGTAGGGAAAATATAGAGAGAGAGAGAGACGAAGGGAAAAGAAACTAGTAGTAAGCTACATACGTGTACTGTCAATATGTTTTGCTTTCTCATTCTTGATGTTAACAATATAGTAATTAAAAAAATAAAAAAACCCGACTGCGACCAATTTTGAACTTTTAAATATCCTAATCATCCAAAATGAAAAATCATAAGAGAAACATAAAGATGATTTTAAAATATTTGTCGAATGATACTCATTTTTATATAGTTCGCCGAATTTTTATTTTTTTTGTTTTGTATTTAGAAAACGGCTCGCCGCGGCGTCTGTTATTATATTTTTAGTGACACTGCCAGGAATAAGACAAATCGATTGATGTAAGAATCATCAAAATCGGTCCACGCGTTCGGTTTATATAGTGCCGCAAAGGAACACACATACATACATAGGCTGATAAACACAACGTGACGCAGTTGGGTAAAAAATAAGACTTGTATTGTGAGGGCACCGATGATTTAATAAGACTGGTGTAGTGTGAACTGGGACTAAGGAAAAAGTTCTTAAATCTTATTTCACTGTTTATTTCTTTTGCAGTTAAATCGTTATACACACACTATAACTATTGCATTCAATTTTGAACATACTAAGTAGGTTAAACTAAATTAATCTATTATTCCATATGAGATTACTAAAATTGTTAATAAAAGATAAGCCATAAGTCATTGAGCTATAACTTCCTGGAAAATCGCACAAAACAATTTAGATTTTGCCCAAGTGCACTTTTGAGTGAGAAGATTGCAGAAGTACCATTAACTCAAGGTTAGCTTATCTCGTCTTAAGCATTTTTAGGTTTGTCCACAGATATCACACATGCATGTGTATGTATGTATGTATTTTCAAGAATTCAGGCCTCCTTTCTGAATATTTACAGAATATCTCTCTTGCGAGTTAAAGCCACAGTCGCAAATATTATGCGATTTGCGAGTGTCAGAACATGCCCCTTACGTTTAGTTTGAAACTCTAGATGTCGAAAAAAAAATCCTAAGAAATTTTTGTCGCTCCTGTAAAATTTGGTTCAAGTGAGTTAGCAGGTTTGCCCTCTAAGCCAACTTTTTATGAATAAGTCTTTATTCAGACTATGCAAGTCTTATTGATAAGAATCTTACTTATTCTTCTAACTAAGGCCTTAAATATTTCCTGCCGTATTCTAAAAAAAACTTTGGTTTTGAAATGTATGTATATTAAAACAAAATTTTGGCTAAAGCACACTTGATATACAAATTAATTTTTTTTAGAATACGCCCGATAGTCCTAGCTTATACTATGCAAGTCTTATTTCTAAGCTGATTAGTTTGATAGAGAGAGAAAGACGAGGGGAACAGAAAAGTTTATTTTCCCCTCGTCACTCCCTCTCTTTTAGCAAACTAGTCTGCTTAGCAATAAGTATAGTGTAAACTAGGCCTAAGTCTCTTTTTTTCTAGAGCTTCTGGCAACACTGTTGACAATTGAAATTTGTTTACGACTTTTCACAGTTTACACGCACTCACTTAGTCCTAATTTACACTCAGCAAGTCTTATTGCTAAGTGCCGGTTCACACGTTTCAACTTTTGTTGCTTAACTCGTAATTCAGCTGTAAGAAAGACGGAGAGGGCAATACAAATATGTATCTATTTTTTTCTTACAGCTGAGTTACGAGTTGATCAACAAAAGTTGAAGTGTGTGAACCGGGACTAAGATGACTAGTTTTATAGGAGAGAGAGAGAGAGAGAGACGAGTGGAAAAGAAACGTTTATGTTCCCCTCGTCTCTCTCTCCAACAACCTAATCAGCTTAGCAATAAGACTTGCTTACTGTAAATTAGGACTTAGAAAATTGTTTTATTTTTTTTTACCTTGATCCCAAGTCAATACTATCCTTTTTTAAATTTTTATTATTTAAGTCGGCCTCAATTTTCAGCACACCATTCTCTACTCCCACTGTACCATTGTACAAAACAAATTCAGCATCATCACGTGTAGACGGCAGGCGAATTTCATTTGTCCAATACTGGCTGTTAACTGTATCGAAATTGTCCGAGAATATTAAATCATCCCGACAATAGGGACCACCAAATGATTTAGGCACTTTTGTAACAGTGGGACGACATATTTTATTTGTATTAGTAACAACAAGTGGTTTGTGTGGTGCGTCTGTCACGACACGTGGATCCGTGACACTAGTAGGGGTAGTTAATCGATAATTGGGATTACCACTTTTAAAGGCTTCCACAGATATGGGCTCTTTTTTGTCGCGAAATATTAAACGATTGTGCTGAACAGCCAACCACACGTAAACAATATCACTGTCTCTAAGTGATCTATCGAAATCGTAAGACCACTTTTTATCTATTGGCATACTGGTTGTACCAGTTAGTTGACCAGACTCAAAAGCTTCAAATGCTTTGTTTATATTAACATGAAACGATACCCATTTTATATCAGGATCATCTATGTATATTAATAGAAATTCATCCAACTTAGTTCAAATTTATGTTTGTTTTTTTTTCTACTCTTACTTGGTATGGAAAGGCGAAATTTTTCATCCAATAATTCAAATTCAATTGGTTCTATAACAAATGAGCAGCACCATCCTGTTAAATTTACCATCAATAAAATTGATAATAAATATTTATAGTACATAGTATTTGTTATAAGTGAAAACCTCTTTAGTAATCTTCAATTGAAAGCAAAAAAATTAAGTATTAAGTCGCGATAAAGCGTAGCGTCTACTTGTAAGCTTATTGATTGAACTTAGACTAAAGAGATAATTCTTCGCGACTGATTGTGTGTGCTGTATTTTATTCTGTAAAAACTGGAAATTCCTCATTTTTCGGTAATTCAAATTGAAACTTATTAAATAAAGATGAGAGCAAAATATTAAACGCAATACTCACAGGTTCTATACAAAATTGATTATAATAATGTATATTGTTCTAAGCGATTTTTGAATACCCTATACGAATATTAAAATTTAATAAAGTTTAAGCAATTAACAAGCTTCATACGGAGTGTTGCCAATAAATTAAAATATATGTATATATAATTAACCGGATTTTTCCTACACGATAAAAAAGTTTCCCCTTCCCTTTTAAAAAAATAAATTTTTTGATTTAATGATGTTGCGTAAAAATTTCATACAAATATATTGTTTACTCAAATCTTGAAAGCAAACTTAAATTTTCTGTTTCCATTAACGCTACATCTATATACATATATAAAACAGGATGTGTGTATGTATGTATGTAACGTATGGACTCCAAAACGGCTGGGACGATTTTGATGAAATTTTCAGAAAACCTTCAGAATATTCAGGCGGGGACACTGAGAAGTCTGATTTTTTATTTTCGGTCTGCGGGCGGAGGAGCGTGGCAAAATCAAATTTTCACATTGCACCACCAATGCCATATATATACATATATTTATTTTTTTTGCGGAAAGGGGAGGGGTAGCGAAGCACACCGGGTTAAGCTAGTTTACACATGAAAGAACTTTCTTGAAATTTCTATTCTAACCTACCATTTACACATGAAACTAATTGCAAGAAAGTAGCAATACAATCACATTTTTTCACTACCACATTCACATAGTTTTTAATTTCCACTCAGCTTTCAACGATTTTTTCAAGAAAGTAAATTTTTGATGTTTTCAGAAAGTAAAATGAAAAAAGGTTGAAAGTGTTACCCCCTTTAAAGATTTGTACAAATATATAGGATTGTGGCAAATAATTATTATAAATTATTCTTATTTTGTATAAATATTTAAATAATTGTAATTTCGTATCTTCAAATATACATGAAGAAGACAATTCGTGCCTATTTAAAACAATAATATTATTAAAATATTAACAATAATAATTATTCCCAATAAATGTGTGTATGCGATAATCTGGGTAACTCTAATTAAGTAATAAACAAAGCAATAGAAATGGAACTTTTCTTTTCGACAACATTTTTAAAATGAACTTTCCCTTTCCTATGAAAACGAACAAGAAATTTTCATGAAAGTAATTTTTTTCATTAAAATTTTTATTCATAATACGTATACAAAAATTTCAAGAAAGTGTACTTTCATGTGTAAATGTAGCGTAATGAAATAAATGACTTTCATGAAAATTTCCTGTTAATTTTCATAGGAAAGTGAAAGTTCATTTTAAAAATGTCGAAAACTAAAGTTGGAAAAATTTGGTTTTTTTACTACTTAATTAGAGTTACCCATAATATTCATACACAAAAATTTTGTAGGACAATAAGTTTGGAATAAGTATTATTATTAATATTTTCATAATATTATTGTTTTCAAAAGGCATGAATTGTGTTCTTCATGTATATTTGAAGATACGACATTATAATTCTTTAAATATTTATACAAAGTAAGCATAATTTATAATAACTATTTGCCATAATCCTGTATATTTGTACAAATCTTTAAAGTGGGTAACACTGTTTAACCTTTTTAGGGTTCCGTACACCAAAGGTGAAAAAGGAACCCTATTGTTTTCGCTACGCTGTCCGTCTGTCCGTCTGGCCGTCTGTCCGTCTGTCCGTCCGTCCGTCCGTCTGTCCGTCACAGGGTATTTTCTCGAGAACCGTAAGAGCTACGGACCTGAAATTTGGACAGAGTGTGAAGACCCTTGGCCGCTACAACAACAAATACATGAGAGTTGGAAATTAAAGGGTGTGCCAAAACGAGCAACGAAAAATGTTAAAATCCCATGTAATATACATACAATTGTATGTATATACACTTGAAATTTGTAAAGTTAGTGTATTTTTATACAGACTACAACAATTAACACTAAAATTTAAAAAATTTTAATTAGAGGGTGTACCATCAGTTAATATAATTTTGACTATGTAATTTTGATAACTTGCTGTATCTTAGAAACCGTAAGAGCAAACTTCTTGAAATTTTCAAAAACAGTAAAACAAAAAAATCTCAAAATTATAAAATCGCCAAACCGAAAAAAATCGCCAAAATCAAAAAAAAAATCGCCAAAACGAAAAAACGCACCAAATTAAAAAAAATTTCTAAATCGAAAATAAATCGCGGAAAATCGCCAAAATGAAAAAATCGTCAAAATGAAAAAAAATCGCCAAAATGAAAAAATCGCCAAAATTAAAAAAATCGCCAAAATGAAAAAAAAAAATCGCCAAAATAAAAAAATCGCCAAAATGAAAAAAATCGCCAAAATTAAAAAAATCGCCAAAACGAGAAAAAAGCGAAAAATAATCAAAAAAAATTATTTCAGCTGAAAAAACGTAAAAAACACTGTATAAAAAAAATGCTCAAACGTACGGAACCCTTCGCGCGCGAGTCAAAGTCGCACTTTACTGAATTTATTTCATTTACTTTCTGAAAACATCAAAAATTTACTTTCTTGAAAATATTGTTGAAAGCTGAGTGGAAACTAAAAACAATGTGAGTGAAGTAGTAAAAAAATTTGATTGCATTGCTAATTTCTTGCAAGTACCCTGTCGGAGAATGTGTGGTTGACTACAAAAATAGTTAAATTATAGTTAGCTTTTCTTAGATTGACTAAAAGCTAACTGTAATGTCATCCAGAACAAACACAAAATTAATTCTTAAGTTGAGTACGTAATCGAATTTGATGAGAGCCAAGAAATTTATTTTCAGCTACTTTAAAACTCATTTCAATTTTATATTAACATTTTGCTGTTGTTATTTTAGATAGCAGCTTAGTCGAGTGGTAGCGCGTTGAGTACACAACGTGTGATGTTACATGTTCGAGGTGATTTAAAAAAGTCAACTTTAAGTTAGCTGAAAGTAGTGCAGAGTGAGGCAATTGACTACTACCTAGGACATCGCAATGTTAAAATAGTCAGTTGATTACATTGAAAAGTAATCCAAGTGTCAGTCAGTACTAGTTGCAAAATAGTTAGCTTAAAGTTAACGTAATTTCCGACAGGGTAGTTTCATGTGTAAATGGTAGGTAAGTTGTGTGTACATTGAAAACTTTAAACTTGTTTTTTTAGTTATGACGTTGTAAACATGCGGTATATCGCCGGGTGGTTAACTTTGTTTATAAACAATTTTCAAGTTAAAATGCTAAAGCTCGCTCGTTTTAAAGCCGTTAGTAGAGAGCTAATTGAAGAAGCTAATTGAGGGACTTAAAAGCAAAAGGGTATGGAGTGTCAAAACTAAAAAAATTCAGTTAGATGCAGCAATCAACACTTAATACTAATACATATGTATCACACTATACAAATTTCATATCTGTATGATAACCTCAAACTGAACTGCATTGACCAAAAGTTTTACTACTACTAGCACCAACTTAACTGGAAAAAATCATTGAGGCTTTGTTACTCAAAATTTTGTTTTTTCCACTTGTATCGCTTTGCTTCTAAGCCCCTCAATTGAATTCGAAATAAAACCTTACTTAAATTGCCTTAAAAAAAAATTCATAAAGAAATCACAAAAATCACAAGAAATTAAACAGTGCAAGAAATCGATAAGGCTTTAGCAGATGAATTCGTTAGATATTTCTTAGGGGAAATTAAATCGTTCGGAGTTTTCGCGGGAGTGTACTAAGAACTCATTTAAATTTTACTAAATTATAATCGAATGATACTTTACTTTGTGGAGAACTTAAAAATTAAAAAAAACCGCATAGTGTACTACAGTAATCCCCAATTAATTGCCTCATCAATTTTTGTACAAAGTATTTCAATGGCTTAATATAAAAAGGGCGTATCTCAATTTTTTTCGAAATCGCATTTTTAACATTTTCTGGGAGACAACGTATAACTGCATCTTCCTTGTTACAGGTCAAAATCAATGACTTATGGCAACTTAAAAACTTATTTCTGCACGTAAATGCTTTAGTTTTTCTTCAGTTTCTTGCTTCTCCTATAAAAAAAAACGAAAATTCTAGTTCCGCCTTTCTTATATTAAGCCATCGATTTGAACAAATACGTTTAGAAGAAAACATAAATTCGAAACGTGGTTATTCAACTAAATAAAATAATAACATAACAAAATATATGTGCATATACATATGCATAAAAATTCATCGAAAAAATATCTTAAGATATGTATAGAAATTGTTTCAAGTGAGTTAGTAGGTTTACCCTCAAAGACAACGATATAATTTTTATGAATAAGTCTTTATTCAGACAATGCAAGTCTTATTGATAAGATTATTACTTATTTTTCTTTGAACTATCTTTATCTACGATAAAAGATAAAAAAGTTTGGTTTTGAAATGTATGTATGTTAAAACAAAATTTCCATAAAATATTTGGCTAAAGCACACTTGATATAAAAATTAATTTTTTTTAGAATACGCCCGTAAGTCCTAGTTTACACTATGCAAGTCTTATTGCTAAGCTAGTTTGAGGGAGAGAGAGACGACGGGAACAGAAAAGTTTATTTCCCCTCGTCTCTCTCTTCACACAAACTAATCAGCTTAGTCCCAGTTCACACTAGTCAAGTCTTATTGATAAACTTGTCACTTTTTCTTCTTTGAACTATCTTCGGTGTTCACACAATGTGAGTCTTATTTTTAAGCACATATTTTTTATGCATGGTTTTGTGTAGGGATGTAACGAATGTTCGCATTCGCTCTCGCATTCGCAAATAATTCGCTTACTTTTGCTATTTGCATTCGCTAAAATGTATGCGAATATTTAAAGCGAATACTAAAGACAAAAATATTGGAAATATTTTCCAGTTTTTGAAAAAGAAAAGACAGTGTCTGAATTGCCCGAAAATATTTTGTACTTAAGACTAGTCTGTCAAAACTTTTGAAAAATGGTAAGCACATCATTACTTCGTTCAAAAAATTTGAAATGCAAAAATATTAACTAAGCCTTCTTTGTTGTAAATTTTTTGTGAAACAAGTGCCACTCATATTATTTCGCATGAAAACTTAAAATGTTGAAGATATATTTCATATGTTTTTCCCAAGATGAACAGAGTACTACTTCTGAAAAAAATGTTCAAGAACAATTCATTCCAATTTTTCTTAATATTTATTTTGGTAGCATTTTACAGGAAATATTGAACTTAGGGCCAAAGTACGAATGGGTTGACTGCCTAACATTTTGTAAATTTGTTTTTAATTATTATCTATACTTATTTTAATATGATTTCATTTCTTTCAGTTTAACAATTTTTATTTCTAATAAATTAATAAATATTTGCTGAATTCAAGACTCAAGTAGATCTATGTATGCATTCGCTTTTGCAAAAATTAAAATGTATTATTCGTTTTCGCATTCGCATTCGCTAAACTGGTATTCGTTACATCCCTATTAACTAGTCCTTGTTTGTTGTAAATTCCACGCGAATCAAGTGCCACTCATATTATTTCTCATGAAAACTTAGAATGTTGAAGATATATTTCATATGTTTTTCCCAAGATGAACAGAGTACTACTTCTGCAAGATTTTTTCAGGAAAAATTCATTACAAGTTTTCTTCATATGTATTTTATTTACATGTGATATTTTAACGAATTGTAATATTTGCATTCGCTATCGCATTCGCATTCGCTTTCGCAAAAATTAAAATGTATTATTCGATTTCGCATTCGCATTCGCTAAACTGGTATTCGTTACATCCCTAGTTTTGTGTATGCATGTATGCTTTTTTTAAAATTACGAATGAGAAAGCAAAACGTATAGACAGCACATGAAGCTTAGTACTCGTTTCTTCACCCCTCGTCTCTCTCGCCTATAAACTAGGAAACTTAATAAGAATCTCTTCGTCTGAACACTGAGTTAGCAATAAGACTAAACTGTAAACTAGGATTAAGTATCTTTTTTCTCTCGAGCTTCTGGCAATACTGTTGGCAATCGAAATTTGTTTACGACTTTTGACAGTTTACACTAGACTTGGGTCGAACTCGTTCACTAGTTCATTTTTGCCACAAACCAATCATCAAACCCATTTAAATTACATGGGTTTGATCATTGGTTTGTGGCAAAAATGAACTAGTGAACGAGTTCGACCCAAGTCTAGTTTACACGCACTCGCTTAGAAAAGTTTTTTGTTTTTTTTACCTTGATCCCAAGTCAATACTATCCTTTCTTAAATTTTTATTATTTACGTCGGCCTTAATTTTCAGCACACCATTCTCCACTCCCACTGTACCATTGTACAAAACAAATTCACCATCACCGGGTATAGGCGTCAAGCGAATTTCATTTGTCCAATACTGGCTGTTAATTGTATCGAAATTGTCCGAGAATATTAAATCATCCTGACAATAGGGACCACCATATGATTTAGGTACTTTTGTAACAGTGGGACGACAGATTTTATTTGTATTAGTAACAACAAGTGGTTTGTGTGGTGCGTCTGTCACGACACGTGGATCCGTGACACTAGTAGGGGTAGTTAATCGATAATTGGGATTACCACTTTTAAAGGCTTCCACAGATATGGGCTCTTTTTTGTCGCGAAATATTAAACGATTGTGCTGAACAGCCAACCACACGTAAACAATATCACTGTCTCTAAGTGATCTATCGAAATCGTAAGACCACTTTTTATCTATTGGCATACTGGTTGTACCAGTTAGTTGACCAGACTCAAAAGCTTCAAATGCTTTGTTTATATTAACATGAAACGATACCCATTTTATATCAGGATCATCTATGTATATTAATAGAAATTCATCCATCAAATTTATGTTTGTTTTTTTTTCTACTCTTACTTGGTATGGAAAGGCGAAATTTTTCATCCAATAATTCAAATTCAATTGGTTCTATAACAAATGAACAGCACCATGCTGTTAAATTTACCATCAATAAAATTGTTTCTTTGACTTATGACGTTGTTGTAAACGTGCGGTATATCGTCGGGTAGTTATTGGTTTGCCGCAGAAATATGTATTTTTAATATAGTGTGCGGCAAACCATTAACCACACGACGATATGCATCTAAATGTAGGCATTTCGCTCACTTTTGGCAACACTTTTCATACGTTAACGGAAAATTCAAACGAATTTGCCGACATTTTGTTTGTCTAACCACATATTGCCGCCTAAAATACAAAAGGCCATAACTGCATCTTTTTGTATAATTTTTTGTATAATTTTACTATAGGAATAAATTTTTTACGTCGAGTCGAATTTTGCTTACAACTTTTTTTAGTACTAGATTAAAGAAAATGTTCACAAGTTTTATTTTTATCTATCTATACATATGTAAGTATGTATATGTATATGTGCCCTTAATTATGAAAGTGGTCTAAGTCGCATGTATTTTTGCTTCGAAATAGTAAATAAATCTTGAAAAAATTCAATAAATATTTAGTAAATGTTAAATAAACTTATATTAATAGAGACTAGAACAACTCTAAATTAAAATGTTGCACATTATAAAAACATATTTTGATTCGTGCAAATGTAATTTACTAAATATCTAGACCAAAGGTATATATGACTTAGACCACTTTCATAATTAAGGGCACATACACATATAAAACGGAATGTGTTTTTTTTTTTGTTGCTTATAGGAGACCAAACCTCTGGACTGATGAAATTTTCACAACATTTAACTGCGACTTTGGAATGAATTAAAGGCTACTTTTTGTCCAACCACGCCCACTTTTTTTAAATTACTTTACTCCTTCCACATAATTTTTAACAAATTTTATAATATAAACAAGCATAATTTCGCCATTTGTGGACCAATTTACGAAATTCTTTTTGCAGTAAATTTTTTATTTTTTAAATTGGGAACATGCAGGGTGTCGCAAATTGCCCAACCCAATAATAGATTATCAAATAATTTCATTTGTATACCAATTTTCAAAATGCTTTTTGCAAATGGAAGAAGTTCACTAATTTTTTTTTAATGGGGAGGGGGTGAAAAAATTAATTATCAAATTACTTTGTCGTTTCAAAATTATTTTTTTTTTGGTTTTTAAAAAGGGGTTTTTATATAATATAAAACAATATAGTAGACGAAAATTCGATACGGCTTTAATAATGGGAATGAAAAAGCCGTAACGAAATGTGCATAATTTTTTTAAAATACAGCGTTTTTTTAAGCTTTGACGTTTTTTCAGCTAATAATTTTTTTGTTTATTTTTCGTTTTTTTCTCATTTTGGCGATTTTTTTTAATTTTGGCGATTTTTTTTTCATTTTGGCGACTTTTTTCATTTTGGTGATTTTTTTCATTTTGGAGATTTTTAAATTTTGGAGATTTTTCCGGTTTTTCGCGATTTATTTTCGTTTTAGAATTTTTTTTTTAATTTGGTGCTTTTTTCGTTTTGGTGATTTTTTTTGTTTCGGCGATTTTTATTCGGTTTGGCGATTTTATAGTTTTGGGATTTTTTTGTTTTACTGTTTTTGAAAATTTCAAGAAGTTTGCTGTTACGGTTTCCAAGATATAGCAAGTTGTCAAAAGTATATTAACTGATGGTACACCCGTTAATTAAAATTTTTTTAAATTTTAGTGTTAATTGTTGTAGTCTATATAAAAATACACTAACCTTACAAAATTCAAGTGTACATATGTACTACATACAATTGTATATATGTATATTACATGGGATTTTAACATTTTTCGTTGCTCGTTTTGGAACACCCTTTAATTTTCAACTCTCGTGCATTTGTTGTTGTAGCGGCCAAAGGTCTACACACTGTGTCCAAATTTCAGGCCCGTAGCTCTTACTGTTCTTGAGAAAATACCCTGTGACAGACGGACGGACAGACGGACAGTGTAGCGAAAACAATAGGGTTTCTTTTCACCTTTGGTGTACGAAACCCTAAAAAATGATATACTCGCATGCCACAAATTCCGTACTTACTAATGCGAAAGAACTTATTTTAAATTCTGTCGTTTCCGTTCATCTAACCGGAAAATATTATTAGATCACTAGTTACGTATGTATGTATTGAATATGAGGATATAAATAAATATTCGGCAATAAGACATCGCTTCGAAAAAAAATGTATCCAGTTCCGCTTTCACACGAAATGTATTCTGTGACATGACTAAGGGCCAATTTCACCAATTATATTTAAATATTAATTCATACTTAAATATAGGTGATGAAATTGGCATTAATAGTGGAGTTGAGCTTTTACGTACGTGAAGAAAACAATCACCCACTTTTTCCAGACAAAATTTTTATCTTTTATATGTATATTTTTTAAAAATCTTCTTTATATATGAAGTTTCCCTGTATCCATCTCTTAATTAAATATACCTCCCAACTATATATAAATAAACTTGTGCCCACACATAAGTTTTGGTCGAAACCAAATGGGGAGGGTAAATTTTAATTAATTAATTAACTTTGTTTATTTAATATGCTTTTCTATTTAGAGAGCTAATTGAAGAAGCTAATTGAGGGACTTAAAAGCAAAAGGGTAGGGAGTGTCAAAACTAAAAAAAATCCAGTTAGATGCAGCAATCAACACTTAATACTAATACATATGTATCACACTATGAAAATTTCAGATCTGTATGATACTATCAAATTGAACTGCATTGACCGAAAGTTTTACTACTACTAGCACCAACTTAACAGGAAAAAATCATTGAAGCTTTATTATTCAAAATTTGTTTTTTGCACTTGTATCGCTTTGCGTCTAAACCTCTCAATTGAATTCGAAATAAAACCTCACTTAAATTGCTTTGGAAAAAAAATTCATAAAGAAATCATAAAAATGTGAAAAAACTGCATAGTGTACCACAGTAATTCCCAATTAATTGCCTCATCAATATGTATATTAATACGTTAATTAGAAGTAAGAAAATATAAATTCGAAACGCGATTATTTAAGTAAACCAAATAATTACATAAAAAATATATAAGCGCCCTCCTTCGTTGTGTAGCAGAATCATCGGCGAAGTAAAATAATCAATAAAATGGCTACAAAACACAGCTTCAAAAAATTAATACTCCTCATTTAAAATCAGAAAGGCGCTGCAACACTGCATTATTAAAAAAAAAACGTTCAAAAAGCAGAGTTGTAAAAGAATGAAGCTTTCCTCTATCTCTCCCTTCACCACCTGTCTTCTCTATCATCTCTTTCCCAAAGAAGGTAATACCTAGTAATAGTAGTAGGCATTAATTGCCTGAGTGTTACTTCTCTTACTATAAAAAAAAATAAATAAATTCATGTACATACATATCCAAGGACCATGTGTAATTAAACGAACAAAATTTAAAGAAACTTATATTTCGAAAATCAAGAAAGTCGACATTTCTAATTAGGCCTGGGTTAATTATACGGAGTATACTGTATTTTCAGGCGTAGTAAGTATATTTAGCTTAAAATGTAATCAAAGCAAAAACAAAATATTTTTCCGTACAGACTTGTATATTCATTTCCCCCTAGTATATAAATACAATACAATACGAGTGAATAAAAATATATTGCTAATTAAAAACAAATTTATATTCATAGATTTTTTTCACTAAATTATTCTAATTAAATAATTCTTAATTCTGTAAAAAAAAATTAAACAACATACACATGCACATATTCAATAAATGTTGACAAAAATCCCCTGTTATTAAATTGTTTTTTCTAGAGTGCCAAGAAACTTTAGAGATTTCTTTGTGTGGCTTCATTCAATGTCCCCAACAGTGTTGCCGTTTGAAAAAAAGTTTTCCGACCAAAATTTTCCCAAAATCCGACCAAAATCGCCTGCTTCCGACCAAATTTGAAAATTTAATAAATATTTGTGTTTTTTTGATGTACATTTTATTTAATATTTAAGTAAAATGAAAATTTCAGATATAACATATTTGCATTAAAGAATTCAGGCATGTAAATTAATATTTATGTAATGTAATTAATAATTAAATACATTAAAATTGTAAATTATAAGAAAAAATTTTTATTCAGTCTTTTTAACATATGTTGTTTTCATTTACTTATGTTATAATTCAGGCATGTATTAAATATATCACATTAAAAATAAAAAGTTAAAGTTCTTGATTTTACATTCATAAGGGCGAAAAAACATAACACAAATCGCTGTCACTAAAATAAGCTAAAGGTCGTTTATAATTTAATGGCCAACAGCGGAATTCGGTTAACGTATCGCAGAGTTCACTGTCACTGATCTAATATAAACGTCGTAAATAACTACTTACCCGGCATCGAAGTGCATAATTTATTGGTAAATGCGCTGATTTACACGGGATTAATTGTGCTGGCATAACATGCAAGTTTGTTGGTGAGAGAGGCAAAGAGAGGGGTTTTGTGTTTGGCATAATTTTTCAACCAGCTACAACCCCGCATTAGCAGCACAAAACCAATACACACACAACTTAAAAAACTCCAAATGGTAAATGCCCTGCAGTCAGACTGGGGCCAAATGTCTCTATGTCAACACTAAATTTCTAGTAGTAGGTACATTGTCTACAATTTCTTTTCTATTCGTCAGTATAAAAGAAAGAAAGACAACAAATGTGGTCTATTTATGGTGGCTTTTGCAACAACTTGTCAATATTCATATAATTGTATGCACGTAAGGTATAGAAATGTACCACTAAATGTCTGTTTGGTATGTCTCCATGTTCCCATAAGAACTATGTATTCACTACCTAGTCAATTGTTTTAGTGTTACTAGTAGATTTTCAATGACAACCACATGCTAAATGTCTATAGCACAAAGTATTGTATGGGGATTAATTAGAGAGTAGTACTGGTGACAAAGTCAAAAGCGACTCAGTACATTTTCACCATCGACATTTCCTTCAGGGTGAATACCATAGACTAACAATATTCTGTGGTGAATACCCCTGAAGGAAATGTCGATGGTGAAAATGTGCCTAGTCGCTTTTGACTTTGTCACCAGTACTACTCTCTAATTAATCCCCATACAATACTTTGTGCTATAGACATTTAGCATGTGCTTGTCATTGAAAATCTACTAGTAATACTAAAACAATTGACTAGGTAGTGACTACATAGTTCTTATGGGAACATGGAGACATACCAACCAGACATTTAGTGGTACATTTCTATACCTTACGTACATACAATTATATGAATATTGACAAGTTGTTGCAAAAGCCACCAGAAATACACCACATCTGTTTTCTCTCTTTCTTTTATACTGACGAATAGAAGAGAAATTGTAGACAATGTACCTACTACTAGAATTTTAGTGTTGACATAGAGACATTTGGCCCCAGTCTGACTGCAGGGACGAAAAACACTAACACACACAAAGCTGTGTATACGTATACATTTTTATGACGGATGAATTAGTCTCGTGTGTTCTTAAAAAAACAAAAATTGTGCCGCATAAAAATTAGTCTCGTGTAAACTACCTCAATGGTAAACAGTGTGTAAAAAATATTTTTAAGATAATATATATGAGATTTTAAATAAATTATGCGAAGAGAAAAATAGTTTGTGATTAGAGACAAAAACCGACCAAAATTTAATTGGTGCGACCATCCGACCAAATTAAATATTTTAAATTTTTTCCGACCAAATTTGGTCGGATCCGACCAAATTTGGTCGGATCCGACCAAAACGGCAACACTGGTCCCCAATGTCAAGTTTAGCTCTCCAGCTTATATGTGCACATACATATTTATATGCAAAATTTAAAACAAGTTTAAACTTTCAAGCTGGTCTCTAGTCGTCTTCTCTCTATTTTTTCTCAGCAGTAAACAAAACATCAAATATCTTTTTTAGACTTTGCTTCAATTAGTCTCAATTTTCAAGTCTTCAATAGAAGACCTCTGTAACGTTTTGATTTTCCGCTTGTATATATATTTATTAACTTTTAAGTTCACACAAAAAAAAATCAAGAATGATAAAATTTTTAATATTTTTCGTTATAAATAGTATTTTTTGGTTTGCAATTTGTTTATGTTATGAAGTACCTAATGTTAAATTAAGTTTGTTAAACAAAGGTTTTTCTTTAACTATACCAGGTAAAGGCAAAAATTATTGCGATTATTAAAGAAACCGGCAACCGGATACCAGCGATGTAGCTTTTCTATTAAAGCGACCAAAAATGCAATTAAGATAACATAACAAAAAAAAAACAAAAATAATAATAATCATTTATATTTCTGAGGGGACTTACACAAGACTTCTCATAAAGTTGTGTGAAATAAAAACGGAAAAGTAAATACGGTTTTTTTTTCAAGTACATACACCACAACCCAGCAAATACAAAGATTGTGTTTCATACTAACAGCCCTTTTCGCAATGTATGATTAATTTATTCTTAACGAAAAATTAACTAAATCCGGGGTTTGTTTAACAGAAACCATTTAACCAACGGTTAGTATTTCACCACATGTCTGTTAATTAACTGATACACACCATTAAATATATGACAACGTTGTCTCTATTTTCTTACCTACCATTTACACATGAAACTACATAATTGCAAGAAAGTAGCAATACAATCAAATTTTTTACTACCGCACTCACATTGTTTTAAATTTCCACTCATCTTTCAACGATATTTTCAAGAAAGTAAGGTTTTGATGTTTTCGGAAAGTAAAATGAAAAACGGTTAAACAGTGTTACCCACTTTAAAGATTTGTACAAATATACAGGATTATGACAAATATGCTTATTTTGTATAAATACTTAAAGAATTATAATGTCCTATTTTCAAATATACAAGAAGAACACATTTCATGCCTTTTGAAAACAATAATATTATTAAAATATTAACAATAATACAATAACTTATTGCCCTATAAATTTTGGTATATGATTATTCTGGGTAACTCTAGTTAAGTAGTAAGCAAGCCAATTTTTTCCAACTTTACTTTTCGGCGACATTTTTAAAATAAACTTTCACTTTCCAATGAAAACGAACAAGAAATATTCATGAAAGTAATTTATTTCATTCGAATTTTTATTCATAATACGTAAACAGATATTTTAAGAAAGTACTTTCATGTGTAAATGTAGCGTTAAGTGGGGTACACCAGGGAAGGAAAATGACTTCTTGGACTTTGTACCAACTGTGAAAACAAAATGTACTTTTTGGACCAAGACGGTACCATTTTTTTTTAATATTTATTAATAAGAACGGAAACGTAAAAAATTTTTTAAAAATTCAGAAGTAAACAATAAAAAACCGAAACTGAACAAAAGTGTGTATAAAAATTAAGTATAAAAACTAACATAAAAAAATATTAAATATTACATAAGGGTACATTCGTAGATTAGACTTGTTAGAGATCGTTTATTTTAAAAATTTTGCTTATTATCTAACAGGCCTGTTATTTTCATGCACTATAAAATCTAAGTTATGGGCATAAGAAATGCGCGATAAAACCTAAAACATACCATTGAAGTAAAGGAGCGATATGTAGTTAAAAAAAATAAATATAACCACAGCCAAGGTTCAGGTGCTGTCAAGTTAACAGGTACAGTTAACGACTAGACAGAATTTTTTTGCGAGTTGACACCACTTGGTACATGAATTTGCCTTGACAACAGTATTGCAACAAAATCAGAGAAGCTGACAGTCTAAAATAAAACACACACAAAAAAATTTAAGACAACACAGGCAAAATTAATGTTACCATATAGTGAAACATTGGCATTTTTAAATTGTACCAAGTAACTCGCGGTAGTACCACGGTACCAACGAGGTCAAAAATGTACCATAAAAAGTACAATTGTACCATGATTTCCATCCGTGGGGTACACATTATCGAACATGAGTGACAGTCAAAAATTCATCAGTTTTGAATGATAGTGTTGGCTGTTCAGACTATCGATCATGTTCGACACTCAAACCTTCATTCAAGAAAAAAATTAGGCACAAAAACACAAATTGGATGCGCATTGTTGCTAACACCATTTTTTTATAATGAATTATTTTAATGTTTTTTTATCTTTAACAACTCCTCGTAAGATGTTGTCTTAATACTTTATCTTTAACATCATACACAGCCTAGCATTTAATAAAAATATGTAAATTACTTAAAAAAATAACTTTCAGCGTCCATCTTGTGTTCTTTCTGCTACAAAAATATCTCTTGACTGCCGCTTTTTGGTACATACTATCAGTCAAAAACCAATATGGCCGCTGACTGTCACTCAACCACAAAAAATTATGTGGCTGACTGTTGACTGACGAAATTCGTATTCACACTATCGATCAATGTAAAATTTGAGCAAAACTGTCACTCATGTTCGATAGTGTGTACCTCACTTTATGAAAAGTAGTTAGTGTAATGAAAAATATTTATTATAGGGCATTTACATCAGCACAAATCTAGCATATTTTTATTAAAATCTTTATGAAAATCTATACCGTTTACAGCAGTTTTTTTTTGACATTTAATAAGATTTTTTTATCCAAAACAAAACCCATAAACTGTGTTGTTTCCAAAACTACAACCAAACAGCTGCATTGTAGCCAATTTACACACTTTTTTGAGCAGACCGTAGCTAATTCATTCAACTTTTGTTGTACAGGGTAGTAAAGAATAAATAAAAAAAGCATTCGATTTTTATTAGATTTACTACAAATCTACTGAAAATTAAATTTCGTTTTGTATGGGAAATCTGGAAAAAAGCAGCTTGATTTAGCTCGAAATCTCATAAGTACTAGATTTCGAGACAGTGTAAATGCACTATTAAAAATTTTCAATAAGATTTTAATCAACAACCAACGTATTTGGTTGCAGTCTTTGATATTCTGAATCGTTATCTAAAATCCTCATCTGACAGAGAAAAAGAACCGAGTATTTTGAGTATTTCGGGTACTCAAAAGTAGTTATTCGATATTTTCAGAGTTGTGTTATTTTTAGCTAATTTGAATGAAATATTTAGATGAGAAAATACAAATATACTTTAAAATACAATGCTATCGAAAAATAAAAGTATGTGTACAACCAAAAACCTGGTCGTATTGTTATGTGTGGAAAAAAAATAAATAGACCTTGTCCGAGGCAAATCAATTAACCAGTGCGATCGAGACGCAAAAGTCTCGAAGGGCACACAGGCCTGCAAGCACTTTAAAAATAATTACAATGACACGACAGGTGTTCTTCGGTCTAAGGATGCTTTACGACTTTGCTTTACAGTATACCCCGTTTAATTACCCATCGGTTGAATACCTTTATCGCTTATTCACTCCAAATTTTGAATCCCCATTTTTACACTCATTTTCACACAAAAGTCCACCCATTTTGGGTAATTACACAGAATTATTTTACCCCAAAATTAAACGTTCCCCTCCTCCTCGTTTTCTTGCCCAAAACTACGAGTATTTATGCAACTCAACACTCGAATATATGCACCTTATGTATTTATTTTTTGTAATATGAATTGTTTTGTTATTTAAGAAATTTATTATTCGACATATTGTCATAAGTTTATCCCAATCCGAAATTTATTTGCTGGTGGTTCAGCGATGTCTATATGCATTTCATTGTTGCTGTAACAAATCGTCAGTAGACGATTAGAATAGATTCTAAGCCTACTATGCTTATTTTTCTTTTGTGATTTTCAAAAATATTATTATTTGTGAATTCTCAAATAGTTTTTGAAAGTCTGTACATAAGATAAGAGGTTTGTGACTGTTCAAAATGTGTGGTTGAAGTCTACTGACGATTTGTTACAGCAACAATGAAATGCATATAGACATCGCTGAACCACCAGCAAATAAATTTCGGATTGTTTTATTTAAAAAAATATTTTATTTGAAGAAATTCATATGTATGTATGAAAATTTTATTTCAAGTAATTATGTGCTACATATCGCAGTGAGTTCGGATAAATGCATTTCTAAAGGTATTTAAGCGTATTCTCATAATTACCTACATGTATAAGGAAAATTGATGAGGTAATTAACCGGGGTTTACTGTACATTTACATATTTGTGCGTTTAGCTATCAATATTATTGTCAGCGACTTCGAATAGCACTATAGGTAGCACATATAAAAATGTTTTATTCAACTGAATGTAAATTATTTTTAACTTTAAAGTACCAATGCTTTTGCAAGAGTCAGAGGCCATGTCCACTTTTCGTAAATGCAAAATCATGGCACTTTCAGAATTCAAAATTTGCGCCAGGTTTAGTAAGAATTGGTTAAGTAGAACCACGTGAAATATAAAACTAATTTTTAATGGGCTTGGGTCTGCAGACATTTTCAGCACATTGTTATGTCATTACAAGTGTCATATATTTTTTTATATTTTTTAACAAACACAACAAAACCTGCCTGCGAAAAACACCCAGGGTCTATGGCTGGAATTGAACCCACGACCTCTGGACTGATAGGCTGGCATCGCTATCAATCAGCCACAGGGGCACTCGTATAATAATAAATTTTAATGGGAGGGAGGCTCTGCCCACTTCTTAAGCACAACATCATGTCACTTTCAGAGGTCAGAATGTGTGCCGCATTTCTTAATAATCGGTTAATTAGAAGCAAGTAAAATACTCGTAATATATTAAATTTAATGGGCAAGACTCCGCCCACTTTTTTCAGAACTAGTTTGTGCCACTACAAGAGCCTAAGGTGTGTGTCAATAATCGTATAGGATAAGCAAAAGTACATAAAATTGAAGGAAACATTTTTTTGGCACTGGGACCAAATGGAAGCTATGCACCCTCAGAACAATTTTTTTAAATCGATATTGGTGATGATTTTTAAATCAATCACAAAACAAACAAAAAAGTTTTTTCATATGTTTGAGTTTGTGTTTGCTGGGTAATGTTTGTCATCCGAAATATTTGCAAGAATAGCCAGCTGGGTAACTGAGACTATCTTATAATTATTGCATCATTATAGAAATAATTAAAATTTTTTAACTTTAACTTTAAAGACCTTTTTGTACCTTATGCCCCTTATATAACCAACTATTGGGATGTTTTTTTATACCATTTTTGCTATCAATTTGCAAAAAACACTTCTCACATTATTTTGGACGTTATGATCTTATGGGTCCACCTATCGGACTGGTCCGGATTTTTGAGTTAATGATGCAGAATTAATCCTCATATGGTTATTCATATTAGCTTTCAATCCGAAGAAAAAGTACAATATTTTGCATTTACACTTACGCATTACGTTTTGTCTCATGACCGTAGACAAACACTGCTGAGATTTGACCCAATGAACGTCCCTAATGCACATAATTCATAGAAACTCTCTACCGTAAATAAAGATATTGGAGGGTCTATTCTGTATCTCGAAACAAAAGAAAATTCTTTCGAGTTTGAATGTTATTCTCATTACAATACTAAAGCATTTGCTATCGTTTCGATTTAGAGAGTAGACCTCTTGGTTTTCTCTAGGCTCGAAATATAAGATGGATCGTGTGGAATAGAGCATCATAGACCTAACATAACCTAAACCGTAATACGAGAAAATCTAGGTACTTACAAATCATTCACTGGATTTGTATGGTCATAGTACGTGCAATTCTCATACATGGTGATCTACCCTGCAGAAGAATATCGTATATAACTAGTGTGCTACACACTATTCGTATACCTGCTTCCATTAGATTTAGTAGGAAAGGAGATATTAAAAATATCTGCAATCCGCCTTCGCTGCATTTCTCTTTAGAGTGGAAATGACAACGGTCACTGCAGAATAGTGAACACCGAAGCTTGGGGATGGAGGATTGACCAAATATCCCCTGCTCTACTTCATGAACGTCTCTACAGGACGTGGATGATATCCCGAGAAGCGTGGAGGAATGGAACTCTAGTTAGAAGAATGGGTGTTAAATTTTGTATGCGTTGCTCTAAACTCAAGTAGATGTGGGTTACCCAGTTTACTTAGGAATATTAGGTTTTTGTATTGACAAGCGATAGCAGAGATCCTTGCTATCAAGGAACTTGCGTATAGGTTGAAAATTAATATCAGTACAACAAACATAACTCACATGTACACGGATATTTGAGCCACTATCAAACCCCTAGAACCCTACAATCCCCGCTAGAATCGACTGCCGATTCTGTCTGATCGATATGGCAAAGCCCTTAATCCCAGGGCGTAGAAGCTTTCAGTCGAACTTGAAAAAACAGCCACAACCTTGCAGGTTCCACTGGATATGGAACTCTCGCACAAACTTACGACATAGGTGCTAGACAAAGAAAGAAATGACTACATGATCATCAAGCAGTTATGGATTCACATAAATAAGAAAAATTTAGTTCCTTTGATTTCAAGAAGTACTAAAAAAAATCTCCGTTTTAGTATCCATGTTGACCGAACAGTATCTTTTAGGCAGCAGCCAGTTTTGTCGCAATTAACAAGACATTGATGAGGAAGGAAGAGAAGGATCATCATCGGCGCTCTAGAGTTCAGGAAACTTTATATTGAGCTTTGGTTGGTTCGGCGGAAGGGACTCTGCTTAAGAAGAATATCTGTGGTATCACAATGGAACAGGGCTTCTACTCTGTAATTCGAAACGAAAGGAAATATTTTCGAATTTTCGTGCTATTAACATACAAATTGGAAAGCATTTTCTTTTGTTTCGAATTACAGAGTAGATTCCCAGAAGGGTCTGAGTCCGAGATTCTGACTGACACCCTTGCCTCACCTAACTTAAAAAGGAAAGTGTTATATCGCTCTCCACAAGCACTGTGATCATTTGCAGCTCTGACGGTCAGGTTCGATGAATGCCGTTTTCCTAGGACTAAGTATATATATATATATGCTAAAATGTGGTTTCTGTAATCAGTTAAGTTACAGATGAATTGAAGATTAGCCAATCGCATTAGATTCTGGTACTGGGTCTGCCGTTTGAGCATGAATTATTATGCCGGATTTACATGTGTGCCATGTGCCACACACGCGTAAGAAAAGCGTAACCACTAATTACTAATGAAAAACTGTCTGATTCAGACATGTATTTATTAAGTTAAAAAGTTTCATTTATAAGTAATAGAAAATTTTATAGAATCCAACATGATTGGAAACAGTTTAAATCAATAAATACGTGTCTGATTTAAACAGTTTTTCATTAGTAATTAGTGGTTACGCTTTTTTGGGCACATGGCTCACAAGAAATGTCAGATGTAAACTCAGCCTTAGAGTGGTAATTTAGATGCGTCACTTGCTCGCCACGTCATCCTAAGGATCATTGGCAACTCCGATATTTAATGGGATCGTTGAATAGTCCCTTCTAGATTCTCCCGTTAAAACCCGCTTATTTTAATCGCAGCTACCCAGCATATTTGCTAGGTGTTCCAATATCCTCAAACCGGTGGACTTAGTATAATATTTGTTATTGACAGCTGCATGATACTTGGCAACCAAAAAAATGCTGGTTATCGGCAATAGTGTAATTTTTCATTTATATATTTTGCTTCATGACAACTGAGAACTGAAGTTTAATTGCTATTCATAATATACCCATAAAGGTGATATCTACAATACTAAATTTGTATCTTAATATAGTCAGTCATACTAGTAACAGTTATAAGAACAGTTTACAGATTTTGCATTCGAAACTGATTCATAACTATTAACAGCATTTAAATCTTAATTACCTTCTCTCTGTTATTTTTTTTAGATGAACCAGGTCTAAAACAAGTCTTTTATATTATTAAGTTAAACGATGAGTGTCCTACTTTAATGGATATACTATTTGAGCCACAAACCGAATGGACTACGATACAAACATCCAAGGATCTCAAGGCCAAAGATAAATTAAATATTTCAATATTAATAAATCATCAAGGAGAGGCTTATAAATCATACCAATATCTGATAGTTGGGGAGAGCAATATTGGTACAAAATTAGCGCCACCAACAATGAAATCTCGCAGCCAATGCGGTGATACTATGATAGAAGTACAGTGCGAAGAAGCAGCAACCGTAGTCGTGGGCATGACGCAATTATGTCAGGGCCAATTAATATTCGAGGATAATTTTAGCAACAGTCAACTTGATGCCAACAAATGGTCTTACGATATACGACACCGTTTGATAGGCACTGAATCGGAAGAATTTGTATTATTTGATAATCACCGGGAAAACATTTTCATACACGATGGTTATTTGAATATACGACCAACTTTGACAGTAGAAAAAATGAGACAAGCTAAATTGGATTTTGGGCCACGCTGTACACCAGTTTCGAATCGAAAAAAGGAATGTGAATTGATGCCTCAATCGCCATTTGTATTTGTACCACCATTTAATTCATCGCAAATTCATACAACAAATACGTTTCAATTTAAATATGGTAGAATTGAAATTAAAGCGAAATTGCCAAAGGGAGAATGGATATTGCCGTGTAAGTTAAACAAATATTTTTAATGGGTTTGCAGGACCAATATTTTTGATATAATCAGGACGAGTTCAATTTTTAAACAATAAAAAAATTTGTTTGAGTACGAGTATGATGTGAGGAAGAAGCAAGATGCTTACCGAGACGAATTTATTTTATATAATGTTAGAAATAACGAATTTTGACATGGCCACCATTTATAAAATTATTATGGTTCGCTGCCTGTACAGTACGCCCTCGCTTTATACAACTTGGCGCAGCTCTTCGTCTATTTTACAATTTGTATTTATTAATATTTTTATAAGGAAAGCAATAGTTTTGCTACTTAATCCATGCAATATTTACTTGGATTTTGTAACAGCCCTCTGTGCCAAATTACTGCACTAATCGAGAGCGTACTGTATAAGCGTATTTGTACAAAAACATATAGTATAATAATAGTCTGTGGGGTGCCGTGAGATCCCAAATTACAGCAAAATTGTACTCGAAAATTGGGTAAATGAGAGGTTTTGAGAGAGTAATGTTATTTTTCTTCTTCTTGCTAGAAACAGTGAATTTTGACATGTGTGCCAAGATAGCGCCGATTTTGGGAATTTAAAAACCGGGAGAAAATGGGGGAAACTTCGTGGGTATTTATAAAAAATATAATAATGTTTACAGTAAGTTTTTTTTTAATTTCTTATAAGAAATTATAAAACTTTGTTCAGTTTGGTCACGTGTGCCAAGATAGCGTCGATTTTGGGAACTTAAAAAGCGGTGGAAAAATGGGGAAAGGGTGTCGGTATTTTTAAAAATATATCAATATATCGATGCTGGATCGATTTTGGGAATTCAAAGGAGGGAAACAATACAAAAACGGTGAATGAATTTTCCCAGGAAGCCTGTTGGACTCCATATAGTCTTAAAGTGGAGACTGTAGTAAACAAAATGAGGCAACCATGCAAACTTTCAGTCGAGCCGTTTTCGAGAAATTGGCATAATCGAAATCGGTTGTCTCATTTTGTTCACTAAAGTGTCCACTTTAAGAATATATGAGATTTTGGCGTGGGGGTCCAGCAGTGCTCCTGAGAAAATTCATCCACGGTTTTAGTTGTATTTCCCCTCTTGAATTCCTACAATCAATGCTAGGTTGTTGATATATTTTTAAAAATACACACCTCCTTTCAACACTTTTCCACCGGTTTTAATATTCCCACTTAGTTTGGCCACACATAAAATCAATCAGCTGGTTGAAAAATAAACAATTACAGAAAAAATTAAATATTCTTAAAAACTAAAAAAAAAGAAATGTATATCAAAAAAGTTTTAAAAACTAGTGCTGAACAAAGTTGTATAAGTTTTTATAAAAAATAAAAAAAAAACATTATTGTAAGTAAATATGTACGTATGTATGTACGTGTATATATACATAAGTATGTTTATATCTATGTACACGTACGTTGTCGGAAACTAAGTAAACTTTAAACTAATCTTAAGATAACTCTTTCGTAACTAGGGCTGACTGGCACTTGGATTACTTTCCAATGGAAACAACTAACTATTTTAACATTGCGGTGTCCTAGGCGGTAGTCAATTGTCTCCCTCTGCATGACTTTTCAACTAACTTTAAGTTGATTTTATTTAAGTCACCTGGTAGTCAGTAAATTTATAAAAACTGTTGCTGGGGTTCGAAGTATGTATAATCACACGTTGTATAGTCAACGTGCTACAACCCAGCTAAGATACCATCTAAAATAATAACAGCAAATTTGTTGGCTCTCAATAAAATCCGATTACGTATTCATCTTAAGCATTGATCAGTTCTGGATGACACTGTAGTTAGCTTTTGGTTAGTCTAAGAAAAGTTAACTATAAGTTGATTATTTTTGCAGTCAACCACTCATTCTCCGACAGGGTATGTTTATGGCATAAACTTTATGTACGAGTGTAGCTTAAATTAGACGTGCCATAGCTATAATGCCATAGCCATAACCAAACCAAAATTTACCTATAATCAAATACAGTGTTGCCCATAAGTTTGGTTCGAACAGCTGTTTTCTTCTATGGTTATGGTTATGGCACGTCTGATTGAACCTTATACTTGCATTGACTTTTCCATTTATGTTAAACATTTTTATTTTTCGCGTTGCCGTACTTTTGAGAATTTTTGTATTTAATTGAAAGAATTGTATTTTGATTTTATTTTAACTTTACCCAAAAAAATTAAGAAACGGACTTAATACTATTACGCTGTTGCCACCTTCCTAAGTCGATTTGAACACAGTGAGAATTCCGGTTTAAAAATTTTATAGCGCCGCATTCCCATTCTTGTTTAATATTACATATTTCATTTATTTCTCACTTATAGACATTATGCTACAAAACTATGGCGTTTATGATGAAAAACAAATACGCATTGCCTTTGCCCGTGGCAACGAAGAGCTGTTAACCTCCGAAAATGTAGACTTGAGTGGAAAAATACTATACGCTGGCATTGTTAGAGATGTGGAAAGTAATAGCATAAGTTTTGAACAAAAATCATCGAAAGAACATTATGGCGATGATTTTCATATATATACATTAATTTGGAAATCGAATGAAATTGTAATGGAAGTAGATGGTGTTCAATATGGGACAATAAATGAAAACTTAGATGATATCAATAGATTTGTAAGTCAAATATGGATAATGAGTATGAGTAGTAGCCCAAATCCTGTCAAGCGACATTTTTTTGTATAACTTTAAGTTGTAAATTAATAGTTTTGCTATATTTTCAACAGAATTTTTGAAGTTTTTGGTGTTTTTTTCATTACTTATACAATGTTCCACAACGCAGACGATATACCTGAGTAGAAAATTTGTATTAAAATCACTCAAAAAATTTAGTGCTTCTCATATAATTGTTCTACTCAAGTTGACCGCCTGGGTTGTGGAAACAGGGGGTTATTATATCCGTTATGTGGACACCAGAATTGTCTAAAGGAAATGTTTAAATTCAGCAAAGTAATTAATTTTCGGTATTTTTACAATCAATTGTGTTTTTGTCTTCACAAGAATCGCTACAATCCTGATATATATAAAGTTTGACTTTAGTTATGATAAAAAGATATCAGGTGTAGACGTAGGGTTAAGACTCATTCTTGGTATCTTTGTACTGACTTAGGGATGTTCTGACACTCGCATGGTTTTCAAATCGCATGTAAGTTTCAAATCACCAAACTTGTTTCTACATTTTCTGTAACTCATGCATTTTGCTAGCTTGCCATATTGATTTAGGTCAGCTGTTTGTTGAAATCGTCAGTATCAAGGCCTATTTATCAGGTCAACGCAACTCTACAAAAACACAGCAATACAAAAAACAAGTTTATGTTTAAGTTGTCAGAAACACACACAAACATGAACTAAAGTATATGGTGCAAATAACTTTTGACAGCTCAAACAAGAAAACAAACCATAAAAACAAAAATCATCGTGAGAGTTGCGTTGACCTGATAAATAGGCCTTGGTCAGTATACTCTTGCGATTTGAACTCGCCAAGAGTCTTGCGATTGCGATTTGCAGAACACCTCTCTTGCAAGTTCAAGTCACAATCGCAAATGTTATGCGATATGCGAGTGTCAGAAAATTACCGAACGTTCCAAATCATTAGGTCACATAATGTTTACTAAAAAAAATTTACATATTTTTGCCAACGTCCGTTCCATCACTTTTTGATTCACAGCAAGGCGAATTCAGTATCAGGTGACCTTATCAGCCCGGCTGATTATCAGCTATTGCTACCAAATTGAGCATTTTGAACCAAAACGTCAAAATTTGCTTAGAAATCTTCTGACAGATTGGTTTTGTAGCATAGCAAACTACGTGTTGTTTTTTGTGTTGTAAAATTGTTGTAGCGATAAGGTCACCTGATACTGAATTCGCCTTGATTCACAGAACTGTTAGTTTTCATCTGTACAGAAATTTATAGCATTTTTCACCATATTGATAAGTTTTGGGTAATGCTGTGATTTTAGTTTAATTTTTGAGTTTTTTTTCAGTTTTTTATAACACTTGGCGTTTCTGTAGGCGGTCACTTGCAATTTCCTGATAACTTAAGACAACCAAATTTTAAACCCTGGTCAAATACATCGCCCCGCTCAATAAGGAACTTTTGGCAATATATAAATGATGGCAAATTATTATGGAGTGGGAATGAAACTTTACAAATCGATTATGTTAAGGTTTATGCTGTTTAGACAATATGAACACTCATGTACATACATACTGAAATATTTGTGATAAGATATTTGAAATAAAATTTTAGAATTTAACTAATCTGGCAACCATATCTGTTTATTTGTAAAATTAAATTTGAAATTTATTTGCTGGTGGTTCAGCGATGTCTATATGCATTTCATTGTTGCTGTAACAAATCGTCAGTAGACTTCAACCACAAATCTTGAACAGTCACAAACCTCTTATCTTATGTACAGACTTTCAAAAACTATTTGAGAATTCACAAATAATAATATTTTTGAAAATCACAAAAGAAAAATAAGCATAGTAGGCTTAGAAACTTATACAAAACCCAGCAAATAATTTATATTCGATATGAATCTATTCTATTTTTCTACACCTTTATACAATTAGAAATCCTTTGGATAACAATAAAAGTAATTAAAATTAAAATACTTTTGACAATATGTCGATTAATAAATTTCTTAAATGTTAAATTTAGATTTTATTTTTCATTTTGCCTTATAATTACTTTTATTGTTTCCTGACGTGGGAACGGAACTGCGAGATTTCAATGTTTGATTGATTTTGCTTTAATTTGGAACGATTTCCAGCTCTTTTATTGAAACAAGTTTATTCAATTTTGAATATATTTCTGATTTTTTCAGAGTTCTAAGTTTTACTTAAAGCTTCGCATTACGATAGGCTCTTAAATCGTTCTGTCACAGGAGTTCTTAAATTAAAGTGTTCTCTTTGTCTATGTTTATTATACATTTTACTGAGATTCACAGTAAACTATTCGTCAAGTTTGGCAATAGCAGACTCTCCAGAGTTCTCTTTCGGGATGATCTGACGGAACAACTATACTTTAGGGGCACCGAATAAAAAAATAAGCTAACTAATAGAAAATAACAACCCTTCGGCCGGGCTAAAGAATTTTCTCCACTATGGTATTTCACGGTGCCTATTACAAAAATATATACATCGGCTCTTATATAATTCGTTATGTTTACTAGACACTTACTTTGAAAACTCACAAATGAGTTAAACGACCGCCCCTAAATAGTTTAATTTTTTTAATCATTTAGTAAGCTTTCACTTAATAACTACCCATATTGATATACTTAATTAAAAATTTACCCAGAAAACCGTAACTCCTTAGCGTTTTTTCTTAGCATAAAGTTTTCTGCTATGGGAAATGTGGTGAAAAGTTTCCGATCTGACGCAACACACCGATGTAACAATTTTATTAATGTACACATTCAATGTTTTGTTTATTTTATACTCTCTTTTAGTACAACATTTTAAGAAGCCTCAAATTAATTAATGTGTGCCCAAAACTCCAATAAAAGAAATAAGTATTACATGCCTTAAAATTTGTGTCCAGTTGGAAGAAAGACGTTTTGTTTTAAAAATCACATAAACATATTTATAAAGCTGTGCTAATCTTGTGCCCACCACTGTACAAAAAAGCGATCATTTACTTCAATAGTGTCATAACTTCAAAAATTTATTTTTTAAGTTAATAATGCAGAATAATGCGGCATTTCGTATTTTATCTTGTGTAAAAATTTCATACAAATGGCTTGTACCCTGGTTTTTTGAGTTGTGACACTATTGAAGTAAATGAGCGACATAAAATCAGTAGAGTTGCCGGTCTTAAGCAATGCACCGAATTAAAATAAACCGTTATATTTTTATTTACAGGCAATTATCACTATGGCAACTCAACTAAAATGATTGTTCAATACTGGTGCAACATAAAACTATTGGTAACCAGTAAACATTCCAATTAAGTTTTCTTTTTGTAGTGAAACTGAAAAAAATATTTATTTTTTAAATTTTCTTATATCTGAAAAAAAAACAAATAAAATATGCCCTGTTTTTCAGCCTCCACCGGACGGTTAAATCAGTCTTTATCTGAAAGATCAGCGGCAAGAGCTAACACTGCTCACCATTCGACTAGAAATTTAAATCACTCTGCATCCGAAAAATCTGTAGCGAGAGCTAAAACTGCTGAACGTTCCCGTCTATATGGTTCTGATTCCGGTTTAATCATTAATTCCTGCAAGAATCAGATTTCAAATAACAACAAAAACCGTTTTAAAATAGAAAGAAAAGTTTCTCTGCCCGTCCAAGAGTTTCGTCGTTTAAAAACTGCCGCAAAAGTTGTCACCGTAGAAGAAAGATTAGATGCTCTGGCGCGTAAAGAACAAGAAATGAAACGTTTAGAAGAGGAGACCGAGCGTACGAAACAATATTTCAAAGAAATCGATGATGCTCGAAAACAAGCCGAAGAAGCCAATAACAGAGAGATTGGAGGAGAAGAGGCTAATGAAGAGCTTAAGATATTGGAGCGAGCCTTCTTAGCCAAACACGAACAAGAAGAAGAAGTGAAAAAAGCTAATCGTATAATACTCGATGCAAAATGTCATGCTGTGCGTGATGCTCAAGTCCAAGAGAAATATGAATTACAAAGAGAATTAAGGGAAGACGAGCAACGTTTGGAAAAACAAGTAATCGACAGAGCTATGAAGGCCCTAAGTGAAGAGGATGCTAAATATGAACGTTTAAGCGAAGAGAAACAAAAATATGCTAATGAGATTAAGAAACAATTGAACGAACGGGAGACTGCCCGTTTCCTAGAAGCCGAACGTATAGAGGAAGAATCTATTATGCTGCGTAAAGCAAATGAGGCCATTAAACGAGACGAAGAACGCCAGGCTGAATTGGCCAAAGAGAGACGTTTAAAATATCGCGATGATTTGGCAAAAGTAGTGGAAATGTCCAACACATTTCGCCGCTTGTTATGCGAGCAGGAAAAGGAGGCTGAAATGAGAATAGCGGCCTATATGAGGGCTAAAGAAGAGCGCTTGAAAGCCTTGCAGGCAGAACAAAAACTGGCCAAGGAAGAACTTGAGCGCAAACAGCAGCGTATTTACAATTTGGCTGAAAAAATTTTACAGTCGAGATCGGATCGCGAAGAAATGTCTTATCTAACTGAACAGGAAAGAATTGAAAGGGAGTATCGCCGCAAAGAAAAGGAAGCCGCTCTGCGGAAGAAACAAATTGAAAAAGAATTAGCTGAGGCTCGTGAACGTCAGATGCAAGAAACTAAACACTGTCAAGCTCTGCAAATCGCCCGAGAAGAGCAAGAATTCAATACCCTAATTAAAAGCCTTAAGGAAGCCGAATTTAAACAGAAGCGTGAAGACGAGCAAAGAGAACGCCGGCGCAAATGCTATCGGCGCGACATAATGCAGCAAATTGGTGACAACGAAATGAAACGCCGCCAGTTGCAAGAGTTAGCAAAGAGGCAGGCTTCCACTTGGCTCGAAAGTGAACGGCAACGTGATGCAAATATACGAGCAATTATAACAGCTAAAGTGAATGCTATGCGTGATGCCTGCTTACCGGATAAATACATAAAAGATGTTGAGAAGCAGCTATCCAGAATTGTCGTTAAACATAACGCTTTGCCCAAAAATAAATAAATCATGCATTCGTTTTATTACTAAATAAACTACAATGGAACACGAAACTAAATTTTAATGTTCTTGCATTAACTTGAAAAAAAATACATATCGAAATCGCATTTTTAACGTTTTCTGGGAAAAAATCTTAGTACGTTATAGTTCAAAATCAAGGACTTATGGCAACTTAAAAAATTTTTTCTGCATGTAAATGCTTTAGTTTTTCTTCATCAGAAAAAAATAACTCGAATAGTTTTCCTCTATAATTCGAATATTCTCAATAATATTCGGATATACAAAAAAAAAACGAACATACCTCAAATATATTTAATTAAACTTTTTTTTTTAACTTTAGGTCTATTCGTATTATGCTTTATTATTTCGATATTTCGTAAACCTTCGGTTTACTTCTTCAGGATATATGTAGTATATTGTATTTTGATATTTCTGTTTTTTTTGTTTTTTTTTTTTTGATATATATACTATATCCTGAAGAAGTAAACCGAAGGTTTACGAAATATCTAAATAATAAAGCATAATACGAATAGACCTAAAGCTCAAAAAAATAGTTTAATTAAATATATAAAAAAAGGTCGAAAAATTAGATAAAAGAATACTTCAAATATTTTTTTTTCATAATAAATGATTTTCAAAACATTCGAATTTACACTAAAAACATTGCTTTCTTGAATATTTTTTTTAAATACAACAACTTCGCCTAAAAATAAAAACTAATCGTTTTTAACAAGTTTTCATATTAAAATATTTCATCGAAAGCTAAATTCTGTTCGATAGAAAATTTGTTTCTCAACGAAATTTTCGACGCTCATATGAATTGAACATTCGATTTTCGATGTTCGGTAGCCAGCAAAGATCGAAAATCGAACGCAACTTATAATAAGGGCCTATAAGTATTTTCCAGAGATCACACTCAGTTTGAAAATAATGTAGAAACTAACTTCTGAAACTTATTTTATATAAAATGTATATTTATATAAAAGTTGTATTTTAAGAACGCTGAATTATCGTTTTTGCGTAATACCACATTTTCCATAAAGGAATACAAAACATTGAGTGATGTAGTTTTCCTCCGACTGGAGTTGCTTTCATTTGGAACTATTTTCAGTCATCCCAATGTTTATCAACAAATTTGACTTGAGATGACGGAAAATCATTCCAAAATAAAAACCTTCACACCTTAAATCTGGGGTAATAAATAATAAGGATTTCTGCTAACTAATCTCGATTTCAACTTCCGGCAATTGTCTCCTATAATTAAAGAATAGTCGAACATTTTATCGTTAATCTAGGACAAGAGGCACGAAGACGAAGTCAAGCCTGCCACTCCGAAACCAAAGTTTTAAAAGATTGTGAGAAATAAACATTAAAAGAATCATCGTGCTGATAAGTACGGATGTCGCATTTCCACTTCTACTGACATTATTGCCTTTTTTTAATTCAATCGCATACTGTTCGCAATCGATTTATAATCCCCCTCATTCTGTAAATATCTGTCGATATCACGTCAATACAATACCACAAAGTTGGCGCTTGTCTATTTGCTTCCGAGAACAATTTTATGCTAAGGCCTAAGCAAATCGCATGAGCCTGTCAATAGCAGTCAGTTGTTTTCATCAAAGGGTAGACAAGCGTAATTTTTTTGGAATTGTAATTACATTACAATAACGTGGCGTCGTCAAGTAGTTAGTGACAAAAAAAAATAATAATATTCTTCATGACTGTAATCGGATAACAAATATTGGGCCTATTTCCGAGTGTCGTATTTTGACTTCGAATATGACAATTTCGTAATAGATTAGAGAATAAATGTTGCAATGTTCTTTAGTCTAGTATAAAATCGTCGTAGCCGAAATACGAAACCGTAATAAATGAAGTGAAAAAACAAAATTAATATTTATGGAAATTTTAATTTTAACAAGTTTACCGAAGTAACTTCCATGTCTTGTTTACAACTTCGAGTCGTTTCCAAATAATATTTCTTAAAATGTATACATTTATGTATGTGTAAGTCTAGTGAAAATTATTGATATATAAATATAAATATCATTTACAAACTAAAAAATATACATTCATACAAATTATACTAAATCGTAGTAAAATTAAAACAAGATATCAAATTTGTTTTTTCACTATAACATAATTAATTTATAGTACATGGTACATGGTGGTTGTTAGGAGAGCAGCAAAACAAAGTAGAATAGCTCGTACATAATACGCTTTTGGCATAATATTGTTTAGAATGTTTTACCATTGTTTTTCTTGGAACCATTATTACGGGAATTTTGACTGGACTTCTTGCGTCGTTTTTCAGACGACCAGTCAACATCGTCCTCGTCATCACTGCCGGCATTCGTTTGCAGGTACGATGACGAGGAAGACGAGCTAGCACTGTTGCTATCCTTTGTGGCCAGACGCCGGCTTGCAATGCGGGATGATATACGACCCATGCCCATACACTTTTCCAAGTGTGGAGCAAATCGTGCAGCCGACACGGGCCTATCACAGTTGGGGCAGGTGCAGTCCATTGGTTTCTTGGCGGTGGAAATGCCAAAAATATCAAAATTTGGCATGTCAACAATGCGAAATGATGTTTCAGCATCTTCGTCAGGCACTCCATCAATCGCTGTCAGATTTCCTGTCTTGCGTAAATGATGAATTTCAATAAAGACACCTACAATGGCGTCATCTAACAGCGATTGATACAAATAGTTGGCAGCCTCGTCAAGACTTTTGGGATCTTTAATAATCTCTCTGTACGATTTGAGAATGGCAGCTGTTGAGGTATTAGCATTCTGTGTTATTGAATTATTAGACTTTTCGTTTGCAGGAACTTTAGATGAGGACGTTGAATTTGTTGTTTTGTTACCACTATTATTGGATGCAATATTATTACATCCTGCAATATTATTATTCGGAGCGCCGGTTGACATCTCTTATTTCGTATGAATTTGTGTTTGCAATACAAATACAATGAAAGAAAAAACTCTACATAAGATAGGTGTTTTTTTTCATAAACAGAAGCAGAAGCAATTGTGATGCCAGATTAAGGGGAAGAACAGCAGCGAAATCATATGTTCAATATAAACATGTTGAAGAGGGGAAATGTTTATAAGCATTTGGGCTAAGCGACAAGTTCCTTTGAATAATTAACGAATAACAATGATGTACTACGTGCGTTTAAAAACGTTGTATTGAAAATTTTAACAAATTTAACGGCTTGTTAAAATTCAAAAAAACATGTTTTGATTTCTTTAAATTTAATTAAATAAATTAATAAGAATTTAAAATATATTGATTTATATTGAACGTATTAGTACAAATTACTGTACCTAGTTTTGCGTTACCATTGGTTCAAAGGATATCATATACAGTCGATTTAGAATAATGCTGATTGATTTAAAAAAAAAACATTTAATTTAAATTTTCTGTTTTTACTTATGTATTATTGTAAATATATATATATATATATATATATATATATAAAATCGCGGTCCACATTTGCAATTTTTAAATCAAATTTTTATTTTTTAGTGTAAAAGAGCGAGATATGAATCCAAAACGTAAATATGTATTACAACACTCTCCCACATATTCAAGGATTACTGCAACAAAAATTGTATGTCTGGACCGAGATTTGTAAATAAATACTGTTACCTTCTTTCAGATATAAGAATTTACACAGTTTAAAATTTATAGCGCAAAAACTTATCGTTTTTATAGAATAAATAGCTCCCCTATGACCTTTAGTGCAGACAAATGTAGTGTTGTTTTTTCTTATTGACAATTTTAATGACTGCAAGCATTACTATTGTTTCTTTAAAAGTAAAATCATTTCAGACGTATCAATCAGAACGCATGTTAAAACAGCGACGATATGTGTGTACCGTATTCACATTTGTTTAAGTGCAATATTATTTGTGTGTCGATTACTTTAAAGTTTTTAATTGACAACTCTGTTGCTCATACACATATGTATGTATATACACGGAATATTATTGCGCAACTTTCAATACACTGCAATAAAATTGACATTGTGTGGGACACGTTGCATGTTTGTGCAATAAAACCAAAGTAATATCGAGTATTCTTATTGCGCAAACATTTATTTTTCTTAAATCAGTGAACATTGAAAACAAAATGACCACAAAGGATAAATTGGAAGAAAAGAAATTCATATTAGAGTGTATTAAGTTGTACGAAAACTTGCCTGCATTATGGAATACACAAATCAAAGATTATTCGAACAGAGACAAAAAGAACCAACAATATAATATACTCCTGCGTAAATATAAACAAAGATACCCACATGCCGACAAAGGAGATCTTGTGAAAAAATTCAATTCCTTGCGTACAAATTTTCGAAAAGAATTGAAAAAGATGCGTGATTCTCAAACAGAGGAGCCGAAATCTTGGTTCTTTGACCATATGAAGTTCCTAATAAGCATTGACGGTCTTTCTAAGTACCAGAACAGCACATCCGACGATGCGGAATTGAATGAACCTGAGACAGCGGAGTTGGAGGTGAGTCAAAGCTTGCTTATTATGTGAATTCCATAATACATACCAATATTTTCTATGGTCAACTTTTATAATCTAAATCAACTTTCGTTCGATTGTCAATGTACATACTTGGTTTCTCTACATACCCTTCTTTCACTCCGTGGAGAAATTAGATTTATAAATAAAGAACTTTTTTATACATATGGATGCGCATATTACGTGCATATTATGTATGTATGTATTTATGTATTATAATTCCTAATGTTGCAGTAGAAATTTAATGTAGCCATATTGATTTGATATGCCTTGAGTAAAAGTTCGGGATTTGTGCCGAAACCCGGTGGGAATTAAACAAACTGAAAAAGGGGTAAAATTATTGTCACAACGATATAGTGACGATTTTGGGAATTCAAACTAGAGAAACGATACAAAAAAGTTGCCCAAAGTAAACGCTCTGAGGAAAAAAGGATAATCACTCAATAGTGATAAGAATCAGCCGATATCAAGGCGAATTCAGTATCAGGTAACTTTTTCCGCCCGGCTGAATATCAGCTGTTGATGCCAAATTGAGCAATTTTAACCAAATTTTTCAAAATTTGCTTAGAAATCTTGCGACAGATTGGTTTTGTAGCACAGAAAACTACATGTGGTTTTTTGTGTAGCTGTATTCAAGGCGAATTTAGTATCAAGTGACCTCTTCCCTACAACAATACAATTACACAAAAACCAACATGTAGTTTGAAGTGCTGCAAAACCAATCTGAATTCGCCTTGGTTGTATTGTTGTAGGGAAGAGGTCACCTGATACTGAATTTGCCTTGGCCGATATTACATATGTATATTTTACTGCTTTATGTTTTCCTTATTCCGGTCGCAACATCGATTGACATGATCAAGATAAATTCCAATAGAAGAAGTTTAGCGTTATAGTAATAATTTATATTTCAATACTTTTGTGACCTCGAATTGAAAACTCGTTACGGTCGTCTGTGCTTGGTGAATAGATGACACTTTGTTTAATTATCTACATATATATCTTTCTATTAGTGTACGCAATCTGACTTTTTGTAACAAGATACATATATATAATTTTGATTTGACCGTTAAGAACTGGTGCTGTTGTGCATTTTTCGTTTTGGTTAATCTTAAGAAAAAATAAATAAATTAATTCTAAATAATTAACAAGTTTCTTACTAATTATGTGTAATTTTTAGGAAAACGAGCCCAGATCCATTAAACGGAAAACTATTAGCTCTACTGATGAACTGTTTCGTTTGGCAACTCGACGCTTAAAGGTTAAGCAAAGTTCGTGTCATCAAATTGCAACAGTTTGGGGTGATAAGCTATTAAGTATGGATCGAAATCAAAGAATAATTGCTGAAAAAGTAGTAAATGATGTAATGTTTAATGGAGAACTGGGCCTTCTTAACTTCGACACGTCTTTATCCAATATAAACTCCCCTTCTAATTTAGGTCTATCATCATCCGCGTTTAACAATAATGGAACCATAAACAGAAGTGAGCCATTACCAGAATCACCATTTCATTTAGGTTATACTTCATGCTCTCCAGAATCGGTAAACGCCGAGGAAATTACGGATCATGAGAGTAAACAGAAGGAGCAAAGCTATATCGCCTCAGAATATGATCCCTTAGATAATTAATGGAAATTTTAAAACTAAGTAATAAGATATTAATATTAATTAAATAAAAAAATATTTCGATATAAGTATGTATGTATTTGAAATAGAATAAGCTATTTTTAATCCAGTGCCTATTTTCTATATAAATTGATTTTATTTTAAAATATAGAATTATTTTCAAATAATTTCAGTTGCAAAAAAATATCTTAGTAACAGTTTAGTAAGACGGTTATATAAAGAATACGTTTTATTCTAACTCATTTGGTGAAGTACTATATTTTCATACATACATATACATATCGTTACATTAATATAAAAAGGCCCTAACTCATTATTTGTTTGAAATCGAGTTTTTTGTTTATTTCGATAGAAGAACATCGATTGTATTGCAAAATGCAAAAATCTCGATTTAAAAAAAAACTAGGTCCTTTCTGTGTTAAGGTATCGATATACATACATACTTACATATGTAGTATATGAATATTACTTCAGCTGTTTGCTGAAGTAGTTAGTGCGTCAACTACAAAGAAAATGACGGTCTTCGAGAGCAAGAGTTCAAACTCTGATATAAGTATGTTAGTGTACATACATATATGCTAATTGTATATCGCAGCATCCTTCTTCGCCGATATTTGTAGTAATTAATCGGAGGCGAAGTAAAATAGATAATATAAGATAACTACATACATACATACATAGCTAAAGTTATACGCCTACTTACCATCAAAGGCGCTACAACTATGCTATAAAAATTAACAAAACGCACAAAAGCAGAGTTGTAAAAATGCAAAAATAAATTAAGGGGCTGCTCTCTATTTATCTTTCACTTCATCATCTGTACCATGATACAATTATACTAGGTACATGCACGACTACAACAATTGGAATTTTGTTGTATTTGTTGTTATAAACAAACGATAAATTGTCAGAAACAAATGTCTTTTGTTTATAAAAAATTGCAATTACAGGGCAACTAAAGTACAATTGCAGACGCGGCATTCCTGCATGATTATAGTTATTCAGTGTTGCCACTCTGTGTGTAGTTAAATAGTGTGTAATTTCTACTCACATGTGTAGGCCATGGAATTAAATTCTTGTATAATGTCTGTGAAATTCTACTTTGGGTTCTATTTGTATTTATTTTTCTTTTAATTTTAACCTACACAAAAGATGTGTAGTGTAATTTTCTTCAATGTTTAATTGCAGACACAGCCTTGTGTAAATTCATTGGCAACACTATAAACATTTTATTCACACACATACACTAACATTTTTGCAGCTTGTAAACAAAGTTTGACATTTATCTGCAATGTATACAGTAACAGGCTGGGCCATGATACAATTATACAGGTAACCGCAAATCGACAACAAATTTACAGCAAATAAAACAACAGGGCTTTTTGTTGCTAGTTTCTGGTGCCAACTGTCATAGAGCAATGAAAGATAAACAGCGTGTGTGTGTATCTGTAAAACATAAACAACATTTGGCAGAGTGCACCACGAAACAAGCAAAACAGCTGGCGCTTCGCGGTTACCTGTATAATTGTATCATGGGCTGGGCTTGTGCATGTACCTGTTATAATTGTATCATGATCTGTACTTACACTATCCGAGGCTATTCTCTTCAAATCAAATTTTTCCTATACTAGGTTTATCAAAAACAGAAAATGTACCAAAATACAAATTTTTACAAAAATTGAACATGATATTTACAATTTTACATTAAAAATCACCATTAAACCCATTAAAACATACTTAGTTCAATTTCGTCACTTAAGCTAAGTTCATGCCAGTTTTTCATTATATTTAATGTGGTCAAAATTCAGAAAAATATAGGGACACCTCTGCTGTATTCGCTGTTGCATAGTGCGGACGGGGCTTTATCTACATATATATGTATGTATGTATGTATGTATATGCTGATTATAATGGCAGGTACACACTTTGCAACATGTTTATGCAACCACGCATCTTGCGCTGGTTTGGTTGGTTTCACAGTGCGTAGTCGTATTTATGGTTTCATTTCGTGTTGGATTTTAGGCATCACATTTATTTGGATATTTTCTGGTTGCATTGATGTTAGTTGCATTGTGTGTATCGTTGTTTATTGTTTTTAGTGGTTTAGTTCATTGGAAACAAACAAAGCTCTGAGTGTTTATAATTTTGTCCACCGCGAAAAAAATTAAATGAGCTGAAGAAGAAAGGAAATGGCGATTGCAAAAAATGAGAGCTGGGTAAATTTTATTAATTTATATAAAAATTTACCAGAATTGTGGAACGTGAAATGTGACAAGTATAAAAAGAAAAATATAAGAGCGGCAGCTTATGAAAAATTGACTAATGGATATAAAAATATTGATGAAACTGCAACCGTTGAGAAAGTAAAAAACAGAATAAGGAACATGCGATTCACGTACAAAAGAGAATTAAGAAAAAAGATATCAAGTGAAAAAAGTGGAGCCTTCGTCGATGACCCATACGAACCAAAATTATGGTATTTTAATGAATTTAATTTTTTAAAGGAATTCGAACTGGCAGAGGACGGTATAAGCTCGGACGACGAAGTTGTTCCACAAGTAAGCTACATACATATGTATGTACATATTTAATTCAATTATTACACATTACTTAAATATTTACAAAATACGTTGCGTTTATGGTTCAGTTGTTGGATGCACTATGTTTCTCAAAATATTCAACATGAATGGTAAACGTGTTACGTAAACACGTTGCAAAGTGTGTGCCTAAAGATTTATTTTGGCATTGTTATATAGGTACATATATAGATAAATATAGATACATATGTATATGTATATATGTACATATGTATGTATGTGCATGAGCATGCATATATAATCGACAAAGTTGGTATAATCGACATCGTGGGAAAGTCCCTAAAATAAAATCCCTTTCCAGAAATCCCAAACAAAAGTGCCGTCTTGTTTGTCAAACCATTTGGCTTTTACAATAGTCTCGTTGGTCAATCCATTTGTAGGGTTTGATAAAATAGCAAAAAAAAGTTAAACAGGTTGATGTTTACATACATACATATATAAATACATATCGATGCCTTAATATAGAAAGGTCCTAACTCATATTTTTGGAATCGAGATTTTTCATTTTTCGATACATTAGATGTTCTACTATCGAAATATACAAAAAACTCGATTTCATAAAAATAATGAGTTAGGGCCTTTCTATATTAAGGTAACGATATGTATCATTTTAAACCTGAGCTGCCCGAAGTGGCTCCATGAAAAATCGCCCAAAAATAAAAATTAAAAATCGCCCAAAACTTTTCCATACAAAATTTAGGTGATTTTTCATATGAAAAAACGCCCAAAAATTTTGGGCAATTTTTCATTTTTTTTTTGGGTGATTTTTCATTTTGAAATTTTGGGCGAAGAAAACTTTCTTAAGCAGGAAAACTTTGCAAGGCTGAAATTATTTATTAGTCAGCACCCTGCCGGGAAACACCATGGTGGAGAAAATCCTTAAGCCCGGCCGAAAGCCGGCTTTGCAAGAAAACGTTCTTACACAGGAACACTTTGCAAGGCAGAAAACATTTTAGGCAGCGCCGTGTCGGGATACACCATGGTGGAGAAAATCCTTAAGCCCGGCCGGGAAATTACTATAATTTTAATTTTTTTCTGGTGTTTTTTAATTTTGGGCGATATTTCATTTTTTTAGGCGATTTTTCATTTTTTTTTTGGGTGATTTTTCATATTGAAAATTTTGGGCGATTTTTAATTTTTTTGGGTGATTTTTCATTTTGAAATTTTGGGCGATTTTTCATTTTCATTTTTGGGCGATTTGGTTTTGGGCGATTTTTCATGGAGCCGCCCGAAGTATCACTAGTGTCGAACATCAATCGGCTTCTTATACATATGTAAAAAATAATATGTACACATAAGCGAATATTTTTCTCTCGGTGGTCAGCTCTGTTTGAAACCAAGGTAGAATTGTCTTGTACGTTTTTGCTTCATTTTCAAGAAATTATATAGATATGTATGTACATACATTAGAGTAGGTAAATTTTTTTCTCGACCGAGCGGTTGTCAAAATTGTAATCTACATCAAATTCTAACAATGCTTGCCCAAGAAACCATGGGTCTAAAATCAAAATCGAGCTTCCCATTTTTAACGAGAAACTTTTGTTTTCATATATGAAAATTTTTTTAATTTGCTTAAATTGTATTGAATATTAAATACTTAAAGAAAAACTTCTCGTTAAAAATGGGAAGCTCGATTTTGATTTTAGACCCATGGTTCCTTGGGCAAACCTTCTTAGAATTCATCGTATATTACGATTTTGACAACCGCATCGTGAATTTTTTTAGTCCATACAAATTGACCCACTCTAATGTATATGGTCAAAATGCACGTCAAGCATTATTAATATTGGTGTGTACATATCAGGGACGGCATTGAGGATTCGAAAATTATACCAACAACTTTCAAAAACTAGTTTTTTGACCAAAGATTTTTTAGTTCAAATCAAGGCCAAGGCGAATTCATAATGAATTCGCCTTGATCAAGGCGAACTCAGTATCAGGTGACCTTATCGCTACAACAATTTTACAACACAAAAAACAACACGAAGTTTGCTATGCTACAAAACCAATCTGTCAGAAGATTTCTAAGCAAATTTTGACGTTTTGGTTCAAAATGCTCAATTTGGTAGCAACAGCTGATAATCAGCTGGGCTGATAAGATCACCTGATACTGAATTCGCCTTGGTTCAAATTACATATTTTTATTTGTTTTTATTTAAATAATCGACTTTGTTCTGGCTACCGAATCGTTTTCACAAATTTGCTTGTAAGTTGGGATGTTAAAGCATATGGTTACAACTGTTTAAGTTGAAATTTACAAATTAATAGCATTAACGTCCCTTTTCACAATGTATGGTTAAGAGTTAACGTGAACTTTAACTGACAGTTCTTCATACAAAACTTGCAGTTAAAGTCTCTGTTATCTTTTAACCATATATTGTGAAAAGGTACGTAAATGTACTAAATAGTCATTGGTGTACCACTGTACCTTCCGAATTTAAACAGTACCAAAAAAGGTATAATTGTACCAACTTTTCCATCCCTGGTACATATTAGTGAAATAAAATCGGTTGGCATGCTCGACAAAATACATAATTTCGTGGTGGTGCTGCGTTTTTTTCCGCGTGGTGGACACCATCAAAATTCTCATCAATCATTATGGTGTACATGTGAAAATGAGTTTGTATGTGTCACCCGGTGATGATTGATGAACAAACAAACTAATTTTTTTAACAATTTGAGGTGTTTATCGTATTTGGAAGAAACACATTTTAAACTTAAACGAGATTTTAAGGGGTTGATAAAAACGAATAAAAAAATTAAATAAAGTTACAAAAAACAACATGCAAGAGTCTCAGATTTAAAGAAAAATTTATGCAACATTCACAATGTGATGACAGCACAAAATCAAAATGAATGCTTGACGGGCTATCCAGCATGTGGATATCAAATCAAACACGTACACGAATTTGACATCAAGAATTTTGATCGTGTATGGGCATTTTTTCAGAGTCAATAGTGAAATATGTCGGACGATAGAAAGGAGGTGCTGGAATTAATTGAAGCTTACCGTGCGTTACCTGCTCTCTGGGACGTAACATGTAGCGAATATAGTAACCGCAGTATTAAAAGTACGCAGTATGATATGTTATTGGAAGTTTATAGAAAAAAGCATCCAGATGCGAAAAAAGTAGATTTAAAGAAAAAAATAAATGTGCTGCGTACCAATTATAGACGAGAGTGCAAACGCAAAAAAGACTTGGAAGCAATTGGATCTGTACTGAACGGCTCCTTCCAGACGTTGTATTATTTTGATGCATTAAATTTTCTAAGTGATGTTAAAAAACCCAATTTGCCCATACCAACAACCACAGTATGTACCTAAAAATCTTTAATATGTACATATGTACGAACCGAATAGAATAAGAAAGTTTATAGTGTTAAGCAACCAATTTAAACTGTTTAACTAATTATTTCTGAAATTGTGTAAAGTTGCAAAGAAAATTTAAGACATCTTTAAAACAAAACCAAATGCAACTGGCCTGTTTTTGTTCTGGATATGCATTTGTTTATATTTAACTTTTTCGCATTCACAGAAAATGTTGACACCTTGGTTTTTGTATATAAAAATATTGACATAATGTTTGAAGTTTGTTCATACACATCGTAAGGTGTGAAATAAAGTTTGACAAACCTCTAAAAAGACGAAAGTGAAAAAAATGGCGACACATAAAGAAAAGCAATTTTGGATAGAGTTTTTTGAATTATACAAAAGTAAGCCAGAGTTGTGGAAACTGAAATGTGAAGATTATAAAAATCGTGCCAAAAAGAATCTGGCTTACAATGCTTTAATAGAAAAATGTAAAGAAGTTGAACCGACTGCAAACAGAGATTATGTGACAAAGAAAATCAATTCCTTTCGAACGGTATATAGAAGGGAATTGCGGAGAATGGGCAAACGTTTCAAGCGTGGTATAGAAGAAAACAATGAGTATGTAACTTCATTGTGGTATTTCCCATATTTAGATTTCCTGAGAGATCAAGAAGATCCTGAAGAGGGCGAGTGTGCTCGACAAGAGTCAGGGAACGAAGGCAATGAATATAGAAATAAAGAGGCAAGTTGTAATATAGAAAAAGACGGAAAGAAATACCTACATACATATGTAAAAGCCATTCATTTTCAATGTGAAGCAAGTTCGTTTTTGAAAAAAATTAATATAAAGTAAAGACTTGTAATATTTCTATCTGTACACAATTTGCAAAATTGACTTGTCTCAATTTTCAAAATGAAGGGCTCAAATGTAGTACTTACAAACTAATCTTAAGAACAAAAGATACATATTTAAGTACGTATTTTAGGAACGCATTGCAGCATGTTCAGAAAACCAAGCAATTTGCCAGCGTTTTGCTATTTTTTAAAGTTGTGTTTGAGCAATGAAAAGAAAAAAGTTAAAACCAAAATAAGTTCATAAGTAAACAATTGGGACAACCCTCGAAATATTTTTTTTTAATTAATAATATGAATTAAAATCGTAAAAAATTTTGAAGTTTTTGTGAAAATCAAAAGAACCATATTAAATTTTAATTTTGCATCATGCTATTTTCTCTTTAAAGTGCAATTTAATTAAAATAGACCAAGGAATCTACTCTGTAATTCGAAACGAAAGAAAATGCTTTCGAATTTACATGTTATAAGCATACAAAGAAAATGCTTTCGAATTTACAGTTATAAGCATACAAAGAAAATGATTTCGATTTTACATGTTATAAGCATACGAATTCGAAAGAATTTTCTTTCGTTTCGAATTACATGGTAGACCCCCAGATCGCCTGAGTATACACTAGCGTTTTCGTTTGTCAAAATACTTGTTTTGTTTAATTTTAAGCGATATGCGTTTTTCAGAACATAGACAAAAAATTTTGTAAGGTACATACACACATATCGTCAGGAGAGAAACCAAACTGTCTTGTCGCACATTTTGAATGTTTTAAAGCAGAAAAAAAAAATTTGTTAGTGAATTGAACCATGCTAATTGAATCGGTAATTGAATTATGCTAATTGAATCGGTAATTGTTGGAAGAGTTTGAACATTTTCATAGTATATACTATATAAATGTATATTTTGACTTACCAGCATAGCAAGTTCATACTAAAAATGCAAAAACTAAAGTTGTTCTGCTTTTTTTCTTTATGATTTTGTGTATTGGGATTTGGTTTGATAAAACATTATTTAAATCCAATATTGAAAAAAAAATCAAAATTCATGGGTATGCGAAAATTGTTAAAAAAAAAATTATTAAAAACTAACGGCCTGTCCCACAATATCGACAGAAAACTTTCGATTGATTACTTATATTGAAAACAACAACAAATTTAATTATTTTATTGCTGTTTTCCATACAAGTTGTCGATCGAACATTTTCTGTCGGAATCGTGGGACAAGTTGTATAATTGGTTTGCAAATGAAAATGTGGAATTTCTTTAACAACCACGTTGCTACTTCCTGTGTGAAGGCATAGGTCGTACAGTCAGTCACGGAACTTTTTTGAAAATACTGTTAACATCTTGGGCATATGGTCTAGTTACTCCGCCCATATTCGTGCAACACCATACTATGCAAATTTACTTTGTACAGTATGTTTAATAAATAAATAAATAAAAAAGAATTCGTTTGGCTTGGAATAATCAATATAGCAAAGATAAATCCTCGGATTATAATTTTGAAAATGTAAATTAAGCGTTTAAAAATTGTATTTGTGTAGAAACCGTTTTTGGGTGATTTATTACGTATCAAATATTCTATGCTGGAATTAACGCAAAAACTTTGCTGATTCATAGTTGAACTCTTTAGCAGAGGTTTCTTATTTTGAGTAATGAAATTTGAATAAGTTTCTGAAACAACTCTTTTTGTTTTTAATTATATAAATTGCCACAATCCATACTCAATATATTGTAAAATATGGAAGCTATGAAGAAGACTTGTATACGATGATCGTTCTAAGATACATAAATACATACATACATATCGTTCATTTACTCAAACAACGCCACAACTAAAAAAACAGTTTGCCAGAAGACGAGTTTGCATTTTCAATTTACAAACAACTTAATAAAAAAGTAAAATTTGATTTTGTTTTCAAGATTTGAGTAAACAAGATATGAAATTTTTACACAGCATGAAGAACGATATAAGAATTAATTCTGCATCACGTAACTCAAAAACTCTATTTTTGAGTTATGGCGTTGTTTGAGTAAATGAGCTAGTTAATTAAACTCAAGTGTAAATGATCTCTCATAAGTATATATATACAAAAATCCAATGACCGTTTATAAAAATTTTATTTTTTTAAGTTTAATTTATTAAAGTTATAATATTTTCAGCTCAAGTCAATAACATTTAATAAATTTCTTATTAATTTTGCGTTACTTTCAGGAATGCGAACCAATATCCAAAAAGAAGAAAAAAAATAGCAGCTCGACTGATGAGCTGGTTCGTTTGGCAACACAGCGCTTAAAAGTACTGCCAAATTTCTACCAGCAAACTGCAATAGTTTGGGGCGAGAAACTTTCAAAAATGAATCGAAATCAAAGAATAATTGCTGAAAAAGTAATAAACGAAGTAATGTTTAGTGGGGAACTGAACCTTCTGACCTTCAACACTACGTTAGCCCATATAAATTCTGTGTGTAATTTAGACCCCTCGTCATCAGCTGCATTTGACAAAAATGTAGCTATGAGTGGAAGTGAATCATTGGTAGAATCACCAAACACGGACCCTTATGCAGTAAGGTTCAATCAAATTGCAAATGACGCCATTCATGATCATATAAATTATCCTTCATCTTCTGGGGAATCGGTAAACGACGAAGTAATTACAGACCGTGCGAATGAACAAAACGAACAAAATTTTGTTATTTCAGAGTATGATCCACTAGATAATACAATAAAAGTTGAAGAATAAAATAATAATATAATAATATATTTATGATAATTAAAAATAAACGAGTTTTATATACATTAAAGATCCTTCGGTGTAAGATTTTTTTCTCCTTTATTGCAACATAGACGTATCTCAAAAAATTAGTTTTTGGAGTCGAAAAAATCGTTATATGTACCCGTATTATAATTAATATTGGTAAAAAAATTGTATACAAAATGCTTGTACACTGTACATGCACCTCCTGAGAAAAGAAAATATTTTTATATCTATGTACATTTGTACATATGTATGTATCTTCTTTGAGCTGTATGTAATTTGAAAATTTGAAACTTAAGTTCTGCAAAACTTTTTTTTTTAATTATCCCTCTGACGCGATAAAGCAGCCATATGTTAGTAAATTATGTCTTTAATTTACCAAAAGCTGAAATTTTTAAATAAATATGTACATATGTATATTGTTATTCGTTTTTAAATGATTTGATTTTTATTTGATGATTTTTTGATATATTAAGCAAAAATGTATGGCTGTGAACCCAATCCAATTGTCATCTTATTTTTAAAATACCTACATGCATACCTATGAGAAAATAAACTACAAATAAAATTACAATTCTCTAAATTTTGCTTTAATCTTAGTATGGACAATATTTATTCATTTGTCATCTTGTCGCAAACCACTGGCAACGAAAATTGTTGGCCAGTTAACTAGAAAATAACTTGAGTGTTGGAGTGCATGCATATATTATTAGAAAAAATGATTGGGTGGATTGATTTTTTTAACTTGCCTGGTATCTCTAGCTGAAATGCAAAACCACGTAGCTAACAAAAAATTCCAAATCACATTTTAAATTAATTGTTGGGTGTTGCATCGAAACACTTTCAAACATTTATCATAACAATCGGCCGAATTAAAAATTAAAATAAACTATACATCAGCCACTTGAACAAGTTTATTTAAAGCAAAAGTCTGTTTGTTTATCCAGAATAGTAACAAAAAATCGAGAACATATTTATAATTAATAAAAAGTAATTTAAAAACTAAAATGTTGTGTGCAGTGAAAGGTTGCAATAATAACAATAAGTCAAGGCCGTGTGCAATAAGTTTTTTTTAAATTTACATCGGGTGCTGGTTTATTGAAGCAATGGCCGCGATAATAATATGAATGTAAACACATCGCAAGTCTGTATGGAACACTTTAAACCGGAGGATTTCGAAAACAGTTTGCAATTTGAAATGTGTATGAAAGATGTGAGCTATTCATAAAAATTGATGCCAAGTTTTTGTTACTCGTACGCAAGGCTTTACCAAAAGACGATTTCTGAGAAACGGTGCTGTACCTACAGTCCATAAGGTAACAAACGCGGAAACAAAACAAAATGCTGAAGTTCATATTAAAGAACATGGTGCAGCATCTGATTTGCTCATGGGTAAAAAATAAAAAAAATTAAATAGAATGCAATAGCTTTACATTACAATTATTTTTAGAAAATGTGTCATCACTGAAACCTTTTAAGACTGAAGTTTTTATGGAGCGACAGTTTAATGAATCTGAAGTGGGTTACATACTTACATATTTTATTAACAAAATAATGATATAGATTTCTATAAATATTTTAAATCAAATCTGCTAGGTTTTGAGACAATGTAAATGCAGTATTAGACTAGTTCAATAGGTCCAATATCTCCAGTTGTTCTAAGACATTTTTGGGTAAAGATTCCCCCATTTTCTGCATTAGCAGCAGTGAAATGCGCATAGGAACTAGCTAAGCCCTCAACATCTATAAGAAACATTATTTAACTGAATATGTAAAATAATAATTTGGAATGATTAGTGGGTTAAGAAATGCTATACACATCTTTCTATTTTATTTTGAAACGCTTTGCAATGAGCATACATACATGGTATACTGAACACTCTGCTCCCCTTTTTGTATGTTTGGTCTTTATTTTACTTTTGCTTTTATTCCCTCTCTCATATCTTTAATAAAAACTGACATCTCTGAAAGACTATACTCTTGTTTCCTTTTTGTTGAAATTTCGACCAAGGCAGCTCAACCTGGTGCCACCAGTCCGGTGTTCCCTTGGATAGTAGGCAGTATGCTATACTAGAGCACTTATTCTGTGGGTCCAATTCCTGCCGTAGACTCTTGGTGTTTCAAGTCAAAATCGCTTCACAGTTTTTGTTTTTTCTTTTAAGGTTGTCCAACAAAGATTACAACTCCAAGAAACACAAGTAGTCCTATACAAATACTTTGTGTTTTCCTGTGTACATAAATATATATGTTTTTAATTTAACACTCCACACCCAAACACCGACTGAGCAAAATCACACACACTGCCACACTTTATGTAAAATGTGACATTTACATATGTACCTGTCATATAAACAACCAGCTGGGCTAATGTGGGTACCCGATTGAGCTGCCTTGGTTTCGACTTTGTCTATTTCATTACAATAAGAGTTTTGTGGAATAATTGGAATATTAAAATTTTTCGGTCACGCCCGTCACATTAAAAATTTAAAAGGTTTAATAAAATTGTTGTTGCACATAATATATTCTTGATTCATTCCAACAATAGAAAAGTAAGCGCAATTAATATTTTTGCACCTCCATTTTAATAATCAAGTACATATGTACATAATTAGTTATAGGAAATATTTGGTCACACCCGTCACACCAAGGCTGAAGTGCTTATTTTTTCAATGGATTGCAAAAATAGAAAGAGGGAACAAAGGAGAAAACTTAAAGAAAATAAAGAAAAATATGAACTGCATTTAGCTTTAGAGAGAGAAAGGGACTGGAAAAGAAGAAATGCTAAGAAAATTATGATGGATAAAGAAGCATTGGAAGAAAAAAGAAAACACGATCGAGAAAGAAAACGAAAGAGCAGACAACGGAAAAGGGACGAAAGTCAAATTGTAAGCGTTTTGAATACATCTAGAAATGGAGTTTACATACTAGGTCACACTCGTCACATTTTCTAAAAAAGTTTTTTTAACGAAATTTTTTTTGCTTTAAAAGAACTCGCGATATCAAAGTTCTAGTTTTTGCGTTCTACGGAACATTTTACAGAATATGTAGATGCAGACACACATACATACATATATATACATATATATATATATATATATATATATATATACTTTTGGGATATATACATCCTAAAAGTAATAGCTCTGTAAAAACAGATTTGTAAGGTCACACCCGCTACAGCCTTCTTGTCGTCATTCTGAACAGAAATTATGTTATTTCAGTGTCTAAATATGTATTATCAAATTTTTTAAGACATTTTTGCAAATTACTCAATTTTTTTAAACTATATAAAGTGTTACCAGCATGGTCACACCCGTCAAAATTACTTATTAAGTCATTTTGGATAGACAAAGGGAATTGTCATGACTGGCACATTTCAACTTTGACTACGATGTTTTTGGAATATATTAAAGACTATCGCAACATTTGTTCTTTAATCTAGGACCAAAATGTCGATGTCGAAATGCGCCAACTACGATAACGCTCACAAATAATGTCCATGGACATTTTCCAACTCGAAAATGGGTCCATATATGAAGACGTGAAGGAAAATATATGGTTCTCTTTAACGCTCATAAGTATTGCAATTTCCAACTCGAAAATGGGTCCATATATGAAGACGTTTTAAGTTTAAAAAAAATAATGGCCCTTAGTGATTTATTAAACATCAATAATAATAATAAATAAATATTTTACTGAATAAGTAAAATAATAATTTGGGATTATTAGTGCGTTAATAAAAGATAAACTTAAATAATAACTTTTTCTGTTGAAGCAATTTATAGTGTTGCTGTAGCTTAAACTCACAGCAGTAATGTTTAATACTTTTTATACACTTTGCGCTATTTTCAGGAGAGCGAACCAAGATCAAAAACACCAAAAGTTAATAACTTCAATGACGAACTGGATCGTTTTACAACTCAGAGTTTAAAAGCTCCTTCAAGTCCCGTCAATCAAATAGCAATACTTTGGAGTGATAAGCTGTCTAAAATGGATAGAAATCAAAGAATAATTGCTGAGAAAGTAATAAACGAAGTAATGTTTAATGGAGAACTGGGACTTTTAACCTTCAACACTACTTTAGCCAATATAAACTCTGACTGCAATATCAAACCATCATCATCTGACAAAAATATAGCTATTAGTGCATGTAAATCATTAGTAGAAACACCAGCCTCAAATAGTTATACAAGGAAGTTCAATCGGACTGGAAATGACTGTATTCAACAAAAATTCCCCACGGTTAATATAAAGTCAGAGGTAATTACGGATTATGAGAGTGGACAAAATGAGCCTAACTTTATAGTTTCCGATTTTGATCCACATATTTCAGTAAAAGAAGAAGAATAAATAGAATAAAAATTTTTGGATATTAAGCAAACGAGAAATGTTTTCGATATTAAAGATTTATATTTTTAGGCAATTTAAATCAATAATAATCCGCTTTTCTAATTTTATATAAATTACAAGGGAATCATCGGTTTAGTAGAAGCCAAGAAATTGTTATCGCATTCCTAAAATAAATAAATGAAGAAAGTACTTACTGAAAATAGTATAATGCACCAAGTGTTCAACAATTTCATAATATTCAAATGGGAGTCTTGAATGTAGACGTGTTGGGATGTTGGTCAATGATAGCTTTATTTCGGTTCTGTATGTGGCGCTTTGCTCCAATTGACATTTCTATCCATAGCGCGTGAAAGTATTTCAGTTTCTGCTATTTTATTAAGCGTTTTGGAAATAGATGATTGCTTATTAAAAGAAAATTAAAAGATTAATTTTCATTAAACTTTGTTTTTGGAGAAAAGAAAACCAAAACTGTTTCAATATATTTCTGCAATTCGAATATAAAAACTTAAACTATCATGAAGGAATCCGAATTCTCTTTTAGTTTATTTTTACATTGGTGTTTTTAATTTTAATTGCACAATTTTTATATTTCCTTTATTATTTAACACACTAAAAATATTTATGCTGTGAGCAGAATTAAAACGCGCGTATTTTTAACAACTAATGGTGAATAAAAACCGACATGTAACTACAAATCGTCGGTTGGTTTCTGGTTTGCTGCAGACATAATGTATTTTGAATATACTGTGCCGCAAACCAGAAACCAACCGACGAAATGCTACCAAGTTTACTTGAAAGCATATGCTTAAATAGAAATATGCTTGCATACTTTGTGGCGAGTGCTTAGATGGGAGAAATAGGGGCTCTAATTCTTAACTTATTAGTGGGCCGTTTATTTTTAAGATATACATACCTACATTGGAAACGAAATTTTCTGGCATATCGAATCTGCGTCGAATCGGCAAATTAACAGTTTAACATCGCAGTTATAAGCACAATGTATGATTTATAAGCGAAATTGTGTTGAATTTTTCACAAAGCACAAATCTCTATGTATTGAAGATCAACCGAACTGCCACTAAAGACCGCTTCACACTATAATACAAGTATTAATACTTTTGACGAAAATGCATCCCTAATCTAATTTCTGTTTAAAAAAATTTCAAAAGACAATAACAACTCAACATGTCAGAGTTGCATTTTCCACAAAAGTATTAATACTTGTATTATAGTGTGAACGGCCTTTAAGGAGTTCACGGATCAGATACATTTGTATTCACTCTTCCCGGAATTGACAAACGACGAAGAGCCTACAAAAGATTTTTATATACGTATGCACGTAAGTATATTATTACTGAAAATCTTATATGGATCTGTATCCCCTATAATATAAATGATCAAACAGAATATGTCCGCAACTTCAGGAAAAATCGTTGTCAAATTAACAAAGCCCATAATGAAATCTACGGCAGTAACTTCAAATGCTCTATAATTTTAGTTTTATTTTCTTTTGTGCTTATTTTTCTTTGTAGTTTTGTTCACAAAATTTATGAAATTTATTGAAAGTATGGTCACAAAGTACAAGTATGGTAGCAAGGCCTATTTATCAGGTCAACGCAACTCTACAAAAACACAGCAATACAAAAAACAACTTTATGTTTAAGTTGTCAGAAACACACACAAACATGAACTAAAGTATATGGTGCAAATAACTTTTGACAGCTCAAACAAGAAAACAAACCATAAAAACAAAAATCATCGTGAGAGTTGCGTTGACCTGATAAATAGGCCTTGTATGGTAGCATTCTTGAGAGAATGAGTATTTATATATGAGAGCATAAGAAAAAACGTTGTCAAAATAAAATAGATTCTATCTATCGACTGCTTTCTGGTGCTGATTTTTTGTGTCAATTTGTATGGAAAATGTGCTTATGCCCCAATTCTGTTTGATCATTAATAGTACTGATCTATACATCTCTGATGCATAAGATATGTTATCACTTCTAAGTGAATACCTTAGTAATGTAAGTAAATTGGTGTGTGTGGGCATGTGTGTGTGAATTGGAAAAACTGCAACAAAATTGGTATGAAAAAGTTCTCCAATAAATAAATATGCTTTTGGAAGACAAACAACAAAAATATAAACAATTTGTTGATAAACTGTTAATGAGATGTCAGGAAATACAAACTGAAAACGAGCGTCATGTTTTAAGGTAAAGTCACATACATATCGCGCCTTAAATCAAAAACAGTTGCATCAAAATCGGTTTTGCTTCACAATACAGTTCATGAAACGAAAACGAACTTTATACTTTTACGTGGTCGTAACTAGTTTTTAAATACAGTTATTTGGAAGGTCTACGTCGATTTGGGTAATGTTAATATTTCAACTAACTGCACCGCTTACGATTTTTTGTAGATCTTGCTATTCTAACTTCCCATATTAAGATATGTAGACACAGTTCTCTTGAAGGCTATTGAAGGAAGCCTCTACTTATTATTGCAAACACTAAATTTTCTGATGGTCAGATGATATGAAAATTTCGTGACTACATCCTTTTAGAACTAATTTCAATTCGCAAATTAATAAACCAGTTCATAAAACAAGTCAACCATCGCAAAAAATTGTTATGCGTTCCTTATATGGCACATTTCGAATTTTTGATTAGTGACTGTTTTGAATTTAGTGTGCGATAAGTATAAAAGTGATGAAAAGTAATATTTTTATGAAATTCTCTTCAATAGAATCAATACAATTAAAAAACTGATACGTCGTCGTGTACGTGACGTAGAACTGTTGAAGCGGCGTTTGGACAAACACAACGACAATTGGCGTTCCCTTCCAATGGTAGCTCCACACCCAAAACGTAAAATTGAACAGAAACGTGGCCCTAAACCAAAGAATAAAGACGGCAATGCTATTGAACAGAAGGAGAAGAAAGTGCGCAAGCAACGTGCTAAGAAAAACAGTGAAGATAAAACACCCAATAATTTGTCAGAAGTACAAGATATGCTAGAGCAAACACGATATCAAGAAAGTCAGGCTCAACAACTACTTATGATGCAACAAAGACAAATTAATTTAAAAAATGATCAATTACTTTGATTGCTGGTGAATGTAAAAATATTTGAAGAAAAAAATATATATTAATTTTTATGTTGGGCAAACAATAGATTAATTTTTAATCCGGTAGATGGTGTGTTTAGTTTAACTAATTTTCCTGATAATTACATGTCGTCGGCTTAGAGTATAAACATGCTAAATCCACTTTTTATAACACATGGCGCTCTAAGGAATTCTCAATTTTCAATAAAATCTGTAAAATTTGCATTACAACAAAATTTGTGCACGATTATAACAAAAGCAGTTCTACTTAAGATTCGATGTGCCAATTTGTCTAATCACCGTTTTTATAAAAAAAATCGTCACGTTTGCCTACTAAATAATAAAATGCTTATTTGAATGTGCCCTGGAATGAAGCTTAAGCAACTCTCTACTTATTTCAAAATAGTCCATGCTCAGAAAAAACCTTTGAATTAAAAAAGTTTGTAATTATTTTTAAATAATCTCTGGGCAGAAAAAAACCGGTATATTTTAACCTTGTTTGAAGGGATTTTAATTTGGCTTTAAAAAGTGAAATGCTAAACTATCGATGAGAAATACAAACTGTTGTATGGTTTCTTAGATGTTCTTAATATTAAAACATAAAACAAAGTTTCAGAACAGGAATCCACTTGTTTTCAAGAGGTATAACAAACAAACTTAAAATTATTCAGTTTGTCTTAATCGGGCTAAACGTTGGGTTAATTCGTCTTGTTCGTGAGATACCTGCGTAGAGGCACCAATAGTCGACGATTGAACACCACTGGGTAGTTCCATATTGAGCTCCAATCTAAAATATTTAAATGTTATTACTTTGGATAGGTTTTCTTTTGAATTATCATACCCAGCCTCATCTGCCACTTGTTGCAGAAGATTATCAACATCTCCCTGGGGTACTGATGTAGTAGTGGTATCAGACATGGTATTTTCCATTACTGAGCTTTGGACATCCAAATCTTCAAATTGTTGTTCGAACTTTTCCATTAAGGAAGAGATTTTTTCTAAATTCATGCCTTTCATGGCAGCATCCATAGCCTTGACTACACCGGCCATTGAGCCCGTAACTTTGCGTGTAGTTAAAGCCGATTGCACTCGACTTGCCACGGCATCCACTCTGGCGCTCATACGTAAATAGTTTACAGCTTGATTTTTCTGTCGTATTGCATTTTCTGCATGTATCCGTGCTACATCCATGTTACCCTTTTGTATGGCTTTTTTAGCTTTAGCCTTTTCCAATTTCTCTTCTTTTTCACATTTCTTACTATTGCGTTCAAGCTCTTTGACAGCAAATTTCAAATTGAACAAATGTTCTGGAAAATTTTTTAACAACAAATTCCAATACAAATTAACAAATTTTTCATCAGTACGTATTTATATTGGTCATACTTTCCATTTGTGCAGACGACATTTCGTTCCCCAGCTTGTCGTTTTTTGTAAATAACACAGTAAGATATTAAATCGATGTAAAAATTCAATATTTTGGAATTAAAATTATATTAATTTTTAAACAAATTTGTTTAATAACTCTCAATTTTTTTTGTATGATTCACTTGTTTTTTTAGTTCCTTTTTCCTCATAAATTCTTAATTGAAGAAGTACGTAATTCTAACCATCTGTTTGCATCGTTGTATTTGAGGCAGGATGCCAGACTGTCTTCAAGAGAATTCCCTACAATGTAACATTTTTCCCGTATGGATGGGCTTCCCTATTTTAGACATCGCTATTTTAATATACATATTTCCATTATTGTTCATTGAGCAGGCTTTTATATATATTGCTTACTCTTATTATTAATTTATTTTCACATTTACTTCCAGAGCTATATATATATAATTCCGAGTGGATTAAACAATTATTCAATAAAAGCCATTATGCCCGAGATATTTGCCGATAAGCTTTCATGTTTCAAACATGTGGCATGTCTTTGTTTATATTTTTTTGCTCTCTATTGTGTTTCACTTTTACTAAATTTGCTTTTTATACGTCGCAGTGATTGTTACAAAAAAGTAATAATAATAAATGTTTACATCTTAAAGTTTGAATTAACAATATTTAAGACAAAAATATAAATCCGTTTGTATTGAAGAAATAAAATTAAAGTACAAGTGCAGAATAATAACGGAATTGTAAAAAATGAGTGACGACGATAGAGATATTGATATTGAAAGTGATGTAAGTCAAATATTAAAATGTTCCAGATTGGAACTTATTTTTATATGTGGCTTCCATTACAGGATGATAACGACTCAGATGCTGGTGGGTCTCAACAGCACCGCCATACAAATACACAGAATTTTACCCAAGAAGAAAAACGGGCTCACCACAATGCTCTCGAGCGTAAGAGACGTGATCATATTAAGGAAAGTTTTACCAGTTTAAGAGAAGCCGTGCCGTCACTAAAAGGGGAAAAGGTAATTAATTACTGATGCATACTTTGACAATGTTTACAACTATGCTTTATTTATCAGGCAAGTCGTGCTCAGATTTTAAAGAAAACCACTGAATGTATACAAATAATGAGAAGAAAAATTCAGGCGAATCAAAAGGACGTTGAAGACATTAAAAAACAAAATGCTGTCTTGGAGGCACAAAGTAAGAAAATATTTTTAATTTTATGCTTAGAAATTGGGGGCTTTAATGTAGTTTAGTGAAGCTCCTCCAAACAAAATAAAAATTATCTCAACTGATAGAAAGTTGAATTCTAAGAATTGTTATGTACACAAATTCTAAACCACAGAAACTGATAAATGGTTAGAAATGGAGGGCTTTAATGTAGTTTAGTGAAGCTCCTCCAAACAAAATAAAAATTATCTTAAGTGATAGAAAGTTGAATTCTAAGAATTGCTCTGTATACAAATTCTGAACCACAGAAACTGATAAATGCATATGCAAAAAATGTTATGAAAATAATTTATTTTTTTTTTTAGTTCGTATGCTTGAATGCGCGAAAAGTGGTTATGTAATCGATCCAACGGAATACCAACAGCTAACAAATGGCGAACAAACTTTACAACATGACAGCTCCGATGGAGATGAACAAGATTTTAGTCGTCGGAGTAAAAAAATGAAAACATCATATCAGGCATAGTATCTAATGGAACGATTTGATGATATGAAAGTTTAGATTTAATCATAACTCTACACAAAAAACAAAACCAAATAATGGAAATTATAACATGGACCTGTAAAATAATCAATCAATTATGTATAATTATTGATTGTTAATAATTTTGCTCTTAACAGTTTATTTCATATTGATAATAAGTGAGAAAATATTTTATATGCTATATTTTTGGTATAAAACTACATATGGTATGTACAAAACTAACTTTTACAACTAACTTGATTAATAGTAAATTTGCAATCAATAAGATTTCATCATTAGTATATTTATTACAAATGATTTAAAAACTAACTTTCTTTACCTATATATTTTTGTGTCTTTTATAAATGTTTAATAAAAAATATAAATGAAAAACGGAAGTTTAATTTCATGTACAAAAACGAAAGATGAAACTTAATTCATTTATTTGGCTCATGTATTCGATAAAGTTAATCAACAATCGAAAAAGTATGAATGCACACAATAAATTTACACATATTATGTACATATGTATATACATATATGTACATAGTATGTATATCTTAAAATCTTTATAAAGAAAACCCTTTTGTTACTTGCATTTTCTCACATATGTTTTGAAAATAATTACTTTAATATCACTATAATTTGAAATATAAAAATTTAGTTAAACGCTACCAATTACTTTATTTTCAATACAATGTATAGTATTAGGAACACAAAAACAACAAACAAAAACATATAACACATATGTCTACCTCCAGCTTTTTTTCCTAATCTTACAACACGTTGCATTGTATTTCCTAGAAAACCATGAGTGCGATCCATATCATCATCCATGCCCCGCAAAAGCTTATCTTGATAACGTACTTCATTTCCAATATCTATTGTTAGCGATTTAAGGGCTCCAATTTTTTGCTTCAATTCTTCTGCTGCTTTCTCATTTTCTTCCTCCAAATTATCGTGTGCTATTCTACTTGGGCCGGGATTTTGATTAAGGGGTTGATAGGGAAAGTTGTTGTTGCGTCTCATATTTGCGTTCGCCAGATTGTTGGAAGAATTCAAACACCCAACTGTATGAATTGCAAAATACTGATGTAGTCTCATACATATCTGTGGTTACAGGCGATAACAGTGTAAGTCGAAAAACATCGTTTCAAGAAAAACCATTTTTAAAGTATATACTTTTTCTTCGGAAAAACCAAAATGGACAAATTGAAATAACTTTGTCGTAAAATTAGGATTAAGTATTAATGAATGCACCCAAGTTTTTATGAAAATGCTGTTTTTAGTATAATTTGGCGCTTATTATAAATTTTATTGGACTTTTTAAAAGACTTAGGTTAATATTGCTTTGTTTATATCTTTGTAATAAAGTTCGTTAGAGACATGGGGATTTCGCGTAAATATGGAAGCATCGTTTGTAGAATTTTGTACCAAATATAACTAATTTTGTCTTAAGTCGACTTATGCTGTTATCACTTTTAAGCACAGATGCAATGAAATATGGAAGCTTTACTAAACAAAGTGACACGTACCTCTATCGTTATTTGGGAACAAACGTCGCAGAACTTATTTTTTGGCTTAGTAATTTATGAAGGAATGTAACAATAGCTTCAAGAAATTCCGTGCAAAAATGTATGTTATTTACAATTAATTAACTAATAAATATTAGTTTTGATATTTCTTCTTTTATTTCACACTTTTACAAGAACAAAAAGTAAACAGCTGTGCACAACTCATTCACAATAAATAGCATGAAAAACATACAAAAAGTTAACTTTTTGACAAAGGTAAAATCAGTACCAGGTGACCTCTTCCCTACAACAATACGACTACACAAACAACAACATGTAGTTTCTTGTGCTCCAAACCAATCTGTCAGATGTCTAAGCATATTTAGAAATTATTGGCTCAAATTGCTCAATTTGGCATCTGTTCAATTGTCATGCCAAAGGGTCATATATTCTTAAAGTGGGCACCATGATACAATTATACAGGTAACCGCAAATCGACAACAAACTTACAGCAAATAAAACAAGAGGGCTTTTTGTTGCTAGTTTCTGGTGCCAACTGTCATAAAGCAATTAAAGATAAACAGCGTGTGTGTGTGTTTGTAAAACATAAACAACATTTGGCAGAGTGCACCACGAAACAAGCAAAACAGCTGGCGCTTCGCGGTTACCTGTATAATTGTATCATGGTGGGCACTTAGGATAACAAAATTAGAGAACCGCATATTATAAAACTTCTGTAAAACAACAATTTTGACTGACATGCACACTTACATCTGAGTTGAAAAGTTGACATGTCAGATGTAAAAGACCTGTCGTATACGACCTGCTTAGTTGGCAACGCTTTTCAAATCGTCTTCATTCACAATAGATATCCGTATGCAAATTTTTGTTAAGTTCAATGCTAGTAACTTTTTACTTGTAATTACTAGAGGGGAGATAAAACGCTAACTTACCAGCACTGAATAAATTAATTCGTATCTGACCCGTCCATGATACAATTATAACAGGTACATGCACAAGCCCAGCCTGTTACTGTATACATTGCAGATAAATGTCAAACTTTGTTTACAAGCTGCAAAAATGTTAGTGTATGTGTGTGAATAAAATGTTTATAGTGTTGCCAATGAATTTACACAAGGCTGTGTCTGCAATTAAACATTGAAGAAAATTACACTACACATCTTTTGTGTAGGTTAAAATTAAAAGAAAAATAAATACAAATAGAACCCAAAGTAGAATTTCACAGACATTATACAAGAATTTAATTCCATGGCCTACACATGTGAGTAGAAATTACACACTATTTAACTACACACAGAATGGCAACACTGAATAACTATAATCATGCAGGAATGCCGCGTCTGCAATTGTACTTTAGTTGCCCTGTAATTGCAATTTTTTATAAACAAAAGACATTTGTTTCTGACAATTTATCGTTTGTTTATAACAACAAATACAACAAAATTCCAATTGTTGTAGTCGTGCATGTACCTAGTATAATTGTATCATGGACCCGTCTGCAACAAAATTGTTGTTTTCGTAATCACAAATTGGAAAAGACGTACCAAAAAATACCGGAAAACGTGCGAGAAATCAATAGCACAAGATAAAAAGAGGCTGTGTGTCCTTAATTGGTAAATATCTATTATTTCTAGTATGTAATAAATTTACCGAAAAGTGCAAATACATATGTACATAGTACATAAATATCTAGATATGTACAAATGTATGTCTACGTTTGTAAATTGTTCTTAAAAGAAATAAGCTACAATTTGTAATGAGTAAACAAGGATTTAGGAATGTCACAACCTTAACTTTTCCCAATTTGTGCTATTAAATTTTAAGCCAATTGCAGATTTTGTGTGAAGGTCGAGAAAATGTTTATAATAGTGGAAAAAACCACAAAACATTACATATTAATTTTATGTATGTGATTTATATATTCAATAAAATACATTACACAAGCCTAAAAGGCCAAATTAATAGTAATATATAGGTTAATTAAATGATTGAGATCATAACACTGTAAAATAGCATATTTTAAAGAAAGATGTGCTTTAAACAATGTAAGTATTAAGAAACTTACAATCCAAAATTGCACTTTGTTACCTGATGTGTCTATCCACAAAAATGTAATAACAAAAATTAAAAATTTTAAAAACCCCCGATATATCTAGAAAAGATGTGATATCTTCTAAACTGTACCGATTTTCTTCAAACATAACTAAGAACCATCTCGATCAAGTCACCTTTCAAACAGAAGAAACTAAATCAAAATCGGTACAACCGTTTGGTCTGTACGTCGTCTAGGATAGACACACAGATGCACAGGCATACACTACAAACTTATAACACCCCTTTTTTTTGGTCGGGGGTTAAAAATAGAAATTATCAGAAAAAACTGGTTGGAAACATGATCCGGAATTCAATAGCAATTCAATATCTAAGATCAAAAATTATTCACTAAATTTTATTGAACAAGACAGAAAACTAGTTACGACAATCCCATAAACAAAAAATTTAATATAGTTAATCAAAACGAACCAGCAAAATAGTACGTAAGCTTAAGACGAAAAACGTTACTTGTATGGGGAAAAATACGCACTTCAAGAGGTAAGCAGTTCCAGCAGCTTGTAATCCACACCACAAAAGATCTCTCAAAAGTCAATCTAAAGGGGATAAGAACTTGGGGATTTCTCGAAGATCTCAAAATTAGAATTCTTTCACATGGTAGAGAAGGAAACCCATTCTCCATCACCCTAGGAAATAAAATTAAACTAAGATACATACATATATAACAATATTATCAAAAGAACACAAAGAAAGTTACAAAAATCATCGTTTATGATGATACATGAGCACCTAGTTTTAATTATCTCTTCAAATATTAACAGAAAAAAACATTTGAACTATCTTCGGAAAATATAGAATATCTATGTAAGTCATGTTTTAAGCCAAGATCCCACTATCGGCACAATGTATCGATTTTCGTCAGCTCACTGAAATAAAGTCATAAGTAATAAGCGAAATTTGCCTTATTTCTCAACTAATTCAAATATATGGACATAATCCCGATAGTGGGATCTCGGGTTTAGACGCGGCAGTTGTTCTTGCTAAACTTTTGATTTTGTATGAGAGATTTGAGAATGTAATATATACATTTTGTATACCTATATTTTTCTTTCTCATTATAAAATCAAAAGCTGAGCTACAAAAACTGCAGAGTCTAAAACATTATTAAAAAGCACTTAAGTTATATAATACAGTGTCGAATAATTAAAAAAAAATTAAAAATAAAAATACACATCACTTATTTCATAAAACAACGTCATAACTGAAAAAATGGGATTTTTCAGTTAATGATGCAGAATTAATCCTCATATCGTTACTCATATTGTGTTAAAATTGACTAAAAATCAGAGTGCGGAGAGTGCTCGAATTAAACTCGCTCGAAAACGAATTCAATTCGAGCGAGTTTTATTTTTTGTATTGAAAAGAGCTACTCTTGTCTGCTCGCGAGTTAAAAAAATAAAACTCGCGAGCGCATTTAATTTTTGAGAATCGAAAATAGGACTCGCGAGAAGAAAGAAAAATTCTTTTCTTTTCCCATTAAGTTGTGTGTAAATTTGAAACTTTAAACTTCTTTTTCTGGCAAACTAGTTTTTTTTAGTTATGACGTTGTTTTAGTAAATGAGCGATATGTACATATGTATGTATGTATATTTAAAATGAAATATTGAAGCAATAGTATTTTAAAAATTTGTAGTAAAAAAAAAAATTAAAGCATATGTAAATACATACATATGTGCCCTTAATTATGAAAGTGGTGTAAGTCATACGAATTTTTGTTTCGAAAAAAACTTCAATAAATATTTAATAATTTTATATAAATCTATACTAGTAAAAAAAAAAAATATCCGGACCAAAGAAATATATAACTTTTATACCACTTTAACAGTTAAGGGCCCATACATATGTACAAATGGGCGATTCCCAGGCGACGCACACGATGCTCGTACACTTTTAATTGAGCAAAAAACAAGAAAGGAATGGAAATATCCAATACATGTATATCTTAAGGGCCATTTTCACAACTAGCTTTTAGTTAAAGGTAGGATTTTGTCTGCCCGATAAATAAAGTGTTTTAAAGTAATGAAGGAGTAGTATATTTAAGAAATATACGAGTACATAATTCAGCGAAATTTTATGAAGAATTTTTTTTGTGAATGTGAAAATGAAGGTTAAAGATGATCGTTGTAAAGTAGAAATGCGGACGCGACAAGGCATTTAGAACTTTAGTTGAAAACTCAAAAAACTTTTTAGAATCTTATTAGAACTCCCTTCTTCTTCTTTTGTGCTAATGCGTAAGATTATTGTTAGTAGAAAATTTTTAAATTAATGCTAAAACTTCAGCTTTATTATTTAAAACAAAATAAAAATTTTTGAGCAAAAAAATTTTTTTTGTTGACCTTTTTCTGGAATTACCCATATGTATGTATATATGTAATTAACCAACCTAGCCAGAAGTGTATATTGCCGAAATATCAAATAAAATGCTTCTTAACATGGTGTAATTATACAGGTGACTGCGTAAGGATTTTTTATACAAAAATACGGCAACCATAGCTATGTAAAGAACCGAACATGATACAATTATAACAGGTACATGCACAAGCCCAGCCTGTTACTGTATACATTGCAGATAAATGTCAAACTTTGTTTACAAGCTGCAAAAATGTTAGTGTATGTGTGTGAATAAAATGTTTATAGTGTTGCCAATGAATTTACACAAGGCTGTGTCTGCAATTAAACATTGAAGAAAATTACACTACACATCTTTTGTGTAGGTTAAAATTAAAAGAAAAATAAATACAAATAGAACCCAAAGTAGAATTTCACAGACATTATACAAGAATTTAATTCCATGGCCTACACATGTGAGTAGAAATTACACACTATTTAACTACACACAGAATGGCAACACTGAATAACTATAATCATGCAGGAATGCCGCGTCTGCAATTGTACTTTAGTTGCCCTGTAATTGCAATTTTTTATAAACAAAAGACATTTGTTTCTGACAATTTATCGTTTGTTTATAACAACAAATACAACAAAATTCCAATTGTTGTAGTCGTGCATGTACCTAGTATAATTGTATCATGGAACCGAAGAATGTCAAAAGCATAAAAATAATTGTACTAAAACGAAAACAAAATCGAAGTTTTTGACATTCTTCAGCTACAAAGCACATAGAGCAAAAAATTATCAGCTGAAGTAACGCTGCCATCTAGTTAGATACACCTTGCTTCTTAATAGAGTTGTGCTTATCAGCTCTTTTGAGTGACCGCTCTTTTCAGCTCAGCTCACTTTACGGAAGTATTTCATTCAGTTGGCTCAGTAGCTCAGTTCATTTGTAGTGAAACATTTTGTGAAACATAAAGAAAGAGCGAAAACAGAAGCATAAAAGGTGACACATTTATAGAGTATGTGTGTGTCCGTGTGTGTGGTCATACACAGCGTTACCGTTGGTGCTACTAAAGTAGCAATTTGCCACTTTTTCGACTGCTTGGATACTATTGTGCTACATTTACAAAATGCACTCAAATTTTAAACTTTTTCTAATTTTTACCACTTCTTAATACTTTTTATTGTACTTTTGATTTTATTGATAGAAAAGTTATGCTGTTTAATATATTAATATGTAAGCAAGCTTATACTAACTGCGAGTTTATGGAAGCCATGTAAAAATTCTCGTTTGTCTATTTATATTGAAAACAAAAACAAAGCACTCAAAATTTGTTTTTGTTTTCAATATAAATAGACAAGCGAGAATTTTTACATGGCTTCCATAAACTGGCAGTAAATCTTTTTTTTGTGGTTAGCTTATGCATATCTTTTGAATAATTAACATTACCTCGCTGGCTTATATTCGTATACCTCTGTCTGTATGGATATATGTAAATATTAAAAATATTTTCCTATTAAAATATGTAAAATATGAACAAAAATCGTTCGAATATTCGAACAACTTTTTCTCATTTTTGTTCAATCGAACAAAAATTTTCAATTTAGAATAAAAAAATATTCGAATTATTTTTGTCGAATATTCGAACAATTTCCTTAACTGCTTTGTATAAAAAGTATTTTACATTGCATAACTTTTTAATTTGTTATTAATGGGGTGTTAAGTAATCAAATTACTCCAAATTATAAATACTTTATATACATATAAATATGTTCGCTAAACGCATCTTTACTTTTCTTCCTAGGAGAAGATAATACCTCTTTATTGGAATTAGAAGGTGTCTCACAATTCATAATAAAGAGTTTAGAAAAAAATAACTGCTGTTCTCTAATCGAAAGCCTTAAGAATCGAATTATTGAACGACGTAAAAAAGCATTAAATGCCTTAATATTATTCCTCAGCTTTCCTATTCAATACCAATTTTTTCAAATACGCCACAAAAAGCGGAAAAAGAGTACGCGAAGAATTTGTTTTCATGATTATTTTGTATTCAAAATATGCGATAATAATCTCAAATACGATGGAGTAACTGATAATGTTTCATTAACTGATTGATTAATTGATTTAAATTATTTGGAAACATCAAAGAAAGGATTACGCAAACTGTATATGATTTTTAATGCTATTTTTATATCACCAACATTAGCAATTTGCGAAAGAAACTTTTCTACCTGTTGTTTTATTAAAAGAAAAAAATAATCGTCTGCCAACTACGAGTAAAAAGTGGGATTATCTGGGGTTTTTAAATGATTTTTTAAATCAATGACATATTAAAAAGGGTTTGTAAATGTGTATAAATACCTATACTTTTTAACTAATTTCGTTTCGGCTTTTAACATCCAACATCTGGAAAAAAGTGATGTTATTTTTAATTTATTTAAATTTTTATTTATTAAAATTTCTAAGTTTGTTATTAAAATTATTTGTTTTTCTTGTGTAATGAATTAGTTTTTGTTTGTTAATAACAAAAATTAAACTAATATAGATGCGTGTCATTTTTTGCAAACTTTTTTAAAATTATTCCAATACATTTTTGTTCGTTCGAATATTCGAACAAAAGTTCAAAGTTATTCGTTTGTTCGAACAAGAAAAAAATCGTGAAATTTCATTCCAACAAATATAAAAGACGAATAGTGAATTTTTGCCAAGAATTAATAGAAGCGATACAAGACTGATTTTATTAAAGTATTTATTTAGATCCAGTACTTATTAAATCAATTGAGGATACTAACTATTTTGAAATTGCTTCCGTTTTTAGTAATATAATAAGTGAACTGTAGGTTTTTGTAAAAGAGTTAAAATTACGCGTGTAAGAAAGCGTAAAAAATATCTTAAAGGCAAATTTTGTAAATAGAAACGTTTTTTTCGTTTTGAAATTTGTATGGAAAAAATATTTTTTGAAACGAATTTTCGTTATTTTTCATACAAATTTGAAACGTTTAGAAACGAAATTTTTTACAAAATCTGGCTATTAATCTGAAGTGTTAATGAAAGTTTATAATCAAAATTTTATACATTTGCTTCATATATGTATATTTAGTTTGCTGCATACTAGTGCTTCCGATAAGCGCTTTTTTTAATTGGAATCATTAGAAAATAAATTATCTAACAAACTGAAAGTTTAAGCTTGTCACTCCTTGTTATCTACCTTAAGTTTGTAGTAAAGGGATTTGAAAGACTGCATTCCAAATGATGAACCTGCTCAAAAGCACAGATATACAGTTTTAAGAAATAGGCATTTAATAACTATTAAAAATGCCTAAAACGACCTTTTTCCGTTAATTAAAAAATGCAATGTACACAAAATTTACCGAATTGTCGTGTGCATGTATCTTGAGAATTCAATATTAAGATATTTATCAAAAGTTTAATAAATTTTCTCCAAAATATATAAACTGAGTTAGTTTTTTTTGTAAATAAGTGCCAATGTCAAAAAACCATTAAAAATATATTTGTATCTTCAGAAAATTCAAGTCATTTTTTATTATAAGCACATATTATATGAATTATTTTTATATTTTGTGGCTTTATTTTATCATAAAAATAGTATATTTTCGTCTTTAAATATGCAAAACCTGATTTTTATTATTGATGTTTTTAAGAGTAAGCAGATTTGTTTTAATTTTTCTTGTTTTTAAAGTTGCCCCTTTTTTCCTAAAACCCCTTTTTTGGTGCCACCTTGTTTTAAAAATCCCTTTTTGTTCCACTTTCTGAAATTTTACAACGGTAACGCTGGTCATACATTACAAAACAAGACAGATGAAGTATGTATAAGAAATAAATAAAACTAAAATAGTGTAATGAGTGGAATTGGTTAATAAATATATCTACATATGTACATATAAATACTATGTACATATGTATATACTACATATGTAGAATCAAAATTAAAATTATTTAATATATTTTAATATCACAATATTATTGTATATAAATTTTTTTATGTACCTTTGCGACAAAAAAAAAATTGCTAAAAAAGAACAAGACTTGTATCGAACTCTTTCATTAGGTCGTTTTAGACACAAACCTATAATCTAACCCACTTAATTTACATAGGTTTGTGTCTAAAACGAGCTGCTTAAGAGTTTGATAGAAACCTACATGTAATTTAAATGGGTTTTATTATAGGTTTGTGTCTAAAACGAGCTACTGAAAGAGTTCGATACAAATCTAAAAACCGCTCAGTACTGAGCTGAAAGCGCTCAGTGGATTGAACGGCTCACAGCGCTCAGTGAAGTGAATCGTTCAATTGAACTAGTTCGTTCATGAGCTGCACAACTCTACTTCTTAACAGTGTGACCAGATTTTAAAATAATATTAAGCTAAATCACGTTTGAAAAAAAGCTAAAATAAGCTAAAAAGTTACATTTTAGGCTAGAAAATAAAGTTAAACTTTTTTCCACTTCTTTGATCACTTTTCAATAGTTTCTTATTGCTAAACTAACGATAATATTACACAAACATATTTTTTTGTTATAAATATAGAATATTTGTTTAATGAAATTATTTATTAATTATTATATTTTAGATTTAATGAAGAACAAAACAAAAACTTCCCCAAAATAATCTTAAAAAGTTTTAAAAAATGTAAAAACATTTATACTAAAATACGAAAGCTTTTTAAGTGAATTAATGCTATTTAAGGTAAAGCATGGATCACACTATCTGCACAATGTACCGAGTTTCGTCAGATCAGTGAAATAAAGTCATAAGTAAACATTTTGCTCTAATTTATCGACTAATTGAAATACAAGGATATAATTGCGCCACACTGCATTGGTAATAAGCCCATATAGACTTATTCCAGAATTAATTGAGTAATAATGCCATTTTGGCCTATTACTTATGACTTTATTGAGGTGGCCCGAAGAAAATCGGTACATAGTGTTATCCAGGCTTAAGGCTATTTCAGGTTTTTGTTTTAAGTTAATTGATGCCGCTGAATGAACGTTCAACTCAAGTCAAATAATTTTATATCCAAAAAACTCAAAAAGTGTTTTGGCCACTAATATGAATTTAACTTTTTCCATTGGAAATCTAACCATTCAGCCATTATCTACTATTTTTCAACTTTCCATTTCTGTTATAAAATTGTTGTATAATTTACATTTTGTATTTTTTGTAAACTATTTTACAATGTTAAAAAATTATTATTTTTGGAAGTTGTTTATGTTTTTAATATATTTTTAGAGAACACGCAATTTAGACTAAAAAAAGGCTAAAAAAGCTAAATGAGTGTTTAAAAAAAGCTAAAAAATAAGCTAAGAGCTAAATGAAAATTTTAAAGCTAAATCTGAAAAAAATAAGCTAAAGTTAGCTCAAAATAAGCTAATATGGTCACGCTGCTTCTTAATTTGTATTTAAAAAAATGTTTATGTGTATGTATATACACGTATGTACCCAGTCAGCATTTTATGAAATTAATGATCATATTCGAGTCTTTTTCGATTCCTCCGCGCGATTAAAATAAGCATTTATGCGGTCGTTTTCGAGTCGAAAGTATTTTATGACTCGCGTTTCTAATCAATTTAGACTCACTTTCGAGACAGTTTATGGTATTACTTACAATCACTTTTTAATTTTTTGATTTTACTGCACGAGCTTGCTGTTTGTTTTTATTTTTTAAACAAATCCCTTTTTAAGTATTTCTGGGAATCATTCAGTTTTTGATCATCTAAGGCAGTCGAAAAAGACTCAGTTTGGTGAAACAATCTTCCACATGCTGACTGGGTATGTACATATATACATACATATATAATTTTCTATTCAGTTGAATATAAAAAATCTTATTTATTTTCAAAGTTTAAATAAGCTTTATTTACATACAATCGAACGATTCAAAAACACAATTAGAGTCAAAGTGGTTTAAAAAGTTCAACTAAAATCATAAACACTTATGTATTAGTAGAGCATAGTTAAAAAAAAAAACGTTCATAAATAATTGCTGCTCATATTCAATAGTTCCTAAAGCAAAAACCTAAAAGAAAGATTATTTCGCGCAAATTATTTGTCTATTTTTATATGTATATTTTTACAGCATTTGTTGACTAGCTAATATCGTTATCAAAATAAAAGCTAAATGACGTTGGCGGCAAGTGATGGTGATAAGATGGGTAACATTGGCTTTATAACCATGTTAGCCGAATATTTTGACGTTGGCGATGCTGCTATACGTTTGTTAATAACTTTGTTTGCCGGTAAGTTGCAATTATTAGTCTTGTGTCCATTTTATTCCTTATATAAATTATTCCTTAAATAATTTTCAGGTTATCCCATATCATTTATTTATCGCTTCTTAATACAACCGCAATCTTCGAAACCTGTTCATCATATTTTCTTTGCTTTGTGTGGATTTGGCCTATGTTTCTTTAACTATGGCTTTAATACTTATCATTCGTTAATATCCATTTGGGTCACATATTTGTTGGTGCGTTTGTTGCACAACTCAACCCAATATTTGGTGGCTGTAAATTTTGTTTTTCACATGGTATATCTCTTAACTGGGTATTATTTCACCGAAAGCAACGAGTATGATATTTTATGGACTACGCCACATTGTGTCCTAACCTTGCGGATGATTGGTTTTGGTTTCGACATTGCTGATGGGCGAAAATCTCGAGATAAGCTTTCCAAAGATCAATTGGATTGTGCTTTAGAACAGATACCTTCGCTGTTGGAACTGTCAGCCTATGCCTATTTCCCTGGCTCGTTTTTAATTGGACCCCAATTCCCATTTAAACGTTATCAACGTTTTATTAATGGCGAATATGCTCAATACAAGGGCTTTGTGAAAGCCGGTCTAACAAGGATGGCGGTAGGATTGATTTATTTGGGTATTCGACAAATAGGTACCATGATATTGCCCGATAATTATTTCCTAACTGATGCTTATCGTAATCAACCATTTGTGTGGCGATTGTTTTACTTGGGATTCTGGGGAAAATTCTCTCTATATAAGTATATTTCTTGCTGGCTGTTGACTGAAGGTGGTCTAATGTGTTTGGGTAAGTTAAAAATTATGAATATATGAGCCGTTAATTTTTAATGCGAAAAGTCAATTTTTAACCCCCGATAAAAAAATAGGGGTGTTATAAGTTTGTAGTGTGTATCGGTCCAGCCGCTTAGAAGATATCACATCTTTTCTAAATACAGGGTGTTTTTTTTAGAGGTATAGAACTTCGAATTGAAATAAAACACAAGAAAATCGTTTTAATGTCCATCAATTTGGCTTTATTGGAAGGATAATTTTATGCCATTAATGTTTAAATATGATTTCGGGCATGTGGCCGCCGCGGCTGGCTCGTATAAAGCCAATTCTACAGGTCCAATTTTCAACCACTTTTTCGAGCATATGGGGCCGTATGTTGGCAATAACGCCATGAATGTTGGCTTCCAAGTCCCCTAACGTTTCTGGTTTGTTGGCGTAGACGAGCGACTTCACATAGCCCCAAAGAAAATAATCCAATGGTGTCAAATCACACGATCTTGGTAGCCAATTGACAGGTCCATTCCGCGAAATTATGCGCTCATCGAATGTTTCCTTCAATAAATCGATTGTGACGTGCGCTGTGTGGCATGTAGCGCCGTCTTGTTGGAACCACAACTCATCCACATTCATGCCATCCAATTCGGGAACAAAATAGTCGGTTATCAGCTCCAATTGCTGTGCACGGTGGCGAATCGATTCATTCGGGTCCTCTTCAACACTTTGCTCTACAGCGGCAATTGTTTCTTCGGTGCGCACTGTTCGACGTCTCTGCGGATGCGTATTATCACATAGAGTAAACGTAGTGCGAAAACGATCCATGGTTAACCGAATTAATTGCTCTGATGGACGATTATGTCGACCATAAAATGGACGCAGCTTGCGGTAAACTTCGCGAACTGAACCATTATTTTCGAAATAAATTTGCACGATTTGCAAGCGTTGTTCTTTTGTCAACCTGTTCATGATGAAATGGCAAACCAAACTAAATATTAATCACTTGACAGCTGACAAAATGGCCGCCAGTTAAAAAAGTGATGCCAACTTAAAGTTCTATACCTCAATAAAAAACACCCATTATATCGGGGTTTTTAAAATTTTTAATTTTTGTTATTCAAAATGTTAAGAAATAAAAAAATCACAAGTTTTATCTATAAATCCTTTCCAATTCTAGAACAAATTTCCATAGAAAATTTTTCGTTGATTCTAGAGAAATTTTCTATAGAAAATTTCCCATCGACTTCTCGTCGATTCTAGAGCAATATTAACATAGAAAATTTTTCGCCAATCTAGAGCAATTTTCTATATTTCCATAGAAAACTTCTCGTCGATTCTAGAGCAATTTTATGTAGAAAATGTTTCGTCAGCTCCAGAAAAAAAATTATTTTTAATCTTCCTTTATTTTCACACTTTAATTTCCTTTGTTTCAGGTTTTACCTACAATGGCAAATCAGCTGATGGCATTGACGAATGGAACGGTTGTTCAAATGTCAAATTATATTTACTAGAAACTGGTAACACTATGGAGCATTATGTTAAATCATTCAATGTCAATACCAATCAATGGGTGGCCTCTTATGTATACAAACGTTTGAAATTTTTAAACAATCGAACCATAAGCTATGCCGCGGCGCTATTTTTCTTAGCCGTCTGGCACGGTTTTCATAGCGGCTACTATATGTCCTTCTTTATTGAATATATGATAGTAACTACTGAAAAACAGGTGAGCTTTTTTAATGTCGTTGCCGCTTTTACTTTGCTTATTTTATGCTGGTTTTTTTCCAACAATAGGTGGAAGGTGTATACAATAAATCGGTGGTTACCAATTATGCTTCCGTTGTCAACTCGTTGACTTTTAAAATTTTGAAATTCATAGCTTTGAAATCGTACAATTTAATTTATATGGGCTGGTGCTTAACACCATTTATTTTCCTCAGCTATGATCGCTGGATTGAAGTTTGTAGGGCAGTAAATTACTTTGGGTTTGTCTACGTAGCCGTATGGTTTGTTATCTATAAAGTGATTAAAGTCGTAAATTCCAAATCAAAAGATACACGTGTGGCTAGCAATGCAACCGATCTATCACCAACAGTTAATCCACAACGTACAACAGATAGCAAAGCTACTGATCTCTCATCAATTATACAAGATATTAAAAAAGACAATTAATTTATTATATGTACGTTAAGAAAAAGACAATTACACAGCTAAAAGCAGCGACACAGGCTCCAGGTAAAAAAGTATGTTATGTAAAGCACAGGGATATGATTAATTTTACCGATTAAACAGCAGTAGTATAATGAGGAGTTTTACTGCGAATAATTCTTATTGTACGTGATTTAGATTATAGTTTTTAAGAATTATAAGAATTTCTTTTAGTTTTTAACTTGTAGACTTTGTTAATTTTTTTTATTACGAGTAGTTTTATTTAAGTTTCCTTTACTACAATTCTAAACGTATTACCTTTGTTGCTCTTAAGTATTTTTTTCTTTTAATTTACAAATACTTATTCCTTTCTTTTGAAAACTCAACATAACACTTCTTTATCTAGTCAAACGTAAAATATTTAAAAATCTTAATATTAAAGACAACTTATGTAATAAATTTAATAAGAAAACTATTAAAAATAACTTTCTTAAAAACATATATAAAAATTAAAAATTAAACAAATTATCTCAACAATATATTTATTAACAAAATATATATAGCCAATTAAAAGGTTAACAAATTTATATCATTTATATATAATAGTGGAATTAGTTCTCTTAATTTCCTTGCAATTATCAGTCTCTAGTGAAACACAAAAAATTATTGTTTGATTAATCTAAATATGTATTTGAAATTAATGAGTTTAAACAAACGTATTTTAAGCTACCACTATTTGAAACCGAAAATAATCAAATGCGTATGTACGTACATATGTATTACTAACAAAAAAAGAAAAAAAAACTCACATAAAAAACTAAATTAGAACGCTAAAATAACTTTTCTATTTTTCTTTTTTTTTGTAGTCTACAGACAGATTTAGGTTAGTCTATTAATGAGATTAAATTTGCTTTAAATTTAATCGAATGCTTTTTGTTAGTTTAATTAATTTGTTTAAACAAATACATATGTATATGTACACGTAGCAAAAAAAAGTATTTTTCTTAATATTACGTTTTCATATACATATGTATGAGTTTTGGGACAAAACACTTTTTACTCCAAAACAACATGTCGAAATATATGTAAATAATGATAAAAAATATTAAAATATTAAACTTACATTCAACAATTCCCAAAAAAGCACTAATTATAATTACACTTCGAAATGTTTTGTTCAAAACAACTTGCTTTGCTCTTAATGGAAACGTGCTATTAAAGGCCGTGATACACTATATTCTACACAATCGTGTTATTTTTGAGAAAATAGAACCCTGGTTTGATGTAGTCATGAACATTTTCAAAAGACAATAACAATTCATCAGATCAGGGTTATATTTTTTCGTAGGTCGTACGAGTGTGTAGGATAGTGAGTCATGGCCTTAAATAAGCTTTGAAAACTGACTATAAATAAGTACTTTGTCTAAGTCTTTCAATATTATTTTAAATTAAACTTTTAAGAACTGTCTGAAATTCAGTATTTAGAACTGGTTCCAGCCAGCACGCGTATAGAGATCATTTGAATTAAAAATTATCTTTATACATTATAAATATTCAACCATGTTTAAAGAAATCAAATTATTGGAAAATAAAACAAAACGCAAACGTTCCCTTTTAATTTGAATTGCACCGAATTGCAATTTGATTTAAATAATAATTTGTAGAATCGAAAGTGACACAGTATCACTATTAAATCTATTGAAATATTTTGGCGAAAAATTTATTTCTTTTATAAAAAGATAGATTTTCAAAAAAAAAAAATATTTTCTAATGAAAAATTACAAACAAAACTTAAAATTGGACAAATTGATTCAAATAAGAAATTAGGGCCTGTTCATCTAAATGCGAACGATAGGTTCGATCGAATATTTATATTGAAAACAAAAACAAATTTCTGTTTTTTATTTTTGTTTCTAATGTAAATTTTCGATCGAATCTATCGTTCGCATTTAGATTAACAGCCCTTTAGATTTTTAAAAACAAAAATTTACCAGGAAAAAGGTTTCCACAAAAAAATTTTGAAAATGAGAAAATAAAAAAAAATTTCTTTGGAAAAAAGTTAGAAAAAAATTTCCCTACAAAATTCTTTTAAATTTTCTCTTCATAAAAAAATTCTTTGAATTAGCTTAAAAAAGTTTTGGGAATAAATTAAAAATTTTTAGATTTTTTTTAATAAACTTCAACTTTTTAAATTTTGTTTAATACTAGCGTATTACGAAATTTTTTTTGTAGAACTGGCTATTTTATCATGTTAGCGAATGTTTCGGATTTTAGGTGATTTATTTAAATTTATATTTTCTTTATAAAAAAACGTTCATTAAAATTTTTTTAAATTCTTGTTTGCCATTTTTCAAGTTTTTAAATTTTTATATGAGCGACTTTTTCTAAGCTTAGCTCGTTTTAGAGAACACTAAATATGTATGTATATGAAATATCTATGTATGTGAATTCACTTTGAAAACGAGAAATTTACTCGAAATTTATTTACTTAGTAGGGGGCTATTGTTCCCAGTCTACTTATCTGAGGCAAAAAGGGCTGTTGAAAATTATTTAAAATAAAGTTAAATATTTTCGCAGCAAATACATACTATTTGCTTCTCTTGCTTCTATAATTTTAACTAAAATCAATTTAAATTAATGTAATCCTTGCTACTGCCAACTAAATATTTTTTATTATTAAATAAAATGTAATTTCCTATTATGCTCCTTTACAAAATGTTTATTTAAAATTTTCAATTTCTTCCATTCACCAGATAACGGTACATAAGTGCGCACATGTCACACTCTCCTACAAGTTCTCCATTTTACGTATAAAATATACGTAAAACTGAGAACTGTTCACCCCTATTGTGAATAAATAACAAGTGGAATTTTTGTTTCCATAAAATTTTTATTCCCCTCGAAGGGAAAAATGATATCGTGAATCTCCCGTGAAATGTTTTATTCCGATTTCACTTCGCAGGTAATGTAAAAAACGTAAAGAAGCTTAAAAATTAATAATTAAGTTTAAGTTTAATAAGAATTGGATTTCAAATGAAATGTTTTTAAGTATAAAGTTGTATTTTAAAATATTCTAGGTGCAGTGGAAAAAATTCTTTAGTAAACCACCGCCATAACATTGACTGCATGTGAACCAAAAAGGTTCATACTCTATGCGCAAAGGGTTTTCAAGTTAAAAATAATAACAATCGTGGATATTGGTTACTGATCTTGTCCTAAAAATAGATATTTATAACTTTTGATATTTAATTGGAAGGAAAATATTGAAACTACGCAATATATTAATACGTTCGTCTGCTAAAATTAAGTGAACAAAACCAAGGGAAAAGCGAAAAAAATTATTCATGATAAGGGGAATTAGAAAAGGAAACTATTTGTAAGGAAAAATTATTCACGATTGGAATTTGTTGTGAAGGGGAATTATTTTGAAGGAAATATTCACGATAGGGGTGATTATAAGGAGAAGTTGCGTGTGCTGTATTTTGAGGATGGCAGGCACCTGACCTAGAATTTAACCTTAAATACTACAATAAAACATTTTCTCTGTAATTCAGTTTTATTACTTTCTTTAAATCGGAACTATATTTCACAAAATTAATTTAATTTAGCCTTAAGCAACCTTTAATATTTCTTTGATTATAATATTGTGATCTTGCCTAAGTTAGGATAATGTCTGACTACATTAAAATTATGCATGTAAGTGATATTTGCAAGTTAAGAAGCAAACTCTAGTGATTAAAAGTCTAGATATTAAAAAAATATTTATTCACAAGAAACAGAAATTGTAAAAAAAGGCATTAACTTAAAATAAGTTTTAAAAGGATACAGAAAAACAAAACTATTAAAATTTTGAAAAGCACTTAACATTGTGTTTGAAATTATGTATATTTTTGTAATAATATTGGCCTAAGAATGAATAAAATTTTAATACCAAAAAGAAAAAAATTAAATCTTTATTTAATAAAAAAAAATTAAAGTGAATTCAAAATGCATTCTCATGAATTGCAATTTATAGCGTTTATTTGGTTTTTCTATCTACACATAAATATTTCCAATTAATTATTGATACTTTTTTTCTGATGGGGAAGCTATTATGTGTAATGTCCTGGAAAATGTAATTTTTTCTGCTGAATGTACTGGCAGACATAGAAAGGCCATTCTGGGGGAAATTGCATGCAATTATTCAGGGGTGTCATAGAAACCAATCTTATCGGAATTGGATTTGAAACCGACAATAAAAATACTTTGGTGTCATGAAATCCAATGTTGTCGGTTTTCTGTTCGAACTAGAACTAGTGTCGGTTTTAGGTGTCATAGAAACCGATGTTATCGCTTTGTTATTGGAAATAAACCAAGCAGGTTACAGCTGTCTTTTTTTTAATTGAAAATAAATAAAAAGGCTAAAAGGACCATTTTTCATATCTTTTTTTTGATAGTTTGATTTTTAGGGAATATTCAACCAAATTAAAGTTGATAATTTGATATATGATCTAGGATTTTTTCGCGAATTTGCGATTTTTCGCGTTATTTCCGAGTTTATAACTTTTTAACAGTTTTGAAGACTTATAATCAATTTTAAGGCTTGTTTCCCATTTTGCAACTTCTCGCGAATTTTCGCAATGATCGCGATAAAATCTAGTTTTTGCCAGTATTCTGTTTCTTAACAGTTTTCGCTATTAGACTTTGCTATTATTCAGCTGTTAGCAAGTTTTTGCGAATTTTTTCATTTTCGCGTTTTGTACAAATTTTTTTTTAGCATTATTTAGAGTTATAGCCCTTTTTAATAAAATTATGGCTTGTTTAAAATTTTGCAATTTTTCGCAAATTTCTGTTATTTTTGCAAAAGATGTAATTTTTTCCAAAGTTTTTGGATTTCTTCATTCATTTTTACTTAAAAGCTTAACATTTAAAACTTTTGCAAGCTTTTGCGAATTTTCGTAGTATTTTGCTTTTTCTCTCACAGTTTTAGCTAGTTTAAGCAATTTTAGTTTATTGATTACTTCCAATATTGCTGATTTATTCCAAATTTCACCCTTATTAGAGTTAAAGAATATTTTAGCGTAAATACCATAATTGACAAAATTTTCAAACAAAAACTTGCATTAGAAGCCGTAAACAAATGAACAAAAACATAAAAAATCTGATTCGAACATCGAACATATTTGTATTCAAAAATAACAAAACCGACTTGTTTTCATGACACCAAATGAATCCAATATTGGTTTACAAAACCGATAATCAGCAAAACCGACTTGGATTCTATGACAACCCCGATTATTTTTATATTACATATGAAATCAACAATCACAATGATCCCACACCACCAAAAAAAATTCTAGTTACACCAATGCTGGCAGACCGTCATTTAGGAGATATCGAGTTTGAATTCTACAAAAGGCAAAAACTTAATTGATAAGCTAAGGTCAAGGGCAACATTTTTTGCAGTTGTAAGGTGCAGGAACTGAATTTCACGTTTATAGATAAGTTTCCCTCCTAACCGGCTCTCAAGTATACTATTATTACTATCACATTAAATGATAATAATTAATCAATTCAACTAAAGTATTTTCTTCAATTTCGCGATATTTTGTTAAAAATAAGAAAACATGTTTTGACAAAATATTACACTTCTGCGATCAAAAATGACGCTTTTATTAACAAATAACAAGGGGACAACAAACGTGTAGTTAGTTTGTTCAGTTTTTTGTTTAGCTTTTTGTTCCTCCTGTGAAATTATATTTTTGTTAGTTACGCCTTTTTGCATTTTAGCTAACGATATGTATCATAAATTACGAAATTTATTTATTTTGAGGAAAACAATTAAATATTTTTTATCAAAACTTCTTCATATCACAGAAAATTATTTCATACATTTGTATGTATGATAATTTGAATATCGATACCTTAATATATAAAGGCCCTAACTCATTATTTTTTTAAATCGAGTTTTATGAATATTTCGATAGAAGAACGTCTATTGTATCGCAAAATGCAAAAATCTCGATTTCAAAAAAATAAGCTAACGATATGCAATTGTTTCTAGTAAATGTGAAGCATTTTTGTGTACGTTTTTATAAAAAGCAAGTTAATTCAACTATTATTTTTTTCTTTTAAGTTCTACATTACCTACATATACAATATTTTTGTCCATAATACTCGTACCTATAGTTTATGAAGTAAACTTCATTTAGGTCAGTGTTTTCAAAATAGGTAGGTACCTATTTGGTTAATGTCCAAAGGTTTTGGGAAATCTTGCAAATTAGCTGTTTTAAATTAAGATGTGTTTACGACCAACTTTGAAAAGAAGTGTTAAATTCAATTTTGAATGTTTTTAATTTGTTAGTAAAGGTTTATGGAACAAATTTCCACACAAAATATTTTTTATAAGCCCTTTGTAAAACAAAAATATTTTTAAAATTAACCCAAATATGCCCAATGACCTATATATAGTACACCATAATTTTTGTTTACATGATAAGTCACGTTTATCAAAGTACCGTTTTTTTTTGTTCATATACTCAGTACACATGAATTCCTCGTGGAATATTGTGTGATCGCATTAATTTTTGCTACTATTATTGTGTTATTGAATTATTAATTTGTGATATTTTCATAATGACTGAATATGGGGCTACGTTTGTACGGTAAGTAAAATTTTGAACATTTAGAAGTGAATAAATATTATATTGTGTTTGAATTTATATTTATGAAGAGTAGCTTGATTGTTTTATGCATGAACATTTCATTATTGTGTTTTAGTTTTGTTGTTGTGACACCTTAAAATTTGGTGACCTATATGTAGGACATTGGGAATATAATATGCTATGTATTTTATGCATTTTCCATAGGGGATTTTCTCTCCATGAAGCTTTGGCGTTGATAGAGGATGAAGACATAGATGTGGATAATATAACTATATTTCCACCCATTAATTCATGTGGAGACATCACAGACGAAGATTCCGGCGATGAAGACTACGTCGATATAAATAACTTACCGCCTTCGCTAATGCAAAATGAGGTGGAAATTGTAAATAAAATTAGTTTTGATAGTGATTGGGACATAGAGGATGATATCCCTCTCTCTCATATTAGAGAAAACTCGTCTAAAAACACAAAGAAAGTCAAGAAAAATAAAAAATATCACTATGTGAAGACAGACTTGTCTACCAACGATGCTATTTTTGAAAAACCTGAGGATGGCGGAGATATAGATGAGCGTAATCCTACCTCTCTTTTCTGCTCTATATTCGATGATGAACTAGTTGAAAAAATTACGGATGAGACAAATCGGTACGCATCACAAAAGAATAGGGACTTGCGGGTGAATATACCCGAAATGAAATGCTTTCTTGGAGTAATTTTGCTTAGTGGATTCGTTCCTCTGCCTAGAAGAAGAATGTATTGGGAACGCTCAAAAGACTCCAATAATGAACTAGTTTCCCAAGCGATAGCCAGAAACAAATTTGAATTTATTTTGTCCAATATTCATTGCCAAGATAACAACTCTCTAGATCCCTCTGATAAGTTCACCAAAGTAAGGCCACTCTTCGCGCATTTGAATAAAAAGTTTATGGAGAATGCTTATGTTGAAGAGGAACACAGCGTAGATGAAGCCATGGTTCCATACACAGGTAGACATGGTTGCAAGCAATACATTCATGGAAAACCAATTCGTTATGGCTTCAAACTATGGGTAGGTACGACTCGACAAGGCTACATAAACTGGTTCGAGCCTTACCAAGGTGCCTCTACAAATATAAGTCAAACTTACAAGGATCTGGGTGTTGGAACATCTGTCGTACTTGAATACGCCGACGCCTTGCGATCAAAGTGGAAGGACCAACAATTTCATTTGTTCTTTGACAACTTTTTTTCTTCCATCGCTTTGTTGGAAAATCTGGAGAAAAAGAATATGAACGGCACTGGAACAATTAGAGAAAACCGCATTCCTGGAAGTACTTTGCGCGAATCTAAGGAGATGAAAAAAACTATTCGCGGCAGTTATGATTTCATCAAAATTATGGATAGCAACATAATTTTTATAAAATGGAATGATAACAGTATTGTTACATTTTGTTCCAATGCAATCGGAGTAAATCCGATAGGATCTGCTAAGCGGTACTCCCAAAAAGAGAAAAAATTCATTCAAGTCGAACAGCCCCGAATTGTGAAATATTATAATAGGAGCATGGGTGGAGTCGATCGTTCCGATCAGAACATAAGCTTATACCGCACTGCTATCAGAGGAAAGAAATGGTATTTTCCTATCATAACACACTGTGTGGATATGGCGGTACATAATGCCTGGCAGATTCACAAGCATAATGGGGGAACTATGGATCAATTGTCTTTTAGAAGAAGTGTCGCCAATACTTTACTTGTACAAAATAAAAGAGTTCCGGTTCACCAAAGGGGTCATCCATCGCTAAGTCTAAATAATGAATTGCGTTATGATCGATTGGATCATTTGGTAATTCCACAGGAAAAACAAACAAGATGTGGAGCCTGTCATCAAAAAACATTAACTAGATGCCGAAAATGTGACATAGGTTTACATGTAAAATGTTTTGTGTCGTATCACACGTGCCCAATGTCCTATATATAGGACGGCTCCAAAAACCACTTTTTTCAATAAATTTTTAAAAACCTAAAATTGCAATGTTTTTTATTTCTAATATGCTTCCAAAATGATATAAAAGTACCTTTAAAATGATCATGCTCAAGCAATGGGCATATCTGGGTTAATTTCAAGTCTATAGAAGTAAATACAAAACATAAACATGTAAACTCCTCTTTGAAGATAATATAAATAGAAATATTTATTCGAAATGGCATACCTTATTGAAGGGTTCCTTATCCGCTAAATTTATTTTAATTTTATAGGTAGGTACATACCTACATGCATACATACATATGTACATATAATCAATTTTCATATTCTCTCCTCGATTTCATTTCAATGAAATTACTTTCTGCCTACACTTTAAATTTCATTTTTAATAACACATAATTTTATTTATTTTTTTAATTTTTTACTAATAATTTCATTTTTTCATATGTACGATGTATATATGTATGTACATATAACAAGCATAATAAGCTAATATTTCGATATACATTGCTTATTTTTTATCTTTTCATTTTAACATAATTGCTTAACATGACACTCACACTAACACACATTTTCTATACATAGCAGAAACGAACGATTGCACAACAGAAAACAACACCAACCAATAGATGCATCAAGTGGAATTGAATTTAACAACTTTAAACACTTTTTTCTTTACTTTTCGGTTGAATTTTTTGAAATATTTTTTAAGTCACATAACAAGCAACACTTTAATTATAATTTTGTGGAAAAATTGAAGAATTTCTTAAATTTTTTTAAGTACAAAATGGTAATTTTTCAAGACACTAAATTTGTTACGTCCGAACCGTGATAAAATTCCCCTTAAACTAAATTCTCTTACTCTTTTATAATGAGAGGGAGAGAGACAAAAAGAGGTGCTAAAAACATATGCATGCGTGAATAACTTTGATCAATTATAACGGAAATGAACAGTATAGGTACAATGAGAATAGGATAACAATAGCTATAAAAACCACATACTTATTAATTTATATACAAATGGCGAATACCAAATGCGATACAAAAATAATTTGTGGGTGTGTGGACATTTTGTTTTGAAAATGGTGGACTTATAAATAATAAGCGAAAGTACATACCCTCTAGTCAGCCTAGAACCATATGTCTCTATGTCAACACTCTTTTTTCTAGCGACAATTGCACTAGTTGAAATGTCGACAACTTTCCTTTTATGCGCCAGTAGAGATACGTTAGAGACAACAGTTCTAGTGTATTTCTGGTGACATTGTCAATGAACGCGTCAATAGTTTGTTATTCTTTTTTATTATGCTATGCAATAATGTAAAAACTTACGCACATATGTAAGTATGTATTTAAGTTTGTTGTCCTAACCCTTATAAAATTGAATATGAGGGTCACTAATATGTACTAGTGAATTTTTAGTTCAAATGTCTCCATATGATCGTAAAAGAATAGTGCTTAAGTCTAATGGTCGATTTTCAATGACAACCCTTTGTTATATGTCAATAGGCGATTACATTGGCTGCGGTGCACCTATTCAGTTATACTATTGACAATGTCACTAGTAAATCACTACAATTTTACTATTGACATCAAAGGAGGAAATATCGATATTGTAGAATAGAGCCCCTAAAATTTACTAGTGAATCGTTGGTGCCAATGTCTTCATGTGATCCCAAAAGAACTATTTAGTCAGTATTGCTACAGTCTAGTGGTGGATTTTCAATGACAAGCTAATGTTAAATGTCAATAGATGATTACATTGGCTGGGTACAACGTCACTAGTAAATCACTACTATTTCACTATTCGCATTTCCTGCAGGGTACATACTTACTAGGTATCTTTTGACTATTTGACTAATCAAATAGCCAAACAAGAAATACAAATTATATATGTATACATATACGGCATTATTTGCAATAATTGTTAAAGAATTTAACTAGGTATAAAAATAAAAATTTGTAAGCACAGTAAAAAATGTTCTCCACCTGCGTTTCCGCAGCAACTGGGTGCCCATTACATCTGTTGACTTTTATAAAAAAGGCGAAGTTTAACGCATGACGGATTCATTGTGACCCGGCCTATATACCTTAATGTCGCATCCGTCGCCCAACATTTAATATTTTCAGCAGTAAATAAGCATTTGTTATTGTTTAATTTCTTTTTAATTAAAGTTCAATACATATTATCGTCCGTGATTTGTACTTTACCCATTTAAAAATAATAATAAAACAAAATATTCATATTACATAAATCTACATATAAACGATCTTCCTTCATTTACACATTCACAAAAAAAAAATTCTCCATAAAACTTCGCTGAACTATTTACATTTCTATAAGTGCACAAAAATAACTTCAATTTTTGTCGCATCCGTTTCTCGCTGACATTTGCATATATTTTTTACTATATTATCGATACCGCCCAATTTTTTTTAATGTATTACTCCTTCCTTGCTTTAAAATACTTAAGACATATATTGGATCTTTCCATTCCTTTCCTATTTTTTGCTCAACTAAAAATGTCGCGTCCGTCGCCTGGGAATTGCCCATTTGTAAAAACTTTATGCATTTTTTGTAACTTTTTTGATTCTTTGAGCCTCCTATTCACAAGTAAAGAAAGTTTCATGCAACAAATTTTATAATCTAAATTCAGTTAATTCGCACACGCAAGTCGTAGACAGCTTTTCCACACGCAAAGTTTGCTTTGCAAAGTCTTGAATGGGAGCTCTTTTCCCCCTCTAAACTAACTCAAGATTTTGCAAAATAAGATTGGAGTGTTTAAAAGGAGTCTTACTATGGCAGTTTAAATATCTCACTGGATGCGGACTAAACCCCTGTTTCTACAATCCAGGTAGGTGACTCGTCTAGAAAATGTTTATGAAAATCGCTGAAAAAATAATAATAACATAAATTATCGTCTGATATCGTTGCTGCACTTTTATTATTTAAAGAAGGGTACCTACATATACAGAAAAATGGCAATAATAATTTTAAACCTCTCCTAAACAATAGTAAAAAAAATCAAGTTCCAATGACCTTATTAGTTTAAGTTTTTTCTGTAGCTTTTTATTTTGTAATTTTTGTTTTTGTTTAATATTGGGTGTAATTCCATTGAAATCGGGAAACGGAATTTTGGCTCCTTCGAGGTGTAATTTTAAATATACATTTTGGTAACACTGCATGTAATACAGACTTTGTAACCTTTGCGAGGGGACTACTACGTCATCAAACGGTAAAGGTTCCCTGATGATCTGCATTAGCAACAGTGAAATGCACATAGGGTCCAGCTAAACCCCTCAATAATCAATTTCAATGTATTTTTAATTAAAAAACCATTTTACTAAATAAGTAAAATAATAATTTCAGATTATTAGTGCGTTAACAAATGTTAAACTTAAATTTTACCAATTACCAAAAAAAAAAAACAAATTTCAAAGATAACTGACCAGGAAACTGAATTTTTAGTGTTATTCACTGGAAGAACAAAAGACTGACCAGCAGAGTAATATGCTATGCAATCAGATGGTTGGCTTTTAAATTAATTTTAATATACATATGTATGTACACTCAGGGAAAAGCTGCAACTTAAAAATAAGAACGCGGCACATTAATTCAATAATTTTCAATATAATAGAAAATGTATATTGAGATACTTAAAAATAAATAAAATTAATAAACTAATGTTATAAATGAATATTTTTCCATATTGAAATAAGAAATTTCATCATGACTAGACTTTCGTTAATGTTTCTTATTAATTCAATATGGGTTTTATTGATTTTAAGCTGTTTTTTCCCTGTGTGTTGTACATAAAAATTATGAAGAACTATATGAATACACAGAAAAATTGATAAAAATCAGCTTCTTACCTTGCTAACATTTCCTTATCCGCTCAATAGGTAGCTATAAATTTCTGGTTGGGTGGGTATACAACTTTATTTTATTTATTTTTTTAATTTTATTGATTTGCTCTTATGATATTAACCTTTTATTTTATGTATGGATATTTTTGGATTCCTTTTTTTATCATAAGCACTTTTCATTTTCATATTTTTATTTAATACAGCACTAACACATACACAACTTTGGTATAAGCGAAACTATTGAAGGCACAATAAAAAAAAGCCTACCGATGAACTAGAATTACTTTTAGCAAATTTTACACACTTTTTCCATGGATTTCCAGTTGACTTTGGAACGAAATTTATAAATACACACATTAATTAACACTTAAATTATACTTATAAGAAAAAATAAAAGAATTTTCTCCACTTGTTAATTATAAAACAATAATTTTCTTAAACACTTTCAAGATACGTCCGAATGGTGATGAAATTCCTCTTGAACTGAATTCTTATTAGAGCTCATGGTATGGTGTGCATGTGGGAGAGAAAGAGACCGATATGCGTGAATGACTTTAGTGTTTTTTTTTCAAGAGAAACTAATTTGGCGCGCAAGTGCACAATTGTGAATTTTCTTTTACTATTGCACTTTTGGTGGTACTGTTTTTTTGTAAATGTAGATGTATATGCAAATGGATATGTATGTATGTATAATAATTTATAAAATGAAATGCATTTAACATAGAAGTTCATGAATGTTATTCGCTTTTTGGAAAAATGTATGTTAAGATATTAGCAGCCGTGTCAGGAATGAATTTGTATTTGTATACACATCCCTCATTTACTAAAACAACATCATAACTTGAAAAATTCGATTTTTGACTTAATAATGCAAAATTAATCCTCATATTGTTATTCATGATGTGTAAAAATTTCAAAATACATATCTTGTATATTCAGGCCTTGAGAGCAAAATATAATTTTATATTTTCATTAAGTTGTGTGTAAATTGAAAACTTTAAACTCTTTTTCTGTCAAACCAGTTTTTTCGAGTTATTTTGTTTTGTAGGTGAGCGGTATTTACCGTCAGCTGGAATGCAAAACCACGTAACTAACAAATAATTAAAAATCGAATTTTGGAATTAATTATGTATTACATCCAAACACATGTCCGTATAAACTTTTAAGCATTTATCAAAAAAATCAGCCGATTAAAAAACGAAAATAATGAAATTTTACTGCAGCCATTTTAATAATTTTCTTTAATTTTTACTCTCTCCTAATGTAACATCAGAGCGACCTCTTTCATCGGTATTGTGTAGCAGAATCATCCGCGAAGTAAAATAACTAATAAAATGGTTCTATCACCCTCTCTCACTATATTCTCTTCACCACACAGGTACAACAAAGCGATGACTCTATTGGACTCAAGTGAGCTGGACTCTAAATTTCACCCTTCCTTACCAGCAGCCTAGCCCAACCTAACCTAACCTAACCTATTCTCTCCTATTAAATGAAAAAAGCGCAGTTACATGATTTTGTAATTCAGCTGCCGGTATGTACATACATAGTAAGCACCGAGTAATTATTCTTACGCATAACGAAAAACTGGTATGAAGTTAACATAAGTGACTAAATTGAACTAGTTGTTAACGAGTTATTCCATAGAATTTGATATTAAAGCATAAGCCGCTTTCACACGACTTTTATTTAAAGTCTGACTTTTCATCTGTACGAATCATATGTATATACATACATACATATGTATGTCATTTGGTATGTTTAATAACAGCCTTATTTATAAAACTTATTAGGACTTTATAAAGGGGTTTTAAAACAAACTTTCATAAAAAAAGCCTTACAATTTTTTATAAATAAGGCTGTAAATTTATATCGATTTTGCTGTTATAATTTGCCAAAACAAAAAGGTTTTCTAAATAAACTTCAAAATAAGAAATTAAAGTCATATCTACGATATTAACATTTCCATATCCGCTTAATATGCGTTTTGAAATAAATTGTTATTTCAATTTCTTTCCTACGTTTCAATTACATGACTACAACTTTATTAAGTACTCTTCTATAAATTTGCATTACTGTTAAAGCTCTTTACATTTTAATATTTTTATTTAACATTACACATACACTAACTCACACCTGCCATACGAACGAACATCTACAGTGTAGATTCTACACACAAAAGAAAAGATTGCCGAAGCAGCAACTAGGATTAATTTTAACAACTTTACACACTTGTTTCATCACTTTCCCGTTGAATTTCATCAAAATTTTGTGAACACACATATTAAGCAACTCTTTAATTATATTTTTGTGCAGAGATATAAGAAATTCTTTTACTTTTTAATTAAAATATATTAATTTGCTTAGACACGTGCAGTTTACATCCGAATCGTGTGAAAATCCCGTTTGAACTGAATGTTGTAGAATCTTTGTGGATGGATTGTGTATATGAGAGAGCGAGAAGGAGATGTGCGCGAATAACTTTTATACATTTTTGCGGAAATGAATATGCAAGTTGGAGGAGGATAAAAGTCACTGCTTGATATAAAAATATGTACATACATATGTACATACAGACATAAAATTAATTTTGTTGTAGCTATAATAAAGCAACAGCAACAAAAGTAACAACAGAAATTCGTGTTCTCTTGTTGTTGCTTCAGCTTTAGCTGCGAAGATCTTCACATCACAGCGACAGCACTTTGTTCGTTTTTCTGTTTTGTGCTTTCATTTTGAAATTTTTCGCAGTCACAGCACAGTCAGAGCGAATGAAATAAAAAAATTGAAGCACTTTCAAACACTGGTTACAAAAGGCATTTTCAAGCAAATATAAAATTAGTAAATAAATACTGTTAATAATATCTTGGGCATATGATGTAGTTTGTGCAACCATATTATGCAAATTTACTGTGTATAATATGTGTGAATAAATAAATAAATAAATAAATAAAATTAGTAGAATAAAAAAATGGAAATATGGGAAGTGAAGAAATTTTGTTTTCTATAACAAATTCCGTTAAATTTAAACTAACTTTAAGCTAACAATTTCGCAACTAGTACTGACAGACACTTGAATTACTTTTCAATGTAATCAACTGACTATTTTAATATTGCGATGTCCTAGGCGATATTCAATTGTCTCACTCTGCATTACTTTTCCTAACTTGTAGTTGATTTTTTTAAAACACCTGGTAGTAAGTAAATTTAAAAAAAAAATTTCTGGGGTTCGAGCATGTATAATCACACGTTGTGTACTCAACGCGCTACTACCCAGCTAAGGTATCATATAAAATAATAACAGCAAAATGTTAATATAAAACTGAAATGAGTTTCAAAGTAGCTGAGAATAAATTTGTTGGCTCTCACCAAATTCGATTACGTACTCAACTTAAAAATTAAGTTTGGATTTGATCTGGATGACATTGCATTTACCTTTTAGTCAGTCTAAGAAAAGTTAACTATAAGTTAATTATTTTTGTAGTCAACCACACATTCCCCGACAGGATCGTTTTTGAAACTAAAAGGTAACATATTTTAATACATATATATATATATATATATATATATATATACATATATATGTATACATATATACATACATACATACATACATACATACACATTCATGCCTCTGCTTACATGTATAGTAGCTCTGCATTATGCGAAACGATTTTTGAAGCATACAAATTTCTTCACTTTCAATATTTTCATTTTTTTATTCCACTAATTTTGTATGTGCCGAAAAATTTCTTTTGCCACCAGTGTTTGAAAGTGCTTAATTTTTTTATTTCATTCGCTTTGACTGTGCTGTAACTGCGAAAAGTTTCAAAACGAAAGCACAAAACAGAAAAACGAACAAAATACTGTCGCTGTGCTGTGAAGATCTTCGCAGCTATCTATCTCACGACTGCTTCCTGTGGCTGCTTTTTTGTGACAATTTGTATGAAAAATGTGTTTATGCCGGTATTCTGTTTAATCATTAAAGCTGAAGCAACAACAAGAGAACAAGAATTTCCGTTGTTAATTTTGCTTTATTATAGCTACAACAAAATTAATTTTATGTCTGTATGTACATATGTACATATTTTTATATCAAGCAGTGACTTTTATCCTCCTCCAACTTGCATATTCATTTCCGCAAAAATGTATAAAAGTTATTCGCGCACATCTCCTTCTCGCTCTCTCATATACACAATCCATCCACAAAGATTCTACAACATTCAGTTCAAACGGGATTTTCACACGATTCGGATGTAAACTGCACGTGTCTAAGCAAATTAATATATTTTAATTAAAAAGTAAAAGAATTTCTTATATCTCTGCACAAAAATATAATTAAAGAGTTGCTTAATATGTGTGTTCACAAAATTTTGATGAAATTCAACGGGAAAGTGATGAAACAAGTGTGTAAAGTTGTTAAAATTAATCCTAGTTGCTGCTTCGGCAATCTTTTCTTTTGTGTGTAGAATCTACACTGTAGATGTTCGTTTCGTTCGTATGGCAGGTGTGAGTTAGTGTATGTGTATGTATAATTTTAAACAAAAATGTTAAAATGTAAAGAGCTTTTTTTGTATTGCTTTTACAGCAATACAAATATACACATAATAATGTTATCCATATGTAAATGAAGTGTAGGAAGGAAATAGAAATAACATTTTATTTCTAATGCATATTAAGCGGATAAGGAAATGTTAACATCGAACACGTACCCTTATTCTCTTATTTTGAAGTTAATTTAGAAACTTAACTTTAGTTATTTTTAAACATACCAACTTACACAAGTATGTATGTATGTATGTACGATTTGTACAGGTGAAAATCAGACTTTAAATATAGGTCGTGTGAAAGTGGCTTATAATTTAAGAGAGAATGACAATAAGTACTAAAAAGATACATAAGTAAATAGTCTTACTTTTATAGCAAGTGCGTATAATCCTAATTGTAACACAAACAATTTGTACGCTCACTTATTTTCTCTCAGACAACTACTACATATGACTTAAGGCTCAGTTACCCGACTGTAATGTAAAGTAACTGCAACGTAGAAAACAGCTGATCGATATTTTTATATGAAAAATAGGTTACGTTACATTACATCTCTATAATCATTTTCATTACTTTTTACATAACAATATCGATCAGCTGTTTCCTACTGTTGCAGTTACTTTACATTACAGTCGGGTAACTGGGCCTTTAGCCGATTCCAACATACAAGAGCATCTCTACTTTGTGTATGCAAAAACTAAACTATGCTGCAACTACAAATAGAAAGGCACATGCGTATTAAACTAATTGAAAAAGTGTAAATAAAATAGCTCAGTATTAGGCATGTGCATTCGATTTAATATTCAGAATATTCTTATATTCACACAGTCTATATCGACGGCTTCATTCTAAAACATGCTAAGTCAAAAAATCTAGTTTTGAGATAAACACCTTCAAAGTTTATTTCGCGGTACAAAATTTTTTTTAAATATTTCTTACATCAATTAAGAATTAACAAATTTAAATATAAGTTGAATTTGAAAACAAAACAAAACAAAAAAAATTTTAACAAAATATTCATACGTGGTATGCTTTTTGGAATTCGTTGGCAAGTATTTTAACATTAATTTATAGATATAAGATCGATTTTATTTTTTATTGCAATAAAATGTATACATACATACATATGTATATATTAAGTTTTATATTATTATAAGGAACTTTGCTTTTATTTATACACATACGTACATACATATCTATAAGTATAGATGTATGTATATATAAAAGCGGGATTTTGAAATTTAATTTATAAAATCGGGACAATCCCGCGAAAAGCGGTACGAATGCCAACATTAGTTAGAAGTGACTTAGAATACTTAAGGTGGTCCTCTTAGTAGATTTATCATCTATCTGGTGGTCCTTTCTCACCTACAATGTCCTTCGAAGTACATATAGCATATTTTACTTTGGAGAAAAATTTAAATTATTTTTTTTTTTTGAGAACTTAATTGCAAATAAATCATGCTAAGTGTACTTAAAACATTTAAAAGGGAGGTTTTTTAAACTTGACAAATTATGCTAAGTACATTTTTGCTCATAACTTTTGGTAGAATAGTCCGATTACTATTACAGATTCTAAGTTAATAAACAATGAATTCAGAAATGCTATTCCCAGCATAACATGCTATGTCGACTTAGCATGTTTTGGAATGGGGCCGTCGATATGTCGTTTGTGCTGAGTAATTTAAAAAATGTGCGATGTTTATAGTTACATGTATGTATTCAGATTAAAATTAATGCGTGAGTTTATATTTTGCGTGTTTTTATTTTTAGCTGCACGCATTCGTAGTTGTTTGACCAACCCTCAAAAAGTACTTAAAACGATACTTTTGTCACTTATGTTAACTTCATGGCAGATTTCGTTATGCGTAAGAAATAATTATTCGCTAGCTGAAATACAAAATCACGTAACTGTACTTTTTTAATTTTATAGGAGAGAGTAAAAACTAAAAAAAATTATTCAATTGAGTGAAGTAATTATTTTTTTCTATAAAGCCTTTAAAGTTTGTATGGAAATGTGGTTATAACGTTATAACTCGAAAAGACTACCTGGCAAGAAAACGAGTTTAAAGTTTTAAATTTACACACAACTTAATGAAAAAATTAAATTATATTTTGTTCTCAAGGCCTCAGTATACAAGATATTTGCATGGAATTTTTACACAAGATGAATAACAATATGAGGATTAATTCTGCATCATTAACTTAAAAATCCGATTTTTCGAGTTATGTCGTTGTTTTAGTAAATGAGGGATATGTATAAAAACTGCTAATTAATATCTTAACATAAAATTTTCTAAAATGAACGTCTATGTTAAATGCATTTAATTTGATACATTATTATACATACATCCATACATACATTACATATCATAATCACATGCATATGTAGATCTACTTATTTATAAACATGTACAAAAAAAAACAGTACCACCAAAAGTGCAATAGTAAAAGAAAATTCACAATTGTGCACTTGCGCGCCAAATTAGTTTCTCTTGAAAAAAAAAACACTAAAGTCATTCACGCATATCGGTCTCTTTCTCTCCCACATGCACACCATACCATGAGCTCTAATAAGAATTCAGTTCAAGAGGAATTTCATCACCATTCGGACGTATCTTGAAAGTGTTTAAGAAAATTATTGTTTTATAATTAACAAGTGGGGAAAATTCTTTTATTTTTTCTTATAAGTATAATTTAAGTGTTAATTAATGTGTGTATTTATAAATTTCGTTCCAAAGTCAACTGGAAATCCATGGAAAAAGTGTGTAAAATTTGCTAAAAGTAATTCTAGTTCATCGGTAGGCTTTTTTTTTATTGTGCCTTCAATCGTTTCGCTTATACCAAAGTTGTGCATGTGTTAGTGCTGTATTAAATAAAAATATGAAAATGAAAAGTGCTTATGATAAAAAAAGGAATCCAAAAATATCCATATATATTTATCTAAAATAAAAGGTTAATATCATAAGAGCAAATCAATAAAATTAAAGAAATAAATAAAATAAAGTTGTATATCCACCCAACCTGAAATTTATAGCTACCTATTGAGCGGATAAGGAAATGTTAGTAAGGTAAGAAGCCGATTTTATCAATTTTTCTATGTATTCAAATAGTTCTTCATAATTTTTATGTACAACATATAATATAGAAAGGCCTTAACTCATTTTTTTTTTGAAATTGAGATTTTTGCATTTTTCGATACATTAGATGTTCTTCTATCGAAATATATGAGTTAGGGCATTTCTATATTAAGTTAGCGATATGTATATTAAAATTAATTTAAAAGCCAACCCTCTGATTGTATAGTATATTAGGCTGCTGGTCAGCCTTTTATTCTTCCATTGAATAACACAATAATTTCAGTTTCCTGGTCAGTTATCTTTGGAATAATTGAAATATATTTCTCACATTTTCATAAGTTTATTGATATCAAATCACAAATAATGCAAATTGTAGTGTATCATGAAAATGGAATAGTATTCAATAGGACAAAGATTTAAAGCTAATATATTAAATAGAGTTAAACTTAATGTTCCATTGGCTGACCGTCACCAGCACCATCTTCCTCACGTTTTGTTACTACAGGTACGCCCTCTTTAATCTCTTCTTCGATTTCATTAAACATATATTCTTCTTGATATTCTTTTAAAATCTGACTTGAACGGTTTTCATCTAAGAACAACGAGTAAACTTTTTTCACATCCTCTGTAGTCACTTCAGATGCCTTCCGACGACGACAAACTAGATTGGCGGTAGTAATTAGTTGTATAGCATAGCGCAAACTAGTGTCTGTAGCGATTTTTGTTAAAATAGTTATCGCATCAGGATGCATGAGGCAATCTTCCTCTTCACATCGTATCTTAAGTATTTCTTTAATTTCCTTTTCAGTATAAGGTACAGTTCGTATTATGATCATGCGATCTAGTAAATCAATGGGTATGCCATGAGGACTGCGATAATTTGTACCCCTTATGCGTGTAATACCACGATTTGTAGCCATTACTACGACTGGTGCCATGTCCGACTCTAAGGCGCGATTGAGATACGAAAAACATTCAATATCTAACATGTGTGCCTCATCAATAAATAACACCCCAGGATTTATTTCAGCTTTACCCTCTTCTCGCCATTCCAATACTTTATTATTGATTTGGTCACGTACCTCCTGTTTTATTTCACCTGTATCTCCAGAGAACAAAGCTAAAAAGCCATGAGTACGACTGTTAATAACATCAATTTCATGCAAGGTAACAGTGTGAACAACTTCTTTGCGTTTTTGCAACTCTCCCTCAGGGCATTGAACAAAACGAGTCTGAGCACCGGTAGCATCATAATCACGCGCTCGCGTAAAGCTACGACCCAATTTGTTAACTTTACCGGATGCTTTATCTATGGTAACCACATCACCAGCTTGAATTTTTTCTTTAATGAAGCATTCAATGATTTTATTGCCCAAATCATAATTGGTTTCCATTTCTGTGGTTTTCAAAGTTACCTTGGAATAGGGAAATACATATAAATTCCAGAATGTCGACTAAAGATTTCTACTTACTTTGCCAATTTTCTGTCCCGTGCCAGTAGCCGGTCGATCAATCTGTATTTCAACAACTTCGCCTTCAATAATCTCCGTTTCCTCTTTAATACGCACTCCAATACTTTTACGCAAAGCTTGTGATAAAGCCTCTGTCTTGCTCATTTCCAAAGAATAAATCTCCGACCCTGACATGCTTGTAAAGGGTGTCTCAGTACCCAAAGCCTGGGCCATGCCAACAGCTATTGCAGTTTTGCCAGTACTTGGCTCACCCGCCAGCAATATACAACGACCAGCTATTTTGCCCTCGCGTACCATTTGTACTACAATTCCAGCACCTCGACGAGCATCTTTCTGGCCGACCATGCCCTGCGAAACTGCACGGGCTTCCAACACATCATCTAAACCCAAACCACGAATGTGGGAATGAGCTCCAATACGTTCAATGCGTGTAATATCGCGTATTTCAATTTTATCGCCATCGGCCATATTTTTTATTTTATTTATATAATATGTATATTTGAAGTAGTGCTGTTTTTATATTAATTATTTCACGTTGCTTTGGTTACTACAAAATAATTTCCAATTAATTTCTTTGCCGGCTGTCTTTTAACTATTGTGAATGCCCAGAAATAAGCGTGTTTTTTGACATCTGATTTGTTTACAACACAATGGTAAGCTAGAGTTGCCACTCTTTATAAGCCTTTAACAGATTTTAACGCTAATGCAGGGTATACACGATACTTAATTCCGTACTTAGCGTAGTATGAGTTGTAGTACGGGTTTTCAGATACACGTTACTACAAATCATACTAATTCATTTGAAAGAAAATTTTTAATGCAATACACGCGCGGATTAATTAATAATGTGGTGGATTTATTAATAATAAGTGAACTGCAGTTGAAAAGAATAAAAAAATAATGCAAAAACAAAAGGAGCATGTTGTAGGGAATGGTTATAATAATGTTTTATGTTCTTTTTTTAATTAAAATATCCGCTACATAAAGCTAATTTTAAAATTAAGCCGCAGAAACACTACGTTTTCTAAATCAGTTCCTCATAAAACTAATTTCGCTGTACAACAGCATGATACACAATACTTATTATCATACTTAGCGAAGCTCCGCCCACAAAAATCAAAAATTTTTGATTTTCATACTACAAAGTATACTTCATAAGTACGACAGCATGATACACGTTACTAATTTCATACTTGTGCGATTTATCGTACGATTTGTAGTATCGTGTATACTCGCCATAAAAAATAAGACAGTATGGCAAGTTAAACTTTATAGGAGAAAGCTGTTGCATTCTTTATTACATTTTGTTGAGAAAAATTGAAAATTTCGGTGCAATTTCTAAAGTTTATGTAAAAATGTCTATAATTGCACAAGATTGGTTGCCGGTTTTATTTTGCGGTCTTTCAATACCCTTATCTCTATTTATGTGGCTGGGAAATGTAACGATTTCCAAGTTATTAACACAGGACTTCGAAGGTAGCACGTACTTACAAAGCAGGTTTGCTTGGATTTTGTCCTATATCTACAATAAGTTTTTATTATGTTTTACAGAACCCAATATTGCTTCACCCACTCGTTGGTTGTTTTCCGTACTGATTTCATTGGCTTTAATGTTTGTCGCCTTAAAACGTAAATCTGTTAATAAATCGGGTGCAGCTCTTGGTTTCGTCGTTGCCCTCATTTTGTCCGTGGCTAGTCATGCATTTTTCTTTAGTTTGGCCGCATTCTTTTTTACATCATCGAGGGCCACCAAATTTCGGTCGAATATGAAAAGAAAATTTGAAAAGGATTTCAAAGAAGGTAAATAACTTATGTATGTACATATGTATAAAAGAGTTTATTTAAATAAGCGAAAGTTGTGGCCCAACAACAATAATTATATTATGTAGTCAAATTGAAACTGTTGGTTTATTCTGATAATCAACTCGTGCAATTTTTAAAATTAATGCATAATTTTAGCATTTTGGGGGGTCATTGGTTATCTTGAGCTCATTTTGTATACTAACGCTAGACGTTTAATTAAATAGCCACTTGTTTATCTTTTTAGTGAGGTTTCAATAGAGTACAATTATGAAGTCTTACGCTAATTGTTAAGACTAGAAATACATTCATACATATTACCAATATAATTGTGCATTGTACAAAATATTGTTTGAGTTACTAATAATATTTATACAACAACATACATCTCATTGGACAAATAATACTAACAGAATTCGAAATTTCGAATTCCAAACTCGACGAACTTCATGCATATCTGTATGAAATTGTTGACTTAAAACTTATGTAATATTACTTTTCCTGTTTGGTTATAATTTCTATGTTGTTTTTAATCTTGCGACAATACTTTGGCACATACATTTTTTAATGTAGGCGAAGGTCAACGTAATTGGGTTCAAGTGCTTTGCAATGGTGGCATGGCTACACAATTGGCCATATTATATTTAATTGATGCGGGCAGCAGTGAGAGAACTATTGATTTTCAAAAGGATTATAGAGCTAGTTGGTTGGGTATTGCTGTACTGAGTAAGTTTGTAAAAAGAAAAGTTCAAATTATATCAAAGCTATGTAATTCTGCAACAATAAATTAGGTGCTTTTGCCTGCTGCAGTGGCGACACTTGGGCCAGTGAGTTAGGCTGTGTATTATCATCAAGTGATCCTCTTCTTATAACAACATTCAAACGTGTACCACGAGGCACAAATGGTGGCATTTCGGGAATTGGCTTAGTTGTCAGCTTTCTGGGTGGTTTAGTTGTGGGCTTAGCATATTATATTACTGTACGAATGACAACTACAGCTCACATGTTAATGCTGAGTCCAGCTCAGTGGCCGCTGATATTATGTGGTGGCATGGCTGGTCTCTGTGGTTCTGTTATCGATTCGCTACTAGGGGCGACTTTGCAATACTCCGGCATCGATGAAGACGGTAAAATTGTTGACTGTCCTGGCAAAGATGTTCGTCACATTAGCGGTTTGCGCATTATTGATAATCATAGTGTTAACTTAATATCTAGTATTGTTACTGGTGTTTGGATGCCTGTATTAGCCATAAAATGTTGGCCTGAACTTTAAGCAATTGATAATTATTTATTTACAAAAAAAAAAAAAACAGGAATCTTAATGATATACATATATTTCGAGTGCATTTCATTTTTGTGTGTTTAGTATGTAAAATTAGTTGTTGTTTTTGAAACGACTGATGCAATCTAATTATTTAAATTATTGTTACTGGTAAAAAAAAAATGTATTGTGTTTTGTAAACATGTTTTAAATAAAGGAAAACTAAGAAAATTAAAACTTTATATATACTTTTTAGGTGTTCAGCCTGATTACGGTTGGAGTATTTCGACTGCGGCATGTACTAAATTAAAGAAAAATGTTGAAATGTTTTTTAATCTAGTACTTGTCGTAGTCGAAATACGCCAACTGTAATCAGGCTGATTGTTTTTTTATTGCTAAACCTCGGCTATATAATTTCTACAATCTTTCATAGATGAAAAATTTTCTAAAAATTCTTCAGAGATTCATGCTACGCCATTTTTGTTATGTCACTTCTTTCTATTGCCCCTATTCGAAAATAAATACAATTTCCGCAACGAATTTCATGAAAAATTACAGCTGCATTGGCAGTTTACTAAATGAGCAAAACCAGTCGTAAAGCAGCTCTGGGCGAGTCAACATCACGCGTCGTTGGCAATTATTTCTTAAGTGCAACCAGGCCACTGTTGTTTATTGGCCTTCGAGAGTTTTGCGTCTCACCGCATGTGATTAGTGATTGGCGTCGGTTAACGGTATCCACCGCGATATCCCGTTGGTTTCCATTAACCACATGCAAAAACAATTAAAAAGAAAAATATATATTGAATATTGGTTGGAGAACCAAACAAAAACTCATTTTTGGAGAAAATAAATAAGGAGAGGAATTTGGAAGTTCCAGCTTCGTATGCGACGGTATATGTCGTTTGGAATCTTTTCGGAGGAGGCTCCTTAACACAGAAATTTTTGATGGCGGTATAACCTTTGTGTTCAGCCAAGTAAATCTCCCATCCCTTGTATGAACACGGCACGGAGTAATTTCAAACAAAAAAAAAAAACAAATGAGCAAAACAAAGAAATTAAACTTTACAGTTTGTTACCCCAAAAGCAGTGGAAATTCTATTAATTTTCGCATTGGAGGCAAATTATGCCATTCGATATCGTACAAATTTTCATAAAAGTTTAATTGTGTTTGCCTGGAAATTTCAATCGATATCGTATGCCGTAATTTGTATATTTTTTAAATTGTTTTTAATTTCTTTTTTAATTATTTTTTGATAAACTTAAAAGGCTTATTCAGTGAAAACTAGTTTTGGTTTACGTCTAACGTTTAACAAACAAATTTCCTTACAAAATTTGTTTTATAAAGCTTTTGTAAAACAAAATTAATTTTTCTGAATACGGCAGTAAGTACATACCATAATATGTATGTAGTATATTCAACTTTTTATTTTTTGAGCTTTAAACATTTTCTCCTCTCAATGTCGAATAATGGATTCGCTGAGTGAAGATTGTCTGTTTTCTCCTCTCAGTATGCCGAATAAAAAATTAAAAAATGTCCATGGACGTTATTTCTCAATTTTTATGGACATTATTTCCTCATCCATTAATGTCCATGGACATTTCTCACTCTCCACAATTTAACTTTTCTACTAAAATCCCATGCTTCTCTGTTTTACCTTTCCTATCTTTAGATTTCCCTTCCACAAGTATCACAAGTGGTCTGAAATAATTTCTTCCCTGTAACAGCAACCTGCTAATCAAACCTAATCTAACATTTTCCGATTCTTAACATTTTGGCTCTGCTTCAGTTTTTATAAAAACTCCATTTACGTACAAAGTAAAGTAGGAAATATTTTTCTTCTAAAACGGATAACCAAAATTATTTTTGATTGCTTATTTGGGGGCGCACAAGCATAGTTTTGTGTTACTACAAAAGTATGTGCCAAGTCTCGTAGTAATCGATTGGGTACATGAAGTACATGAAATATGTATAATAAAAATTTTAATGGACGTGGCCGCGCCAACTTTTTCTTAATGAAAAATCATGTATGTATTGATTTTTCGTAAAAACCGAACAAATATAAGTTCGTTAAATTTAATGTTACATTTTGATTGGCCTGGTTCCGCCCATTTTTTTTAAATGTAAAATTGTGTCATTACAAGAGCATAAAGTGTGTGCCAAGTTTTACAGAAATTGGTTGGGTAGAAGCACATAAAATTATAAAAAAATGGTAGTGGCCGTGGTCGCGTCCATTTTTTTCGATAATGAGACTAGACATTTTGAGCTATGAAGCAACAAACATACAAAAATTCAATAGAATTGATAACATTATACTTTTTGGAAGCTTGGGTTTCCAATTTTACTAACAGCAAGTGGGCAATTAGGGCAATAATAACCGAAATGGTAAACTCTAGTACCGTTTTAGATTGCAAAAATATGATTAACGATTACGCAGTACATGGCAACATACATACGTCTTGTATGGGTGCCGGCCCACTGCGATGTAATCGGGAATGGACTGGCAAAAAGGCCAGAAAGTTACGGACAATAACTTTAATTAATGCAAAGCCTTTCAAGGCAGAGAAGATTCAGTTGCAAAGTTGGGTGAAGATGGCCCACAGGACAGGTAATCTAACCAATGCTCTATGGGGCGACCCGGACGACGACAAAACAAGGGGGCCGTTAAAACCGAAGAAGCCCGAGCTAGGAAAGTTGACTAGCATCTTAAGGGGCACTCTAATTTACAAGGGCATTTGTACCGGATTGGAGCCACGTATGGCAATGAATTCAGGGCATGCAGGGAGGACATCCAGACAATGGAACTCTTCCTTTGTCATCTTTCGCCCAGCAAAGATCCCGTTATTTTGGGGATGACACCTTACCGAACATTACCCATCTTAGAGGCATTGACTGGAAAAGTTTGAAGGATTACGTGAACGATACGGAGTTCCTTTTTTTTTTGCAAATTCACATGAGAGCGTCCAACAGGCCTATACTACCTTAGGTGTATGTTTCCGGACATAAGCGTAATAGCCCCTCTTTTCAACCTAACCTAACCTTTAACCTAAGTCGCGGTTCACAGTGTGAACTTCATCACATCAAGTTTGGCTGGGCAAGTCTTGAATTTTTGGGAGAGAGGGAAAAAGAGAACGGAAAAGTTTAAAGACTTGACCGTACCCGTCATGTTTGTTTTTCCTTTTGTTTTGTCATCTCTAACTAAAACTCTACGAAAACGCAAATTTATGAAACAAACTTCAAATTCAAAACAAAATAAAACCTGATTCGCTAATCTTGGTGTTTGTGGATCAGCACTAACACTTTAGAGGTTTTTGTTAAATTTTTTTGGGGTGCATTTTGCTGTTCTTATTTGGATGCTTCTGTGGCTGAGTGGTAACGATTCCCGCCATAGACCCTGGGTGTTTCCGTAGACAAGCTAATCGTTTCGCGGGGTTGTGTTTGTTAATAAATATAAAAAAAAAATTATGGAAGCATAGAACAGATGCTTTAGGGATCAGGGGATCTCTGTACTCTAGAATGTGAGTCTTTTAAAGATGGTAGCCACTGCTCACCTATACTAAAATTTTCCCAAGATGTTTCTTTTTAAACACACTTACTTAATATATTATGCAAGATTTTGTTTAACTTATAAATCTGGAATCTTAATCACTGATTGTTGTTTGTTATTTTAAAATCTTAGTATAAAAACCTATTACTCCGGCTATGATACCCTGTTTTAATTACAAAAAAAAAAAAACCTTTAAGAAAGTAACCCATCATTCTTTAGAGTTTCTTTGGAAATATAGGTTAATGAAGTAATAAAACGAAATCAATTAAAATAAAATTCCCTCTAAATATAGAAAAATACAAGTCATTAAATTGAGTTTGTTTTTCTGTTAAAGCAAAATAAAAATCATACCACAAATCTTACAGAACATGCAACGAAAATATAACTAAATTAAAACTAAGACTTTAACACAAATTTATAGTGTAAGTGACCGATTTCCTTTGTCCACTATATAAAAGCCCATGCATTTCACTCGGCAATAAACAGTCAACATCTGTCAACGCACAATGAAGAGCAGAGAATTAAGTAAGCTCTTGTTATTTTCAATAATATTGAGTAAGTGAATAAAATAAAGAAATTGGTAAATATGAAGATGAAAAGCAATTAAACAGATTTTATTTTATTAAATCAGTTTGCTGTTACCAACAAATCTGGACAGAAGGGGTGGTCGAAGGATCAAAAACTGAAAACAACAGCACTGCAGATAAGCAGGCAGCAAACCAGGGCACAAAGCAGCAAAAGGCGGAGCTGAATGCAACTACAATCACTGCTACCACAGCTGAGTCCGACTCTGAGGACGAAGAAATAACAACTTTGCCAGCAGACTTTGATTTAGATGGACGTAGTGCATTTATTAACAATCAATTTGTGGCAGAGGGTGAAGAGTCCTTGTCGGATATTACGACATCCTTAAGCGATCCCATGCAACTACCAAAGCTAACGATACTACTGAATGCGGATATCAAATCTCAGGACTCTAACAATGATGCAGTTGTACACACTACTGATGCCGAGACCCAAAAACTATCACAAAATCCCATACTTGGCAATGATCTGAATCAATTTGATGAGTATGAAGAGGAAGAAACGGCTGAAAATGCTTCGGAGAGCGATTCTATACCTCAAAATTGTGAAGATACCCAAGAAAGTCTAGAAGATAATGACGAAGGTAATGGTGCTGCTGATCAGGAAAACTTAGATAATACTGATGCCAATAACATGGAACCAAATGAACCCTTTGATTCTCATTCTCATTATGAAGCACAAACTAATACAAAATCCACCACAAATCAAGAATTATCATATGAACCAGCTCAATTTGCTTATGGAACAGATCCAGCACAGCAACAGAATCATATCAAACCGCCAACAAACTCAAATTTAGTTAAGCAAGATCACACTCAAAGTTACTATGAAAGACAGTATGCAGAGCAGCAACAAGATGGACCTAGTAGAAATCCAAATTTTGATCACAAACCCCACTACAACATAGAAAAAACGCCACGGCCTTTGTTAAGTAAACCAAATAAGCTAGAAAGCAGTTTTTATAATAAACGCTTATATAATGGCACTGTGTTCCATTACGCCAACAATCTTCCCGTATTATCAAGCTCATTGGAGTTACCCAATTCCCTTAATCCTTCGCTCATGCCAAGTTTATCATATGACAACTCTAAAGTGGAAATATTATCGCCATTTTCCTCTACATCTGTTCGCAGTAAAAAATTTAAAACCATCTCCTCATCTATTCAATATGTTTCAACACCTTTAGCCGATTTAGTATTCAAATACTCTATAGGCATGGCCAAGCATAGCAAAGGGGCAAATAATTCCTCAGAAAATAAACCGCAAATAATAAATGTGCCTTATGAAGTTTATGAAAATATCAAGGAAAAAATGTAACAGAAAGTTTTGATTTTACAAAGAAGAAGAAAAAAGAGAGAAAGAAAAGCAGACATAAGAAAATAAAGGAGAACCAGTTTAAGCAGATTATTTTAATTGTTTTAAAATAGATTTACATACATAGTAAATAAAGTCAATTGCATTTTACACTTTTGATTCTAATTTTCTTATTTTATTTTGGTTGGATTTTTTTGAGCAGAAAAGATAATCACCCTTATTACAGTTGTCAATATCGACGCAACGTCAATACAATACCAAAACATTGGGGCTTGTTTACACGTTGTCTAAAACAAATGTTTGCTATTGACAGCAGCGTTACCAAAATATATATTTCAAATTACACCTCGTAGGAGCCAAAATTACCCGATTTCAAGGGAATTACACCCAATATTAAAATAAATATTTGACACATTTCCAAAATCTTGTTTAAGGTCTACTTATGATTTGGTATCAGCCCCAGTGAAATGCAACTCAAATTTTCTCAAAATGAGTTTCCGATGGCAAAAAATTCTCCTATATAATAATGTTCATCTGTAATATAAATTTCGAATCAAAAAAATTATTTTTTCTTGTTTTGTATAAATTTTTTATGTGTTTTAACATACAAACTCACAAGAAAACATGTGAAAACGATGTGAAAGCCAGAACACACACGATTTATTATATAAAACAAACGAATTTCAAATTACCCGTAAATTACACCTGAGAGCATTACCCACGCGCTACACATGCACATAAAAATTAGACCTGATTCGGGTAATTACCCGCGATTCGGCAACACTGATTGACAGGCTTATGCTATTTTCTCTCGATAAAGAGAGAGAGAGTAGAGAAGAGCGAAAGTTATGGTATTGGTTTGGCATAAGAGGGATTATTTGCTCGACTAAGTCTTCGTCCAGACTTGTAATTTTTGTTGCACATATTCTTGAGTTAATTGTCGAGAGAGGTGAGAACATTTTGGAGGGGTACACAGTTTCACGTGCTCTGCAATTATCTTTTGTTTTGAAATTCGTGCTCATTAATTTAAAGTAGTTATTTGTCTTTTACGTTTTTTATAATTTTATTTCTTCAGTTGTATGAAAAACACAATATAACAAAAAGTAAATGCAATTGTTAATTGTCAGGGGAATTTTGTGGTGTAACAGATTTTTTTTTAGTATATACATACATATGTACATAATTGAATAATTAGAATTTCATAATGTGGATACGAATGCAATTTCAATGCAGAATTTTAAAAAATTGCAGCAAAAAAAGTCTGGACGAGGACTAACAAACATACTTTATTCTTTTCTTTTTCTTTATGGAACTAATTAAACTAATTTTCTTGAAATTTAAAATAAAAAAAAATGATTTTAATAAATTATGTACGATTTGATTGAATACATATTTTTTTTAAAAACATAACGACTGAACACAGTTTAATCTAGGCTACATGTTGCTACATCAGCGAAAAAAACTTACTCGAAGTTATTTTCATTCTATCGTCAAATGCCTAGTTTTTTTCTGGCTGATCGGCGCCGTTACGTCCTAAATTTTAGTCGCCGTTCTCTGTAACGAACTGGAATATATGTACGTATATCCTTAATTTCAAAAAATCAATTGTGCCTACACTTGTGATGAAAATCGGTAACTAGTCTTAGAGCTACACAGTTGAACCCCTTAATTAATTCTATTTTAATCCGTGAAAGGACATGCCTTCCTTATTTTTAAAAATGCATTAAAAGTTTGCGACAGTTTTTAAAATTAATAAAACTCCACTAAATTTCATTACCATCGGCACAAGTATTTTCAATTTTAAAAATTGAATATCAACTTCAATTATAATCAGTGCCTCATTTCTGTAAGGAATGTGAGAACTGTTCGAATCGATATTTTTTATCATCCTGAGAAGCACAGTGTGAAAAAAAAACTGTATTTGTTGATATTTTTGTAAGTTTATTTAAGTTTTTATCTTAGAGCAGTATATTGAGTACAACAGTAGCCTATACCATCTGTTTGTTGATTTCGAGCGCCGGCCCTTTGATATGCGCTCATTGTCAAGGGCATACCGCCGAAAATGATAATAATAATAAAGTTCAAAAGCCGAGACCAGCGCAGGCTTGAAGCAAGGCTGTGTTCTGTCCCCCACACTTTCCTTAGATTGATTAATCCAACGATAAAAATCTGAAGCACCTTTTGCCATTCGGTGGAACATGAGAGAGCTGCTACAGACTATATTTGTCTCCTCGCATATCGATTTAAGGACATTTAGCAAAAACTACTCATCCTTTCAGAAAACGCCAATAAAGTTGGGCTACAAATTAACGCATAGAAAACTTAATTAATGCATATTGGTACTAGAAAGATATCACCATCACGTCAGATAATCGATAATCTAGAGTCCTTCTTATATCTCGGCAGCACCATCAGAAAAGACGCTTGTTTCTATGCCGATATAATGGACAGAATCAACAAAGCCCGGATTGCATTGCACATCATGCACATAATATGTCACGCAAACAACATCTCACACCACACAAAAGCTAGCCAACAGTAAACCCATTGAATATGAAATATGCAAGCGCAAATGGTCCGGGATTGGCCATATATTAAGAAGAACTCCTGATGAGATTGCAAGACAAGCGCTCGAGTGGAACCGACAATGCCATAGAAATCCTGGCAGGCCTCGAAATACGTGGAACATGATAGTAAAGAATGAATGTACATCTCGTAATATGACCTGGAGGAACTCCAAGTAAAGATTCTAGCTAACGATCGAGCAAAGTGGAGAGAATTTGTTGACGCCCTTCGTACTTCACCCTACGTCTCCGCTAGCCACCAACTTGGGCATGACATGAACATGACGCCGGCAGAGCAACTGTGAAAAAATCATCAACTTCTTTGTTGTGGTGAATATGTGCGATGTCCATGTTCAGGCATATCAAAGTATTTTGCGCTAGTGCAATAAAGATGGAATATTTACTACTTTTTTTCTGTCTCTTTTTTTCTATTGCAAATGGTTGCCGACTGAGAATCTCATGGCGAACATTGTTGCTCAGACGTATGCTTCGGCATTGATGTCAGAGCATGAACAAAACATGGACATGAGCGGTCTCCATTAGCCATTTTCGATGTTCGACATGATGCCCATACCAAGTTCATGGCTAGTGGAGACCCCCAGTCATGAAGATTTACTAAAATTTTCAATATGTATTTAGTTTTTTTTTTTGAGTTTTTATATGAATAACCCTGTATAAAATATTACAACCAATATAATTAGGGCCTGTTCATATAAATGCGAACGATAAATTCGATCGAAAATTTACATTAGAAACAAAAAACAAAAATTTGTTTTTGTTTTCAATATAAATATTCGATCGAACCTATCGTTCGCATTTAGATGAACAGGCCCTTATTAAATTTTTCTCAATGCGAGAACTTCTCACAAGTTGCAGAAATGGGGCACAGAATGCAGTGAATTGCAATTGATTCTAGTATTATAAAGCTAGGTTAGGTTAGGTTAGGAAGGGTGCTGCTGTAACACCTCCACTCGGAAAACCAGTTGGGTTCATTGAGATTCCTTTTAATTAGTAGCCGTAAATAAAAATTTAACCCTAAATGTACCCAGGAAAAACCCCTATGAAGGCACTGGATTCCCAGGATGAAGCTCCTGATATCCTTCAGTTTACTCCTTGCGATATCACTAATCCTTTCATGGAAATGTCTGTTCACCCATCTAACTCTATGGTGTTGCAACTTCCGGCAGAAGCTGGCAGATATGTTCAGTGTTTTCTGGTTCCTCTTCACCCCCGCACATCCTACAGAAATCTGGAGTCCTTACTCTGACCGAGCAGTGACCAGCCAATGAGCCTGTGGTGAGTGACAGCACTAATGCTAAAAAAGTACCTTTTTGTACTACGCTGAAATGCAAACAGCTTAAGTTTGATTATCACCCGTCCAGCTCTCGTTGCAAATAGACTCGTTTTTCCTTTTCTTTTCAATAAAACTTTTTGTGTAAAATATAAGTAATCTGTAATTTTAAAAATAAATAAATTGAATTTTGTAATTACATAATTGACTATTAATACGAACAACCCCACAAAGTGGTGACCCCGTCGATTGGTTAAAGAATATTTCAGGATGCAAGACAATATTGGTGGCAGCACGCAGCAAGGCCCGACGCCGAGCACATCAAGTACCGAGCCAACAACCGTTAATCGTGTAGCTGTAAAGGTTCCACCCTTTTGGCCCGATCACGCTGAAATTTGGCTGGCGCAGGTAGAAGCACAATTTGCTGTTGCCGGCATAAGTGGTGACACATCGAAGTTTAATACAGTCATCGCCGCAATAGAATCGAATGTTCTCGTGCAAATATCAGACGCTATTTTAAATCCACCGGAGACCGATAAATACACAAATCTTAGAAAGTGCATAATAGAACGCTATTGTGAGAGCGAACAAAAAAAGACGCAAAAATTACTATCGGAAATTGATTTGGGAGACAAGCGACCGACACAACTCTTAAATGAGTTAAGCACATTGTCAAAGGACAAGGTAACAACTGATTTTTTGAAAACGCTATGGTTGCAGCGTTTGCCAGCGCAAGTCAGAGCAATCTTACAAGCGTCAGATGCTAATCTGACCGAGTTAGCGAAGTTGGCAGACAAAATTATGGAGGTGGGAGAGTTTCAGCATTTATCTGTGGTATCTACAATGCCACAAACTTCTAAAAGCGAATTTGATAGACGACTCGATCGCATAGAGCAACAGATAAATAGCCTTTGTAACAAGAACAATAAAAATGTACGTCGGTCACGATCAAGTTCTACACGACGACAAAAAACAGATGCCACTCCAGCAAAGCAAGTGAGCGACCATTGCTGGTACCATCGGACATTTGGCGAAAAAGCCACAAAATGTCGTCAGCCATGTTCATATCAACAAAATTTGTCAAAAAACTAAATTCATCTTCCGATCTGGCGGGCGGATCTCGAGATGAATGCCAAATAGCCCGTCTTATAATTAATGACAGCATATCGAAACAGAATTTTTTAATCGACACTGGTGCCGACGTTTCGGTGTTACCAGCTGGTAGTGTTGAGGGTTTGCGTGTAGGGATTTTTAGAAAATTGTTTGCTGCTAACGGGTCCCCCATCAAAACCTTCGGTGAGAAAACGTTAAGCATTTCTTTGGGTCTACGTCGCAATTTTACATGGACTTTTTTGGTAGCGAATGTCAACTGTGCTATTATAGGCTCAGATTTTTTGAAGCATTACGATCTTTTGGTTGACATCAAGAGAGGTAAGCTTATCGATCGTACTACGCTGCTTGAGGCAAGGGCACGTCCCGCACGTACTGCCTATGTTCAGATTTTAGCATACGACAAAAAAGATAATTACGCCCAGCTGTTATACGAGTATAGAGAGTTAGGTACGATTAATGCCAACAAGCGCCCAGTGGACTCTACGGTCACGCATCACATTACCACAAACGGTCCTCCCACATACGCTAGCGCACGTCGACTCGCGGGGGATAAGCTCCAAGCTGCAAAAAAAGAGTTTGAGTACTTGATGGAAAAGGGTATATGTAGACCGTCAAAAAGTAATTGGGCCAGCCCACTACATTTGGTAAAAAAGCCAAACGGGGACTGGCGCCCATGCGGCGATTATCGTGCCCTTAACAGCATCACCTTACCCGACAGGTATCCAATACCATTTTTACGTGACATAACGAGTATTATGCACGGAAAGAACATTTTTTCCTCTATCGACTTACAAAGGGCTTACCATCAGATACCCGTGGAGCCATGCGATATACCTAAGACAGCCATAATCACGCCGTTTGGCTTATTTGAGTTTTGTTTCATGACATTTGGTCTACGGAACGCGGCCCAAACGTTCCAACGTCATATTAACGAAGTCTTGAAGGGAATCGATTTCGCTTTTGCATACATCGATGATATCCTCATAGCGTCCGAAACAGAGGAGGAACATGCAAAGCATCTGCGCATCATATTTGATCGCCTTCGCCGATTCCACTTGTGCGTTAATTTCGATAAATGTCAGTTTGGTAAGCGTGAACTCGTATTTTTAGGCCACAAAATTAGCCCCAAAGGACTTACGCCGCCTGAAAACAAGGTCGATTCGATCCGAAATTTTGAAAGACCAATGATTGTGAAGAATTTAAAAAATTTTTGGGCATGCTGAATTTTTACCGCCCATTCATACCGCATGCAATAAAAAATCAAAAATTATTGTTAGAATTGACTCCTGGCAATAAAAAAAACGATAACACCATAATAGAATGGACACCTGAAGCAATGGCTGCTTTTAATGCATGTAAAAACGATATAGCAGAAGCTACTTTTTTGAATTATATGGCTCCGAAAGCATTGATAACGCTTACGACAGATGCTTCAGATGACGCCGTAGGGGCAGTACTGCATCAGATAGTCGAAGGGCAAGTACAACCATTAGGATTTTACTCCAAAAAGTTGACACCATCACAACAAAACTACAGCGCGTACGATAGAGAACTCACGGCGATATACCAAGCAATTCAACATTTCAAATACGCAGTTGAAGGAAGAGAATTCGTCGTTTTTACAGACCACAAGCCAATCATTTTTGCTTTTAAGCAAAAAAGCGAGAAGGCATCACCGCGAAGGATTCGGCAATTAGACTTTATCAGCCAATATACGACGGACATACGACATTTACCTGGGGCTGACAATAACATAGCAGATTTACTCTCCCGCATCAACGCCATAGAGGAGCAAGTAGTAAATTTTGATGAAATGGCCGAGCAGCAAGGCAATGATATTGAACTGCAGGCACTGCTGGACAGCAACACAAACACGTCATTACAGCTCACTAAATTAGCCATCCCACAGTCGACTAAAGAAATTTACTGTCACGTTTCGAAGGATAGAGTAAGACCTTATGTTCCGAAAAATTATCGTCAGGCAATCATACGCAAGCTTCATTCGCTTTCGCATCCAGGCATAAGAGCAACAAAACAATTGGTTTTAAATCACTACGTTTGGCCATCTATATCTGCAGACGTCGCTAGATATGTGCACGCGTGTATTCCTTGTCAGAGAGCAAAAGTACAACGTCATACAAAAGCACCCTTATGTAATTATGCAGCAGTCGATGCCCGCTTCGAACATATAAATATAGACATCGTGGGACCGTTGCCATCATCAAACGGATTCCGATATTGCCTCACGTGTATCGATCGTTTTTCGAGATGGCCCACGGCGATACCACTGACAGACATAACAGCTCAAAGTGTTGCAAGTGGCCTTATGAGAGGATGGATTGCTGTCTACGGCGTCCCCTTGCGTATTACCACCGATTTAGGAAGACATTTCGAGTCAACCATTTTCAGCGAATTAACGAAGTTACTGGGAATTAAGCATTTGCGGACAACGGCCTACCACCCACAGGCAAATGGCATAATTGAGCGATGGCACCGTACACTAAAGACAGCCATTAAGTGTGCTGAAACAAACGACTGGAGTTCTGCACTTCCGCTAATTCTTTTGAGCATGCGATCAACAATAAAAAGTGATATTGGGCTAAGCCCAGCAGAAATCGTTTTCGGCGCTTCTTTAAGAATACCTGGAGCGTTTCTCATTCCTTCAGGAAGAAATATTACGGAAACCGAGTTTGTACAAACACTGCGTAGAACCATTTCAAACTTACCAACTACCCAACCTGTCCGTCACGGGATGCAACGATGTTTCGTTCAACCAGCATTGGCTGACTGCAAGTTTGTATTTGTGAGGGTAGATCATGTGCGTACACCATTGGAGCCCAGTTACGAGGGCCCTTACGAAGTTTTAAACAAACATGATAAGTATTATATTGTAAAAATACGCCAGCGAGAAGCGAAAATCACAATAGATCGCCTAAAGGCTGCGTATATTTTTAGCGAGGACGCTGTGCCAGCTGAAGCGCCACCAACAGAAGGTGGAAACGAATCCGAGAATTCAGAAAATGTTTCAACACATGTGGACACAGACACGTCTCAGGAGACTACCATGCAAAAACAACGCCTTACGTCATCCGGGCGTCACGTCAGAATTCCTCTAAAGTATCGTTAAAGTCTTAACTAGGAGCAGGGTATTGTGGTGAGTGACAGCACTAATGCTAAAAAAGTACCTTTTTGTACTACGCTGAAATGCAAACAGCTTAAGTTTGATTATCACCCGTCCAGCTCTCGTTGCAAATAGACTCGTTTTTTCCTTTTCTTTTCAATAAAACTTTTTGTGTAAAATATAAGTAATCTGTAATTTTAAAAATAAATAAATTGAATTTTGTAATTACATAATTGACTATTAATACGAACAACCCCACAAGCCTATCAATATTCGCATCACCTTCCTATTTTTTGTAATAGGACCAGCACTCAGGGGATGACCCCTACTTATGTAATGCATTTTGCTAGAACTAGGCAAATAGGTTATGGGGAGGAGGATAGGGAGAGTAGTGTCTGTAGGCATTAGATTTGAAGTTTTTTACGTTGAAAGTGACAGAAAAGACTTCCGCAGGTAGTTTGTTCCACATTGTAACAATACGGATAAAAAAATAATTCTCTCTGTAATGCGTTATGCGATTTATTGGCCAATTGACCACAGAAGGGTGGTCTCTGACTGAAGCACGTGTTGTGCGTAAAAATGTGGGAGTTTCAGGGACAACTTCCTTAATTTTATTAGAACACATTCCATTGTAGGAGCGATAGAACAAGGAAATGCACCCCACATTGCATTCATGCTCCAATGAATTAATAGAGTTGGATACCCTACTGACACCGATGAGCTTCTTCGCCCTCCTGTACGTGTTCGAGCAGCTCCAAACTAGACTTTGAAGAGCCGGCCCAGCCACATACATGAGAGTTGTATTCCGTTTTCGGTAGGATATATGTGGTATAAATAGTAAGGACGTCAGATGGGGAAGCATATCTTACACTTTTTCAAAAGTCCTAGGCAGTTGAATGCTTCTTTTGAGACTTAAAAAATGTGTTAGTCCATCGAACATCACACCGAATTTTCATGCCAAGAACATCAAGAGCATTTTCGGTCATGCGTCTATGAGTAATCTTACAAAATCGATCCTATTCGCATGACTCCATTCAGAAATTTTTGTTAAGTTTGGATCTTCCTGAATCAAGTTTTGGCCATATAGCCATCGAGACTACACTCCTCACTACTTCCTATTGTACGGTTGATCTTGAACACCGCTCAATTACTGAGTTCCCTGTAGTAATGACCCATCGGTAATTTAAATGATCTGTCACACTAACGCCGACCCTATTCTTGCCAGCACATCGGCAGTTTAATTTCCCTCAACACTGTTGTGGCCACAAAACCAAAATAATCTGACACTATATTTGTCCATAAGCAAGTTGAGATTATAAAGCCAAGCTCTTTGAGAAATTTCACGCTTCTCTCTCAGTTTTCACTCTTTGCATTAAATCTCATAAAATATCACAATTGTGTGTTAATTATTTTTATTAAAGTCTTTAATTTTATGTACGAGTATTATTTAAATTCTTTACAATTTCACTTCACGAACAATACCACTGGCTGTCTTAATGTCCTTGTATAAATCTTTCGATCCTTCCATCTTTTCTAATGGCGTATTATCCTTTAACTCTTGTATCAGTAACTGTTCACTTAAAGTTGCAGATTCCTCGCCAATATTTTCAGCATAAGCTGATATTTCTGTGTTAAATTCTTCTTTGTTCGAAACTTCGTCTGGTCTTCTAAAATATGGACTGCTACAAAACTTCAATTCTGCATATTTAACTTCTTCGGGATATTGAGTTTTACATTCTTCATAGGGGAAATCATACCAATTACCATGACTTCTACACTTGGCGACATTTAATTTGCATTTATTATAAAAAACCGCTACCTCGGAAGAAGTTTTGCCACAAATTGGCTCATAAGGACCGGAGCAGTCATCGTCGCAAAGAAAACCCTCAGTTAAAGCATTTTTATTTGTGTTTATGGCCAAGGCATTAAGTTTTAAACAGTCAACATCCTTGCAGGGAAACCAGGCTATGGGTATGGCTAAAAAGGGTGGAGACTTAAGGCCGGTAGCATTTTTACCATCAGCATCCAAAGGCAGAAAGGTACGTCTCACATAATACACATGCTCTTCACTGCCTACCATGGCATTTTTAGTTTGAGGTGCCAAATTTGAGGAAGAAGACCATTTTGTTTTGGTTTTAGTTTTTTTGGACTCCGAAGACTCTTCAGAGTTTCTGTGATGTTTCCTTCTTTTCGCTGCCTCCACGATAGCGGAGAAAAGTAATAGTGATGCTAGAGAAATGACAACAACAATTATATATTTTCAATAACATTTTAAAAGTACTTTTTTTACCTAAAACCACTGTTAACTGATAAATTCTCATTTTATTTTTATTTGTTTTATTACAAAAAAGATATTTATTTATTTATTTTTACAACCACCTAAAGATCGTTGATGCAGATCTTTCCACGTCTTTCAAGAAACTGTTTGATTTGGCTCAAACATTCTTTGATTTTCTTCAAAGAATAAAATGAAAGTTTTATTGTTTGATCAAGACTGCAGCTTGAAAAACAAGTTGCTGTTTGTTGCTTTCACAGCGGCAAAAGTTGTTGGTCAGTACCAAAGCTTGTTAACTTTTTCATCTACATTTATCTACATACAAACAAACACGTAACTGGGCCTTGCATCTTCCACTACCTTACAGTTTCTTAAGTTGTTGGTTTGTTGAACAAGTTTTCGGAATAGGGTCATAAGAAATTGTTGGGTGTGAAAATAACACTGCCAGCCAGCCAAGGCATTTTGACTTGCAGACAATCATGAGTAATCCAGATAATGAAAAAAGTTCTTATTGTTATAAATTTTACATTGAATTGAATATTTCATCTTGATAATGCATACAATAAATCAATTAGCGGTTAAAAAGGGAAATCGCAACTCATCTTTAAATGTATTATATTGATTGATCTATAAAATTGGAAAACAGTTAATAATTTTAACATGAAGAGGCGGTATAAGAAAAAAAAATTATTTAAATTAAGTAATTAAAAGTAAAAATATATAGAAAGTGTCTTGAAATGAAATGGGAACATAAAAATTAATTATACAATGATTAGTTTCATTATTTTGATAAAGAAACTTAGACCACTTTCCAACCAAACGGCCAGAGAGTGTAGTAGCACAGAAGATACATTTAATCTTAATAGTTGTCTGTTTACCACCAACTCTAAAGGTATTAACTCTTATAAGGAAAAGCAAAATTGCAAAGTTTAAAAAAATATAACAACTACATAGAAAACTATTTGCATAAATGATGAAAAATTGATAGCGTCTAAGAAGGCAAATGCAAGATTATCATCAGAGCAAATTTTGCCCAGTCAGACAACAGTTTAAAACTATATACATATTTCTCATTAGTCGAAACTATATACATATTTCTCATTAGTCTGGCTTAAAGTCGCATTATAGTGACTATTTCTTAAGTGCGATTAGGCACAGTTTTGCGTCTCACTCACACTTGTTAATGGCTATCTCAACTCACTGTATCGCTTAGAGTTCTCTCATGGATGTAAAAAGATGGTGATAAGTGGTGTAGATTATAAAAAACTCTAGAAGTGGATCTTGGAAATTCCTACTTTCTATACGAAAGTATTGGTCGCTTCTTTCCTACACGCGGTGTGCTTAGAGTTATGATGGTATTTTTGTGTATGGTCCTTCGAGTCGTATATTTGTTGTGGACATTGATGCGACTGCTGTAATATATATAATATATTATATACACAAATTATATAAGGTTCTTTAGTTCCTACAAAGAGCATATGACCTCAATTGAGGTTTCCGCAACCAGTTGGTTTAATATGATTAGCTGATTGGGCTACCGCATCCGATCCTGAAATTGGTGCTGCCAGCATGACCTCCGGCGGGCTAGCTTAGAAGCCTTATCCGACGCCCGTTTCCAGCCGCCTCTAACATGAGGAACAATCGCTGCCAGTAAGTGGCTATCGGTTATTTGACGGCGCAAATGACTCTCCTTCATGATCCAAGTATCGTAGGCACTCAGAATTTGTTAGGAGTCCGGAGCCACCCGGAAACCCTCTGAGACTCTTCACTCGCAACCCCTGATTGTCCGCTGCAGCAGCTACTCCGCATTTCTACGGAGCTTTCCACTATCCGCAACCTGTGGACGCGGCCGGGGTCCAACTGTGAACATATTTACAAAGGCAGCGTTCATGGTGATAGAGCCTCTGGACCCACCAGAACGTCTCTTACTGGATATTGGGCTTCTAAAAAATTAAATACATTAAACTCAACACAATTCTGTGCTTTAAAAGAGACTATGCATGAATTCAGGGCTACGTTGTACTCTTTCTTAATAATAATTTTTATAAAATCTCATTTAGTTGAATATGTGAAGATATAAGGTGAATACTTTCACCTAGAATTTTATAATGCTGAGTTGATTTTATATTCATAAAATATTGGCAAGTACTGGTTAAGATATGTTAAAAAAGCAAAACATGAACTGAGAGGAATTATATTTTTTGTTCATAGCTTAGCACGTTTCTTAAGGCAAATATAACAAGGAAAATGACGTGTTTGATATGGTCCTGGCAGAAATGAATGGTTGCGACCAACATGTTCTAATATTAGTTAATTTAATTATTATTTTTCGAACTGTATTTGTTTCTATATTCTTATGAATTGAATATGCTATAATGTTCGTAACGCTTTTTAAGCCAAATTACATGTGATAATTATTAATGAACAAATAACATCAAAGTTAGTTGTAAATATTCTGACAACAACACATAGTTGAACGGAACAGCCAGCCGTTTTCGAAGGCCACTAAACCTTCCTCATCAGCGTTCTTCTGTGTTTTTGGTCCACTGTGTGCGGTGCCAGTTGATGTAGATGTCTGCCTTATATACGAAACTTTATTGCAAATGGAATATGTGAATTGGTTTGATTCATTGCATTTCAATTTGTTCATGTGTTTTGTAATGTAGGCTCAAAGTTAACATCTTCTATATATATACAATAGTCTTACCATTGTCGTTTGTTCTTTTACTAACTATGCACATGTTTGTTAATTTGCTTATTTTTGTTCTACGGCTGGCTGTTCCGTTCAACTATGTGTTGTTGTCAGAATATTTACAACTAACTTTGATGTTATTTGTTCATTAATAATTATCACATGTAATTTGGCTTAAAAAGCGTTGCGAACATTAGCCTATTCAATTCATAAGAATATGTTCTAATATTTTTAACCGATTCAAAAAAGGAGGGCGTTATCAATTCGTCTTTTTTTCTTTCTTACATTGTTGCTTCATAACTCAGTACATTTTAGGTCGATGGTAAATTTTTTTTTGTCTGAGAGGGTATAGCTTCCAATTGGTCTCATTGTAAAAAAAGTAGGCAGGGACACGCCCACAATTTTTTATTTGATGTTATGATGTTCTACTTATTTGAGTGCTGCGAAAACCTAGCAAACACCTTTGGTTCTTGTAATTATACAATTTTGAAGTTGAAAAAATGGGCGGAGCTACGACCATTAAAATTTATTATTATATTTCACGTGGCTCTACTTAACCGATTTTTGCAAAACTTAACACACACCCTGAGCTTTGACAAACACACAGTATTGCATTTAAAAAATGGGCTAAGGCACGCCCATTAAAACTTAATTTTATATTTCACGTACTTCTTAACCAACAGATTTTCAATTCTTTTTTTTGTTTGAAAGAGTTTACTTCCTTTGGTCTTTGGTCCCATAAACTTTTTTCGAAAATGTTCTATCAGATCTTTGCATTGAACTCGTTTTTTTGGCTCGGTTTTGTTTTTAAATTTATAAAAAATTATTTTATTTATTGGCGATATAAATTTTCCTTGAATATATCTACCTCATATCTCCACGTTCTAAAGGTATCCCAAACAAAAATTTAACTTTTTCAAACTCGCTCTCACTGTTCTAAATGTCCCAAAGGTATCCCTTACGCCCTATCATCACACAGACTGTCTTACAAATGTGACTATGATGGCGTTACCGTACAGTGTTTTTAACAGTGTGTGAATTTAATCAAACTTTGAAAATAGTTATTAATAGATTTATAGGAGATTAGCCAAATAAAAGGAACTATAGCACACAGTAGAACAATCTATAGGACATCCTCCAATACCGAGATGCAACAATATCTTAGAAAAGTGCCTGGTTGGCCAAGCTCGACCAATCACTAACACTGATCAGATACTAGACATTTAAGAGGCTTCTCCCAGCGATTCTCCTTGACAAAACCACACCAATCACCGGAAGAAACATATTCTTCTTACTGGGGTGGAACGATATCCGCGGACTTGTTTCCCAATCGCAATTATAATTTCTTAAGCCTTAGAACGAAGTCTAACAGCGACTTTCAGTCACTAGAACGATGTCGTCATCTTGCGTCATCTTCGACTAAACCCCCATAGGCGGGTCAGCTGCTGGGCCAATGTTGTCTGTAGTTCCAGTCAAACCTCGAAGTTTCAAACCGAAAAGATTCCCTTCTAACGCCTTTTGAACTCAGGGTAATTCAAGGTGACATTGCACTTTTACCAGGCAATTATGAAGCTACTTCCTTTAATAAATAGTATGTGCACATCCCTTGCATAGTATTATGGGTAACCGGTTAAAGGCAATGCCTGGAAAAGAAAAATTATCCAGACTGGGATCTGCGGAATTGTCTCATCAAAGAGTTACCCTTGTGGGAACTAGAGATGTCAAATAGTTTTTCAAACCTAAAACTTTCACAGAACTACATATGTACCTCTCTATTATTTTTAATTTAAATTTTTGCCAAAAACCACAAGTTGTACTATGAATCATAAAACAAAAACCGCAGAAACTAGAAAAGATGTTCAAATCTAAAAAAAAAGTTTCACTAGAATTTAAACAATTTAAACTTTTTAAAAGGTGTTCGTTCGATATCGCCAAACATTTGTCATTTACTATTTTAAATAATCTAATTTTGATTAATCTCTCTCGTCTTTATTTGTCACTTAAAGAGTGGCCCAATTTTCTAATTTACTACCAGTATATTGAAATTTAACCACAAATAACTTTGATACCTTTAATCTTTAATCTGATAATTATACTTTAGAAAATACAATAATTCTCAGAAACTCAAAAGCACCTTGTTTAAGAAAAGACATAATCTTGATTAACAAACATAATTTAACAAACCATTTAGTGTGAAAGCAGACTTAATATATAAAGTCTTGACATTGATGGGATATTATGTAGTCTTACAAAATGTTTTCAAGTGTTAAATTATTGGGTAAGTTTTTCTTTTAAACGGAAGAAAAATTAATATTTAAATTTCTTACCGAAATCCTTTAAATCTGTAGTATTTTTCCTGCTGGCTTTTGCCTGCTGTCAAGGCTCTAGTGTAAAATTAATAAAACATGCCCGCTCAAATGGCAATACGGACAATTCTCCCCAAGTTGTTTATTATTCCCAAAGTGGTGAACATCATTTAAGAAAGGACAAGCCCAAGGAGCCTCAAATTATTGAGGAAGATTTTGAAGAAGCCGACGAACAGGAAGAAAATGGTGAACGCAAAGTTCCTGATTATTTGTATCCTGCCACTATGCCCTTGATGAAGGAAAATGTTAAACTCATGATGCCACAAATGCCTAATTATGCAATGTATGGTTTGGAAAATCGTTTGGCTTTGAATGATTTGGAGACTTCCTCCAACTACTGGAATACGCAACATATGCCTTGGGCTAATCCAAATTTGTTGTTTGGTTTAAATTTAAATGCTAACACTGGTTTGTATGGCGATAAAAGGCCTTCGAAGAAGCCAACGACAGAAAAGGAAGAACCAAGCCCAATGCCCATGCAACCAACCGCCATTTTGCCGTTGATCATAGCTGGCCCACCAGGACCGCCAGGCCCACCTGGCCCACCCGGACCTCAAGGTCCTGTTGGCAGAATGGGACCACAGGGTAAGACTGGACCTCAAGGTCCTGCAGGCCCTCCTGGACCTCCCAGTGCTGGAAGTGCCTCAAATAATGCTTATGCTGCCTTAGGACAAAATCATGGTGTCTGGTATAGTGGAAGCAAGCCACTAATACCTATTCTACAGCCAAACGGTAACAATTACAACAACAACGAAGAATAAATATTTAATATTGTATATAAAAGCACTCTAGTTTCCTTTGGTTTCCGATGAAATTTCAATGAAATGAAATTTTTTGGGAATCTAAACCGCAACTCTTAGACCTATAGTCAAGTGCACTACCTACTGATTCAAAAGGCAAAACCGCAAGTCTGTTATATTACTAGTGTAAAGCTAGTGCTTTTCTTTATGTGGAACGATTTTCCGGTTCCTACTATGCGCCAGTTTCGAATATGCGCCATCTTCAGTGTTCTACACTGAAAGAAAAACCTTTGTTAAAATATTGATGTAAGTACATGTCAAATGGTGTCTTGCGCTTGGATTGCAACTGAAAATTCAGAGATAATTGATTGAGTCAGTATTTGGGGTTTTCGGGAATGTTATTTTTGAATTTTTAGTCATGTTGTAAACTAATCTGTGATCTTAAGGAATGACTGGAGCATTTACTTTCTTTTTAAAGCGCATGCTTAAGTTAACACAAAATAAACTTTTGCAGATCAACAAAGAAATTTTCAGGGCATAGCTGTAGTAGAAGCAACTTCAGAAGATGTGAAAGCCACCGTCTGAGAGTCGTATCTTAGCCTGTGTCAACTGGTCTTTAGGTAAATCAAAAAAACTTATAATGATTTTTGAGGACATCCTTTAATACAACGGTTCTCAAATGGGGGTCCGTATGAAAATTCCAAGGGGTCCGCGAAGAGCTAAACAAATATTGTTATGATTCCTCAAAAGTTAATATTAATAAGATTTACTAATATGTATAATAAATGTAAAACGTATATTTTGCATTGCGGTAGGCCGTGCTACTATTAAAATTTCTGAAGGGGTCCCCGAAGAAAGAGCTTTTGAGAACCTATGCTTTAATATTTCCGTAGTTATTAGGTATGTTCATATTGAACTATGTAAAGTAAGAAAAGTTTGAGAAACTTGCATAATACGATATTATTCCATAGCCAGGCGTTTCTAAAATCTTTTCATATAAGGTACGGACCAGGCTCTACTTTATAATGTTTCGCCACTGAGATGCTATTATTCCCATTTAGTTGGTCATTGATCATGTCGCTAATAAGGGGACACTCTGGAAAAATATGACAGTGAAAATATCTTACTTTTTCTAAAACGGAGAAAGAAGGTTTTTGGCCACAGTGGTCATTTCCCTCATAGAACTCAAAGTGAGATTTTTTCACTAAGTCATCTTTTTTCAAGAGTTTCTAAAAAATTTCACAAATATAATTCAGATATTTTGTAAATGTAGTTTAATAGTATGTGTTATTGTCTTTATTTTCCACTAGATTTGAATATTCCACAGTGATCCTTTATATAAAAAAATCCTTTAATTTCAGTGTGTACTTTATTGAAAAAATATCGCATGCGATGTTTAAAAAAAAAACTTATTTAACTCGATGAATTTATGTTTACACTCTCTAAAATCCTTTCATATAAGGTCCCGACCGGACTCTAATGCTTTGCTTTATAATGTTTCGTCACTGATACCATTTTTATGTTAGTTGGTCATTGATGATGTTCGAACGCCAAAGGGAGGAAGTTTGGCATGTATTTTTGGGTATCGGAGAGGTCAAATCGCTGATTGAACTATTCTTTTATAAGGACATCCCGAATATATATGTAATGGGCGTTAGCTACGAGTGGTTGGTTAATGGTTTTATGTTGGGTCTTTTGTTGGCCAAACTATCTCTTGTTGAAAAGTAACCAGGTCCTTTAGTAGGCTTTTTGTGCTGTGAGGACATCTTCCAACGCGACAACTACATTCCTAGTACATATTTTGCCACTTAAAATATTAGTTTTATTCAACAAACGCTATTCTAAAATTTCATATGAGAAACTGCGGCAACTTATGATACTTTAAGTAAGCAGATTTATACTCCTTTCTGCCACTTATCAAGAAGCTTAAGATTTCCGATTTAAGAACTTCACGAGTACCTCCTTCAAAGAACTTAAGAAGAAGAAACATAAACTAGTATGGAAACTTCGTTTAAGCTGTTGTGCATTTCTCTGAAACCTAAGCGAATATAAATAATTGTGTCTATTCTGGAATACGCGTCGAATTGGTGAAAGTTACATGGAAAACGATAAAAAAAATGGGTGTGTTTGTTTTAATGGAAATTTTCACTTCTTCGGCGCATTTTCCAGAATAGCCACCAATGTTTCAATATTTAAAAAATTTTCTTTTTTAGTTAATTCAAAACACTTTATAATTTTAAAATATTCTATATTTTTTTCGTAATAAATAATAAATAAATTTAACTAACTAAATAATAAAATTAACAATTTACAAAATGACTAAGAGCTTAATTAGGGTTTTATTACGTTGGCATCCTCCTCAGGCTTTTGTTCCGACTGTAGCACTTCTTGTTGAACCGAAGTTGCCTTATCAGTAGTAGCTTCCGCAACAAGAGTACTATCATTATTACCACTGATCTCGTTAACAGTTTCTTTTTCCCCTTCAGGAATAACTGTTGTAGATTCAGCTTCAGCTTCAGATTCATCCTCATCATCGTCATCGCCTATGACCTGTTCAATAGTTTGTTGCAGGAAATGTTCGAATAATTGGAAATATTGTTGGGCACTGGTGGCTACCTGTTGGCTATTGGACAACTCCGTCACTTTCTTGATAGCATCGCGTATTAAAATCAAAACAGAGGTGTTGGGAGCGACAGTGCTGGAGGGTGTAATGGGGGCGATAGGAGAACTGGGTTCCCTTTCAGAACTTTGCTCAATTTCATTATTGCTAATCGCTTCAGAAACCTCACGTCTGAGTCTGCGTCCAAAATATTCATCATCATCTTCCTCAAAATTTTCTTCGTTGTCTTCATCACTGCCCTCATGCGAATCGTCTACCGATTGCTCATAAGCCTGTTGGCGTGTTATGACAGCTTGATGTTGCAACTCGGCATCATCTTCCTCATCATCTTCATCAGAATCTTCGCCCGAATCATCTTCGGAATAAGCCTGGCGAGCACTTCTCACATTAGCCTCTATGCCTTCATAATCTAATTTGTGTTCTATTGCACTTTTGTTTTCAGCTGCTCCGCGTAAAGTGGCTGCTTCCAATGAAGCATTAAGGCAGATAATGGTACACAACACCAACAATATTTTGCACTTCATATTTTTTATATAATTTTTTTTTTTTTGATCGCAACTCGTTCTTTTTACTCCCACAGTTTAAATTATTTAACTGAGTATAAACATTTATACGTATTGGGCTTTTATAGGTTTGTCTTTCTTTCTTCTCAGCCAAAAAAGTAAAAAAAAAAAACAAAAAATGATAAAAAAGTTCATGCATACAAAGTTGTTAAAGAAATTAACAACAAGTAATGAAAATCATCATGATCATCTCAATGATGATGGAGAAGAAATAAAAATGAAAGTAAAAACAATTTTTTATGCAACTGCGACGCTTTTACCACAAAAATTAAATAGTACAAAAAAAAAACAAAATCCATATTCATATTATTCATATTTTTGTGTGCTTTAATTGTTAATATTTTTTTTAGTTTTTATGCATTTTAGTTTTTATTATCGATCGCTACTGTCATCACCTCTTTCAGTCATCGTGATCTGCATAGTGATATGAAAGTGTTATTCTGAAGATATATTTTTATTACTTTTCACTCTCTTTTTGAAACTTTTTTAACCAACATTATCCAGAAATAACGAAAAATGCTCCAATTTTTTTTTATTCAGCAATAGCTCAAATGTAAAGGAAGGCGATTATAAACCTGCTTAACAAAGAAAGCTTGTTTCATTAGAGTCTAACGTGTTAGATTCGAATAACATTAGTAGTTTTTTTTTTGTTGTAATGATGCAGAATTGGAAGAACTTTTGTAAAAAAATATTTAACCGATTTTGAATAGCATTATAGGCAAGACATATAAAAAGGTTTTATTTAACTGAATGTAAATTGTTTTTAACTTTTTAGTGCTTATTTTTGAATTCGGTTTAATTTGTTTTAAAAGTTTTATTTTGCACTTCCAGTGCCAATTTTATATTTCTAGGGGCGTGGTGACTCCCAATTTGGCAAATATTAGTGTCCGCCCTCTTTTCTAAATTCAACATCGCATCACTTTCACAGCCCAAGGTGTGTGCCAAGTTTCTTAAAAATCAAACCATGCGAAATATAATATTAATGTTTGATGGGCATGGCCCCGCTCACTTCCTTAAGCACAAAATTATGTCAGTCTAAGAGCCGAAATTATTTGGCAAGTTTCGTGGGAATCATATAAGTAGAAGTACATACATATAATTTAATACTAAACTTTCATGGGCGTGGCCCCGCCTACTTTTTTGAACACAACATTAAATATTTTTCAGGGATCAAGGTGTGTAAAAAGTTTCGTAAAAATAAGTAAATTAGAAGCATGTGAAATATAACATTAAATTTGAGTGGACTGGACTCTGCCCACTTTTTTAAATGCAATATTGTGTCTTTTTAAAACCTCAAGGTGTTTGCCAAGTTTTGTAAAAATCGATTAAGTACAAGCACGCGAAGCATAATGTAAAATTTTAATGGGAATAGCCTTGTCTACTTTTTTGAATGCACGATTGCGTCTTTTTTCTTAAAGTTTATGGCGTGTGCCAATTTTCGTAAAAATCGGTCAAAAAGAAGCACGAGAAATATGATATTAAGTTTTAATGGGAGTGGTTCCGCCCATTTGTTCAACTTCGAGATTGAGATTAAGAGAGTCTAACGTGCTTTTGCTAAGTTTCGTAGGAATCGGATAAGTAATATATCATAAAATCAAAGAAAAAAATTAGTGGGCGTATGCCCGCCCACATTTTTTATAATGGGACCAAATGAAAGCTATAACCCTCATACAAAAAATTAGCTTTTAAAATCGGAGACAGAGTTATGAAGTAACATAACCCACAAAAAAATACCAAATACAAAAAAGCCTCAAATTATGAATTTTAAAATTAAGTACATACATATTAGAGTTCGACCGATTAATCGGCTTCGGGTTCGGCCAGAAATTGATAATCGGCCAACATTCGGCCTATGCCAAAAATCGGCCGATTAGCCGAAGCCGAATATTTTTCATTCCAAGCTTGAAATATAAAATTATGTTTGGTCGTTGCTCGCCGACAGTTTCTATTGTGTTTAACGTTTTGAAAGGGTTGCTTTGAAATACAACCCTGTTGCTTTCTATTTTCTTTTACTTGGACGTTCTTGTGAGTGATCATATGAAAAAGAAATTGCAAAATAGTTTTATTTTTCTTGTTATGTATCCAATAGATATTACAGCTATTTCAGTTATCTCAAAAAAGCAACCTTTTTTCTTAATTCATATAAAACAAGTATCATTTTTGAAATTTAAAACATTCGGCTTCGGCTTCAGTTTTGGCCGAAGTTTAAGATGTTAGCCGAAGTTCGGCTTCGGCTTCGGCCAAAAAAAAAACGCCTTCGGTCGTTCTCTAGTATCCAATAGATATTACAGCTATTTCAGTGATCTCAAAAAAGCAAAATTTTTTCTTAATTCATATAAAACGTAAGTATCATTTTTAAAATTTAAAACATTCGGCTTCGGCTTCGGTTTTGGCCGAAGTTCGGCTTCGGCTTCGGCAAAAAAAAAACGCCTTCGGTCGATCTCTAATACATATACATATATTGTTCTTGGAGTAGAGCTACATAGATTTTTTTTTAGTAAATTTAGTAAAAATGCAAAATTAGGATAATGAAAGACGTATTTGCATTTGCTCCTCTTTCACGCACTCGAGTCATTAATTCGTAGGCACGGCCCCCAGCAATTTGATAATAATGCGGTTGTTAAACTTTTTCGCTGAACACGGCACTCGAAGGTCTTGCTGCAGCCAATAAGCTTGTTAAGATGCCACACATGCGTCTCTCAGCGCGGATGCCATTTAAAATAAATTATTTTTGAAAACCATTAAAGATATTTAATAAAATAAAGCTATCTATTCAATGAAAGAAACATCAAAAATTTGCACAATACCAGCGCGAGCCCGACAGACTTCTTTCTGTCAAAAAAATAGTTTCGGTAGTGCAGAAATCAGCCTTATCAGGTTTTGGTTCTATGTTTTAAATTAAATTGAAATATCTCCTAAGTTTCAGAGAAGTGTAGATTTATTTAGCTGTATAACATACATTCGGACAAAACAATAAATATCTTGAATGTTCCTGGTGTTGGCCAACAGTCTAGAAAAATCCTTGCGCACTCATGCTCATGCATGCCTCTGAAGATATAAAATTCCAAATTTCTAACACAACAATTTGATGAGAATCGAAACATGAATTTAAAAAACTTAAGCTATGTACACACGGTTGTCAGATCTTACAATATTGTTAGATCTGGCAATGTGCTGACATTGTACTGACAATCAAAAATTGCAAGTGTATGGCAGATTGACAGTTCACACGGTTGTATCAAATTTGTCACGAAATCTTACAATTTATTGCTAGATGATTGTATGACAATAAAATCAGCTGACAAAATCGTCAGCAAAAAAATTGTAAGTTCACACGGTTGTCATATGCAAAAATTGCCAGACATTATTATGCGTTGCCAGACTCAAAGCGCTTGTTAGAAATTGTTAAATATCAATCGTTTGTGGTGGTGTTAAATGTAAAAAGTGAAAATATTAATTATTATGGACCATAAAGAAGCAACTGCAATGATTTTGGCTGCATATATTTTATTAAATATATTTTCTTTAAAATCAAGCGTGTACAGTGTTGCCCATAGAAATAATTCTCTTACAATGACGCCATTGTCAGATGCACGAACTTCGCGCATCTGACAATATTAAAATGTCTGACAAATAGCTGGCAATAATTTTACAATGTGTTCGCACGATTGTAAGATGTCTGACAATTTGTTGTCAGCTGCTAGTCTTGCAATGGACTGACAATGATTTTTCTGGCAACGACGTCTGACAAAAATTGCCAGTTCACACGGTTGTAAGAAATTTTGAGCACATTTTACTGGCAATATTGTAAGATCTGACAACCGTCTGTACATAGCTTTACTTTTAAAAATTTTAATCGATTACCGTTTTATAAGTTTCTACATCACTGAACACAATTTCATTTTATTTAACGTGTAACAAAAGCTTTTGTCTCCGACTTTCTTATGATAATTTTTATTTAAAATATTGTTTGTTTTTTTATTTGTGTGAAGCTCGAACAAAAGGCTTTCAATTGTTAAGCCCTTTTTGAGTTGGTTTTTAATTTTCTTAAGTAGTTTTTTTACTTATCTAGCATGTGCATATTTTATGAAACCAAATTTCCATTGAAAAAGTTCATAAAAAAACTCATATAAAATGTTATATAACACTTTGTTAGCGTTTGAAATTAGAAGCGCTTTAAATGAACAGATGATGTGTATGAATAAATCAAAGAGCTAAATTGAAATTAACAACAGATTGTTATTAGTGGCTTTAGAGATGCTTTTATTGACTATAATAATGAGTTTGTTTAAAATACACAAACACATACAGTCGCGTCATAAGACCAGCATAAATAAGATACGCGACAAAGTGATAAGTTTACTTAGTATTTTTTGTTTGTTTAGTGGGTAATATAATCGGGAATTAATGTGCTTAATAAGAACGTATGTAAATAACATTATACAATAAAATCAAACTTTTTCCAAAATAACAAGGTATTAGCATCTGATTCTGGTAGAGGTGGCCAATAAAAAAAATATAAGCACGAGATTTTACGCCTGTAGCTGTTATTAAGAAAGGTTTGTCATTAAGTTTGACTTTTTCTACATTCTTCTTTTTATTGTAAAATCTTACGCGAACCATTTTTGTGGAGCTCTTCTCTGTGTGGGTATTTTTCGTCAATTTTGAAATAGCAGAAAAAAGTAACCTACAACGGGGTCATAACGGGTTAAAATGTTGTACAAAAATATGAGACATAAAATTCTTTTATAGCAAAAAAAAAAGTAACCTACAACGGGGTCATAACGGGTTAAAATGTTGTACAAAAATATGAGACATAAAATTTTTTTATCGGACGTCTACCCTGTGATTCGAAACGAAAGAAAATGCTTTCGGATTTGTGTGTTAATAATACGTAAATTCGAGAGTATTTTGCAATTTAACTATAGCATGTGCTTAGGAGTTTGTTTTAAAGTTGTACGAGGACATTTTTGTCAAATATTTTAACCTTCCCTCTTTTTCTTCCTCTTTTTAAAGAAAATAGCAGTGCACCACTTCGTCATAATCCAAGTTTAGCGGTCGAAAATACAGAACTTGGCAGCACTGTTTTCTTCCAAAGTTGTTTAATGCAAATAATTCAAATATGTCGCAAAAATCTGAAAGTATCTTAGTAAATTAATAAGTTTATGATCGTTGAACAAATTTGATGAATTTCCTAACGTACCCTTTTTTTTAAATAAACAAAAAATGCAAAGCTAGGAATAAAACCTGCGAGCCTTTGGCTCCTAGACCACCTAGACTAGTATGCTGCATACTAGCTAAGATGACACTAAAAAAATGTTTGAATCTGCGTGGTTGGTTTGTTATTTTTGAACAAAAATATTATTAAAAATTACAAACGTTTTTTATTTGTGCTTCTACTTCTGAAAGTGAAATAACTCCTCTGCCTCCGCTAATTTATTAGCTTCAGTTTTCAACTAGACTCCCTGAAAAGCTCCCTCTTTGTTCAGTTGTTTTGGTGGTAGTACAATCTATTTATATGAAATTTTTACACAAGATTACGAAATGGTGAATTATTTTGCATCATTAGCTCCAAAAACTCATTTTTTGAGCTATGACACTATTGAAGTAAATCAGCGATATGTTGAAATTCATCGATAATTTTCGATTAAGAATATCAATTTGAAGTAAGAGTTGGCTAAATTAGTTCGCACGTTGACTACAAAACCGAAGGTCCTGGTTTCGAGCCCGGTCTCCAACAGTCATTAAAAAAATATCAATATATCGTATTCTTCTAATGTGCATTAGTGTCCTTTGTATCAGTTGTGGGAAACATTCTAGCGATGCAGGGGCATAAGGCACTGGTCACTAAAAACTATACCGACTACATCAGATACTAATACTAATGTAACATCAGAATGTTAACGCCCTCCTTCGTTACCAATAAAATGGCTACTAAATACAACATCAAAATTTAATACACTTCATTTGACACCAGAAGGCGAGGCAACACTGCATTATCAAAAAGCGTGTAAAAAGCAGAGCTGTAAAAGAATGAAGCTTTCCACCACCTGTATTCTCTATCGCTATCCCTTCCCTCACCCTCTCTCACTATCTTCTCTTCAACTAACAGATAACACAAAGGGATCATTGTATTGGACCCAAGTGAGCTGGACTCTAAATTTCACCCTTCCCTACAAGCAACCTGATAACATAACCTAAGCTAATCGAAGTAACTCAAAACAATATCGTTTTGTGTTGATGTTGATGACTGGAATAAGGGTGAATACTCGTAGTTTTTCCTTCTTCTTTTGCAGGGTGGCACAGAATGAGCTATATATTTTTTTTAAATGGTTTAACATTTTTTATTTAAGCGGTCATTATAATTTTGTTTTTAAATACAGTATATTATTGGGGAATTTTTCGCAATTAGCTTTGAAAAATGATATCCAATGATGTCCAGTTTCTGCTTCTTACATGCGTGCTATTTTTAGCATATTTTCCATATCTTTTCGCAAAATTTCGGGTGTAATGGCCATGATTTAATTTCGAATGTTGGTGCTTAGTTGGAGTATGGTTCCTTCGCTTGTGCGCGAAATAATGAGGTCGCCGAATATGTCCCTTAACAAAGCCATTGAGGCACCTGCATTATGTGCTGTGGCTCCATCTTGTTGAAACCACAAGTTTGAATGGTTTTCACAGCTGGCCTAACAAAATTTTCCAACATCGTCCGATATGCACCACCGCTGACAGAGATGGAGACACCACTTTCATTTAAAAAAAAAAATATGGGCCAATTATCCTTTCGGAGGATACACCGCACCAAACAGTATACTTAAGTTGGTGTGATTGTCGCTGATGAACTGCTCTTGGATTTTCCGTAGCCCAAATCCTGCAGCTTTGCTTGTTAACATACCCATTTAATAGGAAATGGGCTTCATCGCTCATTACCAAATTGTGAATAAAGTCTGGATTTTCCTCCGCTTCTTTTGAAAAATAAAATTCAATTATTTTTGTACGTTGTTCGATCGTGTAATGATTCATAATCTATTCCCCAAATCAAATCAAATCATATAGCTCATTCTGCCCCACCCTGTACAATTAAAATTAAAAATATTTAAATATGATGAGCTTTGTGGATTTTAGCGCTTTTTAGATTTAGAAAGATTTTATAATTTTTAATAGTATGAATAAACAAGTGGCAACAAATCATTTAGATAATGCTCTCATTTATTAATCTCTTGATGTTGTTTTAATAAAAAGAAAGCGTCCATATTACTTTTACGCGCGCTCCATTTACCTTTAAATAACAGTTATATGACTTTCGTTTCTTTTTTCTTAATTTAAGTACCGGTTTAAAGTTGTTTATGTTTTTTTACAATATTTACTTATTCGATTTCTTAATTTTCTACTTGAGTAGAAGTAAGTTACTGTTGTTAATCATTAACGTGTAGCTGATGCCAGTTTACACATTTTACCGTTTTATTTAAAAAAATATTTGTAGTGTTTTCAGGTTTGTATCGTCTCTGTGAAGATTCTTTGATAGTCCAATAAAAAATTAAGAGGTCAACTAACTACCCGTCATTAATTTAGTGTTTAATTTAAATTTTATTTAACGCTTTTATCACCACACATATATTTCATAAATCTATTTCTTAGACAGGCTAGGGGACATTTGAGCTTGATGTGTATATACTGGCTATATTAGAGTAAAGGCCTCGGAGTCTATGAAATTTTTAAATAGACAGGGTTGTATTTTTCGTAGATCGTGCGATTGCGTAGGATACTGAGTTGTGGCTTTAAAGAATTAAAATCTTATTTCTGCAATATTATTTGAAAAAAATCTCCTCTTATATTCTGATAAAAAATCAACAAACCCTGCTGTAAAATAAATCTCAAAACTTCACAGAGATTACAAACGAACTGCACAGTCTTTCAGGCAGAGATCTACAGATTTTTGGAGAGCAACATCTTTTCCAAAAACAAGAAGGTATTATAAGCCTATTGTTTGTAGGTTTGATCATACTAACTTCATGTTTTATCTACAATACTTTCGGTAAAATAAATTAAGTACATAGTTAAAAGTAGGCAATAAAAATGTTTTTATTAGCAGGGAAATTTAGATCCACTTATTTCAATAAAAAAAGAAAAGAAAAACATACCAAAATCAACTTCAATTAATTTTCTATAAATTGATGAAATTTGTAATGTGAAAAGTCAGTTCAAATAACTAAAATGAGTTTGGCAGTTGCAGCAACAATGTGCTTAGGTTGGTGGCAATTAAAGTAAATTTTTGTAACAATTCAAAAAGAAAATCTTTCTTAGTTTTATTTGTGAACTATGAGATAAGTTCGAGTAAACCAATTACAAATATAAAATCCACGAACTCGATGCCAATTAAACATGCAATCCAGGCAAGGCAATTTCATACTCCAGATGATGAATACTACGAGTATTATGATGATGAGCAAGAACAACACGATCAGCAAGAGGATGAAACACAGCAGTCATTAAGTGCACAGCATTATGATGGTGCTAAAACAGAAAATGAGGTTTTAAGTGATGAAAATGATACTGAGAGCGAGAGCGAGGAACTAGATGAGGAGGAAGAGCATGAATCTCCACAGCCTTTAAGTCATGCTAACGGAAAAAAGCCACACACTTCTGAAGAGGATCAAAATGGTGACTACAATGAGTTCGACGAGCAGAAAGATTACGAAGAAGCGAAAGATGAGGAGGAGCAAGAGGAAGATGAAGATGATGTCGCGGAAAATGAGGACGAAGTATTACGTTTTATGGAAAATGGTGCCTTACTAAGCAATCTATTCGATATACTCTAAAAGGATTACGATTTTAAAAGTTTAAGGAATAATTTCTTAATCGGTCTCAATTTCAGTACTTTCAATTCTTATTGAATGATTAAGAAATTATTCCTGATTAAAGTTCATTCTAGCTCAATTCAATTTAAATATGTAACATGCAATTTCTTTTTATTTAAGTTTAACTATACATTAAGTTATTTATGAGTAATTTTCGCTCAAAATAAATTATAGTATAAAGTTTTTTAATTGTTTTCATGGAAGTTAACTTGCTTCTAATTATTTTCACCGGCCTAGAGTGTCTTGAGAAAATTACTGCGATGACGATTGGTTAGTCGGATGTCAGTGCTCTTCTCAGGGTCCTTCAGATGGTTTGTTACTACCGCATTAGAGCTTGTGGTTTTTATTCTGTCTACATTATCGATTGCTTTTATTTCATTGGATAACGTTAAGGTAATGTTGTGTCCATTTATTGTTAGAGAAAGCGGTAAACTGGACTGGCTATTTAAAACAATGGGTATGGTGATATAAGTAACTGCAAAAGATTGTTGCATGGCATCGGGTTTTATTTCGTCAAGCTGCTATAAAGTAAGAGAATAAATGAAATGAGTTTTAATAAATATTTTTTTATTACAACTGTACAAAATGGCCCACGATGTCGACCGGAAACGTTCGATCGTTTTGTTATATTGAAAACATAATCAAATTTTCTTATTTGATTATTGTCTTCAAAACAAGTTGCCGATCATACGTTTTCTGTCGAGATCGCGGAACAGAAAAGTCGTGTCCCCAAGACCATTTTCAAAATTGTATTAAACATTATTTAAAGAATTCTTGTGTGGTTACGGTGTTCAAATTTCGTTTAATTTTTTTTATTTTTTGGAGAAATATGTATATTATTTTGTATAAAAATTATTTGCATAAGCTTTTTGTAAAAAAATTTTATATAAAAATTCAAAGTTTAACTTCTCTCTATAAAATAGAGAAAGTTGTTGATTTCACCACCATTTTCGAAAATTAAATTTTCAACAGACCTCGACGTTTTGAGGTCAGGGAAATTTATTCTGATCATGTTTAGGATAATATCAGTGTAAGTCTTAGCTTAGAGGGATGTTCCAGAGGGAGTTGGCCTACAGGGCATATATTTTTATTTCAGTATATACTAGAATTTGTACTTACAATTCTCTTAACTTCCGATTTTTTTAAAAAGCTCCATGGTGTCGCCCCCTCTTTATTAATTTCTCTATATTCCTCATCTGTCAAATCGGCCATATGATGTTCAGGTGGTAAAAAGTTAATTTCAAAATCTTTTCTCTCTTCGGCTTGTGAATGAATTTGCTCTCTATCGATAACTTTCAACTCTGTATTATCTAAAACATTCGGAAAATCCAACAAGTCTGTGTCTTCTGTTTTTGAAGAATTATGTAATGGAAGAAGAGAAACTGATTCCAATTTTACTTTAATGCTTTTTGCTATTATTTCAATTGGATTGGACTCGGTTATGTTTGCTGTTGTTGTAACTGTTTCCATATCGGAAGGGGATTGTAATTTTGTTGGTAGTGCTAGACATGTAGAGCAGATTGTAAATAGTAGGGGCGCTGAAATTAAAACTAAGATATGTAAGTCAAAATGCTGTTTAATAAAAGCTTTCCAGAAAATAAAATAATTTTATATATTCACTGAAACCTTGGATTAATAATAAATAACAACAAAAATATTTTTTTAATTAATTTCATTTGGAAGTTCAAACTCCGGGGATATATTCTGTCATTTGAAACGAAGGAAATAACATATAAATTCAAAAGTATTTTCTTTCGTTACGAATTACAGAGTAAACCCCGTGGTTCTGTCACTAAAAGTACAGATACAGTAACAGTGGGATAGCTAATCCAAACCACTCGTTAAATCTAGTTGATGTAATAAGTGTTCTACCTTCATTTCGTGAAATCTCTCAAGCCTTTTAACTTTCTTAAAGATTCAATAGTTAAAAGCATTATAAAGTAATATGATTCGCTATTTGTGTAATTTCTTTCGATAAAATCTGCAGTGGTGCCACCATTTGAGACAATAGAAATAAATTAAGAGTCCTTCGAACCAGTTTCTCGTCACAATCTGAAAATGCAATGACCCACCGAAGCAAATACAAGTAGAACAATGCATTTATGATCTTAAGCTGCTCCAAACATCATATACATGTTGTTAACTTAATTTAGAAAGGCCCTAACTCATAGTTTTTTTTGAAATCGAGTTTTTTTTTATAGTTCGATAGAAGAACATCTAATGTATCGAAAAATGCAAAAATATCGATATAAAAAAAAAAATTAGTTCTGTATGTATTTGCTCACTCAATTATTTTCTACTTTCTTAAATAATATTATAATATAAAAAAATTGAGTTTCAGCCAACATATTTTTTATAATAATAGTTTTTTCAAATCGATATTAAACTTTTTACCTAATCCGCGTTTTTGTACCATTTTTCCTAACAATCCTTAATACTAAAGAAAGTTCGCTTAGCAATCTAATATTTATAGATTTATGTATGTCTTTAGAGAAATTCACTTTCAGTTTGAGCAGTGATTTAAAGTCAATTAATTTGCATTTTATAATTTTTTGCCAATAAATTAGTTTTGTTTGTGTCTGCTATAAGCTTTAAATTTACTCAATAAAATAGTAAAAAAAAGCTGAACCCGTGTTTGGCAAAAGTTCATTGAACTGCTAGCAAATATGTTATTGGCATTTCACAAAACTTTCGAAAAGGGCGAGTAATTATTTTTCAAAGTACGACGTATGCACACAGTACTTTGGTCTTAAATAAATAAATTTAGCCAACGCAGAGAAAAAACTGCCTCATAGAATCAAGAAGATTTTCTCTATGAAACGTTTTTAGGCTAAGGCGTATCCCGGCAGAAAGAAGCGAAGATTTTTTCATAGAGATTCATTATTGTTTTTATGTGGTAAATCTTATTAATTTTATCAAGAAGAAAACCACATAAAATCAAGGAGAAATCTCAATTTCCGTTATTTTTGGCACCAAAAAAACATTCCATAAAGAAAAACTTCTTGATTCTAACAGGTTTTCTTATAAATTGTAAACTATAGGGATTTCTTATTGATTTTATTAGGTTGCCTTCTTGATTTTTTTAAAAAAGTTTTCTTCTTGATTTTATTAGGTTGCCTTATTGATTTTTTTAATAAGGCTTTCTTCTTGATTTTAGTAAGTTCCTATATGATTATGTGTAAAGCATCTTATTGATTTTTTCAATAAGGAAATCTTCTTGATTTTATGTGGTGTCTTGTTATTTCGTTTCTATAAATAGACATAGAGTAAATTTTTTCATGATCTTTTTCATTTTTGTATAATCATATTTGTACAATTATTTCAATGGTTGTTCAGGCTGCTTGTTAGCATATTGGTTAGAGTGCTTATCTATCAGGTAGAAGTTTGCTGGTTCAATACTTGGTGAGTAAGTTAGTTAAGAACATAACATAATGTGTATGTATGTATGTATAAATAAATAACATCTACAATATATATATACTTCTCTTATAAGAACTCCATTCTCCTTCTTTTCGGCGAATGCGTACGTTGTTGTTAGTAGAAAAGTTGCAAATTACAAAAAAAGAAAAATAATACAAATTACTTTATATAATCGCTAAAATACGGCTTAGCAAAGAAAATATTTATTTTAAAAGTCCCATATTTCAGTCAAAAAATTTCAAAAATTAAAAATGATTTTACATTTGTAAAGTATATCCCTTTAAGATTTATAACTTAAAATAAAAACAAAAATTTTTGAGGAAAAAAAATTTTTTTTGGTTGACCTTTTTCTGGAATTACCCATATGTATATGGTATAGAATTTAAATGAAAATAAATAAGTACAGAGAATAAAGACGAAATTTTTTTATTTTAATTAAAAAAATCAATAAGATAACCTAATAAAAACTAGAAGATTTCTTTTTGATATTTTCAAAAAGGTTTTCCCTATGAAACTAATAAGATTTCCTTATTGGAAAAAAACCATAGAGATTTCTTGTTAATTTGGTTCTATTTTATGAGGTATTTAGTAGGCACTGTTTTCTCTGTGTTGAAGTTGAACAACTTTGACTCGCACAAAAAGGGCTTCATACGGACACTACATATATAATATTATACGAACTTTAGACTATATAATCAAATATCTTACCTAATGAAGAATTTTTTTTAAACCATTTTAAGTACACGGTAAAGTTTTTTTTCGGTTTTACGCGTTTTTTTTTTTTTTAGTTGTGGCGCTTTATCTTATTTTTAACGATTTTTTCGTTTTTTGTATTTTTTTTAGATTTTTAGCGTTTTTTCGTTTTTGACAATTTTTTTTGGTTATTGTCTATTTACCCGTATTTTAGTTTAAGCGAGATTTTTTAGTTATGGCGCTTTTTTCGTTTCGGCTATTTTTTTCCTTTTTGGCGGTTTTTTTATTTTCGGAGTTTTGAAAATTTCAAGACTTTGCCTCTTACGGTTTCCAAGATACGGCAATTTTTAAAAATTGCATAGTCAAAATTACATTAACTGATAGAATAGCCTTTAATTTTGATTGTTTTAACTTCAGTGTTAATTGGTTAGTCTACATAAAAATACACTACCTTTGAAAAATTCAAGTGTGTTTATATTGCATTAGAATTTCAATATTTTTCGTTGCTCGCTTTAGAATACCCTTTAATTTTTAATTGTAATATATTTGATGTTGCAGCGTCCAAAGTTTTACATATTCTGTGAAAATTTCAGGTCCGTAGCTCTTATGGTTCTTGAGAAAAAAAAAGCGTGTGACGGACAGACGGACATCATAGCGAAAAGGACCCTATGTCCTTTTCACCTTTGGTGTACGAAACATTTCAGTAATTACTACCTCTTACTGATTACAAACAAACTTTTTTTAATTTATAAATTAAAACTTATGCGCTGCTATAAATAAAAAGGAGAGTTTTAAGACCCAAAATTTTGTTAAAAGTTTTTGCTTCTCTTCGCTAACCATTGGCAAATACCAAATGGTAAAATTAGTTTGTGTTTAAACCATCTGACTTTACGGTAACAATTTGAATGTAAATTGTTTTCTTATTTGAGTCATTCTGTTTTATAACGCCTTAGCTAAGACAATCACCACAACGCTTATAGTTCAGACATCTGTATGTGAGAATAATATTTTTAAGGCGCAACTGGGGTTTGTGTTAAAAACTATTTTTGTCAATAAGGCAAGAAAGTTGTAAAAAAATAAATAAAAGTTTTTAAAATAAATAAATAAAAAGAATAAATACATAGGTAAAAAATGTATTGAACATGCACATTAGACCATTTCACAAAAAAAAATTTTTTTAATGTCGACGGCACAAGTTGTTTTCTAATTTTACTTAAAAGAACGAAAATTTTGGTATATTAAACATGAAAATTGATCAAGGTTTAGGGATCGCTCAAAATTGATAAAGGATGTTTGGCTAAAAAATGGCATGTTTCAAAAATACTCTTTTATTTGGTTGATAACAGCTTTTGATACGCTTAACCAATTTTGATCGGAGTAGATTTGTTTTTTTTTTAATTTTGGGTAAAATTTTTGTGCATCTTTAAATGTACTTTCAACGACGGCTTCTTTAAAAACCTTTTGATGTATGGCAGTACCATTCAAATGACATGTGTTCAGTAGCAGCAATATTATACAATAATGATAAAAATGAAACAAGAATTGTGTTATATATATTTTTGGTAAGGAAAACCAATTATTAAGCTTAGAAGAAACCAGACACAGTAACTTGCCTATTTGATGTTCGTGCAAGCAGTAGGAGTTTACTATAAAAGTATTATTATAAAATATATATTAACGCTCAAGTGTTGGGACCGATGAATAAGTTTGTAATTCGAGATAATTCGTCTTAATCGGTGTGTCTTCCTTATAATTAAAATCTACTGTATTTAATGTTTTTACATCAGCTTTCTCCACATTATGTTCCTCAATAATTGTATTGCAAAATATCGTGAGGTAAAATGAAAAAGTTTCTAACTGCAAAATTGGCATCAAAAATAAAACTTAATGTGCAAATGAGAGCTCTGGATATTGACTTTTGGAGTTATCGAAAAAGCACTTTTTCCAAAAATTTTCGTCAGCGGTGTTTCTCGAACCATTTAACCAGTCTTTATATCTCCAGTATATGGAGGTGAACATTCACTCTTTGGAGCATCGATGCAATGAGGGATGTATTTTGATGTTCTATTTCTACTAAAATTTAATTTGTTCCGATGAAATCAGGGAACTTGTTTCCCAAATCTGCATATTTTCATGCACAACACGGTCTTCATTAAAAGCACGTACATTTGAAGTCGTATAGCCAGCGAATCGCTCTACGCATAATGGAGATAATTCTCTTTTTATCCGTACGGTTTTCATGTGCAACAAACTACCTGCAGGAATCTTTACTGTCACTTTCAATCCTCCCAGGGGAGTCTATTTTTGACTACGGGTGTGGCAATCTCGGGGGCCCAGCTGTTGTGATGTGGCTTTTTCCGTTGACGTACCTTTGGTACATTACCCATAGAACTTATTTGTTACTACCAAATCTCTGGCAACAGAGCAAAGGATGTGTACATATTTATAAAAGGAAGACAGGTTTATTTATGTTAACCAGGTGCAGCGTCACCTGGAACTACCCTGAGTTCAAAAGACGATAGGGGTGAAACCTTTATGGTGGAACTTCGAGGTAACACCAGATGCTTGTCTCTGGTACCACGGGTGCCGGTTGCCCGATAGTCGAGCTGCTCTAGGAGCTTGGGTGTATGTAGCGGTCGCCAGGATCCTTTGCTAAAACGTCGAGTTCGTCCTACGCGACGGCGTTTAAGGGATGATTTTGATGTGTGTGGAGTAGGTACTAGATTTTTGGCGACATAGGCATGCGTCCTTCTCTGATGAGTGGTTGAGCTGTGCCGGCAATAGTTGAGGAATTATCTTGGGGACCTCGATGTATACACCTGTGGCGTGAGAATCGGTTGAATAAACATAGTGGCTATTGGTTGCCACCAAAATCGCTGGGAGTATAGTCTTGGCTTCCCAGTGTTTAATCAATGCTAGTGATTGGCGTGACGCGGTCTGCCAGACACTATTCTAGGTGCTGTTGTCATACAACAGATAGTACTGTTTTGACAAATTCATTACGGCAAAGAGTTAAGATAGCTCTAAGTACCTCAGCAAGGTACTTGAACATAGTACAGGGATAACTATATTCAAAGATTGCAACCTTGTGGGTTATTCTAAAGGGTGCATGGGGGCGATGGTCTGGCGTCTTACCTACACCCGGTGTCCTAATGGCAGGTACTCATGATAATCTAGAACACATCTGTCACTTTGAATATCCTTATATCGTCCTTCAATATACTTCTTGAGAAGAGGCCATCCCTTGAGTACTGGGCCTGAAAAAAATCATCACTGACTGTGTGATCCTGATTTACGAAATTCAGTTTTTCCGCATTAAATCTGAAAAGTCATTCAACCAATAAACCTGAAAAGTCAAGAAAACTTCCAACAAACTTATAACCTTTGCAAGTTTTTCTTTAAATAAAAAAATTAATAACTACTCGCATTCATTTAAATGAACCGATGAAAGGCTAACCCAGAAAAATCAATATTATCGTTTTATTTTAAATTCGCCCAGAAAAATGTCTTACTCGCAACACCCAACCATTGGCTACCAAAACAGCTTGTGAAATCAATTCATAATCAAACTGACTATTAAGAAAGTAAAAAAGCATGAAATTTGTTTTTTTTTATTTTCCTTCTATTTTTATATTTGTAAACTAACATGAAAGGCTAAAACATTGCAAAAAAAAATTCAAAAACTATGATTGCTTTAAAAAAAATAGAAACGAAAAAAAATTTTTTTAAATAAAATTCAATATCAATAGAATTCATTTCATTTTCTTGCGAAAACTTTTATTTTGCTCACACCAACTTCCTTGTCTTTATTATCTTTTACCAATTCCAAAAACCAGATGCTTGCATACAACGATAAAGAAACTAAAAAAAGTTAAACTAAAGTGTATATAAGATTCCTGCATAATTTTATTTAACGATAGAAAATACTATTCAAACTACCACGAGTGAGTCTTCAATGGTCTATCACCAGATGAGGAAGCAAAAAAGTAGTTAGATGAAAATCTCATGGAAAAGGGCCAGTTTACAAGTGATACTCGCAGTTTAATTAGTCAGAATAATATTAGATTCTAAAAATGAAAATAAGAGAAATATAAGTATGCTACTATGAAGTTTGGGAGTAATGTGTGACTAAGGAGTGAAGTTATTGCTAGATTTCAGAGCCTTTAAGAAGTGATTTAATTACACCGAAAACTGTTGCACCTAATAAGAACTATCGAAAACTTTGACGGACTTAGTTAGATTGAAGCTATTAGAAGATCTTAAAAATATAGTCAATCTAAAGATTGATTGTTACGAAAAAAAAACTTGAATTTACATATTAAGCCAATCCATCCTATATAGAAAGCCTTTGTCAATACACACAATCAATTAAAATAAAATGAAATTACTGATTAAATTAAATTCATGTTGTTTGAAATAACTTTAATTCAATTTAGTTGAAACAATGTGAATTTGATAATGAAATAACACGAAGATTTCAGTATCAAATTCACATTGTTTCAACTTGAAATAGCTTTGACTTTGATAAATACCTCATAAAATAGAACAAAATTGATACAATATATATATGGTTTTTTTTTCAATAAGGAAATCCTATTAATTTAATAAGGAAAACATCAAGAAGAAATCTTGTAGTTATTATTAGGTTATCTCATTGATTTTTTCAATAAGGTTTTCATCTTGTTTATATTAGGCGACCTAATAAAAAATAAAACATAAATTGTATCTTTATTCTCTGTACTTATGTACTTTCATTTAAATTCTATACCATATACATACATATGTATGTATGTATGTAGTATATTGTAGATATTATTTATTTATACATACATACATACACATTTTGTTATATTCTTAACTAACTTACTCACCAAGTATTGAACCAGCAAACTTCTGACTGATAGACAAGCACTCTAACCAATATGCCAACAAGCAGCCTGAATAACCATTGAAATTATTGTGCAAACATTCTTATACAAAAATGAAAAATCAAGAAGATTTCCTTATTAAAAAAATCAATAAGATGCCTTACACATAATCATATAGGAACCTAATAAAATCAAGAAGAAAACCTTATTGAAATAATGAATAACATGGCCTAATAAAATCAAGAAGAAAACCTTTTTAAAAAATCAAAAAGGTACCCTAATAAAATCAATAAGAAATCCCTATAGTTTACAATTTATAAGAAAACCTAATAGAATCAAGAAGTTTTTCTCTATGGATTGTTTCTAATAATAATAATTAAATAAATAAAATAAATAAAAAATTGTTTTTTTGGTGCCAAAAATAGCGGAAATTGAGTAAAAAAAGTTGTGAATAATAAGATTTCTTCTTGACTTTATGTGGTTTTCTTTTTGATAAAATTAATAAGATTTATCACATAAAAACAATATGAAAAAATCTTCGCTTCTTTCTGGTGGGATACCCCTTAGCCTAAAAACGTTTCATAAAGAAAATATTCTTGATTCTATTAGGCAGTTTTTTCTCTGGGTATGATTCTTCATTTTGATTTAATAGTAGTGGAATATTAAATCAACATGACATGACAGTTATTTCATGTTGAATTAATATGAAACACATATGAAGGAAAATCATTGCCGAACAACTTTAATTTAATATGAAATTTTTCATCGATTTTAATATGAAATTTTTCAGCGTGTAACTTTTCTATATTAAAAAAAGATGAACGAGCAGTTTCGTTAAAATCTGCTACGCTCACCGCCAATGAAATATTAAATATTTTGTTTATCTTTCGAACAAAAAATGTATTTATTCCTCATCCATAGTTCCTTTGAGTATATCGTCACATTTCAAATCCTGTTTGAATGGCGCATATTTTAACCTGGTTATAAAAAAACCTTCCGATGTGCGTCGTAACTCTAGTGTATTTCCTAGAAAACATTATCATATACTTTCGAAAAATTTTCAGAATAATTTTTTTTTATTCTAAAGAAGTAATTCTCCTTAGCTTTCATTTTATTAAAAGAAAAGTTTGTGGAAAAGTGGAGCTGCATAATTTTTTCCATTGACTTGGACATATCTTCTTAACTGTTTATGACATCCCTACATATTAAAGTCAAATGGTATTATCAAAAAAATAATGAATGTATGGACCAAAAAAAAATTTACTTATGGACTAAAAAATTAACTTTTTCTAAAAATACATAAATTCTCATCTCATGTTTCAACATTTCCCTACGAAAAAGCATCACTAAATTTTTAAAATTGAGTAGTACAAAAATGGGGGTTTGACACCAAAATCCCACTGCGCAGTACAGTAGTAGTGGAAAAATAAAGGTTTGACATCAAAATCCAACTGTGCGCCTTGTATTGTGTAGTATAGTATGCGGCCACCGAACCCGGTCAACGGCAAAGTCATTAAATAACAACATCAAGCCTTTTTCTGATGTAAAAAAAGCGTTAGTACCGCTTTGTGTTAGTTCTTGTAGGAAAGTTGAAGTGATGAAGACGTAGTCACTGGTCAATGAACTATAGCGAATTCAGCGGATACTAATCTTAATGTAACATGCTTCGTCGGTATTGTGTAGGAGAATCATCGGGGAAGTAAGGTTAAGTTAGGTGAGGAAGGGTGGTGCTATACGCACCTCCACCCAATTAGGTCCATTATGATTCCCTTCTGTTGCCCAGAAAAAGTAATATTTACACTCCTCCTCTAGTTTACGCTTCCCGAAGCTTTCATGGAAACGTCTGCTCAGCCATCTAAGCCTATGACGTATCGAGACAGTAAAATAACCAATAAAATTTCTACTAAACACAGCCTCAAAAATTTAATGCGCCTCATTGACATCAGAGGCGCCTACTACACTGCCTTAAAAATTAAAAACGTGCTAAAAGCAGTGTTGTATAAGAATGAAGCTTTCCTCTATCTATTCCTTTACCACCTGTCTTCTCTATCGCTATCTCTTTCCTAAAGAAGCAAACACCTAGGAGTAGTATGTATTCATTGCTTAAGTGTTAATTCTCGTTTAAAAAAAAATTAACCTTGAACCTAAATTCTATAATGCTGAACATGATTTATGATTTATTTACTAACCGAGTCGTTTGAAAATTGGATCCATATGTTTTGGGTTTTCGCTAAACATTTCTAACACTTAACATAAAATAAAAATTTTTGCCCTAAGGGCCGCCTAGTTACATATTAAGGAACGCATTTTTTCCTTCACGAATTTTTTTTATTACTCGGAAAATCAATGAATTTCCCATCATTTTAAGCTTGACAATAGCGGGAAGTTCAGGGCATGGCCTGCAAGGTCAACCGTATCCCAAACTTTTTTTTAAACTATATTTCGTTTAATATTAAATTTGTCCTGACTATAACAAAAAGCTAACTTTTTCACTTTGAATTGAAAAAATAAAAGAATGATTTCAAAGAAATAAAGTTTGATTATTATCGAGTTTAAGGCTAGATTTTATATGGACTATTTGAAAACAAACCTTATTTTGTATACATATGAATGTATGTACTTTTACTTGCAAATATATAAGATTATTACACAAAACTTAACCCTTTACCTTAAAACCCATCCTCGGTATATATATATATGTATATATAATAGTCGTAAACTGTTTAAACAAAGTCAAACGTTAAAGAAATTCAATATTGTTTTTTCAATTCTCCAATTTTATTTTTTGTGTAACCAAGCAAGCCCGCATCTACATATCTTTCGCATTGATGGTGCAACGTTCATTCATTCATTCATTCATTCGTTCATTTAATCATTCTCTCATTCATTCATGGCATGTACTGGCGTTGACAGTGTATGCATTTATTGCTTGATTGAGTTGACAAAATGCATTGTGTAGAGTGCTGACAGACGTCAGCCTTAACACAATACAAATAACTATTGAGAAAGTATTGGTTTTGGCAAACGATGGAAATTTATAGTAAAACAGAAAGAATAGTACGGGCCACAATACGATTTATGCAAAGAAAAGTTTGCATATAGACCAGAAAGAACACGCTGTTTTATTTAAAACCACCAAACATCTGTAAAATGTGGTTGCACAACTGTCAAACTTAAATGCGGTGCATACAACGAATGAATTAAGTTAAAGAATACACATACTCATACATAAATTTTAGGCTGGGTTAGTTAGAAGAACTGGGGTAATGTTAGAGCAAAGAGTCTTAATACAATTTATTTTCGTAAGAGCAAAATTTGACGCAAAAAAACTTTTTAACATGCATTACTCTATATATGTACATATGTAGTCCTGGCCAATATATATGCAAATAGTTAATAATTTTTTTTTGCTTAAAAACCTTATAATAAAAGATAAAACTCAGCACTGCATAGCTGTGCTTTAAATTTACTTTATTTCCTTAGTTACTTTTTTCCATTTCTTCAATATTTTTTATACGAGTAAAACTTGTCCATACTCAACAATTAGAAGATAAAATATTTCTCACAAAATACCGGAAAAAATAATAACGAAAAAAAGATGCAAATTGTGAAAAAAAGCACACGGCTATTGGTATATAAAAGGCAAATCATTACAGCAGTTGAACACCCTGAATAAATACGAGAAAAAAAAACACATTTTGCAAAAGACAATCGAATATGAAGTTATAGACAGACATTTTACAGACAAACTGGCAACCAAAAAAAAAAAAAATAAAAAATTTAAATATTGAGGAAAAAAAAATGGAGAAAAAAGTTGTATTACAGAATAAAATGTAAAGAAAGGAGCATCCATTTATGCCTGAGTAAATACTCATGGAAATAATAATAATAATACAAAAGGAGAGAAAAAAATTAAGGAAAATAATGTAAACTGAATGGTATAGAATCAATGAAAGGAAAAAGAAATTTCCAACTATAGAATTTTAAACATGGGCAGACAGTAGAGATAAAAAATAAGGCATCATTTAGATATCTCTACTATACGATTTGGAAAAGTAACTACTTTCCTACACTACAACTTGAGTGTCAGGATTTGGGGAAACGAAAAGGCTTTGTTAGTTGCCAAGGACAGGTTTATACCAATCCGTTTCGGACAACACATATGATTTGATCGAATGTTATGCGCTCTTCTTAAGAAATATTTTGGGGAATACCCAATTAAAACAATAAAAACCTATCAAACTTAGTCAGGTTAGAAACCTAGTCTCCTCAATATACTTTCTTAGACTTTTCAAGTCTGAATCCTTAATATATATTCCATATCTGGGTATGTTTTCCATATGAAAGATTTGTCTTCTAATATGACTGAATGCTGGACAGTGACACAAGTAGTGTTCGAGAGTTTCATTATCCTCCTGGCAAGCTATACATGTACATACGAGTCAGGTAGCTTTTTAGCTCTGTATGTCCTGTTATTATGCTAACCAAATTTCGAAGTGTTGGCCTTTTTAACCTTAGAATCTCTATTGTCTTTTCACTGTTGGGCCTACCCCAGAGAATTCCGGTCACTCTAGAGTTCTGCCAATCTCTTGTGTGTTGTTCTATAGCCCATTGCTTAAATTCATTTTTAAATTCTGGAATTTTTTGATGTTGATGTCCTGGAATCCATATTATCTCGATTTCTCTAACAATACCTGTACTAGTTTACCTCGTATTTGCATTTCCGAACGCTTCGAGTTGGAACTTTGTGATTTCTTAAGCCTTCGATTTCTACTAAGACAGGTTTAGAAAACTCTAAAATCGCAAACACATGTATGTGCGCTATTTGTTGAAATATGTAATCATATTGACTCTATGGCAGGTAAGGACATGAAGTAGAGCTCGAAATATATTCGAAACTGCATAATTATCCAAACTTTGTTATCAAACATAAATCAGAAGAGAACTGTAGATCTCATAACCTTCGGCAAGCTGTTGTGAAAGTATTACAATCATTGAGCGATATTTCAGATGTCTCTATGGTTGTCTTCCTTTAATACATTAGAAGTAGCTAGCGAGAAGAAGCAAAGCATAGAGCTCATATGATCCCAAATAGACTAAATTCCTTTTATCACTAACTAGAAGCAACTGTAGACTTTAAGTGGGGTATTAACTGGACACTGCTGGACTAACACTTGATGGTACCTGCAGGAAATGTAAGGAACCTGGAGTAACTGAGACAAAGGAACATCTAATGTGCCACTGTGCGTCTCTAAGTCACACAATATACGAGTATAACTGTCCTGGTGGACACACTTTTCGGAGTCTTGGCCTTGTATCGAGAGTGAAAATGTGTAGACTGCTAATGTTTGTTATATGGTAACTGACACCACGAACTAGCTTGCCATACTTATAGGGTTCTTCTCACCTGTTGTTGTCGCTAAGGATCAATACCGGTTTATGCGAGGTCTTTTTGAGCACCCAAATTAACGTAACCTAACGTAACCTTGCAAACAGTGAGGTCCATTCGAGACTTGACAAAAATACCTTATGACTCTCTTGCCCAGAGTAAGATCCATCCTAACAAGAAAATCATATCCGAAACTGCAGCATAAACTTAATTATGACGAAGTTCGAACGGTAGACTTTGTCTTAATGCCGTTTAGCGATGTCGAAATTAAAAACCGCTCTGACCAGAGAGGCGGCTACTGTATTGTATAAGCTGAGGAGTGCTAGTTTGCTTTTCCCCACTGTAGTCTTAATGGCACTGAAATAAGCACAATATATTCCATAGTTAGTTTGTCTCTTGGTTTTTTTGTCTAAATTTTAATGAGTTGTTTTATGCACACACATATACACACAATAAACATACTTATATTCATACACTAATACTGTCAATGCTTTACCCATACATTCACCACTTATTCCATTCACACACATTTATTTTGTTAAAAAATTTTCTGATTTGAATAGCTTCTTTATGCTATTATTATTATTTTATTTTTTGCTAAACTTTTATTTAAATTGTCATTATAATTTAATAGTTTATAGTTTAAAAATTTGTGTGTGGTTAAAAGTATATATGTAATAAAAAAAAATATAGACATAAATTTTAAATAAATGCTTAGACAGTTGTTCTATTATTAGAAATATAAAGGGTGATATTTTTGCTGCTAGCTTTTTGAAATGTACCAAAATGTAGAATTCTTGATAGTTTTAGCCCTTGAATGATTTCATTCTTTTTATTATATGAGGAACTTAAGTTCTTTGCATGGTAAGTTTGTTCAAAAGGATAATTAAGTTGGAGTTTGGTAGAACTTGATAATTTTCCATTACTCTAAAATCTGTTTTCATCTACAATTTTCATTATAAAACGCGACTATTATAAAAAAATTTTAGTTGAAAACCGGGAGCTGCTTTGTGTTTACACTTACATAAGCGATATATTTTTAAGCGACTGCTCTAAAAAAATCACCCTTTGCATGTGTTAATGTTCTCAATACTTTGATTCTTTTTTGTGGCTTATAAAATATCTCCTTTAGTTTTTTTATTTAAGGAATTACTGTAATTGGTTTTCCATTGATTATTTTCATTTCCGTTTCCTTTTATGTTTGGTCTTCATGTGACTACGTGAATGTTTATTTTTGCATTGAAATCAGGAATTTTTAGTATTATTTATTTGTGCAATTGCAGACAAAAAAAAAACAAGCAATAATTTTTAGAGATAAATCATTTTATTATAATAATTTTATATTATTATTTTTTGTCAACTTTAAACACATTTGAAAAGACAATTAGTATTTGTGAGTGTGCTGTGTATGTGTGTGTGTGTGTGTGTATGGGCGGAGGTTTGTGTTGACATTGTGGTTGCAAAATTGTCATTACAGAAAATAAAAGCAAATGGCAAAATAATTGTGTGTTAATATGTCTGTAGAAAATATTGTGAAATTTATTGCAAATATTTTAGGAAAACGTAGACTTATACAATGTAAAGTGTATAAAAAAAGTCCTTAAGTAGTATCATAAGATTAATATTAGAAACTCATTAAAAATGCAATAAAAGCAACTCTCATATTCTATTTCAATAAAAATTCATGCTAAATAGCTAATGTTAACAACAACGCTCTGCCCAAGTACATGATGGCACAGAAGAAAAGTAATTGAAAACAAAAACAAATCACTAAGTTTTTTTGTTTTCAATATAAATAGGCAGACGATAATTTTTACTTGTCTTCTATAAAGTGGCAGTTAAAAGTGCTGAACCTAAGTCTAGTTAAAAATTCATATCACACATATAATAATCTCTATTCTATTATCAAATTCTATTAATTTATGCAGCAACACAAGGGAAGAAGTAATTTAAAAAAATTTAGGATCTACTGCTAAATAAATTCCACTCACATATTCTAATGCCTGTGATAGACTTCTCATTTAGTTAACATTAAATTTAGTATAAGTAGATAGTAGATAGCAGATAGCGCTTTGTTGCCATGCAGCGAATTATCATATTAAAATGACTTATTGCATATGAATTAAACTTAATGGGATAGTGAAAGATATTATGGCAAATAAATATTTCAAACTTGGGTGAAACCTGCGTTCCATTTTAAAATTCAATTTAAACTTAAATAAAATTTACGATTTAAGATTGCTGATTGATGCAAGGACTTGCCTAGCTCCCATATATCATTGACATGAAAAAAAAATATTTTTGCTACAACTAAGACCTCTGATAAATCTAGATGCAATTACTACACCTGGAAAACTTTCATATTAAAATCTATGAAAACAAGTTTAATTTTAAAAATGTCTGCAATATTCTTGCTTCATATGCCTTTCATATTAATTCAACATGATTTATAGCAATCATCAAAGAACATTTTTCCTTTTGAAATAACGTTATTTCATGTTGATGTAAATCAAAATGCAGAATAATTTTGAAGTAAAGTTATTGCAAGTTGAAACAAAGTGGAATTTGTTACTTTGTAAGAGTAGCAAGGGATTATAACGAATTGCCGGTTGTTTTAAGGGCTTTTAGCTGTTCTGTTAACACTTACAAGAGGAAACTATTTCAGGAGATACGACTGAGTAGCTCTTCCTTGTAGTGTTTCACTACGTTGAGTATCAGGTCTCAATATTAGTAAACTTATAGTTGTTTAATATTCTGTTGAATTTTAAATTTCTTATTATTTATAATGTTATCTATATTATTCGATACTAAATATTTTTAAATTTATTTTTTTTTATATAGATTTTAATATTGTTACAAATTATTTATTACATAATATTGTTATTTTTTTATTTTTTACATACATATTACACTTTAGTGATAATTGATGTAGATCTTTGTAGTAGTATAAGTGAAACCGATTATGGCCATTAGGCTAGGTTTTTCTATTTTGGATGAATAAATGAAAATGAAATGAAAAAATGAAATAACACGAAGAACCATATTGATGGGGCAGGGGAGGATGACTGGTGGATACGTCCAGGATTGTGTTGATGGAATTTTTGTATTTCCTTTAGGATGTATAGTTTTAACCTTTATTTTATAATGAGAGGCACTGACTTACACTGGGTATAAATGAGTTTAGTTGAAATTAAAAACACAGTTTTGGAAAAACAAATCTTTGGTATCAGATACCAGTTTTAATTTAAATAATTATATAAGTCTTAATTTAGACTAAAGATTTAAGTTATTTCTTTTTATTTTATTTCATTTGTTCTTTTAATCCACTAAATTAGTTTTTAGTAAAGCCGGTTAATAAGCAACTTAATCGTTTTGCACATGAGCGATGCCTTCAAACCTATTTCTTCTCTTACTGCATTAAGTACGCATGTATGTATGTATGTACATATAGAATTAATAGGTTTGAAGGCAAAGCAAAAGGCAAATACCAACGAGTGAAATACACTCACGAAATTCCCGTGCGTAAACACCATGTTGAATCAAAGTTATTTCAAGTTGAAGCAACATGAATTCAATTTTATAAAGTCATATTATTTTATTAATTATTGAACTTACGTGATTGAGTGTATTGGCATATGCATGAGGAAAATGTGTGTGTGCTGTAGTCATAGTTGGCATCCCCTGCCAATATTTGAACTGAAACTCATCGCGTGATATTCAACGCCCTTACCTTAAATATTCTTTAAATACTCAGTAAATAAATACCATCATAAGTTAAATTTTAATTAAACATGATTTCAGTCGACATAAAATTTATTTGAGATTATAGTTATAGTTAAAAAAAAAGAAAAACCATAAACTGCGAAGCTACTTCGGCTTGTATGCAGAAACAGCCAGAGTCTCCGGCAGGAATCGAACCTGCGACCCTTCCTCGTACCTAGTACCCTTCCTACTAGCCAGCAGCACTTTACATTGATATTTTTTGTGTGTGTAGAAGTATAAATGTTACTTCCATATATCCTGGGTTGTCAAAAATGAATTTTCGACATAATTATGATGCAGCATAAATTTGTTTTTATCGTTAAAATTTATTAAATTCATATTATCAACTTCATGGACACAACTACCTTCCGCATATTCTTAATTTAAAAAATTTTATTGCAGTTACAAGTAAAGATATATCTAGAACTATGTAATGGTTTTAATTGCAATCCCTAAAAGGACATGCTTGCTTTTGACGTATTCTTAACTTAAAAAAAATTAATTTAATTGTGAAGATAAGTTCTCTAATGAAATTAATTTTAATTTATGCAAATACACATATACAAGTATTGGCCTGCAATGTATCCTTAATTTAAAAAATAAAATATGTTTAGATGGAATTGTTAGTGCAAAATGCACTAAAAATGGCTAATTTCTTGCAAAATTATACAAGTAATTATCACTCTGACGAATTTCAGCTTGATGACCGAAATGGCTATGCATATCCTTATTATATGTCCTGCCATATGAATGCTAAAAAATATAGATCGGAATGCAGTGAAAATTAGTAACTATTTGTAAAATCATATGAGAAAGCTATCAGGAGGTTTTCATTATAATCGCTGCAAAACCGTGTCTCCCTCCCATATATCCTTTATTTTATAAACTCATTTTCACTCGAAAATTCGTATCCGTCTGTGGAAATACATATATAAAATTTTCGGAATGAATGTTAAAAAATATATATCCGAATGCAGTGAAACTTGGTAACTATTTGTAAAATTAAATGGTAATGCTCATTATAATCGATGCGAAACCATGTCTTCCTCCCATATATACTTTATTTAAAAAATTTCTCGAAAAAAAATTGTATTGGGAATTTGTTTCAATCGGAGAAGTATATACTACTTTACAATTTTTGTAAAGTAGACGTATTTTTTATGTTTGTATGTTTTTATTTTGGTTAAAAAGAAAAAAAAATCCCTTATTACTTTAAATTTGTAAATATTTATACATCTTATAGTGACATTGAACCCTCATAATAACAAGATTAATACTTTAACAACAAAAATATTGGATTTTGAATTAAAATATAAAAACTTTAACACCCGCCTAACTATCAATCAAAAGTTGTTGAAAGGCTATAAAAGAAGTGAAACTACAAAGAAAAAAGGAAGAAATAAATAATAAAGCACAAATCAAGATGGTTGCTAACATCCAATTTGTTTCACTACCAAATCTTCTTCAATATACCTTAATTTTTTTTCTTCACACTTTTATATTGCTTCCTACGCTTTTATACATCACTTTCAAAATTTCTGCACTCAGCTGTCACTTAAACAGATGATACAGGAAGTTTAGCACTGAACAACAATGACACCAATACACACACACACACACACCCACAAGCACGTGTATACGAGCAAAAATTACAATAGCAATTTTTACTTAAGAACCGATAACAAAAGGTGAAAATTTTTATAATCATCGACAAATGTTTCCAATTTCAACAAATTTTTTTCTCTCTTTCTTCAGTAGTAGAAGAAGGAAAAACTAAAAGGCAGAAGTGAGGAAAACAAATAATCCCAGCATTTTACTTTGACATATTTCTTATGCTTGGGAAATTTTTCATTTTAACAACAACCAACCAACCAACTTTCAGGCGATTTTCATCAATATAATAATTCTCTGCTGGGTGTTGAAAAATGAAGAAAACGTTTCAGTTTTCAGTCGCCTTTTTAATGATGTGAAATATTTTTGCGACACGTATGAGCTATTTGTGGATAAAAAATAGTTTTTGATTTGTTTGCAGGAAAATTAGTTAAAGGTTGTAGAGAAAGGAATTACTTAATTAACTTAATGAGTTGCGATATTTATTAGTTAGAATAAGAGACCTCACGAAAATCTTCAATCCTTCATAAGAAACCTCACGAAAATCTTTTACCTTTCATAAAATTTTCCCTAAGTTTTTCCAAAATAATTTTATATAAATTTCACTACACAAACACTGATCATTTGCAATATATATAAAAATGATTTGAATTCTGAAAGCAATCAAGTTCACTCTCTTCCACAAAGTGTTTAGTAAACAATAACCACCCATTTCATTGAAATATAATGCCACGACACAAACACATACACGCGTGCATAACACGTTGTGTATGTGAGAATTATGTCAAGTGTTTGGCAGACAGGAAATGAAAACAATATTATGTAGCAAAACACAAATACATTAAGAAATTACATACATACATACATACCAAAAAAGGAAGTGAGCTAAAATAAAATTGCTTATTGTTGTTGCACGAGGCATTAGCAAATGATAAATTATCTATGATTAAATGAAATGATTTTTCTTAGTTATTTTCTAGGCATTTTCTATTTATTTATTTTTTGTTCTCATTCTACTGATTATTTGCCATAATTCATTCAGATCGATAGTTTGGGTTACTTTTTATTTAAAAGGAAATGGAAATAACAACAGCAATATTAACAATAAACAAGTGAAAGCTAAAGGATTTTTTTTCCGAAAGTATGCAAGATTTATTAGTTGGACTAATAACACATCAACCATATCCAAAGGCAAATCAACAAGGGATAGACGTTTTTCTAATATGCTGGTAATTTTTTAAGTGTGAGCTGAAATGGGCAGGCACCAAAAGAATTTTTACATTATAATTCAGACTTTTCTAGTAAAGAATGTATCTATGTAATATTTTTTAAATTTTCCTCTCCACCGAGAAGAGATATAGAGAAGTGTATTTGGTATTAATGTCATGCCATTTTATCAATCCTTCTCTATTAGCAAATAGAATGGTAGCATATTAAAAATTAAACAGGGAAAGCCTCATCCGATTAATTCAGACTATAATATTTTAATGACATTTTTTCATGACACACTTACTTTTCTCTGTTCTTCTCTTGCTTTGCCTTGTATTGTATTGTCTTATATTGTGTAGTCTTACTCCTGTCAAGTCTTGTCTTATATTTTTTTGTCATGTCATGTTTTATCTTGTCTTGTCTTGTTTGTCTTGTCTTGTCTTGTCTTGTGTTGTCTTTTGTGTTTTCTTGTCTTTTTTTGTCATGTCTTGTTTTGTCATGTCATGCAAGGTTATGTGTTGTCTTGTCTTCTCTTATCTTGTATTGTCTTGTCATGTCATGTGTTGTGTTGTCTTACCTAGTCTTTTTTGTCTTGTCTTTTGTGTTGTCTTGTCCTGCCCATGTCATGTCATAATTTATCTTTTCTAGTCTTGCCTTATTTTGTCTAGTATTGTATTGTCTTGTATGGTCTTGTCATGTCCTGTGTTATGTTGCCCGTGGCATGTCATAATTTATCTTGTCTACTCTTGTCTTGTCATGTCTTGTCATGTCTTGTCATGTCTTGTCATGTCTTGTCATGTCTTGTCATGTCTTGTCATGTCTTGTCATGTCTTGTCATGTCTTGTCATGTCTTGTCATGTCTTGTCATGTCTTGTCATGTCTTGTCATGTCTTGTCATGTCTTGTCATGTCTTGTCATGTCTTGTCATGTCTTGTCATGTCTTGTCATGTCTTGTCATGTCTTGTCATATCATGTCATATCTTATAATGTTTGTGTTGTCTTGTCTTTTGTGTTGTTTTGTCTTATTTTTCATGTAATGTCTTGTCATGTTTAATCTTGTCTTGTCTTGTCTTGGTTGTCTGTTCTGTTGTCTTGTCTTGTCAAATTATGTCATGGCTTGGCATCTTATGTCATGTAATGTTTTATCTTGTCTTGTCTTGTCATGTTTTATCTTGTCTTTCTTGTATTGCTCTGTCTTCTCCACTCTTCTCATTTTTTAAAGTCCCAGTTCTAAGTTTTGTATTAGTATTTTATAGTAGTCCTTAACGACTTTTCAGTTTGACGTCGTAAATTCTTGTATTGTATGTATATTTACAGCAAAAGCTGTAGTAGCATTTAGTTTCTGATACGTCTAAATAAGTAACAAATATAACAAAAAGTATGTGGAATATTAATGCAAAATTGATTAATTATTTAATAAAAGCTCTAGAAAATAAAATTGAGCAACAAAGAGAATTAAAATTAATTATTGACAGTAAAACGAAGAAAGCTTCACTTTAGCTTACTAAATATTTAACTGAATAGATGTCAATTAAGTATGTGTTTAGAAAGAGGAAAAAAAGGAAAATATATATGTATGTATAAAGAAATAGTAATTTAAGTTTTAGGAACAAAAAATAATAGTTCTAAATAAGAATACTCAAATTTACTAGAAGATTTTATGCATTTCAAAAGTGCCACTAAGCGCTTTGAGTGCAAAGAGCAAGCGAAAAAGTGTGAATAGATGAGCTGATAAAGCATAACACACAAACAGAACAGAACTGTGCTTATATTTCTCGACTAATTGAACTAAATAATTTTGAAATTTTTCCTGTAAATTATTAAATCTGCATTACTATAAGTGTTGAAAGTTCTGCGTGATTGTTTAATAAGAATTCGCAAATATTTCCCCTTCAAATTTTGAAGTATACCTGATATCTGGTGTGATTTAATCTGACTATTTTATGCAACAAATGGTAGAGACTTGTTCAAATAAATCAACTTTTGAATCAGCACAATCACAGATACTTAATATCTGACATTTGCTATTTGCGTGAATAAATTCATAAAACTCACTATAGCATGTATGTATGTACATTTTCATAAGCTCATTGGAATGTAGGCATTTGTGTTAGTTGTAAAATTTTTCATTAGATTTTTGCTTTATATTTCCACACGTGCCAGCAAGACTGACTATCTTTAAAAGAAAAAATTTTGTTGCTTTTGGCTCATCAATAAAAATATCATGTTTATGACATACACTTCGGTATGAACAATATTCATGCTCATAAAATACTCGTTCATATAAAGAAGAATAATTTTTTGTTTCACTTAGCCAAAAAGTTCATAATCCTACAAAATGACAACAGGAAGGAAATCTCAACGTACTAAAATTTCTAGATACAAATTCATTATCTGTATAACAAGTGATTTTCAAAAAAAAAAAAAAAAGAAGTAATTCAGTAAGAGAAAACATACACTCACGTATGCACAACTACATACAAATGAGTGTAATTCGTACAATAAAATGTATTTTCAATATTCCAAACACATCAACGCATTTTGCTAATTGAAAATTAGGCTGGCCTTCGCTTTCTTCTTTTTTTTTTTTTTTTTTTTTTTGGAGGGCATTAAATGTTATTGATGCATAATAATATATTAAAGTAACAAAGTACGAGGGATGTCTCGAAATAATTTTTTTATACTGAAAATAAAAACATTTCTTTCATGGCTTCTTAGCGGAGCTTATATATCTTTAGCAATATGGATTAGTAGCTTAAGTAAGTAGTAGTAAGTACCGGTAAGAGATTAAACTGCTTTAACGCTTGATTTTACTTTTGTTTGATCCTTTCTTTCCATATGTAGCATTTTAATCACTGCAAACTGCAACCAGAATATAATACAGCATAATAAAGCTAAATTTCCTTAAGTCTACTTAAGCTACTATTCATACTATTGGTCATATACTGCAATGCAATATTACATGATACAATTCTCATTTGCTTCACTTTAAATTTAATATAAATAATTATTTGAAGTTTACTGACAGTTGTTACGTGATTACTACAATGACTATAAAACTTGCAACTGGTTTAATTATATAGTCTATTATCCGCGAAGAAGCACAGGATTGTTGGAACCAATTTTTCGTAGGATTACATTAAAACTATAGTTATTAATAAAGAAGACTTTCTGCGTTAAGAAGTGTATAATAAGATTACATATTTTGAATTATGCACATTTGCACCACAACCGGGTCATAAGATTCGGATTTTGTTGACTAGAATAGGGGCAAGATCTGGTCCAAAGACCGACACTGCGTCGCCTGATGGATCTTTTGTGCCATTTCGAGCCATAACAGCTAAAATAGCTTCAGCGACACATTTTTCGGACTTCGTTATTTTGATGGAAATCGACTATTTACCATCGCAAATAAATGATTTTGGTCAAAAAATTAAGTTCGAAAATTATGTCGCTTAAACTTTTTTAGCGGTTATGGCACGATTTGTTGACTAGGCGGAGGACTTTTTTTTTGTTCAAACATGGATTTAAGCAGTTAAAGGAAGTCGAAAAAATAAAGGTAACGATTTAAAATAGAAAAGAGTTGGTAAGAAAAAAAAATTAAATAAAAGATGAAACATAAAAAGCGAACCAAGTAATGGTAAGCTAGGAAATGAAATTCGAATTCCAGTAAGAGCAAAGGTACGTTTCATCCCGCTGGAGACGTTTCGATGTTGTCTTTCTTAAATCAGCTCAAGACAGATGGCGCAATGAGCCCACCTGCGTAATAGCGAATATCCTTTGACTTCGCCTACACCCCCACAGAACGAAAAACCTCATAAACTTCACTAGGAAGCACTTGAAGAATCTCGTGGCCACACTGACCGACCACTGTCCTTTTGGAAATGCATGTATCCCCCGTATAATGATTACTGATCCAGTTGCAATGATGAAGAAGAAGATGAAATCATCCTGCATGGACTCTGCTTTTGTACCGCTCTAGAAGATCTCCGTTTGCACTTAATTGGCAGATTGTTCTTCAGTAGCCTATCCGAGTTATCGGTAATAGGACTAAAAAATGTGATCTTTTATATGAGGCAGTTGACTCCCAGCTATGGCGTGGATACTCTTACCACCCAATTCTCGACACACTCTCTCCTCTCTTATAACAACCAACTATCTCTTTTCTACATCTACCTTTCACCCTTCTCCCCGGTCTCTCTTTGTCTCTCTTGAACTCACAGCTAACCCAAAGGAATCATTGTAATAAACCCAAGTGAGTTGGACCCTTATTTTTCACCCATCCTTACCAGCAACCTGCTAACATAACCTAACCTAACTTAAAGGTATGATAACACTTGGGCAAATATTTGTCCAAATAAGCGTAACCACTAAATAACAACGAAAAACTTTTTGATTCCGACAAGTGTTTATTAAGTTAAACAGTTTCCAATAATGTTGGATTCTATGACATTATACGAGTAATATTTTAATCAAAAGGGTTTTCACTAGTTTTTAGTGGGTACGCTTATTTATGGATAAATATTTGCCAAGTGAGGCCATAACTTAAGAAAATTTACGGCCTTTAAATGAAGAAAAAGCAAAAAAAAAAAACAAATCTAATAACTTATTAGTCGCACCTCCTATTAGATATTCTATGATACTTCCAACAAATTGCCAGCCAGGTTTCCCTACATTCAATACAACAAAAAATGTCTAGAGGCACGTAGTCTCTAGAACTTATGTTTAGTCTTTTCCTGATACGTACGTGGGTATTATAAATGTGTAACCATGTCTACTGACCCTTTACACTTCCATACATACATACATATATACATGAAGTAGGTTCTTCTGCGTACATTTGCAAAACTGTATGGTACTCAACGCGTACAATCAACTATAACATTGTGTCTATGGGTTTTACTTTTGAAAAGTGTGTGTTTATTTTTTCGTTATTTGTTTTTTTTTTTGTTTGTCTCTAGGGGGTGTCATATTACAATTTGCTTTGCGTAAAATTATTGAGGTCAAACCCGGTATATTTGGCATTAACAAGCAGATACAGTCAAGACGAAAATGGTCTATAAGTATACAAGGGCAATATACAACAGGGAATAAAAATATAAATTGAGAAGATTATCGTGATGCAAAAAAGGGATAAATTTTTGGATAATATTTTTTTTTTTGCAAAATTAATAACGTTTCCTTGGGCATTTGGTTAAGGCCATTGTAAGACGGCCTCTAATGAGAAAACCTAAAAAAATTGCTGATAATAAATATTATTCTAAAAATAATGCGGAAGGGTTTTCAATAAAAGAAAAAGAGTAACAAGTAATCGAAAATTTAAATGGAAGAAATCATTTAGGTTAAAGGACATTCTTTTAAGCAGGACAAACACTCAGGGGACGATCCCTACTCGTGCAATGCAGTGTGCTACAACTAGTCAAATAGTTTAAGGGCAGGAGAATAGAGGGTGGTAGTGTCTGTGAACATTAGGTATGATCTTTTTCAAATTGCAAGTGACAGGGAAGAGCTCTGCAGATAGTTTGTTCTACAAGGAACAATGAATTCTGACTCTAATGCGTAAAAACTATGCCCAAGATCTTAAATAAAATAATAATAAAATCAAGAGATTAAAAAGAAAATTGGTAAGGGAAAAGGGAAGTACAAAAAATACAAACTGGTGATGTTAGGTTACGTTGGCAGGTTGCTGAAAAACTTTATCTTCTCAGGAACTTGCTTCCTACCTCTTGAGAGTAGAAAATAGATAGTGTAAGTACAGATGATGAAGTGACAGATAGAAAGAGAGAAGAGAAGCTTAGTGTATTATTATTCCTTTTAAAAAGTCTGCTATTTTGCGTTTTGTTAATTTTTATAGCACCATTGCAGTGCGCCTGGTGCTAAGCAGGCGTATTACTTTAAGCTATGTAGCAATTTTATTAATTTTACTTCACCGACTATTAATTACTAGAATTATTGATGAAGGATACGTTATTCGGGATCGCGAACAGCGTCACTTGCTTTGTAGTTGACGCACTAACTACTTCAGCTAACAGTACCTTCAACTTGTGATGTTGTCCGTAATTGTAGCATGAGCTATAGAAATTATTATCGGGTCGAAGGACCATAAACAATTATGCAAGCGTAAATGCCTAGAAATTGAAAATAGAAAGAGAGACTAGAAGAAAAAAGAGAAAAAGGCAAAGATGAAGGAAGAAAAGAATAGATAGCTATGCAGCTAATGCTTATAGATTGTTGTAGATACTTTGTCAGTTATATTATATATACATACATATATAACAATTCAGTATCAACTATTTGACTAAAACTATTCCAATTTATTTTCACATGGCAAATTTGCCTATAGAAAATAATTTGTCAGCTTGTTGTTTTTCTTATAAAATTAAATTAAATTTTGTCAATAATAAACCAATAATTAGTAGAATTAGCATTTGTTATTACCCTTAGCAAACACTAAGCAACAATTTACTACGAGTATTGTTTAAATGGAAATACATCGAAAAATTAAATTGACGATTTATTTGAGCTCATTACGAGTTCTAAGAAAAGATTAAGTTTTCGTTGTTGCTGGCAATCCAAAAAGTTGTTAATTTGCTTTAATACATCCTTCTGTGTAACAAAGCAAGTTTATAAAAATTTTTTTTTTTGTGCTATGCAACACTATTCGATTATTGTTGTGGAGTTCAAGTTTTCTTTTCTATCATTTTCCTGGTGGTACATTTTGGTTACAGGAAATCTATTTTTTTCGTTGGTGTCTGCTTTTTTTTTGTTTCATTGTTTCCTTCTTATTCTTTGTGTTGCATGGGTGTTTCTTTTTTTTTTGTATTGTTATTTAAAGTTTAAAGTAACGTTTGTAAAAGTTTAATTGAGAAAGTTAAGGAATTTCAATTAACCATGGACATTTGTTACAATTTTCTTTTGTTGTTTCTGCCACCACCAACAATTTATTTAGTAGCCGTAGTCCTTTGTGGGAGTTGATATGTATATATGTATATATTTTGTAGTACATGGGAGAAGCTCTAAAAGAATTATTTGTTGAAATTGGTAAAAATTACACAGTGTAAAAATATAACTTTATTCCGAGACCACGAGACGACAAATCCCTACTTAAGGCTACCACTCTTTTTGCAAATATACAACCCTTTACTAATGAATACTTGTTGTGTTTTAAGAATTTTCATAAACTTCATCATACCATTATTGTATTTTCTCCAAAGTCGTACGATTGTGTAGAATAATGAATCTTAGCCTTTAGAGTTTCAGTTTGGAAGGTTTAGTAAAGCTTTTGTTTTTGCAAAAGCTCACATACTTTTAAGTCGCTGAATTAAAAGTTTGAACTTATAACAGTTATAACGCTTAAAAAAGCACTAGAGAGCAGCTGGAAAGAAAGCTGTGAAATCACACAAATACAAGTTATGTATAAGGGCTTTGGTGAGGAAAGTATAAATACCACTTTTTATTATTGAAGTTCGTTGCTAGTAGTTGAATAAAATTCCTGCACTGGTCTCGAAACAGTGCTCTTCAACGTTAGCTCTTCCCTTAGCTAAACTTTTGTGAGTAGAATGTAAAGAGCAATTTTAATTATCAAATCGCGTTGCTAGTAGTTGGATATAATTAACTCACTGGTCTCGAAATAGTGCTCTTCAACGTTAGCTCTTCCCTTAGCTAAACTTTTCAGTGTATTATGTAATGTTAATGTCAGGCTAATCCCAAAAAAAAAGAGAGGTTAATAATCCTAAGAATGAGCGCCTAATTTCAATTTGTTTTACAATACCGAAGCACTTGAAGATATTTTAAACAAACCTTCATTTTGTGAGGTATCTAGAGTCTAGCAATTTTCCTAGAGTACCCCACTGTGGCTTCCAAAAAGATTGTTGCATGGCAGACGTTCCTTCTGAAAAAAATGGTGTCTTTCCATTTACCAAGTTGGCTTTGGAATTTTCCAATGAGTTGATGGAATGTGGCATGGTGCCCTTCTGATGTTGCTAAGGACTCCGCACTTTGCGAATTTTTATAAATGTGATCTTATCAAACGAGCTCAGGATTAATACAGGAGTACACCAAAGCTAAACCCTCTGGCCATATCAGTATCTCACATTCCTATTCATTCAGTAATAAGCCAAGTCAGTCGAAGATTGAGGTTATGAGGAAAAATATGAGTGACACACTAAATCCGTTGTAAAATCTCTGAATACGGCCTACTACTACTTTTACTTGGTGTTACCTTCTTTAGGAAAGGTATAGTGATAGAGAACATAAATGGTGAAAGAAGAGATAGCGGAAAGCTTGATTCTTTTACAACTCTGCTTTTGGCACGTTTTCAATAATGCTGTGATTCTGCTATACAATACCGACGAAGGAGGGCACTTGGATGTGACATTAGGATTAGTATCTGCTAAAGTCGGTATAGTTCAGTGACGAGTGACTAGCCTTCATCACTTGAACTTTCCTACAACAACTGATACAAAGGGACACTAATGCACATCAGAAAAATGCGTGGTCTTGTTATTTAATGACTGTTGGATACAGGGATTGAACCCAGGACCTTCGGTTTTGTAGTCAACGTGCTAACTACTTCAGCCAACGCCACCCTTGGGTCCATTGTGATTCCCTTCTATTGGCCATTAAAAATAGTATTCATTTCCCTCAACACAGCTGTGGCCAGAAACCCAACATAGTCTGACACTAGTTATATTTATCCATAAGCAAGTTGATTGCTATCCTACAGTCATTAACAAGTTTTGATTTGACATTGTGTCCCTTCAAAGATTGTACCGCTGCCTTTCTGTCGACGTAGAAGGGATTACCTCTTCACCTTCGGCTACATTTCTGGCCACCAGTACCGTGGTCCTAGTCGTAATAGGAATAAAGAAATAAAAAAAGTAATGCAATCTTAGATCATACTTTCCTAGAATTTTTGCTATATTTCTACTCATCTGAACGAAGTTAAATTTTCTTAAGCGCGTGTGAAGATGTTTTCACAATTTTTTAATGTTCATATGTATGTGAGGATTTTTTTTTCGTTTTTATTTTTTACTTTCATCCTTTCACTGAATGAAGCTACTGATGCTGCCTGCTATTCACAAAAATGCCTTTCTTTGGGAATTATAACAAGAAGGACGAAGTTTTTAAGTATTTTTTCTTTCTTGTAGCCTTAAGCTACATAATATTCTGCTGTTGTCTTGAGCAAATGCCTTAATAACTTCATCCCACTCGTAGTGGAAGGACAGCAACAAGCACAAGGTATGGCCTCAGATATTGGCAGCTAGATAGGGAGAGAGAGAAAAAAAGAGTTGATGGGCTGCTGCTGCTGTGCTATTTATGTTAGTAGCCGGGTATTTAAGAACCTATTAGTGCTACTAAAAGGCTAAAGAACTGCAATGTAAGCAGTGGAATAAGATGAAATCATTGTGAATAAAAAAAGTTTGCTGAACACCAGTATCACTATTTTATCAGTTGAGTTTCATTTTATTTATAAGAGAAGTGGATATTGCAAGCAGTATGAGCTATTTGGTTACTTATTTTAGTTAATTTTATTTGATATTTTGATTTTTCCCCCAATAACTTTGACTTAAATCCTTAAATGACCTTCGTGTACATTTATTTTTATCCTGATTTTATTTAACCACATGATCCCTATAAACCATCGATGATGATGTTTGCTTTTCTTTTCTTTTTTTTTTTGTTTGTTTTAACTTTAGTCGTTTTATAACAGCAGATAACAAAAATATTGTTAGTTTTAATTGCAACTTTTGTTCAACTTAATTGTTCTTTTTCAGATCTTTTTTTTGTTGCAAACTGATAATGGAAAGTTTTTGCTTTTTTTCATTCCCAGTATCGTTATTTATGTTCATCAAACACATTCTTTGAAATAAATTGCACATGTTTTATTAGCAATTACGTGATAGTTCCATTTTTCTTTTATCATTATCTGTTCTTTGACTTTATGATGTGTGAAGGAACACATTGAAAAAAAAAATAATCACACATACACACACGCACACAATCATAAACACATTAGAGAATTTTCTATACTTAACTCATGTGGGAGAGTTGTTATACGTGAACCTAATGGTTATGAGTATGTGTGTGTACAAATGTTTGCAGTGTGTTAGTTAATAGTGTTCAATATATTATCAAAGAAAATTGAATTGGGATTTAATATTAATGAAATATGAAGTCACAAATATGTTCACTGGCAAAGAAATTTCATTTAATATGGTTTCTTTAAAGTGTAAATTGGCTGAAAACCATAAAATATTAACAAATAGTTTGTGTGTATATAAATGAAATTTCTGTTAAGGAAAGTTAAATATTTTCTGTTATAACGAGGTATAAATTATATATCAAATGAACAGAATATTAATTATAGCAATAAACTTTAAGTCATAGACAAATTAACTAGATAAGTTAATTAAAGGCTTCATTCAATTCCTAAGCAAGTTATTCTATGTACCAGGCTCACAAGACACAACTAGACAGGGAAAAAATCTGGAAATAAATTGCACCAAAGTGAAAGAAATACACCTAGAATTTCAGGGTTGAGCGGTATGAAACCAAGTGACCTGGGCAAATCCCCAAGTCAGCTTGGCTTTTTCTACGCTTTATTTAAAACAAGCTGAGCCCACCACACGTCTAACCGTCAATTCATTAAAATTATTTTTCCCTGTGTATTTTATCTATCTATGATTCAAATCGCATGAAAATTGGTTGGATATTTTCGAGGAAGCAGTAATTCTCCCTGTGTTCACTTTAAAATGGCTTTGTTTTTCTTTTGAGTATCGAAACTATTGCTTTAAAATATCTCTCCTAAAACGATAATTAGTATTTTCTGAGTACAGAAGGCTTACAGCCTCTGGACTCTATCCCAAGTACTTTAGTGGAACCTATGTCCGTTAGAAGGTTTCATTCTTCAGTTTGTTGAACAAATTTTTTTGCCTGAGTTTTTTGACGTTGATAAAATAGAAACATTCCTCTATACAACCGAAAAATAGAAAAAAGAGAAATGCCAAAAATTATACCGAAAATACAATACGCAAGATTTTAACCATCATGCCTTCACACACTTTAAAGGCATGCCATCTCTGCCATAAAGAAAAGTCGTAATGAAAAAAGTGCTTAACGACTCCTTTATCAGGCAAACAAAACCTCCTATAGCGGTGCACAGGAACTTCGTTGCTCTAAGCTTTGAAGACTAGGAAGATGTGGGTAGGAGCTAGTTCACTGATGGTTCTCAACAAGGACGATGTTCTACTATTCTCCATATAGGGAGGAAAACGGTCTCAATTAAAGATTTCCAGCGAACTCCACTTCGGCAAGTTGTTGTCGCCTCGTTACATGTGTAACCGGCTACTTCTACTACAAAACATCATGTATTCTTTGCCGAAACACGGCGACAATTGTCTTGCAGGTTCTATATTAGTGCCGCTTGGCTATGGTATTTTTTAGCCTTAATTTGTGGTCTATAAAATAATATTTTCTTCTTTTGATATTTTCATGTTTGGTTTGGTTTATTCTTCCATGAAGGTTTGCTTTTGATATTGTGTTGATATATGTTTGCTTAAGACACCATTTCTCACATCACTAAAGCCAGACAAATTTAATGCAGAAGACAAATCTTCCATCTGAAAAATATATCCGATTTGGAACTGGAAAATCCTGGCAAAGAATATTGAGGAGACTAGGTTCCTAATGTGTTTATGTTTAATAGCTATGCATGTTTTTTATTGGGTATCTCTCCAATATTTTCTAGCAAGAGCGCACAACATTGGATTTGGTCAATTATTACTGCACCTCTTTCAACCTAATCTAACCTAACCTAACTTAACTTAAGAACTTTGATATTCGACTTCTGCAAGACATCATTCGATCTTCAGATTTCTCTGGCTGTGTACATTGTATTTCTGGCTTTTTTGATTATAGTGTTATCAAGAATTAGATAGCAACTAATATTGCTGTTGATTACTTTCGCATCTTTTGAGGTTTATATTTAGGCCATCCTTGATTGAATTTCTATGTAAAGAATTTAGCTTTTGCCCTATGTGGTCGAATTTATGGGCAAGGATGCACAGATTGTCAGCTGATCGTTCAGGTCATTAACGTGAATGGCGTCCATGGTATCAAATTTGGTTCTTTGATATTGGTGACGTCGGGATCAAAGAGAAATAGTAAGGACGCGAGAATACCACCTTGTTTTTTCTTACTAGGAAGACAACTCGTCCACGGCAACGAATTCGTCAATAAGAAATCACTGAGTAAATTCGTCGTGTGAGGCACAACAACGATAAATTGATAAAGTTGGTTATTTTTTGTGCAAATATAGAGAAAATTCTTCTTTTGTCGTTCCTTGTTTGTCCCAGTTGTGTTCTTAATATTACTCCGACGTTAGTATGGAATAATTTGGATACGCAGCCTTTTAGTAAAACCCAAAACAATGATGATTTTACAGATAAAAATCTGCATTATCCTCATTTGTGTAAGTGTGAAATTCGAGGACAAGGACAGCCAGGCAGCTCTCGAGGTCCTCTTGTAAAATCAATCCAGTATTCTTTAAGAAATCTCGATAAATTTGATGGTCATAATAGTTTCATGCTAGGAAGTGCTGTTGGCTGAAATATGCATTGTAACAACCACAAAGCCAATGACGGTGTTCGAGAGGGCGAGTTCGATGAAGGTTCGTGGAGTGCAAGAGAATGCTAATAAAATAATAATCTGCATTAATTTAAGAGCATATGAACTTCAACCAGACATTCAGAATCCCGATTTTGCTTAAAATTTTCAGTTTTCTATTACTTTCGCAGGAAGAGTGAAATAATATTTTTTGCAAACTTTGATATTCACTGCAATAAAGTCAATTATTCTATATGCGTAAAGATCATGTTTATGTGTTGTAAGCAGTTAACAAAACGACTGCACCTTCTAGGAGTTAATCAAACACTTCTACACATAGAACATGCCTCGATATATCGTTATGTGCGAACTCAATATTACCTGCAATATATCGATGAAATTAAAGTACACCATGCCTCCTAAGCTATAAAATATATATACAGTAGTTCTTATCAAGCAACAATGTCTAACATGCCGTGTTCCGGTATAGGACAATAGTTTCTCACTACTATCCAAGCCAAGGCCAAGGCCAGAGAGCATATTTTAATTCTACTGAAACCTGGCAAGGTATTCAGTTAGTTAAACCGTTATTCCGGTAATTTAATGCAAAACCCTCATAGTTATGACACCACCATAGTATGAAATCATGGTTGGGTTAGATTTGATCGGTTGCTTAGAAGAAAAAACAAGTTTCCAGCTCACGTGGATCCAAATAAGAAGTCCGTTTGTGTTACCTGAGAGTTGGAAAGGGGTAGTGCAGGTACAAGCAAGATGGTAAAGTGACAGATAGATAGAGGAGAAGAAAAGCTTAATTAATTATTTTTTTGTTTTGTCAATTTTTATAGCATCGTTTGAGCGCCTCTGGTACTAAGTAGGCGTAATACCTTAAGCTATGTAGCCATTTTACTATTTCTTTTACTTCACCGATGATTAATTGCTATAAATATCAACGGAGGAGGATGCTGCGCAAGACATTCGCATATCAGAAAATTCGATAATGTTGATAAGACGGCGTCCCCCTAGAGCACTCCGTGGAGTCTATGTATGCACAAACAGTGTCACAGCTATTTTTCTTTTACATTTTTTCCAAACTAAATTTTTTTTCACTATGGGGCATGCTTCGCGATTTTAAATATTATATTGCATTCTTAAAAAATTTATATGGCGTCACATTAAAATTAATGTGGCAAATTTTAAAACAAATTTACAAAGAAATAAACATTGCAGCAAGTAGAGACAAAGTGTAAAAATATCAACATTAAAGTATAAAACAACATGCAAAGACAAACAATAACAATAGGCTGCATAAACAGAGCACCAACACAAATGAAAACAACAATAAGCCTGCATTTACTTGTATATGAAAATAAACATACACCTGCACGTATACACCAACAAAGTGCTCGTAAATGTTTGATTGTGTGTGTGTGTGTGTGTTTCTGTGTACACATAATGACAAAAACAACATTAATTTGCACAAATTGTAAACATGCATTTAAATAATAAAAAGAGAATGTGGATTCAATGTATGGTGTGGGTGGGGGGAGGAGGGGTATTGTGCTCAAGTAAACAGTTGAAAAAAGTGGTTTAAAATAAACACATATATACATACGAAAATACTCCCACTCATGCAGATGCATGTAAGTGAATGTATGTATGCAGAAAAATACACGGACAGAGAGACAAATTCTTTATAAATACCACATGCAACGGCAATAACAGGAGTAAAACCAAGCACGTACGTAAAAAGTGGTAAATAACAAGGACATTTTTGTCAGTTATGAAATAAAAATTAAAATCTTAATGTTAAATGCATGAGGCTCTGAGAGTGTGTATACTAGTAGAGAAGGAAGGATATTGTGGTAAAAAAAATCTGTGATATTTCATATTCTTAAGAATGACCTAAAATTTTTTTCTTGTACATTAAAAATTGAAACGTTATTTAATAAAATAAAGATGTAATAAATTGCAAGATAATTACAAATTAACAAAAAGTAAATTATCTGCATAATGTTCGCAATAACGATAAAAAATGTAAGTGATAAAGAAGAAGTAAACCTATAAAGTAAATATGAGTTGGGAAATAAAGGAAGAGAATAATTCAGCAAAGCAAATTAAAAATCGATTATAAAATGAAAATACCTTGATCCGAGAAATCGAACGAAAATGGCTAAGTTTGAAATTAAATAAAGCGCTCAAAGAGAAGGAAAAAGGGTGGATAAATAATTGAAAATAAAAAAATTTTGCAACAACAATGAATAATATAAAGAAAACTCTCAAACTAGAAACAAGAAAGAAGAAAAATTCAGCCAGAGCATATATAGTTCAAGCTTAATAAGGAAAAAGCAATAAGATGAAAAGTATTGAAAAAAAATTTAATGAAATGATAAAGAAACGAAAACTTATAGCAGTACTAGGATGCAGCAAATTGATAGAAGGAAATATAAAAAAGTGAGGAAAAATTTTTGGAACAAAGTAAAGCAAGGGGAGAACTTAAACAAGACATGCTAAATAAAATAGAAAACTACACAAGAGACTAAGAGATAAAAAGAAAAGTGAAATTAAAACGATGGTAAAGAATATTACATGGGACGAAATGAAGAAGAGATATGAAAAAAGAAAGAATATTAGAAATAAAAGAGGGCAGCAATGAGAAAAGAAATGAATTCAAGAAGAATGAGTGAGAGGAGAAAAGGGGAAAGGTTAATTATAGGAAGAAGAAAAGAAGAAACAATTACATGCAAGCGGAAGGAAGATAGGAAAGAAGGAATAGTGGAGGGAATTGCGGAAAGGAGGGAGGAAGCAACAAATAAAGGAAGGAAGGAAGAAGGAAGTAAACCAGGAATTAAAGAAAACAACAGAGGACGAAAAGAAGAAAGAAAATATTTAATAAAACAAGCAACGAAAGAAAGAAAAAAGAAAAATGCGGTGAAAGAAGGAAGAAAAAAAGGGACAGGAAAGTAGGAAGGAGGAAAAAGATGAAGGAAGGAAGAAAGGGAGGGAATAAGTAAGAAAAGAAGGAACGAAGGAATAAAAGAAGAATAGAAGAAAAGAGGGAAGGATGGAAGCAGGAAAGGAAGGAAGAAAAGCATCAAGGAGGGAAGGAAGGAAGAAAGAAAGAAACGTAGGAAAGAAGGAAGTAAAGAAGGAAGGAAAGATGAAAAGAAGGATGGAAGGAAGGAAGAAAAGAAGAAAGGAAGGATGGAAGGAAGGAAGCAGGAAGGAAGCAGGAAGGAAGGTAGGAAAGAAGGAGAGAAGTTATGAAGGAAGTATGGAAAGGTGAAACTAAGAAATTGATGGAGGACGGGAAATAAAGGTGGAAAAAAATAAAATCAGGAAAAAAGAGAGCGAGAGGCAAGGAGGAAACATCTCAAGAAAGGAAAAAGCAATAAAGAACGAAAGAAAAAAATGAAAAAAGAAGTATATAAAAATTAAACTAAAGAAGAGAAAAGAAAAAGGAAAGAAAAGAGAAGGAAAAAAGAAAGGAAGTTAGGAAGAATATAATTGAACAAGAAAAAATGAGAGAAAAAGGGAGGAAAATAGGAAAAAAGGAGTGTTGAAACATAAAAACTAAAGGAGGATAGAAAGAAAGAAATAAAAAAGAAGGAAGCGAGAAAGAAAGAAAGAAAGTAAGTAAGTAAGCAAATGTATAAATAAGTAAGGAAAAAGAAGAAACGAAGAAAGGAGAGATGCAAGAAAAGAAGAAAATAATAAATACAAGAAGAGATAAATAACAAATCAAGAATAAAGATAGAAAGAAAAAAACGAAATGGACGTATTTAGGAAAAAGAATAAAACAGCGGAAGGTGAGATATAAAATAAAAAAAAGGCTTGAAGGAAATAATGAAGGAGGGAAAACGAAAAAGTATGAGAGAGAAAAATAGGAAAAGGTGATGAGCTGAAAGCATAAAATCTGAAAAAGCTATGGCGGAGAAAAAGGCAGGTAAAAATTTTAGTTAAAAAATGACATAAGAAATAATAAAAGTGACGGTGACGGAAAACAAGGACACAAACAGATTTAAAACAGATGGAATGGTTGAAAGCATTGTAAAGAGAAGTAAATTAATAAGAATTAGCAAACATTAAAAGCAAAGAAAGAAAGAAAGTAAAGTTGGTAAAAGAAGAGCCAAGAGTGACAGAAATTTGAAGTAAAACTTGAGCAAAACTTAAGCAAATATTAATTGTTAGCAGCGGAAGTGGTTTAGTAAAAAAAAAGCGAGTTAAAAGGAAAAACTAAAAAAGGGAAAGACAATCGAAATTGAAAAAATTTATGCATAATGCTATGTTGTAGTTTGCTGCTTAGCGAAATCCGAAGCGTTGCACTGTTTTTGATTAAACTTTCAGTATGAACTTGTTATTCAATTTAGTGAAATGAAAAACAATATTTCTTGCAAGTTTTTTGAAAAGAAAAACAAAGTACTAAGGCTGTCATTTTATATTATTACAACTTTTATTTAATTTAGAACTTTATTTTCCAGCAATAATACAGCGTTTATATGAAAAGATAACTAGTTTGGTTCTTTTATATTTTATTGCATGGGTGGAGTACTTTTATATAGTTTATCTACTCCTTCAATTGTTAACAATATGCCTTCGTAGTTTGTGTTGGAAAAGTAGATAAAAATAGCAACTACTTTTGCATTATTTTTTTCCGTATATTTTTGATGATTTTTCGTTTTTCTTTGTGTCGTAAGTGGCCTGGAGTATAAAATTCGTTTTTATGTTTGCGTTGTTGTGTGTGAATTGTTTTTCTCATCAAAATATTTTATGAATTTCGATCACGAGTTTTTCCACTTAACATATTCAATGAGTTATGAGTTGTTACAAGCTAACGCATGAATGCCAGTAACTTTTCTTTTCTTTTAATCTTTATGTTGTTTCTGTTATTTTTTGCTTCAGCTCTGCAGCCTTAAGCAACATCACAACTTCGTCATTTCGCATGTCCTTGTAGTTGTGATGTTTGTTGCTTTTTGTGTTGGTTATATTGTTTATTTTTTCTCTTTTTTTTGGCGGCAAACTGAAAACTTGTATAGAGTTGACTTTTTCTTTAAAGAATATTGAAACAGTTGTCACATGCTGTTTCTATAACTTTACTATTGTTGCTCTTTGGTGTTACGAATAGTAAGAAAAAATTCCATTTATTTCTTACAGTTTTGTTTAAAATTTTAAGTACACTGAACGAATTTTTTTTAGAAAATTAAGGTAAAAGCAACATTTTTGATTATTATCAAGAGTTCAAAAATAAGAAAAGTTTGTATGTTATTTTTCTTGCTAAAATTTCTATATGCATTTTCGGTGTGTTGGCCAGAGCCTATACTAAAGTGTGTTAGAATTCTCATTTGGTTTATATTCGAATAATATTGACTTCTCTTAAAATCTTTTACCATAAAAATAGCGAACAACTTTATAACACTTGTTATTGATTCAAAAGCTAGTTTAATGCTTGTATAATATTTGATTACCTCGGCTTTACAGCAGATTAAAATTTTTTTGTTACGATTGATTTAAAGTCACTCAACTGCATTGGTGATTGAGTGACTAATAGAAAATGTATTTTTCCATTAACTTGAAAATAAAAGGATTTAGCATTTCCAACAGTGACAACATATTGGTAACACAAAACAAAAAAGAAAACACTGTTTTGTGATTTAAATATCACAACAACATCAGCAAGTAACAATGATCCAATATGTATGCAAGTCCGAGTGGAATGAAATGAAATGACAAACAAACAGCAACCATGGTCAACTAACAAAACGATTACATGTAATCATTGAAATGTAGGTACGTGTGTTTGTGTGTGTGTGTACGTGAGTAATTTTTGTCCAGTTAACAAATTTTGTTTGGTATAGAACAAACTACTGGAAATACGTACATCAACATCGTGATGATGCTGATGGTAATGGTCTGACAGTGATAGAAATGGTAAGGCAGATGGTGCTGGCAATGATAACTATGGCAAATCTGTTGATAAATGAATGATTGAATGAGAAAAGAGTACGAGTGGTAAGAGATACCGGAAAATGGGCGAAAACAATTGTGATGAAAAATTCAGTCAACCCAGCGTTCAGTCATTTAGCGAAACAAACGTTTGGTTTTTCTTTTTTTTTTTTCTTGGTTAAATTAACAACATAAACACGCTGTTTTGCTGACGACCACATATGCTTCAAAACCTAAAATGTCAAATAGACCAAAAATTGCGTATTTGCTGGCCAAAACAACATCTGGCGCTTGTCCATAGACGCATTAGTCATAATGCATTAAGAGGTTTCGTTTGTTTGCTTTTAATATATTTTTCTTTATGATTGACAGGGTGTTCGCATAAAAGTTAGCACTTCTAGTTTAATACTCATGAGTTCCTTTAATGACTTAAAAAAATTTATTAATTAAAAATGATGTATGTAAACGTGAGATGAAGAAAAAGGAAACTGTGTGCTAATATGTACTTTAATGCAGGATTTTTTTTTCAAAAGAAAGCATTTTATTATATTTTTTAAGAGACGTAAAACTGCTAATATGCCTGCCAACATACATACATACATATGTATGTATGTGTGTGTGTTACCTTGTTTTGCGAAGGAATAGCGAAGAGAGCACAAACTCTGAAGCATTAAATGCTTAAGCTTAACTTGTTTTAAAACTATGCTATTGTGTGTTTTGCTAATTTTTATAGTACCGTTGCAGCGCCTCTAGTGTTAAGTATTGAGTTCAGAATCTCGGACTGTCATTAACCCCCTGAGATCGTTGAAAAAGCTTATTTCTATTCGAGTATTCGAGAAAATTTCTCCAGAATATCACTAAGAGCTAGGATACACTATCCCACACAATCGTGCAGTTTTTGAGAAAATACAAACCTGGTGTGATGGGAGCCTATGAACATTTTCAAAAGACAATAACAATTCATCGGATCAGGGTTGTATTTTTTCGTAGGTCGTGCGATTGTTTAGCATAGTGAGTCATGACCTTAAATATAATTTTTTTTTAAATAACAAAGTTATAATATTTGAACCTAACCAGCAAACACGAGGTAGTTGTTCTTAAGGAATAACATATTCATTGCTTCCAAAATATTTTTTAAATGCATCTGTATAAGGACTTATAAGGATATTATCTCAAAAAACTTAACAAAACTGAAATAGGAAACATGTACCATTCATTTATTGCATGCACTGCTTGTGATAATGTATTGTAGAACTCTCGTTTGATAAATGTTAAAATTAATACAAGTATTTTTAGGGTTTTCTGTCAGTCGATTAATGAGCCCTACAAAAATGGAAGTTATTCACCTTTTCAGTAATTTTCTGAAGTAATAAAGTTATACATATTTGATTAAAATGAAAAACTTTTTTTATTGTACCAATAAGGAATAACTTCAGGGAACTTAATTTTTCTCTACAGTTTTAATAGTTACAAGCTCAAAAGTGAGAAATTCTTGCAAGGACACGCCTAACTATATAAAAATGATTATAAATTATTCAAAGCTGAGCTACTTCCGTGAACTAATGGGTGGAATTTATAGAATATCTGTTTTTTTGTAGGCATTATTAACTGGGGTTGAAGTGTCCCTCCTCCTTACTCACTGAGGTACATTATTATGGTGAATCGACATTGCCACAAAATCAATTTCATTTATAGGGTTTGTGTAAAATCTTAATAAAAACATTTCTGTGGAACATTTTGAAGCTCTCAATTTTCTCCATATGGGTATTTTTCCCCCTCCCCTTCATAAAAGGGTACTAAAAGTACCTTCAAATGTGCTCAAATGCGTTCAAATTTTGTAGAAAAATATTTAATAATAAGAAATCATTTATCTTTATTAAATGATTTTTTTATATATTTTCGTACATATGTACATATATGTATATTGTTTGTAACCTTATCCCATAAACGAATCGTTTGTAATATGTTATATACCACTTCCGAACATTATTTAAGTGCTTTAATGTCACAAAGGATTAAAAACTTCAAAGCTCAAAAAAGTTTTTTCTTATAACTTTTTCAAAGCAGTTTTTGTACACATTATTTATTATATTATTAAGTTTTTTAAAACACCTTTTACAAATATAATTCGAGAGCATTTTTTAATTATTAAGCTTTAAACTTAATTTTATTGTTATAAAAAGCTTTCATTAACATTACAATCTAATTGAATGATTTTTTATAAGCTTTTTGTGTAAAGTTCTTTGTCGTAAAAATGCAATATTTTTATAAAGCTTTTGAATACATATATGCAAAAGCTTTATATTTCTTACGGAAAAAAATTATACATATACGAAATATTTTTAGTAATAAATTTTCTCTATAAATAAAAAATGTTCAAGTTCGTTTTAAGCTTTCGAAAATTTTTTTTGTTATTTTTGTAGTTATTTTTTTAATTTATTATTTGTTTCTCTGTTTTTAATTCGATTACGATCGAGTACTCCAAATTATCCAAATTATATGTGATAATTTTTGAAGATCAAATTGCATCAAATACAATTGTAATTATTGTGACAAACACTGGCAGAACGGAACAACATGCTTTTTTCGAAGGTCACTGTGCCCTCATTATCAGCGTTTTGTGTTTGACAGACCCTGTGTCGTGTCAATTAGTGTAAGCTTTAGCCCTATATGCAAATTTTTTAGTGCAAAGAGAATATGTGAATTGTTTTGATTCATCGAATTTTAATTTGTTGAAAGATTTTTATTAAATGAAAGCTCAAATTTACCATCACTAATTTACAACAGTATTGCCATTATGTTGTTTGTCTTTAATTCAAAATTAAAAAAAAAATACATTATTATAGTACCGAACTTTCAGAGGCTGCAGTTCTTTGTACAGTGGTCAGACTGACAAAATAAAAGGCCAAAAGTAAATACATTGTAAATTACAACTTAAAAACTTTAAGCTTACGGAAGTTAAATTTGTTTACACAAACTTGCATATTTTTATTTCTTGAAAATATATGAATATGATCATAAATTACTATACTTAAATTTGTAAGGAATTAGCTGATATCTGAAATAAGCTGCAATGCAGTATTTTCAAAATATGTTTTTAAAAGTTTATTTTAAAGTTAATACAGTAAATGTTTAACGGCTTGTTTAAGCGCTTGCCTTATTTTTACTTGTCATTTGAAAAAGAAAAACATCAAAGCAGTGACAACTATAATTTTTAAACAAATGATTTATCATACGACTCAGAACGAGTTTTTTCATTAAGTCGAGCAGTACTAAAAACACACAAAGACAATTTGCTTTTTAATGCAAAATAAGCCTCATTCATGTTCTTGTTGGATTTTCTCATCGAAACATTTCAGGAACAAATGATTAAAGATATAAACTAAGCATGAATGTGAGAGGTATGTATAAAGTATACATACTTTGCACTTGAATGTTTTCGAAATGAAATGCATCATAAGCTGCATATTAATTGTGGCTTATGGTCTGACAAACAATTATGGCCATAAACATTAATTAGTGTGGACACACAAACTCATTATTGTAAATAGCTTTTTGTTTTGTTCTTTGCTTCATACGAGTTATATAGTTATCTGTGAAATTGTCTCATTTAAGAGACTTAGAAACTTAAGACGAAATGGTCTTCTTCAGTGCTTTCAGTTTTGGGGACTTTTACCCAAATAGGGGATTTGTTTTTGTGATTGGGGTTAAGACTTTCGTGAAAATCCCCAAGAGATTTTTGTGGGGGAAAATCACATGTTTCACGGTGGTTTTTTGAGGTAATGTTCATATAATAATAATTATTTAGTCTTTCCTCTTTATATTTGTTCAAAATAATGTAATTACATTTTTATTATTGCTAGTGGTGACAACATCGTAAAAATCTCAATATATAAAAATGTACGTATGGCTGGCAATTCTGAAAATTGTGTGTCATTAATAATCAATTAATAATTGTTATTATTGTGAATCAAATTGTGAATGCGAAAATCCCCAAGAAATTTTTGTGGGGGGACACACATGTTTCACGGAGGTTTTTTGAGATAATGTACATATAATTAAAAATCTTGTTTTGTATTTAGTTTTACTTCTTTAGGTTTGTTTCAAATTAATGTAATCATATTTTTCTTATTGCTGGTGGTGGCAACATCGTAAAAATCTCAATATATAAAAATGTATGGTTGGCAAGTCTGAAAATTGTGTGTTATTAATAATTAATAATTCACAATTTGATTCACAATAATTATTATTATTGTGAATCAAATTGTTAATGTTAACTCGTAAAAAAATTAATGGAATTTCTGTAAAACTCTAAAAAAATATATATCAAATAATTTTTAACGTTTTTAGCAATGACTGCCCATACTTATTTGAACATAAGAAGATATATAATAAATACACACTTTAGAAATAATTCAGTTTTCTGTGACAAATTTATTTCATCTTTTGAAATGCTAAAACTTTTTTTTTACCACAAAATTTCATTAACTGATGAATTAGAAGATTTTGACTCTGAATAATTTAAAAAAATAAACATGTATACATAATTGTTTTATTTTTGTGTATTTTTTGCGTTACTTTTTTATTTTATAAATACGAGTATACATAATATGTATGTAGATTTAGAAATCAAAGTGATAGAAAAATTTATTTTCAAAATATTCATAATAGTAATAGATTTAACTTATATAATAATAATAATATAATGAATGTATGCAAACTTTTCTTTTGAAATGACATGGTTTTATTCTACAGAATTATGGGGATATTTGGGGATAAGAAAACATATATTTTGGGAATTTTCGGGGATGATAGTTTTAAAATCGGGGATAAGGATATAAAATAAAAATAGGAACCCTAGTCTTCTTGGTGTTCTAACCCACCCATGTCGCCAAATTGATTTCAAAAATCGTCAAAAGTCCCCAAATCAAAAACTTACACGTTAAGCAAGTTTAAAAATTGCCATATCTGATAACCCTGGCTTTAACCACAAAACCCTTGAGGTTGTTGTCCTTAACTCTCACTCTCTTTCTCTCTCTCTTGTTGTCTTTTAATTAAAAAAAAGTTGCTTTTGATTTAAGACTTAAATGCATTTTAAGAAATAATTGTAATGAAAAAGAAAATTATAATTTCTTCAAGTTGCAAAAAGGTTGCAAGCAAAAAGGGTTTCATTTTCAATAAAAATAAAAATGCTCTTGGCTTTGGGTGTGTCAAGAGACAGCGGAAAGTCGCCGGAGTAATGCTAGGAACAGAACTGGGACGAACGACGCATTTTTCGGTGCGAACTTTCGGCATAAAAAATAAAACACATTTGTGCATATGAAAATGAACACAACACAGAAGTACAACGAAATTCGTGACGAATTGTGAGATAGATTTATTTCTTATTTGTACGCCGACGAACGACGAAAAAACAATTTTCTCTCTCTCTCTCACTGTCTTTGTACACACAACAAGCAACTTTATGAAATATAAGAGAGGAATTCGATGAGTAACTTCGTCGTTGTTGTGCTTCACACAACGAATTTACGCAACGAACTCTTATTGACGATTTCGTTGACGTGGACGAAATTCGTCATTCGTCCCAATTGTGTTCCTAGTAGGAGTGCAAAGAGCGTGCAAGTTGAAGTACATAGAACGCAATATTTTTTTTTTGTATAGGCATGTCACCGCCCAGAAAAATTTATGCAATTGCAAACATTCTGCTTAATTAACATAATTTTAAAGCATCAATTAAATTTACTCCACCTTCTATACAGTAAATGGATAATAACCTATTTCCATTTGCACTTATCTTATTAATGCCAATTAAGAAACAAAAAAATACTTCTTTCTTTATATTAAAAAAAAAGATATTTTCGTATTCTTTACAAATGTAAAACCATAAAAATGTATTATAAAAGAAAGAAGAAATCTAAAATTTAAAAAAAAAACATAAAAATATTACAAACTTTAACATACATCCTTTGAAAATTATAAGAAAAAAGAAACAAGAAATACTATTCTTACTTAAATATGTAATTCTTATCTCGAAGCTAAATAGTAGTAGAAAAAAATACTTTAAAGAAAACTTGCTGGCAATGCAAAAATGCACTATGTTTGCAGGCAACCAGCAGCATTCCATCTAGAAATTCAACTTCCTGCTATTGTCTGTCTATCTTTAGAAGCACTGTGCCGTCACTGCCTCAAACTAACCAACGGCCATTTCATCACAATTACAATCTCTCTTTAGTTGAACGCACCAGCATGTAACATTCTTGGCCAAAGAAATTTCCTAGAATAACAAAAAAAAAGGAACCAACAAAGAAAAATTTTAAGAAAAGTTCCAGCAGCAGCAGAGTTCTTTCAATAGTCAAAACTACTTTTAACAGCAACTACTCGTATCTTGCCCGATATAATACCAACATTTGTTATTAACACTTTTTTTCTTCTCTTCTTATTCACATAATCCTTGAAGTATGCAACAAAATTGCATGGAGAAGAAAAAAAGTACAGAAAAGTCGTAAAACAAAAAAGTAAAAAGTTAAAGTTTTACGCTTGTGCTTATCCTGGTCAGTTTCCGCTACGCCATGGCAATTAAATAAGAAAACATTCTTCATTCTACTTTATACATTTACACTTCTACTCAAAACTATGATTTCAGCTGAAAACTTTTAGCTCTAAATGGCATTAATCTCCTAAAATGATGCATTAGTCCAAGAATAAAAAGTTTTATATATTTTTATTTGAAACAGGAGATGATGATAAGTAAGTAGAGCAAAGAAAGAGGAAAAGTATCATCAGGCTGTCTTGTATCCTGTTGACAAACGGAATATCAACAAGACGAAGAAAAACTTCGTAATATTCATATTCTATTAAGTTATTTCCTTGGAAAAAGACCTTAATTAAATGCAGGAGAAGAGGTAATGAGGAAAAGGAATTTATTTCTAAGCACAACGCCTTTAAGTGAAACCTTTTTTTTCTACAAAATTCTGTCCTCAAATAAAAATGGGTAACAGAAAATTTTTTGCTACGAGGGTTGCAAGTTTTTAATTTTGAAGAATTTCATACAAGCAAAGATTTTTTGTAAAAAGTTTCTTTATACTAATTTAAAAAATTTATTTCGTGCTTAACCATGTCTGGATGCATTTTGTTGCTGCTCAAGCAAATTAAAATAGTTTTTTTATACTGATAAGAATTTGTAGGCATTTAATGATGCTCGTATAAACGTTCGTTCTATAATTTTAATTGAAAACAAAAACAATTTTATGATTGGTTTTAAATAAATTTTAAAGCGTATGTTGAGGCAGTTTAAAAAATGTTTTTTTACAGCACTTCTTCCGAAAAATTTTCATAGACAATTTTCTTCTATAGAAAATATTTTTTCTTCTCTTAACTTTTTTTCATTTTGTTTTTGTTTTTATATATATAATTTGATCAGGCTAAAGTTCGTATCGCTTTGTTAGACAAATTACATGTTATAATTATCAATGAACAAATAACACCAAAGTTAATTGTAAATATTTTGATAAACAACACATAGTAGAACGGAACAACTAGCTGTTTTCGAAGGCCACTACACCTCCATTATCACCGTTCTTTGTCTTTGGTCCACTGTGTGTGTTACCAGTTGATGTAGATTTCTACTTTATATACTCAGCCATTATTGCATATGGAATATGTGAATTGTTTTGATTCATCGAATTCAATTTAGTGAAAGTTTTTTTTGTAATGAAAGCTAAATTTTACCATCTCTAAATTTGTCGTTTGTTATTTACTAGATATGCAGATGTTAATCAATTTGCTTATTTTTGTTTTACTTAAGACAAACTTTTTTGATTTGTTACTATTAAGTATACTTATTTAATTTTTGCCACGGGCCCATGGCTATTAATTTTGGAAAAAATTAAATAAATATACTCCATAGTAACAAACCAAAAAACACTCTTCGGAATAATATCGAGCCTTATTTTCGATTATATCGTAAGCGATAAAAATTTAATTTTTCAGGAGAAAGTTTTTTTAAAACATTCTAATATGTTTTTGTACGTAAATTGTCGCTTACGATAAAATTTTACAGCCCGTATCTTAAAAGTAATCAACAATTTTGGCATTTTTATAATTCTAAACTACTAATTTCAATAAAAAAAGAAAATTTTCGATAACATGTCGCTTACGATAAAATCGAAAATAAGGCTCGATATTTCCTATAAAATAATCATAAAAGACAATTTTTGCAAGGAGAAAAATTTTTATCAAATGAAAAAACTTCGGAATCAACATATTCACCCGTATTGCGTATGTCGAGTCGAATATGCGTCTACGACAGTTTTGTCCTAGATTAAAGAAAATTTGTACTCGTTTCCTTTAATCTAGAACAAAATTCTCGTAGACGAATATTCGACTCAAAATACGCAATACAGGTGATTTTCTACAGAAAATTTTTCATTCAATTATTTTCTTCTCTATGAAAATTTTTTGGGACATAATTTTTTTCTATAAAAAAAAAGCTTTATATATTTTTCAGAAAAAAATTTTCTGAAAAATTTGGTTTTTCTATGAAAATTTTTATGTCCACTGTACTTTTCTATAAAATAATACTTTTCTTACACAAAAATTGGGATGACTATATATAAAAAATTTCGGACTTATATTTTTTTTAAGAAAAACAATTTCAAGGACCAATATTTTGGCTATAAAAAAAGATAATTTTTTGCACAAAAATTTTTGTCAAAATAGTTTTTGGAAATAAAAAAATTTAACTACGAAAAATTTTGGAAATCCAAACTTTCGAAATTAAAATACTTTCTATAAAAAATATTTCACTTACAATTTTTTGCTATATGAAATTAATTTCGAAAATAAATATTTTTCTATAATTTTTTTTTCAGAATAAAAATTTTGAGAGAGAAAGTTTTCAGAGATTTTTTTAGAAGAACTATTTCGTTCACATCATTTTTCAATAAAAGAACTTTTAATCAAAAAACTTTTCTTAAATAAAAAAAATTAACTACGAAAAAGTTTTCAAAAGCAAATTTTTGGGAGTCAAAATGTTTTCTATAAAAAGTATTTCACTCCTGGTTTTTCTACATGAAATTAATTAGGTACACACATTTTTTCCATAAACATTTGTTCCGAGAAAAACCTTGAAAGAAAAATTTTTCAGAAATTTTTTTATAAAAAATTTTTTTTCTTGCACAGTAATTTTCAAAAAAAAAAAATTTTTTTGTATATAAGAATTTTTTAATGATCTTTTATAAAAACATTTCGGACGTACATATAATTTTTTTTATAGAAAAAAAAATTTTGGTAATAAACTTCAGAAATAAAAAACTTTAGCTACGAAAAAATTTTTAAAACCAAATTTTCGAAACCAAAATACATTCTATAAAAACTATTTCACTCACAATTTTTTTCTATATGAAATTAATTTGGGAAATAAATTTTTTTCTTTAAAAATTTTTTTACAAAAAAATTTGGAAGACAAATTTTTCGAATATGTTTTTTATATTAAATATTTTCCGTGCACAGTATTTTCCAACAAAAGAATATTATTCGTACTTAAGTATATATATTTCTATGGGAAAACATTTTGAAAAGCATTTTTTTCTTTAAAAAATTGGGACAAAAAATTTTTTGGAGACATACATTTTTTTGGAGACATACAAAATTGCGGGAATCGAATTTTTGTCTATGAAAAAAGAAATTCAATAATGAAAAAAAAACTTTTTTAAAAATTTTTTTAAGAAAAATTTTTTTAGAAATTTTTTTTTATCAAAAAATCAAAAATTGTTTTAAGAAATAAATGGTAATAATGGGTTTTTCTAAATTTTTGTCTGTGAAAAAATTTTCGCAAAGAAAAATTTTTATCAGAAACTCTGAAATCAACTTTTTTTCTGCAGAAACAATTTTTGGCCACATTTTTTATATGAATTTTTTTTTGGAAGACTAATTTTCTTATGGAAAAGTTAAAAGTTTTTAGATTCTATTTATACATTATTGGAAAGTTGGAATAATATTGCGCCATATTTGCTTAAAATTTAAAAAAGCTTGAATCATTGGAGCACAATTGTTATGAAACTGCTTCAAAAACTTTACTGAAACTTTATTGAAACTTTACTAAACTATTTGTGGTGTCATAAAATTTTCTGAGCAAAATTTCGATACTAATCTTAACTCTTTCATGAAGTATAAGACCTCATAGGTACCTTTAGATTTGCGTCATCTGATAAATATAAATGCGTTTAAAATTTGTCTCCGCCATTCTTTGACAGCCACCTAATTGTGGTTTAAATGTTACGCTCGTTATCATGAAATTACACCCTGCCGCCATCATTAAATGTGATGGGTGTCCGAGTAAAAGAAAATAAAATAAAATGTAACACTTAATTTAAGTTCGTACACAAAGTTAAAGATCTTTTTATACTTCTTTGCTTTTCTCTCCCTTTTTTCGTAAATCCCTTATGCACTCTACACCATTTCTTTATTTGGGCGCAAACACACACTAAATTGCATCCTGTTATAACGGCTGTAACAACAACAAAAGGCCAACACCATTACACAGACATCATTAACACGAGCACTGACAATCCGTTGTAATGCTTGTAAGTCACTGGATGTGTGTGTGTGTGTGTGTGTGTATGTGTGTGCGTTGATTTCCATTCTTGTGCATGAGTGTCAGTTTTAAAAACTTGTGAGTAAATATATAATAAAAAAGTGCCTGAAGCATATTCTTCTTTCTTTTCTTCCTCCAGCTTTGTATACAAAAATATATGCAAATATTTTTATTTCAGGAATATAATACAACACATACGATGTGCCCATATTCATATGGGGATTGACATAGGCAATTTTACATCGTTAATTTTATGTAATCGTACATATGCAGGGCAATTTTTCTGTTAATACGAGTATACATAAACATTTTCAACCACTTTAGGATTTAATTTTGAATGTCTACTTGCCTATGAAACTCTCTTCTCAAAGCTTACAATTTGTTGTAATATTTGTCTGATTTTCTAAGTTAATTTTAAACTGACCCTCGCATTCTCTTGTATTTTTATACAATTTATTATTTTATGTATTTTGTACTTCGGTGTAACTTTTGATAACAAACAAACAAACAAACAACTAAAATAAAATGAGAAAAAGAAAAGTGTAAAATTCAAAAGTTTAGTTTTACTTTTCTCTGAAGTTTTATTTTTAATTTTCTTGTAAATAATGGTTAACATTTTAACCACTAATGATAAGAATTTTGCACAAACAAGCCAACATTACAGAAAAAAAATTATAATTTCACATGCAAAACGGAAACGGATATGACACCATTTTAGGGCAAAACTTTGTGTACAAGCATCATGATAAATAATTAACAGCAAAGACAAATGGGGAAAAACATTAAGCATATGAAGGGACAAAACACTTATGTACGAGTATGTGCAAAATGAAGATAAACGATTTTTTTAAAAAGTAAATGTTAACTACTTGCAACTTTTTCTTTTTATAGGAAAGTAGATAAATTTTTTTTGATGAACAGATTGAATACATAATTGTTTTTTGTTAAAAAAAAGATTATGAAAAATTTTTAGTATTTTATTTTAACACAAATATTCAAGGCAAATATAAAGAAACTTTTGCTTTATAGAATATATTGGCTGCTGAAAAATTACTATAGAGCAATTTGTGACACAAAATTTATTCTTTATTTATTCCAATTTGGTACACAAATATTTTCTGCATTTACGAGCATAGAAATTATTTTGAGTTACAAATTATTTATTACTTATTTCAAAAATAAGTTGGGACACAATTACATATAAAACAATTTGCAACATAATTTCTCTGCACATAGAAAGAATTTTTGGGACACAATTTTTTCTATAAAGGAAGCAATTTAAAGCACAAATGTAGTTTCTCTATAACAAACTATTTGAGCAGAATTTTTTCCCATAAAGAAAACAATTTGGCACACAATTTCTTCCCACATAGAAAGTATTTTGAAACACAAGTTTTTTTCCACACAGAAAGCAATTTGGGAGCCAAGTTTTATCTACATAGAAAATAATTTGTGACACAAATATTTTTTTTCACAAAGAATGCAATTTGGAACACAAATTTGGTACACAAAAGCTCTTGTATACAGAAGAAAATTTAGGAACACTTTATTTTCATTATAAAATTCTTGGGACAGTATTTTTTACATAGAAAGTAAATTTGGGACGCAAATCTTTTCTACATAGAAAACAATAATGGTTTTTTTTTAGTTTAGTAAACCTAAATAATTTTTTTTTCTGAATAAGGACTTTAATATGCAGAAAAGAATTTAGCACGAAAATTCTTTCTGTTATAGGAAACTATTTGGTTAAAAAAATTTTTTCTCTATAAAAACAATTTGGGACAAAATATTTGTCTATTTAGAAAACAATTTGAGACACAATTTCTTTCCGCATAGAAAGTATTCGGTGACAAAAGTTTTTGCCACATAGAAAGCAATTTCAGAGCCAAGTTTATTCTACATAGAAACCATTTTGGGACACAAATTATTTTCTACACAGCACAATTTGAGGCGCAGATATATAGATAATCTGGGAGGCATATTTTTTTCTACAAAGTTGGGGACAAATTTTCTTACGTAATCATTCGGACAAGATTTTTTTTTTTTCATACCGAAAACAATTTTGGAATACATTTTATCATATTAGAAAATTTTAAGACCCATTATTTTTCTATATAGAAAGTAAGTTTGGGAAACAAATTTTATTAAAATAGAAATTAATTTGGTACAAAATTTGTTTCTATATGGTGCATTTAATATGCAAAAAGGCACTTCGGTCACAAAAAATGGAGACATAAAGTATTTCTATGCAAAACAAAATGGGAGATAACAACAATTTGGGACACAGCTTTTTTTTCCGCATAGACAAGTTTTGGGGACACGTTTTTTCACATAGAAAGCAATTTAGGAGCCAATTTTATTCTTCAATTTAGTACAACTTTTTTAAATGGAAATAAATTTGGGACACAAAATCGGACATAAATTTTTTTCGTTGCATACAATTTTGGGACATATTTTTCTAATAAAATGGTTTTCTATATACAAATTGGGACACAATCTTCTTTGATATAGAAAACGATTTGAGACAACGTTTTCTGTAATTTATTTGGACCCAAAAAATTTGGGCCAAAATTATTTCTATATGGAAAAATATTTGGGACATGTTGTTCTTTATTAAACAAATTTGGTACACAGCTATAGAAAATAATTTGCTTTACAATGTCGAGTCCAAGTTTATTCTACATCGAAAAAAAATTGGGATACAAATTATTTCCTACATAGATACAATAGAATTAGTTTTTCTAAATAATTTGAGAGAAATATTTTTTTCTTAATGGGAATCAATTTGGGACACATTTGCTTATATAGAAATGAATTTGGGATACAAATGCGCGACACGAAATGCTACAGAAAGCACTTTTTTTATTATAGAAAATTTTGGGACACAATCTTTTTCTATATAGAATGCACATACATATGTTTGCGGCGAAATTTCTTAAATAGAAAAAAATATTTATATATTATATACGTACATAATATGCAGAAAGAAACTAGGGACATAAAAAATCGGAACAAGAATTATTTCCGTTGAAAAAATTTTGGGACACATTTTTTTAAATAGAAAACAATGCGGGAAAAAAGTTTTTGTATAGAAAATATTTGGGAAAAATTTTTTGGTATATAATACAGTTTGGGACACAAATTTTTGTAGAATTGAATATATGTAATTTGAAATATATAGAACATAATTTGGGACAACAATTTTTTCTAAACGGAAAATAAAAATTTGTGTAGCAAAATTAGTTGATTCCTTTTGAAAATAATTATAGTTTTAAAATAATTTCATAATTTAATTTAATTTAATTTGATAATAATTTGAAACAAGATTTAGCTTTTTTTAGCTTTGACTTAATTAAATTGCAGTTTGTAAAGAAAGGTGATATATCGAGTCTTATTTTCGACAAAAATTAAAAGGTTTTTTTTATAATATTCAAATTTGTTTTACATACTCGCAAGTAAATTTTCGTTTACGATAAAATTTTACAGCCCGTATTTTAAAAGTTATGAAAAATTTTTGGCATTTTGATAATTCTAAACTATAAAATTTTAATTTCAATAAAAAAGTATATTTTCGATAACAAAGTCGCTTACGATAAAATCGAAAATAAGGCTCGATGTATTGTTCGAATTCATACTGATTGTGTTAAAGCGTATGATTAATATTAATTGTTCTCAGTATTGGTTGCGTATGATTAATTTTTTATAAGCTTTAGACAAAGTTATTACAAAATTAATTAAAAAATTTGGTGTATGGAAAAATTTGTGTGAAGACTTTATAATGCAAATATTTGAAATGTTTGATTTCACCTGAAGAGGTTATAATTAATTAACCTGTGTTGTAAATACCCCCATAATACTTTCTAGTTTCCTTTATTCTTTGATATTGCAGTGGCTTAATTTCTTCCGCAGTTTCTTTAATGAAAATAATATAACTTTGTAATAAATTATGTAACTGAAAGCTAAATTAAAATACTGCTTAGTGATTCTTTTGCAAGTGAAAATATGCTAGAAAAATGCAAAATTGGCTTCAAAAGACACTCGAAGCACCAACAGTAGTGGTAAACATGGATTTAGAAATTCGTTAAAATACCTTAAAAAAGAGCGTAAACATAAAATCTCACCAATAGTGCAAACAACAAAATATAACAATAAAAATACGAGTATAAACAATTAATTCACATGCAAGCAATAAAAAATGTGAAAAGTTAAAACTGTTTCAATTTTTCAAAATATGCACGAAAATAAAGGGAAAGAATATCCAACAAATTGTGAACGCATGCCAACAAATTGCAAAATAAACCTTTCGCAACAGTCTGCTTATTTTAAAATTTTTGTTATACGAAACATCTTCATGCAGCTGAGTAATTAAAGCTCTGGTGTACCGTCGTGCTTTAAAGCACAGCAGGAACTATAATGACAATAACGTAAAAGAAGTGAGAGGAAAAAAAAGTAAACTGCTGCATAAAACTAGGCTAACAGCTAGAACTATGCAACAGCAGACATGCAAGTGTAATGTCAATCATATGGTGGCGTATAGTATAAGAATGCAGGCAGCAGCTACAGCATTTAAAATTTAACACACGCATACCTACATATGTACATACACAGGGCAGAAACGTTTTCGGGTTTACATAAATGTGGTAGATAGATATTCTACATGCCAAAAATATAAAATTTATGAATTTTATTTTGCCCAGCAGTTGTTTTTTTAATTTCAGCAGATTTTGCTTTCAATACGATATGTGTAACCGTCGTCGTAGTCGTCGCTGGTGCCTGCATGTTGTGGCAAATAAGTTTTGTTTGCATAACAAAAACTACAGCGTAAAAGTTGTTTAATAATTCTCTTGCTGTTGTGAAAATAAATTAACAACTTTTTTTTTATCATTTATAAATATTCATAAATGACAAGGACGAGATTGTGTCTTTTGGTTTTATCGCATAACATAAATGTATATATGTATAATTTAAAGAGATTGTGTTTTAATATTAAAAATACACGCCTTTTATATTAAAGAGGCTTTTTAAAAAAAGTTATTTTTAAAGTAGAAAAAAAAAAGTTTTATAAAATTTTTATGCAAATTCCGAAAGCTCTTACATACAATAATAATAATAATAGTAAATATTTTTGCTTTTGTGCATGTAAGTATACTTTTAATGGCTTTTAAAAGTATGAACTTAATTAAAACAGCTTTGGTGTTCAGTGGTTACTAAAACTGAATCAATACTGTCTGAAGAAAATGAAACACTCTCAACTTACTTCGCATTGATCAATCAATCAAAACTAGAAAGCTTATAGCATACATATAAAGTTGTCTCGAAGGATAACGTCAAGTTTAAAAGAAATTTTAAGTTTAAAGTATTTCGGTGCAGGCGCACGCCTATCTTCAATATATGCTTAATTTTGAAAATGACGACTTAGCTTAAAATATAAAATTTATCTGGAAACCTTCATGTTAAATTTTATTTTAATCATTGCAAGGACAGGCCATATATAAATTTTGCAAATTAAGTTTTTAATGTAATCATAATAAAAACACAAACAAATTTTATAGCATCGTTCTCTGTTAAATTTCGTTGCAGAAACTGACAGGATAGCCTAACCTGCCATATATCCTAGATTTTCAAAATAATGCTTTTACTGTAATTATGATTTAAACGCAGAAAAGTAACTATTTCTCAAGTAATATTTATAGTTTAAGTCTGCAGCGCATTTAAAAGCGACATGCGATATAAAAGGCCAACCTGCCATGTATCCTTGATTTTGTAAATAAAATTTTGACTGTAATTGTATTCAAAATGCCAAAAAAAAAAAGTTTGTAACAACTTACACATTGCTATAGTTTAAGCCCGTGATGAATTTCAGTGCGATAGGTGCAAGGACATGCCAACCTGCCATATATCCTTTATTTAGCAAATAAAATTTTTTGTTTACAATTGTAATAAAAATGCAAAGAAAGCTTGTAACTATTTGCAGAACTATAAAAGCTAGGGCTTTGATGTAGGTCAGTAAGATAAGTGCAAGGATAAGCCTACCCGTCATATATCCTTGATCTTATAAGTTACATTTTCGGCTGAAACTGTAATCAAAATGCAAAGAAAACTTGTAACGATTTTTAGCACTATATACCCTAGGCTTTTGATGAATTTCAGTGCGCTAAGTGCAAGAATAAGCCAACCCGCCATATATCCTTGATTTTGAAAATTTAGGTTTTAGCTGCAAATGTAATCAAAACTCCAAGAAAGCTGGAAACTATTTCCAAAATTATAAAGCTTAGGCCTTTGATAAATTTCCATAAGATAGGTGCAAGGAGAAGGTAACCTGCCAAATATCCTTGATTCTTAAAATTTCATTTTTAACTGAAAATGTAATGAAAACTCAAAGAAAGCTTGTAACTATTTCCTAGGTGCAAGGACCGGCTAGGCTAACCCACCATATATCCTTGATTTTTTTAATTTTTTATTTTTTGCTGAAAATATAAGGAAAAATCAAAGAAAGCTTGCAGCTATTTCTAAACTTATAAAGCTTAGGCCTCTGATGAATTTCCGTGTTATAGGTGCAAGTATAAGGTATCCTGCCATATATCCTTTATTCTTAAAATTTAATTTTTGGCTGAAGATGTTATGAAAACGCAAAAAAGCTTGTAACTATTTACAAAATTAAAAAGCTTAGGCCTCTGATGAATTTCAGGGCGATATGTGCAAAGATGATGTAACCTGCTATATATCCTTGATATTAAAAATTTAATTTTTGAATGAAAATGTAATCTATACTCAAAGAAAGCTTGCAACTATTTGCAAAATTATAAAGCTTAGGCCTCTGATGAATTTCAGGGCGATAGGTAAGATAAGATAATAATAAGATAATATGTCATGTATCCTTGATTTCAAAAATTAAATCTTAAAGTTCAATTAGTGTTTTATTTTTCATTTAGCCTTGTAAATACTTTTATTGTTATCCGATGGATTTCTAATCGTATAAGGATGTAGAAAAATAAAATGAGTTCACCTGAATATAAATTATTTGCTGGGTTTTGTATCAGTTTCAAAGCCTACTAAGCTTATTTTTTCTTTTGTGATTTTCAAAAATATTATTATTTTATGAATTCTCATATAGTTTTCGAAAGTCTGTGCATAAAGTAAGAGGTTTGTGACTGTTAACAATTGTGGTTAAAGTCTACTGATGATTTGGTTCAAGCGCCAATGAAATACGTATATAGACATGCTAAACTACCAGCAAATAAATTTCAATTATTGTATGTATACTTCTGACAATATGTCAAATAATAAATTTCTTTAAAATTAAATCTTACCTACAATAATAATAAAAAATGCAGAGAAAGTTTTCAACTATTTTTGATATTATTTGAAAATAAATTTTAAAACGAATTATAGTAAAAAAGCAGCAAAAAAATTTTTAAATTTGTTTTATTCGAACTTTGTATAAATATTCAGGACAAATTTAAGTGTGTATAAACTAATTTTCATATAAAATTTTTCTTAAAAAGCCTTTATAAAGCCTTCATAGTTTTTATAAATAAGGCTTTTATTTAACGCGTGTCAAAATTAATACGCATTTAAAAAGTTTTAAATTAATTGCTGTAAGAACATTTTTAGCTCTCATATATCCTGTAAAGTGCATCCCAAGTTTTTACTAAAACAATACGAAAATTAGTTTTAATTTGCATTTTATTTTATTATCTAATTTATTGCTATAAAAACTTTATTTCGATGCTCGGAATGGTATACTTGCCTTTTATGTATGTATATGTATGTATATCCTTGTATACAAAATTTGACTTTGACTACCATTATGCTTCAAAACCTCATAGATATTCGTTTAATTGCTAAGTCAAGCATCTTGGTTATATTTATGTCTAACGCCTATCTATCCTTAACTTTTAAAATTAAATTTCAGCTACAATAGCCACCAGAATGCAGCGAAAATTTTTAACTATTTATAAAATTGTGCAATTAAACTTGCTGGCTAGTTTCCTTCCAATCGATGCAAGGATATGCGCACCTCCCTTATATCCTTTATATTATAATTAATTTTTTTCCCTGGTAATTATGACCAGAATGTGACTTAAATTATACACACACGCAAAGAAAAAATATGGTTGAGGCAACCATAATCAAACAGCAACATACTATGATTCAATTATATGGTTGCATTCAAATCATAATATTGTCAATGGAAAATCAAAGTTTAAATAATATTATTTTCTGAGTAAAGAATAATATTATCTACAAAAACAATTAATTTTGTTATACCTAATCTTATTATTGTAAATAAGACAATGTGACTAAAATATAATTGAGACTTACCACACCATGTTCTTATATTATAATAATATTGTTAAATACGACCATAGTATTATTTTATGTAATAATAATATTTTGTTTTTTAATCATATATTTATTGGAAAATCTTTTGTTTAAAACAGCTGTGCGATAAATCCGAAATAAAAATAAATTAATATTGTTGAAATAAAATATATGTGTGTAGGTATGTATAGAAATGTATACTTGCATATATGTGTATACACGAAATACAGACACATCTGTATAAAGAGATATAAATACATACATATGTACATATTATTTTTATTTATCTACCCTTTTGCTTATACATTTTTTATTTATTTAACACCACGCGTGCACTACCAATATCTTATAAACAAAACACTGAACTGACAGAAGATGTTTCTGAAAAAGATTTTTTTAAAAACTTAACATAGTATGGTTTTGGATAACATTATATTGTTATTTACATCATATTATTTTTACACAATAATACAAATTATATTGTAGTCATAAATTTTTAACAAAACTATATTGTTAAACTCTAACCATATCGCACTTTCTATGAATATAATAATGTAATTATTAAATTCAAACATTACTCTGTTTATCGTAACGAAATTAATGTTTAAAATAACAATAACTAGTTTTCAACGACCACACATTTGTTTCAGAGAACATAATATTGTTTTCTCAACCATTTTACAACCATATTTTTTCTTTGTGTGCATATAAGCTATTTGACAAGTTTTAAAGTCACCCAATTTTTCTAAGCAAAAAACAAAAAATTTTAATAATAATTTTAATTGCGTCTAATGATAATTAAAGTTATGTAGAAAAGTTTGTAATAAGATTAAAATTAGCACTTGCTGCATAATTTGCAAAACGCGCAGACAATTTTAGGTGTTTCAAAAAAGTTCTTATTTGCCTTATGGGGCAAAAATATTTTGCATTGAATAAGTATTATAGCTTAACTATAAATAGTTAGATATTTTTTGACTTAGAAATATATTAAATATTAATTCTTAAAAACGGAATTTAGTTACTGTTCCAGTATGCAAAAAAAAAAATTCAAAGTTTTTGCTTTCAAAATTTTGTTTTCCGCCCACATTTACATTTACATAAAAATTTATGATTTATAAAATAAGTTTTCTAAGCATAAGTTGCATTTCAAATAAAATCGTTCATCTGCCATGAAGTTTTAATATGCAAAATATTATTTAAAACCTAAAAACAACAAATAAAAAGTATTTAAAAGTATAAAATGCAAAATGCGTGTGGCAACTACCACAAACAATAAGTCTTGCTTACTAGTTAGAAGTTATAAACATATACACATACATACATATGTACATATACATACAAGACTATAGCAACCAAATAATTCAACTTGTAAGGAAACGGAAATACATACTAAATCAATACACAGACTAAGTTACTCATATACGCACACATACTCATACATTGAATTGTAAATAACAGTATTTACCAAATACTAAACTTAAAAGTTATCCATACAATTACAAGCAGACAAATTTTAACTCTCATTCTCTCTGTGTGTCCGTGTGGCTGTGTTGGTTAGTGCCTTTACACGTATTTGCAAGGAAACAAAACTGAGTGCATGGATTTTACAGAGAGCATTACAACAGTGAGTACATATGTGTGTGTGTGTGTGTGTGGGTGTGTGATCTATGTGTTTTTCAGTGTAAATGTAAGTGCAAGTTTAAAGTCTACATGCATAAAATTTGTAGTCTTATATCCTGTATTTTCGTTTTTAATCTTTTTTTTTTTGTTTTGCTCTCACTCGTAGTTTATTTTATTGTACGTTTGATAAAAGCGTCTCCACTTTCCTTAGACCGACGTGACCTGCATTTTCAACATTTATCAGTCTCTTTTTGACTGTGAATGGTTCTGAATTTAAATTTTAAAAAACACATTCTATACTTTTGAAGCAGTATGTACAACAAAATTGCATTTGTATATGTAGATTAAAAATAAAATAAGAAGCGTAGAGCAGCAAGAAATCTAAATAAATAAAAATTCATCTTAGGAAACTACAAAATTGTAGAAATAATGCTTATACATACATATGTCTAAATATCATTTCATAGCAGAGTTTAAAAGGAACCGAATAGTCGAGTTCTTAACAAGTCATAATAATAATTTTAAAATGTAAAAATATAAATTCAGTAAAGTGTGACTTTGACGCGCACTCAAAGCGTTCCGTACGAACAGTACATATAAATACAAATAATTCTTTTTTTTAATTCAGTGTATTCCAATAAACTTTTTTATTGTATAGAAAATTAAATTTATTTTTATATAACTAATTGTTTTTGGATGTGATAGACTGTAAATAATCTCCATGATCAACAATCGATTCAATAATTTTGGGCGAAATACTTTGCTTGTAATTTGGACTTTGTACTGAATTGACAGTGCTTCAGCCGCCATTGTGGCGAATTCGAACATAGCGATTTCAATTGTATAGTCTTCGTGCATGCTTACCATCCTCATAATGTTAAATTTAAGCAGGTTATTTTCTCCAAAATCCCGCTTAAATTAACTTTGGATGGAAATAAAGGATTGAAAAGCATGGTACCGCTGTATTTTACAGTATCCCATGGATTCATTTCAATAACTCTGAATAGTAATCTGCCATTTAAAAAATAATCCCCCTCATCGTAGTTGGCGTATTTCGACTTCGATTGTGACAATTTGGTAATAGATTAAAGGAAACCTGTTGAAGTGTTTTTTAATCTATTAAAAATATGTCGTAATCGAAATCCAAATACGCCAAGCACGATTACGCACACAGAGAAAAGTTATTACGTTTTCTTATTGCATTCGTGCGCCTCCCTGTAGTATACGGACCTTAAGGCCTGTCCCACAGTGTCGACAACTTTCCCAACTTATCCCACACTTCCATTACAAAAAAAATTTGTTTTTGTTTTGAAGGCAGCGTGCGACAAGTCGAAAGTTTTCGACATCGTAGGACAGGCGCTTAGTCTATGAGAGCCATTATGAAAAAAACTCCGCGAGACATTTTTCCGCGTGAACAATCCCAACTAATAGCAAGTAATAGGGAAAACACAGAATTCTAATTGGAAAAGGGAGAAATTTCCCGCGGAATTTTATTCAGAATTGCCCTGTATATAATCGAATCCTACCTATTTAAAATAAATTTTAAATATTCGGTAATTTTTTTTTTCAGGTTCTTGGCGGTTTTTGCGATTTTTTTTGGCGACTCATTAAAGCTTTGGAGCTCTTTTCGTTTCGATTTATTTTCGTTTTAGCGATTTTTTTTTTTAATTTTTGAGTCCTTTTCGTTTTGGCGATTTTTTCGGCTTTTGGGGATTTTTTCAGTTTAGCTTACAAAATTACATTAAGTGACAGAATACCCTTTAAATTTGAATTTCTAAATACAATAACTTTGAAAATTTCTTTTGGTGCACGGAAGCCTAAAAAAGCTGAAAAGCACTGTGTGTATTAATGAACAATACAATTCTCATTTGTTTTATATTAAAATTTCAATAATTGTTTAACGTTTGCCGACGATTAATTAGAGATTAACAAATGAGTGCAAGCTGATATATTTGCGAAACTTTAAGCTTATACCAGAGTTTGACTAAAATACTACACAAAATTTAGTGAATTGATGTTATTTATAGTAACCATTTATTTCAGTGTATACTAAAGCTCCATCATGAAGCTGGGCATTTTCTAAAATCCTGAGACAACTTAAAGGTTTCCCAAAAAGGCTTAATATTCTCAAATGAAAGCCTAAATGGTCGATTTTCATATCAGCCTATTTTAGTGCAACGAAACACGCTCCGTATCGTATTTAAAATGCCTTTAAAAATAAGTTTCCTTGACACTACTTTTTTCTTAGAAGTTCTATTTTCTTAAATGAACTCCTTCCTTTAAGCATCTGCCTTGAGTGTGTATGTATGTATTAAAATAAAATTATATAAAGGATATATTCACATTTGCAAAGACTTTAACACACCCAGGCATTAGAAAACTAAAACGTTTTTCCACATTAAGTTTGAGACAAGTCTAAAAAAAAGCAGCAAAAAACTTCAATCAAGAATTTTTTTTAAAGAAAAATTGCATAAAAAATACATTAAATAAACTAGAGGTCACACAAGTATACCACACCCTCAACTCGAAACTAAGATTTTTTTTGAACATTTCTTCCGTTAACACACACACACAGAACAGCAGTGGGAATTTAAATGTGTAAACAAAATAAAAGCCAAGAAAAGATTTTTATCATTTGCAAGATTGATGAAAATAAATATTGTCTATCTATTTTTTTAAGGTTTTTTGGCTACGGCAAAAAAAAAAGAAGAAATTATTAAAATAACACAGCAGCAGAGAACAGACAATGTTAAAATCATATACATACATAATTTTTTTTTTTTTTGGAAAAAAAATTAAAGGACCAATCTCACTCGAACGCATGAAGTTATTTATAAAGACCATTTTAAGCGTAAGAGGAATAAATTGAAAATGCAATTTGTGTAATGATTTCTATTTTGCGATATGATATTGGATTGTCAATGGAATGATATGTTTGATATTTCCTGACAATAAATTGCTTTTGAAATTGACTGGACATAAGACAGAGTTAGGGAGAAGTTTTAAGAACAGTAATTTAAACAAAAAGTAGCTTGCAAAAAAGTATCTGTTTAAAAACATACTTTTTGTAAAAAGTACCTTTAATAAAAAGTATAAAAAAGTATATTGTGTAAAAAGAATCTTCTATAAAAAGTACCATTTATAAGAATTAGTCTTTGTAAAAAGTACCAGTTATAAAAATACATTTATTAAGAGTACATTTTATAAAAAGCACATTCTATGAAAAGTACCTTTTATAACCTGTTGTAAAAAGCTTCTTTTATTTTTTAATCACAGTTTATATCAAGTATCTTTTTTAAAAAATTGTTTTTATAAAAAGTACCTTTTATAAAAAGTACCTTATATAAAAAGCACCTTTTATAAAAAGTACATTTCATAAAAAGTATCTTTTATAAAAAGTACCTCTTATAAAAAAGTAGATTTTATAAAAGTTAGCTTTTACAGAAAGTACTTTTTATAAAAAGTATCCTTTATAAAAAGTACCTTTATAAAAAGAAGCTTTGATAGAAAGTACCTTTTACAAAAAGTACCCTTTATAAAAAAAACCTTTTATTTTTTATACAACTTTTATAAAAATTACATTTTATAAAAAGTACCTTTCATAAAAAAGCTTTTATAAAAAGTACCTTTCATAAGAAACTTTTTATAAAAAGTACCTTTCATAAAAATTACCTTATATAAAAAGTACCTTTCATAAAAAGTACCTTCTATAAAAAGTACCTTTTATAAAAAGTACCTTTTATAAAAAGTACCTTTTATAAAAAGTACCTTTTATAAAAAATAACTTTTATAAAAAGTACCTTTTATAAAGAGAAGCTTTATAAAAAGTAAATTTTTTATAAAAAATACATTACTTCTGTAAAAAATTATATAGTTTAAAAAGTTATTTTTGTGAAATGTACCTTTAATAAATAGTACTTTTTATTTTTGTAAAAAGTATCTTATTATAAAAAGTACATTTTAATATAAATTTCTCTATAAAAAGTACCTTTTAATATAAATTTCTCTATAAAACGTACCTTTTACAGACAAGTTAAACAATATATTTTCCCTTACGGAAATATGATTTTTTTTGTATGAAGAAAAATTTAATGTTCTTAAATAAATATGTTAAAATTTAAAAACAGCTTTAAGTACAAGAACTTATTGTTGAAATACTCCTTCTCCGTGAAACCTAACACGCACTGGATACCTTTGCCCTTGTGTATTAAACGTAACCATAAAGATAGTTCCATTAAAAAGAGAACTGCAATAAAATACATGATTAACTGAATGAATATCTGTTAGGTTTTCAATGGGGGGAAAATAATAATTGTAGAGAGTGAGTGAATGGAGCTTCATGAAATAAAAATAAAGATGGTTGGTCAGAAGCAATTACTGCAGCGTCAATCTGTAAGGTGTGAGAATCACAGAATATGTGTTTTTGTCTTAAAGCGTGTAAGAAAACACAAATGTTTAAGATAACTTCTCTTAAGATATACATATCGTCATCTAAACTACAAAACGCCGTAAGTACACTTTTTACTTTTTTACAGGATAAGCAAAAAAAAAACCTTATAAATTTAAGACAATTTTTTGTTAGGTGCTAAATTGAATAATGAATAAAATCGGTATTTTTGAGCATATCGAGCCTTATTTTCGATTTTATCGTAAGCGATATGTAATCGAAAATACTCTTTTTTATTGAAATTCAAATTGTATGGATCTACCCATAGTTTAGAATTATCAAACTGCCAAAATTGTTGATAACTTTTAAAATACTGGCTGAAAAATATTTTCGTAGGCGACAATTTACGTATATAAAACTAATTTGAATATTGTAAAAAAACTTTCACCTGAAAACTTTAATTTTTGGTCGGTTACGATTAAATCGAAAATAATTCGCGATATGTGAGTAAATTTTAAGGAAAGGTGTATTTTGGTTAATCACATCATAATCAATCAAAACGTCTATTTTGAATTGTTTGGTTGTTACGGCCTTTTGGATTTTAGGTGACGACATATCTTCCATAGTACCAGTGTTGCCAATTTAGACTCTATGAGCCTAAAATAAACTTATTCAGCTTTTGCATACGAACTGAAATGGTTGTTTTTTTTCGGCAAGTTCCATTACTTTTGCACCAGTCTATGCGGGAAAAACACTTCCCAGGCAGGCTACACTAAAAAATATCAAGTTCATGAAGCTCTCTGCTAGTCCCTGTTTTAATTCTATTACTGTGATTATTACAAACGATTTTTTGTACCTCCTGTCACATTTCGCAAACGTATTATCGTGAGTCCTTTTGATACGGAGATGTTGATATAATGTTCAATTTGACCTTCTTAAAGTACAGGAATACATTAAAATGTTCATCAATGTTAAAATTTGTGACTGTCTTTCTATTACGGTATCCATTTATTCTGTATTTAAGATTTAACTGACTCTGTGTGTGCCTTTGTAAATTTATGTATAAGGTTAATGTATGTGTCTGGCTCGTCAAACAGAGGACACAATAAATGACATCCAGTGTCAAAAGAAATGATGTATGAAGCACATCACGTCTCAACTTGCCAATATTTTAAATACATGTACAAGAATGATAATGATGATCTCTGCAACCCAACAATACACAGCAAGCCATCGTTTAACGCTAAAGTATTCTGTTTGTGGGTAATGGTGATGCTGGCTGGCAGGCTGGTGGTGGTGGTGGTGGTGGTGGCACTAAAACGTTGGGGAAATATTAAAAGCATAAATAAAACAAGTACAGTGGGAACGAAAAATTGGTTCGAAAAGAAATATCGATTTTTTTAGTATGTAATTTTTATTTTCACTCTTGGACTCACAGCATAAATAGCAAATATTTTAAGCATTACAAAGCAATAACAAATTTGTTAGTAATTTATGTCAACAAGCATGATAACAAATAACTTCTTTCGCTGTTTTGAAACAGAGCAAAACCCTTGGAATTAAAAGGACGAAAGATCTATATACTAATAGACTAGAATTATTTTTATTTGAATATGTTTTTTTTATTTCGGCTTACATATCAGCCCACTGTTAATTATTGCTGGCCTCATATAGTAATCGATGTCATCATCATAATAATCATCCTTGTTGTTGTAAACATATACTAAAATTTTGTGGTTACTGTTGTCACTACCATCACTAACAGATGTTATGCTGGTTCGACATACATATGTGCATAAAATCACACTCATACACTCATCTTTGCTCGAGTTTTACAGTCAACTCCCGATTGTTAGTTAGTCAATAATTAAAATTTTTTTTTGACGTTCTATAATTTTTCTTCATTATTTATACTAATATTATAAGAGGTAAACTTTATGGGGTATGTTTAACGTGACCAGAAGCTTTTTACAAAAAGCGGGACACGATCGTTCAAAAAGCGGGATTTTGACGAAAATACGGCCAAAAAGCGGGATTTTTAAATAAACAACTATTTGAAAGCGGGATGTGTAATACGCACATAAAAAGTTTCGTATGTACTTAGGAAACACAGTTTTTAACTCAAAAGAATCGATTTTAAATAAACAAAAGTTTTTATTAACAAAAATTTTTATTTAGTAACGTAAAATAAATAAAATTAAAGATTTTTTGACTTCATTTACAAAACAAAATACGATTTTTATACATAAAATATTTTATGTAAATAATTTTATGTATAAAATTTTGATTTACATATGTATGTATATAATCAAAGAATTTTATTACGAATTTAAAAAATAAGCAAGAACTTTTTATTTTATTATTGACAGTTTGGTGAATGTCAGTTGTTATTCTCCTATTAAGCCCTCTTGGTAATAAATTCCTAAAGGAGCAGAATATCTGCACATATAACGCACTGTAACAAAAGGATCTTTGAGTGTGGACGTTTGTATTTTTATTTTTTTCATTTGAGGAGCTGCCAGATCCAAAAAAAAATAAACAATAACTACACTAAAAAATATTTGGAATAAATTTTTATCAGTTACATATTAATAAAAATATATTAAGAGATAAGAAATTTCAAAACTCTAAAAAGCGGGATAAAGCGGGATAAAAATTCAAGGCGGTATCAACTTCAGAAAAGCGGGATAATCCCGCCTAAAGCGGGATGTCTGGTCAGGTTAGGTATGTTCCATATTACTTGTGAAATTAAAATGTACGGAATCGCATAGAATTGTTGTTGGAAATAGTAGATATGTAGTATGTAATTAAAACAACAATGCTATGACAATTCCGAACGATTTTATTTCACTTGGAATTCAGGACATATCCGTATAAGCTTTTATGTTTGTAAGAGGTCATTTCTGCAACCACCCGCCCGATTTCTAAACTTCTTTTAACAAAATTTAGTATGAAGCCTCCCAGTACATGTAGGCTATTTATTATTCCCTTGAAATGCTTATCCCATCAGAGATAGCAGATATCTATTCAAGCAAGAGTTTTTAGGGGTTTGCACTAAAAAACAAACCCTATTAATGTGAGTATGCTAAAGTCCGTCTGTGTGCCCTCCAGTCTGTGCGAGTACAAAAGTATCTTTGTTTGTTACGCTTTATCGCCAAAATAACTGAATCGATTTTAATGACATTTAAAACACAGATATATCTACGTGTAAAACTACGTACGGTAGATGTTGTTTTTTTTTTAAGTAGGACCAAGTTTAAGGGGGGGGGAAGTGGGTAATACCTACCCTACGAAATTATACAACCAATTTTTATAAATTCAAAACATAAAAATATCTGCTTCTAAAAGGACTCCACACGCTTCATATTTTTCAAATCTAAGACCACGATAGGGGTAGAGGGGCAATATCTGCCCTCCGAAACTATCCAAATGATTTTTATAAAGCTTAAAACAAAGGCAACACGAAACACACGCTTCATATCTTAATCTACATATCCACACAGGATTTCCACTTTTCACGATTTTTGGCAATTTTTACGTTTTTTTTTTCAATCTGATGGTTTTTGTTATAAATGAAGATTCTTATGGGTTAAGCGACCTTAAATCGATTTGGATGAACAATTCAGCCTTGAAAACTTGGACACTGGTATGGAGCAAGTACAGCTTGCCCGTTAACGAATTTAACAAAACAAACAAACGCAACCCGCGAAGCGATTAGCTTGTCTGCAGAAAGCACCCGGGGTATATGGGGGGGGGGGGGAATTGAATCCACGACCTCTGGACTGACAGGCTAGCATCGGTACCACTCAGCCACAGGGGCACCAAATTGTTAAATTTATTACATACAGTAAATCATATTTTCCATTTTTATTTTTCTGTCAAAAATTAATTTGGAGCGGGCAACGTCCTGACCATAGCTATTAATTTGAGTTAGTTTTATTATTATTGTTTGAAGTTTATTTGTTTCTGTATTAATGATTCGATTAAGCCAAATCACATGTGATAATTATTAATGAAGAAATGACACCAAAGTTAGTTGTAAATATTTTGAAAAACACTTAGTAGAACGGAACAACTATTATTATTTGATATACTCAGCCTTTATTGCAAATGAATTATGTGAATTGTTTTGATTCATCGTATTAATATTTGCTGAAAGCTTTTTTGTAATGAAAGCTCAATTTTACCATCCCTAAATTTACAATAGTCTTGATATTAATTTATAATAGAAGAATTTATATACAAATGCTAATTAATATTTTCTTAGGCTTTAATTCCAAATACAAATATCTGATACTTCAAATAAACTAACAATTATGGGACTATATTTTTTGTATGGTATCTTAAACATATCCTTACCCTCAATCTGTCGTCTTTTGAGTTTTGAATTATCGAGAGCGGACTGTATACATGCATATGTATGCATGTTAGTGTACATGCTCTTCAAATATCAACATTTACCTTTAGCGTATATTTAAACCATAATGGGGGTTTTAATGCTTCCGGTTTTTTTTCTCTCGATAACAAAGAACAAAACATTTTTTGTTTTTGTCTTACAACCAGCTGCTTTTAACTTATTATAAGAAAATCTGTCTACAAAAGAAGGCCAATACGTGGTTGACTGGGGGAGAAAGAGAGAGGGGGAGAGAGAGAGTGTGTGTTAAGCCAGTATGAGAGCTACAAAGCCAAAAATTAAAGACCCTTGTAATTTTCTAAAGGTATCGTTAAATGCTGTCATGTGTGCTTTAAGTCCTTGACGACATGTTTGTGTTATTAGTGTGTTGGAATATTTAGCGAAATCAAAGCATACTTTTAAATATTATTATCATTTTATTTCATATAAAATAGTGACACGTTTTGGCAACAATTGGCGAAAATTGTTTGTTAATGTTTTGCCATAAAATATGTGGCAAAGTGTATGTACGACTATCTGTCTGTCTTTTCTGAATAATTTTATGGTAGAAACTTTTTTTACTTTTTAGCTAGCTAACATTGATACTTATTGTAATTTATTATTATTAACAAAATGAATAGCTACAACACAATACTATTGTTTGTATTAAAGTTTCTTGCCCTACTGTATTTGGTTTTGTAATTCTCAATAATTTATTGAGAGTTTGCATCTAGACATGCTTAACCATTAACAAATAAACTTCTTTAAATTGATACTTAATTTGACACTTGGAAAATAAAAATGAGCAAACTGTGTCTGTAGTCTTGCAATTCTCAATAATGTCTTGAGAGTTTGCCTATAACCATTGGGCTTTTGTAAGCTTTTTTGAATTCTGGTTGAAGTCTACTGATGTATTGCCTAAGCAGCTATGAATGTGCTTAACAACAACAAATGAACCTTAATTAATATTTTACGGGACAAATTAAATATTAATTTTGGCAAAAAGTGCCATAAAAATATTAAAACTTAATAGAAACTTTTTTAAATTGAAAGAGATTTCGATTGTTAAATAGTTTTATGAAATCGCTAAACACAAGCATTTTTAAATTTTTTCTGATCAACTTTATTCTACTTTATGAAACTCTCTCTACCACTAAAAACTTTCAGCTATTTCCTTAAATAGCTTTTAAACAAAATCTTAAATTTATAACTTTAAGCTTATAAACTGCTACAAATTTTAAACAACTTTTTGCAAGATAAAAATTACTCTAAAACGTATTTTCTATATCAAAACACACCAACACACACACTCATACACAATTATAAGAATATTTAAGCATTTAATAAATTGCACGTAGCATTTATCCTTATCATGACTTTATTTTCAAATCGCTCTACTTAAGTACTACTAACAGGGTCATTTGGGAAAAAGTGTTTTACTTGAGTTTGTGTGTGACTTTAATAAAACTTATGCATTCAAGTAAATACCTGTGCCACACGTACTTATACAGCTGCTTTTTACTCACACAAGCTTGTAGGTAGTTTTCAAAGAATAAAAAAAGATATACTGTATTAAATTTGTAATCAAGACCGGAATTCTTGTAATTTGTATGCACTAAAATTTTGTGTTATTTCTTTTTTTTACAGATTTTCTTATTCTACAATACGGTCATTCTCAACATCACTGGTAATTCCAACAAATGAGTATATAAGGGTAAGTGCGACAGTTACATATATGTATGGTTTTAAATTATTTGATTATAAAATCTGCCTGCTCGTCATAAGAAATATGAAAATCTCCTATTAAAAATGCTTATTTTGTATCTGCGATTGACTTTATACAAGGAAACTTTTCATGAAATTAGTTTCATGGAACTTTTTTCAGACCAAAAAAGCTGCCGCAAATACTTCAAATATTCATGACAAGCCATTTTCCTGTCCTGCTTTGTTCTGTTATAAAAATTGGGCATTACGTTTTATAATTGTAACTTACCCTCTGTTTCCACAATCCATATGGTCGAATTGAGTAAAAAACTGGTATGAAAAGCAATACAAATTTTCTGGACGAGTCGACTGCCTGACTTATGGAAACAGCGGGTTAGTGTGTACAAATCCTTATAAGAAGTTCCTAAAGCACAACAATATACAGGGTGGGTCAGAAAGACCGAAGTGGTGTGAATTCCTTATAACTTTTTTTTAAGACATATTTTTTTAATTTTTTGTTTTTTAAATACAGTAAATTTATAGGGAATATTTTTAGATTAGTTATTAAAAATGATATCCTGCAAGTGGTGGCCATTTTCTGCTTCGCACAAATGTGCTCTTTCCAACACATTTTCCATGACCATTCGCAAAACTTCCGGTGTTATGTTGTTAATTTCGTCTCGAATATTGGTTTTTAATTCCTCAATAGTCCTAGGCTTATTAACATAAACTTTCCCTTTTAAATAACCCCAAAGGAAACAGTCTGGAGCGGTTAAATCACCAAAGATGTCGCGTAAAAGAGCCATTGTGGCCCTCGCAGTGTGCGCTGTGGCTCCATCCTGTTGGAACCATATTTGCGGATGATTTTCCACGGCTGGCCTTACAAAATTTTCCAACATGGCCCGATATCGATCACCATTGATGGAAATGGTGACACCTCGTTCATTTTCCAAAAAAATATGGACCAATGATCCTTTCTGAAGAAACACCGCACCAAACAGTACACTTAACTGGATGTAATTGTCGTTGATGAAGTACTCTCGGGTTTTCCGTAGCCCATATCCTACAGTCTTGTTTGTTAACGAACCCATTTAATTGGAAATGGGCTTCGTCACTCATAACTAAGTTACGAATAAAATTAGGATTCTCTTGTGCTTTTTGCTGGAAATAAATTGCATAGTCAAGTCGTTACTGGTAATCTGTCGGTTTCAATTCTTGGACAAGTTGAATTTTGTATGGAAACATTCTTATGGTATGCAAAATTCGCTGCAGCGACCCTCTTGAGAGGCCAAGTTGTGTCGAACGTCTCCTGGTTGATGTTTCTGGATCCTCCCGTATACTCTCCTGTACCACTTGAATATTGTCAAACGTGTGGACAGTTTGTAGTCTGCCGGAACCAGGAAGGTTCCTTACTGCTCCTTGTCGAAAATTTGCATCCAGACGGTTTATTGTTGACTGAGAGGGTGCAACCCGCACATTAAATTGACAACGGTATGCACGCTGAGTCAGCACAATGTACCGTTGATTTGAAAAGTAAATTTCAACGATTTGGGCACGATGTTCAGTTGTGTATTGCTCCATTATAAATTGTCCAAGTCTTCTTTACAAAATACTGAAAAGAAAAGAAGAGAAAATTATAATAAAAAAGTTATAAGGAATTCACACCACTTCGGTCTTTCTGCTGAGCCACCCTGTAATTGTTGTAGGCGTGGTTGGTTTTTCGGTTTAAGTGGCTGCCCGCTCCACGCATGCATTCAAGTGGAACCTACATGATTCTTTTTTGAAAAACCACTCTACTCGTCGATGTCAACCTATGCAGGACTCGTGTATAGTGATTGGTACCAGATCCAACCCGTCGCATTAAGATATCTGATAAGGTCTCTCAAACCAATTTCTGATGACTCTGAGAGATTGTCTAGAACATGGCTGCCTAAAAACTTTTGTCTCGAAAAGTGCAAAGCTGAACATTCTCATTCCTCACGCCCCATAGAGCATGTATATAAAGTTTGGTCTAAATCGGTGCAGTAGTTCTTTAGTTACGGTGCAAAATCACAAAAAAAAACTAAATATGGTGCCATCTGTCGGACGAATCACTATTTCTGAAAGGGGCGTAGCATTTACCGGGGTAGAATATATATAAAAACACGCGCCGGTCTTTTACAAATATTTTGTGGGGTGGAAGGCGAAAATCTGTTGGGGCATTGAAGAGTTCACCCCTAACAAATAAACGTGTTTTTGATTTTTATATATATTAAGATTGGAGGCAATTATAGCATAGCCAGTTCGTCCGCCTGTTCATTACCTGGGAAGTCGCTGTTGCTGGAAACCAGATGACAAGTTAGGTCAGCCTGATCACCTAATTTAGATAGCACATTCTTGCTCTGCCCAACTAGAAAAGAAGTGATATATGATATTAGGGACAGAAATGCTGCCTGGCTATAAAAAAAATAACAACTTTGTCATCCTGCACAAATCCCTACCAGCCGAAATTTCAGCCTCAGATACGCTGGCTTCGTTACGGTGATGGAAAGAGCATTCTATCCCAAGATCGTCGGAGAAGGTGCCAGTTTCCAAGTTCGCTTCTAATTTCGCCTGAATGGAAATAGAACTATGAAGGCTTCATGTAGGCAGGGTATTGCCTATTTTTTAATTTGCATTATTATTTTGCAACAAGCAATTAAAGTGTTTGGAAATTTTCGAAAAAATCGGTTAAGTAAAAATAGTACTGCAGAACACCTATCGCAGTGAGGCATTCCATATCCTTTAGTTACTATGGATGATAACCATACACAGGGTACTGAGAACTCTAACCGAATAAGTATTAAAATCAGTTTGTTAGGCAGATGACGTGGCTATATTAATAAGAGGAAACCAGTTGAACAATCCAAGGAGGCTCTCAACATAACCTACCACCTGACAAGGCAAATAGGACGCCTGGATAAAAGAGAAATTTTGTTAATCACAAGAAACAAGAGAATTCCTGTATTTAAATCCGAGACTTTCAAGATAGAACGTACAAATCACTAGAGGAGCATAGTTTACACTATGCGCGTAAGCAGAGACTATGTTGGAAAGACCGTACAGAGAATATAATAAAAAAAGCTCCAAGGTTGTGACACTTTTTCAGAATAGCCATTGGTTCGAATACACAAGCATATTAAAACCAATTCTTACTTGCACATCGTCAATGCGTTGGATATCATTAGAGAAGGAATTAAATATAAAGTCTCTTTAAAAAAATACAACAACAAATACTGCCTTGGTATCTGTGGAGCTAGGAGAACCCCACATCAAAAATGTCGATGCTGAACATTTTATCGATATTACCAATTGATGTACATTGTACATGTTATATACGCAGCAGCTCTGGCTTCTTCCAGTTTAAAGTTGGTGGGAAATCGGACAGAAATAGAATATTTAACTGGACTGCAAAGGATAGTAGACATCTTACCATGGGGAAATGCGTGACAGAATCTCAACATTAACTGCATGGTCCTGATACTAGAAATAGTGTAACGAACGAAACGGGAAATAGTCCATCAACCAATATTTTTATGCAGACTGCTCGAAAAATAATGAACGAGCATGAAATGGGAGTTGAAAACTAAGGAAATTCTTTCGTCTAACGGATCATGAGACTTTGTTTCAGACTGAGATCATGACCATTACGGAAAGCATTGAATGGTTAATTAATGGTTATTTTTATGGATTGTTAAGCTTTTGTAAATCCTAGATCAAGGAGGAAGTTAAATCTGAGAATGTCCTTCAATGTGCAAATGAGATAAAATCATACCCATACTCTACAGATCATTGAAGTATAAAAGAAACCAGTACATGTGTTCTGTAACTTACGAGAAGTTTTCGCGTCGAGAAAAATTAAACAATTATATTGGTTGTCCTGTTTTCCACAGGCTGATTCGTATAAAACCTGAAATAAGCTTACAAGAAACATAAGCAAAGAACTAAGGTTTTTGCTACTCACTCTGTGTTTCACAGAATGATAACAAACTTCTTGTCTGGAAAGTTCTCACTAAAGTTACAGAACTTAGGCACAGAGAGACTGATATATTGCCAAGATGGGATCATCTTTGAATAACACCACTGCAGAATGTCAGACCTTTTCAGAGACTCAAAACCGAACTCAAACAGTGGGCGAGTAGAAAAAATGAGAGACTTCGGTTAAATCTTTCTCTGCTAAAAGTAGAGATTCTATACCAACACCCGGAGAGAGGTTAGCATAATAACCAGTTACACGAAACATTGGAACGCTACCTGTTTCGTTGTCCAGCCTTAGTCGACTGAGAAGACAAACTTTCCAAAGGAACAACGTACCGGACTTGGAATGTCTCACGGACTCTTATTGGAGAGACCTAATAGTAGAATACATAGAACATACTGGTTTCCTATAGTGACTAGTTTATCCAATAGGTTTTTCTAGCATATAGGTAATTTAGATTATCCTGCTTATTTGGGTAAATCCACATTAGTTATAAGTGTAATCCCGTATGCGTCAACTTAGTTGCCGGTGTTTTTAAACTAACCTAACCTAACCTGAAGTGAAAGTACATAAAATATTACAAGATATCGCAAAATTCTATCATAAAAAAGTTCGCTCAATGCCTGTGCACAATTTCATAAGAATTCCTTGGGAACAAGTATTTGAATTTCAACAAGTATTTAATTTTGCACGGGCGAGACATTGCCTACTTTTTCAACCATGAAACTGTATCATAGCCGAAGTTCAATGTGTGTGCAAAGTATCATAAGAATCTCTTGAGAAAAGTATTTGCTTCATATCCAACATCATTTTGTATAGGCGTGGCACGGCCCACTTTTCTAATTGTTAAAATACATCATACTAGCGTGCTTAGCAAAAGCACTTGAAAATTAGGTTATATCAAAGCTACTTACTGTTAGTAAGTTAGTAACGTTACTTTTTTTATATAATAGGAATTTTTCGAAAACGAGTCCTTATTCGAAAACTATTATCTTTATTTACTTCTCACATCTGCATCGCTTAAGAAGATTACGCAAAAGTTAAGCTTGAGATGTTTCAGCATTTTTGAGAAAACCATGCATGTATTATTTTTTCTAGCAGTTAAAATCAATGCACACATGATTTATATTTCTACTTAAAGGATGCGTTAAAGTTTAATATTTTGCATTTTAAATATATTTTTCATTTCACTGCATGTGGTGTATGTGTCTGTATGCGTGTGGAGCCAATATTTTCCCATACATCCGGAATTATCTCTTTCGACTTTAGTGCTTATATGTATGTATATATTTATATACTGCATTTGATATATTTGCTTTGAGTATACATATAAAGTAGAAAAAAAAAGAAAATGTTTCCTAAGCAAAAGTAACAGGCGTTTTTTTACTCGCTGTATTTTTCTATCTACTTTACCCAAGCAAGCGCGTATTTTTATATTATTTGCAACATTTTCTCTTATACAAACGTACGAGGGGCTTAGAAAGCAATAATTTGTTATTGAAAACTTATCGATAAGATATGAGCTTTTAAGGACATAACTGTGTATTTGATGAAAACACATAAGAAAATGCTGAAACGTAATATCCTAGTACTTGAAAGGCATTCTTTAGAGAATGTCTATTCGACTTCTCCTGATGTACCAGGTCAATACATTTTTTAAAAAATACCTAGTGTGGCTGACCTATTGCATTATTCAATCTCGCAGTCCGAAAGAACATATTTTGAGGCTTTTGAAAGGCAGATAGAGTGATAGAAATATAGCGATATAGTGCTAATTAGAGAATTGGAGTTAGAAAGAGGTAGATGGAGTTACACAAATGGATAGTTTGAGATAAATGAAAAAGAGAAAAAAGGAGACAGATATAGATGGGTCAGGATATGTTGAGAGACATAAGGATAAAAAGGTATTCTGGCAGTAGAAGATAGAGGTAAGGAGATATAGATAGTTAAAAAATAGTACAGAGGTGGAGGTAGAGAAGTAGTGGAAAATAGAGGTAGAGGTAAATGATGTTGGAGGTGGAAAGAAATAGAGGTATAGATGTAAATGGAGAGATAAATATAAACAGATGTAGATGGGAGGTACACAAATGGATAGTTTGAGGTAAAAAAAGAAAGAGGGAATTGGAAATAGAAAGATGTGGTATTAAGAGAGATATAAATATAGAGAGATGCAGTGTGTAGTGACTGTGGAAGCTAAAGCTAGAAAGATATATCGAGCTAGTTGTAGAGAGGTATAGCAAAAAATATAGAAAAATAACCAAGTATAGAGATACATAAAACTAGAAAAGATCGATAGTATTAAGCTAACAAAGATTGAGGCATGAAAGCAGAGGTAAATAGAGGTAAAATTAAAGAGACGCAAAAGAGGAGAGAAATAGAGATAAGAGGAAAGAAAGATATAAACAGGAGTAGGCGAAGTTACTAAATATGGATAGTGGTAAAAAGGAGAGAGGTAGATGGTGGTAAAGGTAGAGAGAGGTACAAGTAGAGAGAAATAGAGCTATAGAAAAAATAGATGTAAATCGAGATAGATAAAGTTACTTAAGATGCATAGTGTTAAGTATAGTGAGATGGAGGTATTGAAATAGAGGTAAATAGAGCTAAAGGTAACTGGAGATATGTATAAGTAGAGAAAAATATAATTGTAAAGGTAAATGCAAAATTAGGTGTAAGCAGAAGTAAATGGAGTTACACAAATGTATAGTTTGAGGTAAATAGAGAAAGAGTAAACTGAAAGCAGGTAGCTATGGACATTGAAATTCGTAGACACAAAGCTATAGAGATGTAGTGACTGTGGGAGATAGAGTTAAAAATCTGTAAAAAGTAAGAGATAGAGAGAGGTAGCGAGGCATAGCAAAATATAGAGATACATAAAACTACTAAAGATAGTGTTAAGCAGAGAAAGGTTGAGGTATAAAAGCAAAGGTGAAGGTAAAGAGATATAAAGTGGGGAGGAAAATACGTCAGAAGAAAGATATATATAAACAAGAATAGACAAGGTTACTAAATAGTGGATAGTGGCAAAAAGGAGAGAGGTAGAGGTATAGTAAAGGTAAATGGTGATAAAGGTAGAGAGAGGTAAAAGTAGAGAGACATGGTGGTAAGGAGCTAAATGAAAATATAGATGTAAAGGGAGGCAAATAAAGTTACCAAAGATGAATAGTTTTCAGTATAGAAAAGTGGAGGTATAACAAAAATTAAAAATTTTAAAAACCCCCGATACATCTAGAAAAGATGTGATATCTTCTAAACGGCTGGACTGATTTTCTTCAAACATAGTTAAGAACCTTCTCGATTAAGTCACCTTTCAAACAGGAAAAACTAAATCAAAATCGGTCCAGCCGTTTGGGCTCTACGTGGACACGGACAGACACACAGATACACAGATACACAGACACACACTACAAACTTATAATACCCCTTTTTTGGTCGGGGGTTAATAAAAATAGGGGTAGATCGAGATAAAGGTAAAGAGAGCTATAGATAGAGAAATATAGATATATCGAAGTTAGTTGAGAGATAGGTTTAAGAAAGGATAGATAGAGCTATACAAATTGAAAGTTGGGGGAAAATGCGGAAAAAGAGAAGTCGAGAAAAATAGAGACGGATAATGATATTCAAAGAGACAGAAAAATATAGAGTCATAGCTAAAGACGGAGAAAGACGTAAGATATATAGAAAAGCAGTGATAGAAAGAGAGAGGTAGAGGTATAGAAGTATATGTTGATGGAAGTAATGGTAATGGTACAGGCATAGAATGAGACAAATAAGTAAATGGAGGATGCTAAAGAGCTGATAAGCTGTTAGAGAGGAGAATGCTTACCGAAAGTAAGAAGACGATTGGAAGAGCTTGTCAGGTGATATGCACGTTTGTATGCTTAGAGCATATATCTTAACATTTATTTCTCTTTTCACATTGAGTAGTTTTGATTTGTTAGGAAAAAAATCGTAAGGATATCCACCTCTTAGATGTTTACAATTTGTGGCCAGTTTGATTTTCAATCAATGTAACCCACAATCAAATAAACTTAATTCAGAAAAAAATTAACCTCTGACTGAAGTCTTCAGGAAATGGTTCACCTATGGGTTCTAAATTAAATTGAAGGCTTGTTAGCCTCGTACTATGCCGAAATATGTGAGTGTATATGTGTGCATATAAACATTTGTTTTTCTTTTAGTATATGTACATTTATTTTGTATCAATAGAGTTAATTTTTTATTCCTCTTTTTTTGTGTTGTTAAGCAAATACCATTTGTATGCCATTAAAAGGAAGAACTTGTTCACACATGCAGAGTACAGTAATCTTCATATGTATGTTTATATGTTTGTATATGTATATATGTATATATATTTTAAAAATTGTTGGATATTAAATTTATTTGAATATATGCTTGTGTGTGTATTCTCCTATAAAATGTTTATATATTCTTGCATTTTATTGTATGTTGTTGCAAATATTGTAGCTCTCTATATTTTATATTGGTTTCATTTTTCTTCCAACTTTATTCGATTACTTATTTACTTGAATTTTACTAAAGTATAAAATGTGCCATGAAAGAGAAAAATGGGGCTTTTGCGAAAGTGAAAAGTGATGAAAGAGGTTTAAGGGCCTTAAATGTAAAAATCTGCTATAAGGATTCAAATGCAGTCAAGGAGCAACAAGAGGTAATTTTGTTCGTGGAATTTTACACAAAACCGCTGCGAAAGAGTATAGAGAGCTACAAAATGAACCCTAAAACTGATATAAAATTCTGAATAATGTCTGATGCTTAAATTCAATTACTATATTCCTTGTACTCAGAGACTTAAGGCCTCAATACTCTTTACTTTCTGTTGATGTTCTGTGCTGTGCCGATCTGCTTCTAAGATTTAATAGTTAATTTTCCTCTAATAACTTAGTCGTATCAGCTGTGTCTCACCAGAAAAGTCACAGTTTTCTACTAAAGTGATGAGTTTTGCATCCATTGTTATGCTTCAAAAAAATAACGGGTGTTTTTTTAAAGGTATAGAACTTCGAATTGAAATAAAACACAAGAAAATCGTTTTAATGTCCATCAATTTGGCTTTATTGGAAGGATAATTTTATGCCATTAATGTTTAAATATGATTTCGGGCATGTGGCCGCCGCGGCTGGCTCGAATAAAGCCAATTCTACAGGTCCAATTTTCAACCACTTTTTCGAACATATGTTGGCAATAACGCCACGAATGTTGGCTTCCAAGTCCCCTAACGTTTCTGGTTTGTTGGCGTAGACGAGCGACTTCACATATCCCCAAAGAAAATAATCCAATGGTGTCAAATCACACGATCTTGGTGGCCAATTGACAGGTCCATTCCGCGAAATTATGCGCTCATCGAATGTTTCCTTCAATAAATCGATTGTGACGTGCGCTGTGTGGCATGTAGCGCCGTCTTGTTGGAACCACAACTCATCCACATTCATGCCATCCAATTCGGGAACAAAATAGTCGGTTATCATGGCTCTATACCGGTCTCCATTAACGGTAACTGACTCTCCAGCATTATTTCGGAAGAAGTATGGCCCAATGACTCCACCAGCCCATAGAGCACACCAAACAGTCAGTTTTTGTGGATGTAATGGCGTCTCAAGGGTCTCACGTGGATTCTCTTCACTCCAAATGCGGCAATTTTGCTTGTTGACGTAGCCATTCAACCAAAAATGAGCCTCATCACTGAACAAAATTTTGCGATGTAAATCAGCATCGATATCAATCTCATTTTCGGCCCATACACCAAAATCACGACGCATTGCATGGTCTCGCGGCTTTAATTCTTGCACAAGCTGGATCTTGTAAGGTCGCAAGCCAAGATCTTTGCGCAAAATATTCCATAAAGTTGATGGACAAAGCTCCAATTGCTGTGCACGGTGGCGAATCGATTCATTCGGGTCCTCTTCAACACTTTGTTCTACAGCGGCAATTGTTTCTTCGGTGCGCACTGTTCGACGTCTCTGCGGATGCGTATTATCACATAGAGTAAACGTAGTGCGAAAACGATCCATGGTTAACCGAATTAATTGCTCTGATGGACGATTATGTCGACCATAAAATGGACGGAGCTTGCGGTAAACTTCGCGAACTGAACCATTATTTTCGAAATAAATTTGCACGATTTGCAAGCGTTGTTCTTTTGTCAACCTGTTCATGATGAAATGGCAAACCAAACTAAATATTAATCACTTGACAGCTGACAAAATGGCCGCCAGTTAAAAAAGTGATGCCAACTTAAAATTCTATACCTCAATAAAAAACACCCATTACATACATATACATATGTTTCTCTGGTAAAAATTTTATTTTTTATTTCTAAAAGCACAATCACTGTTTATTTAAAACTTATTTTTGCTGTCGCTTACAATTATTAAAATTTTTTTTTATTTTCTCAAATTGAACCGAAACAGAGCAGAACAAACCAAAAAATTAACGACTTGTATAAGATTTGTATAACAGTCAGCGGATTCGTGACAGAACAGAAAGTATAAACTAGTTCTGCCTTTGTAATAAAATTTTATAGTAAATATTTTTTTCAACAATTTGAACTCTTATGCCTCCGTTCGAAAGGACTTGTTCACTCCATTCTTAGTAAGCTGCGAAAAATATCCATACGGAGAGGAGCAACATTTTATTAATATGAACACTTTAATTTTTTTTTTGTACTGTACAGTGTTATTAGTGTTATTAATTTGTTAAAGGCCTTCTTTTGTTTGACCTTGTTCCCTTGTTTCGCTTATCCTTTCCGAATGCAAATTTCTTTTTATTAATGTTTATAGATTTAACTTTAATATTGGATATATAAACTTTTATTTTTACATACTTGATATATTTTTCTATGTCAAATATTTTTAAAATTGAGTTCAGTAGTATATATTGCTATAAGTTCACTCAGTCACTCACTTGCACACACACTAAAACAAAAATATTCCCTGCACATACAAACTCATACAAATCTCGAGCGAGTTTGTATAAACGTTTATACTCGTAAAAGCAATGACTCTTTATAACATCCTTCTTTTACGATTTATTGAATTCTCTTCTTTCTCCAGCAATAAATTTTTGTGTAGCTGTTTTGGTACTTGTATTTGAATATTTGGCATAAAACTTAAAAATAAACTCTTAAATGACTTGCTACTTACTTACTTACTTTTTATTTCTGGAAAAATATAAAATTTCAAATTAAAGCTGAAGTGAAAAATTTTCAAGTTTTTGGTTTGGGCAAAAAATTTAATTGAATTGAATTGAAGCATTTTTAAGGCTTAGCATATAAAGGGTATTTAATTAAGCACTTTTTATTTATATCTTATTTTTTATTACAAAACGAAGTGTGTGTGTGAGATATAATGGAAATTAATTTTATAAATTTGAAAGGCCTATCGATGGCATTATGTATGGTTTATAACATCGTGCGAATATCCGACGCGGCTTCGCTGCGTGGCGCTTACCTGCAATTTCTGGTGCATAAATCAGGCTGAATTTGGGCGATGAATGGACCTGTAGGTTAAGGCAACCCTACAATAAAAAGTGTTACTGGGTCCATTCGCACGACTTCGGTGGATAGTCTACATGATTAGGTCCTGAAATTGCTCGTGCGGAATATCTAATGTGTTATGAGCTGTGTGGCACGTAGCGCCCTTCTGTCCAAACCACATATATATATCAAAAGAGGTTGGTAATCATCATGGCCAACATCGTTCTCAAAGAAATGTAGACCCAAGGCGTCGCCAGTTTAAAATCCTTACTAAAACTTGATTCTTTCGGTATAGATTGGACGCTATTGGATCTCACGTGGACGGATACCATTCCAAATTCGACTCAATTAGTATGTTGATGCACCCACTTATCCAGAAATAGAACTCATCGCTGATGGTGGTTTTCGCACATGTTTTTCTAACAAGCTCTAGTCACTCGCAGCTAAATCCGTAGAATTGGGCATATGAGGGATTGGTTAATAGCCCAATTGATGGTGTTTTGTAAGGGGAACTGCATTATTGCCGGAAATAATTTTTTTCTTGGCTAAATGCGGTCGTTTTTTTCAATCCTTATTAAATCGACCCAGAAAGTTGGCCTAATATACTTTATTAATTGGTTTACCTTTTTGAAGGTAATGTGGATTATACCGCATTTATTTCAAAAGCAGTCGCCATGACCTTGTTGGCTGAGAAACCTACTTTGTCCTTCTTTGATGCTGATTCACACGGATAAAGTCACTGTTTGGACTGATGTTTGGCCTTTGGTGTGATGTGATGGATCCATTTTTCGTCAACGGTTGCGAAACGCCGCAAAAACTTATTCATATTGTGGTTGAACATTGCCAAGGTTAGGCTAAGTTAATCTGGGTGATCAAACCCCGCGCATAGACCGTGATTGGTCCTTTGCGATACCAACAGATAACAAGAAACCTGCAATAATTATGACTGCCTAGATTGTGGTGCCTGTATCGAATGGCTCCCACACAGATTTAACAAACCTTAGCAGTCCACACAATTCCACTCCCGATACAAGTTCAAGACACCGAATAGTGTGAGCACCAAAACAGTCATTTCTAGTGCGGCTTATAGCCCGACAGTGACACAGTATATGTCTCAATTACTCTAGGTTCCCCACATTTCCTGCAGGTACCGTCAAGTATTTGTCCTATTTTGACGGCATACGAAGCCATCCAGAAGTGTGCAGTGAACACCCCCACTAGAAGACTACTGTTGCGTCTAGTTAGTGATAAAAAGAATTTAATCGATTTAGGATCGTAGGAGCTCCATAAGAGCTTAGAAGTATTGCGAATATTATTCGCACGCTGAGCTTTCCCCGATTCTGCGTTCATCTTAGAGTATATGATACGGACATGTACCGTTTCCTCCACTGGTAATTGAATTCGTCTTTTGGCCAAAAAATATTGCCAAAGACTCATGCGTTTGTGGTATATTATGAGCAAACGCGGCACCCGTTTTGCGGAAATCTTTCTCATACCATAGTTGTTATTCAAAATATAAATAATTCATCCACGTGAAATGCTATTTACACTCTCTATGACTTTCAGTCCTCCATCGGCCAATACTATTTATTTCGTGAATTCTTTCAATTGTTTCGGCTGTAGAGTCCTCAAATGGGCGTCAAGAATGTTCGGCAGCTTCCATGCTTATTCGATAACTACGAAATTCAGTTTAACAATTTTTTACAATTTAAATTGATGGTGAAGATTCTCCATATTATTTATCAAACTTATCTTTGATTTGAGTAATGGTTTTTTCTGAAAAAAATAATGCTTAATGATCACAAGAAATTTAATTATTTAGTCTGATATCAATTGCTGTCAAACACAAACGAAATGACGCATCCTTTTAAAATGTTTATAGAAGTCAACTGACAGTTTCCTGTTGACAGGAGCAGGAAGACTCTTTCAATTTAGAGGCGTGAAATTCGACTGTGATAATGATCTATGGACAAATAAAGGGTCAGACTTTATTGGGTTTCTGGTTGAGGGAAATGAAATTGCCCATGAGCAGGCAAGAATAAGATCGGCGGTAGAAGGGAATGTGTGACAGATCGGTTAAATAACCGATGCATCATTACTACAGCGAACTCAGTAATTGGGTGGTGAGCAGGACCAACCTTTCATGCGATGATTGTAGTCTTGACCGCTATGAAGCCGAAACTTGACTCAGAAAGAGCCATACTGCTACGGACTATGAATTAGAAGGTGGTGCGAGTCTTGGTAGTAGCGTTGACTGGTCAGGGCAAGGACCAACATTTGCAAAACTGATACTTCAGATTTCTGTAGGATATGCGGGGATGAAGAGGAACTACAAACCATTGAACATATTATCTGCAATTCCATTGGCTTATATGACTGATCAGCCATTTAAATTAAAGGATTAGTGTTATCGCAAAGTGCAAACTGAAAGACATCAGGTTCTTCATCATGGGAATCCAATGGGCTAATGGCAGATAATAGAGGTTCTTCTGGGTACGATTGGGGGTAACATTCTTAATAACAAGTACTAATATCAGTAAATCACTATAGACCCAACTGGCTCTCCGAATGGAAGTTTGTTGCAACACTACCGTTCCTAACCTAACCCAACCTAACCTACAATATGATCTATTTTATATCAATTTAAAAAACCATTTCATTTGCAATTTCTTCTATAACAATATTGACATATCGATATTAAATTATATCTGTTTTCTCCTTCCTTAAAATACCATAAATGTATTGTAATAGTTTCTGTAAAATGTCATATTTATTATCAACATATTTATCATCTATTAAGAGTATTTGGCAATTGTTGTTGTACCAATTTTTTATTATTATACCCTCCAGTTCCAGTTCTACTGCAGTTACCTTTTTCTGTTAGTAACCATAAATAAATATTTAACAAAAATATTCTTTTAAGCAAACAATCAATTTTCAATTGCATTTAAGTATATAAAAGAGTATGTATTTGAGAAACTTGAAAATATAATAAAATGCACATTAACACATACTGAAATTTATAACTAAGAAATCTATATATAATAAAGTAAATAACAGCTGTATTGTTCAATGGCAAAATAAGTTCTAGTAGTAATGGCAGTAGTTGTAGTGGTTTTTTTTATTTCAGAAAGAAAATTGTGTGTTTGATGTTAAGAAACAAAATGTTGAGGAAACGGAAAAATATGTATGTTCATATGTATAGTGTGAGTATAGCAGCAAGTGTTCATAATGGCATCAATGATTATGGCGGTGATGAGTTTTTGATTGTAGATACATATGTACATATGTATAATGTTCTTTATGTATGTTTTATATAGTTCAATACTTGCTTATGAAGTTTTATGTATAAAAAAAGGTTTAATAAATGAAAGAGTTACACAGAGAAACAAAGTTATAGCTAAATCAAACCAAATTTGATAATTAAAATTGCACCAACCAATAAAATTGGTTAAACTGACTAATGTGAAGCAGTAAACAAAATTAAGCCAAAAAACTAGTTTGCCAGAAACGTTTAACGTTTCAATTAGGAAATTTCATTTTGCTCTCAAAAAGTTGATTAAACGAGATATCTATATGAAATTTGTACACAAATTAAATTTTTTGAGTTATGACGTTCTTTGAGTAAACGAGCAATATGTACATACATATATGTATATGTACATGTTTACAACATTTCTGCAACTAAGCAGAATAATCTTAGTAGCACTATCTATTATACATTTTAATATATTCATACAATCACCAACCAATATGTTTCAATCCAAAAAAAAACCTACACGAACTTGAATAATAATATTCGGCAATGATGATTTGACCCTTTTGAAAGCCATCGATGTGGATTATACCGCTTGCTTCCAAGAATCGGTTGCCATGAATGAATTGGTTCATAAACCCACCTTGGTCTTCTTTGGTGCCGGTTGCCCACTAGAAATCTACTATTTTTACTAATGTTTGGTCAATGGCGTGTTGTGATGGGACCACATTTCATCTACGGTTGTGAAACGGGAACAATGCCAAACAATCCTGCGACGTTGTCAAGCCATAGCGTTTGTGGCCAATTGTGAGCAAACGTGGCACCCATATTATGCAAAGCTTTCTGATATCCAAATGACCATTAAAAATTGAAGGCACTTTTTTAACATTGAAATTGCTGGTGAAGAGTACCCAAAACATTTATTCAAGCTTATCTTTGGTTTGAAGGATGTTCACTTATTTTCTGAAATATTTCAGTTTTTAATTTTTCATAGAAGTAAGAATAGTACTCTTATGGTGATGTTTTTTAAGCTGCTCACACACGTATGATTTGTGCAACCCAGATGTATTTTCTGAAAGTCGTGTGATATGATTAATCGGGTATGGGTACGTGTAATACTCGCGAGAATTTGATATATTTTTTTTTTGCTATTTCACTCTGAAACATCCAAGTGAGTGTATAATAGAGATGTGTAGCAATCAAAGTTTAATTGAATATTTACGTTTTTTGTGCGTACATAAATAAATAATCAAAACAGCAATTGTGTTATCCACTTTGCAACTCATGTTTACGTATTGACGTTTAAGTTTAAAGTGATTTGTTCGATGTACTTACAGGCAGGCACAGATCATACATGTATGGGAAATAAAGTTAGTAGTGCCAAGATTTCTGGGGTTTCCGAAAAAATTAGTGCTACCAACGCTGTAATAGTCCTCGTAGTTCTAGACAAGAAAAAACCGGTGCGAAGGACCATGCAAAGAATATGTTTTGAAAAATGCTCACAAGTCTAATTATTTATTTTGCAGTTCTTCGCTTTTTAAAGAAATAAAAATGCTTTGTAAATACTTCTTCAGTTTTTCAGATTTGCAATAATTCAGATTTTCTGGATAATTTTTTTTTCAATAAAACTTCCATAATATTAAAAAAAACGTATCTTGCGCCATTTTCAAAATAACGCAGTTATACACAAGTCTTTACTCAATTTATTTTAATATATAAAAATATGTGACCAAATCTTTTCATGAATAAAATATGTTGCTAAACCATTATTTACTGACTGCCACATACTTGCCAGTATTTGTTCAACTAAGATTCACTACCATCAAGCTAGCTACTGCATAAAATATAACAAAATAATAAAAAAGAAATTTGTTGTAACACTAAGTATAAAGTACTAAATAATACTGATAGTTTACAATTCCCATTGTGTCCTTGCCAATTCTCGTGCATTTAGTACAAAAACATCGCATAAAGCAGAAAGATGGTAGTAATACAATTGAAAAGAACAAGAGAAATGGTGGAGATTGTGTGTTGAGTTAAAAGAACACAATCTAATAATTCAATTATGTTTTAAAAATCGATTTGTGAAAGTACAAATTTATTTAGTATGTTGCCATTGCCACCGCTGTCTTCGGTTGCAGCAGGAGTGTAAAATGGTTTTCTATTCAGTTTGATTTGTTAGTTACGAGTAGTGTGTATTCTTGTCTAGTATGTTAAATGTTGCAACTTTAAATAGCATTAGTTTTACAAGCCAATAATGTGTGTAATGTTATTTGAATCATTTTCTTCTTCCTTTTTTTTGTCATGCTTATTTCTATGGAAAATATTAAGTTGGTGGCACAGAAATAAGTAATATTATTGCAATGATATGTTACCTGTCATTAGCGAATTTCTATGGATTTTATTTGTTGTTCTTTATCGTTTTCATTGGGGAAATTTTAAGTTTTCTTTACTCATATATATTGTGGATAGTATGTATGTATATAATCGAGAACTACAGTCGTATACAGCCTTTTGTTATATACATATGCACAAATATTTTAATATTGCTTAAATTTCTTTGAATAAACAGCATTTGAATCAGGGACGGATGATCTCAGCAGTCTGTAATGGCCATATTATTTTTGCTAAATCACTTAGGAACACTAATAAAATTTTTTTTATCAAAATCACTGATCTTTAGATGTTGACCGCTTAGGCTAGAGGCCTCAGTGATCCGTAAATCTAACCTAAAAGCAAGGAAATTGCTCTGGCATAATATAATTTTAAATATTCTGCAAATGCAAAACAATTGAGATATGTAGAAGGCAAAGGCTAAACCAAAAGAATTCCAAATTCCAAATCAAAAGCATTATCCGATTGGCTATACCAAAGCCGAATTTGTACACTGTAGTAATACTTCCAAGCATTTCTTAGCTGTAACACACTTCACTAGTTCCGACGATATTTTTCTTTTTTTTTTTTGAAGAGGTGTAACACCCTGACAATTAATATTTATTTATTTATTGGTGCATACTCTACAAAGTAAATTTGTAGAATATGGTTGCCCAAAAATAGACGGGTGACTAAGACCATATGTCCATGATGTTATTAACAGTATTCTTAAAAATGTTTTTGTGACTGACTATGCCTTCACATGGAAGTAGCAACGTCGTTGTCAAGGAAATTCCACAAAAGAACCGCAAGAATATACACTTATCCGTGGAAGATCAGTCAACCAGTGCGAGTGAGACGAAAAACTCTCGAAGGCCAAACAACACACACAAGCCTGACAGCACTTAAGAAATACTTACGATGACGCGAGAAATGTTTCCCAACCCAGAGCTGCTTAACGACTGAGACAATTAATATAATTTCATATAACGCACATATGTATGTATGTGTGTTACCTTCTTTAGGAAAGGGATAGGGAAGAAAATAACGATGGTGAAATATTGAATTATTAAGCTAAACTCATTTTACAACTCTGCTATTGTGCAGTGCCTCTGGTGTTAAGTAGGCACATTACTTTAAGCAATGTCGACATGTTAACAGTTATTTCACTTCGCCGACGATTTATTGCTACAAATAGCTACTGATGAGGGCGCTTTTATATGTATAAACACTAAAGTAGATTAGAAAAATCTTCGATGTTGATGTGACTAAGCTTTAATTTGTAGTCAATGCACTGACTACTTCTGTCAAATATGTGTATGTACCTTGATACAATTAAGAAGAATGCTATTAAAAGCATCTTAAACCTTAGGAATTTAGTGTCGCCACTTTGAGTATGAGCAAGCAAAATTCGGTTCGAAGGACCACAATTTGGGCATGAATTTCTGTAAAACAACGTATGTATCTCACCAGTATTTATAGCGTGTTGCGCTGTGATAAAATTAAATGTGCTTCAGAGTTATACATGTAGAATTTCAAAAACACAATTAGCAGCAAAATCAAGCGCTCCAAAGGATCATAAATAATTTAAACAGGACAGTCTCTTCTTAACGACAACTAAGAACACTTTGTTGACTGTAATACATATACCTGGAGAATGAATAAGTATGTACCTGTACGACAACACACTTTATAGGGATCTATGAAACCTAGAGTCCTTACGTAATCCAAATGTGATGCTTTCTCTGCAATGGCGACCTCTAGAAAACTGCAAATATAAGCACCAGTTGGTGTGAAATTAAAAAATGTTGCCCCTACAACTGTAAAGGTGCATATTAAGCTAATAGTGGTATGAACATCAGAAGCTACGATAAAATGCGAAGGACCATAAACAGGTTGCAAATGTGCTTCTGTACTTCATCATCATGCTATCTTTTTGGTTCTGTTTCAGTCTCAAATACGACTTCATCATCTTAAGCCTTTACAGTCCCAATAAAATGGAACTAGTCCTCTTTCCTTCAAATATGACTTCATCACCTTAAACCTTGGCAGTCCTAATGAAACGGAACCTTCTCCAGGAAGTATAAGATACCTGATTTCCCACCTATTACGGAGATAAAAGTGTCCAACAGTTCAAAATCAGAGAAACAAGCCAATCGGCTCACAGCCGGCTCCAGAGCCGCCGCCGACTTTCAATGTAAAATTAAGCCGCCGCCGATGCATGCGGCTAGCATCGGCTCAAAATTGCAGCCAGCTAATTGTTTTTTGTAGTTGCAATTTTGGACTATATCTTAGAAATTATTTTTTTTTAATTTTTTTATAGAAATATTTTTAAAAAACTTATAAAAAGCGGCTGTAAGTGTCAGTCGGCTCAAGCCGGCTTATGAGCCGCCGCCGACTATTGTTTCCTAAGCCGCCGCCGCCGACTTTTTAAGACGGCTTGTTTCTCTGTTCAAAATATCTTGGTGTCATTCTTGATTCTAAGCTGAGCTGCAAAATTAATATTCTGAAAAGGATGAAGAAAGCAAAAATTTCAGGTAATCTATTCAAGAACTCCTGTAGAAAAATGGGGTCTAACCACAAAATTATTTCACTGTATCTATACTGACAAATCACTCACTAATTCTACAGATGCATTGGGGATACTCCTCCATCTGATACCATTGGATTTAGTAGAAAAAAAGATAGCACTTACCTCAGCGATTCGTCTTCGTTATATTTCTCTGTTGAAGGGAAACAGCACCGCCTACTTTAGAATAATTGAACCTGCAGCTTGGGGATGGAAGATTGACCAAACCTTTCCTGCTCTATTCCACGGACGTTTTTATAAAACCTGGATATCACACATAGAACTGTGGAGGAATGGTACTCCAGGTAGAAGAAAAAGTGTAGATTTTTATACGGATGGCTCAAAAAGAGAAGAAGGGCTGTGTTGCGGAGTTTTTTTCAAGGACATTAGGTCTTCATATTGCAAAGCGACTTCCGGATCGCTGTAGTATTTACTAGGCAGACATCCTTACTGCGATTATAAAGGATGTGGCGGATTGGTTGAAAGTTAATGTCACTTCAACGACTTTAATTAGCATATACACTGATAGTCGATCAGCTATTATCGCCCTTAAATCACCGCTTCTACGAACAGCAACCCTAGATTTCCGCTCATCTCTAAATTAGGCGGCACAGGTGCTTAATACTAGTATCATCTGGATCCCGGGGCTTATAGGGTTTCAGGAGAATTCCAGGGCTGATGAGCTTGCTGGGAGTGGGACAACTTCACAGGTTCCACCGGAACTCAAACTATGTATGCTTAGCACTCTCTTGCAAACTCAGAGTGAAGCGCAAGACAGAAGATAAAACAAATAGAATTTCGCTTCTTTGATTTTAAGAAATAAGAAACAAAGCTCGATTGTAGTGCCTGTCCTAATCGGACACTGTCTCTTAGGTAGACATATACAAAGGTTAAAGCTCGAACACAATGACTTGCCGTAGCTGCCAAAACAACGATGAGAAGGAAAGTAAAGAGCTGTATCTATATCACTACCCTAGACTAACAAGAAAGAGAATGATCACTATGTGTTCTCTTGAATTCCATGAACTTTCTGACGTTGCAGTATATTAGTAGCTTTATTTGAGCTCTGGTTAGTTCGACGGTTTGGACTCCGCATAAGCAGAGTGTCCGTGGTATCACAATCGACCAGAATGGTCTATGTGAGTCAGGGATTCTGACTGCTACCCTTACCTAAACTGATCTAAGCCTTTCTAGACTTGAGAAGCCGAGCTGGTGTTTGCGGTATTTTTGAGAATATGCTGGTGCTGCCAAATCTGTAGTAGCTAGACTGTGGTTTGTAGGATCACAAACACTTTGCAATAAGTATATGCAGCAGAGTAATTTGTAGTTTATTTTTATAAATTTACAGAATAGGTGGACACCGTAGTACATCCTCCTAAAAGTCGTAATATTTGCAATTTCGCTCCAACCTAAAGATACCACCTTCTCTGCAGAAGTAAAATTTGGAGTATTGCTTTGGGCCAAGCCGGACATGGCGTTAAATTTAAAGATTTTTAGGGTCTCGAGGGGTTTTTGGCCAACACTTGACTCAGGAAGATCCATACAGCTACTAGACATGGTTAGTAAGGCGATGCGAATCATGATAGGCGCGTTGACAGGTCACTGCTCAGTCAGAGCAAGAACCAGCAAACTGGCACTCCAGATTTTTGTAGGATGTGCGGGGATGAAGAGGAACCAGAAACCATTGAAGATATTATCTGTCACTGCCCGAAGATACAACGTCATAGGCTTAGATGGCTGAGCAGACGTTTCCATGAAAGCATTACTGATATCGGGAAGTGTAAACTAGAGGACATCATGGGCTTTATCATGGGGATTCGGTGGCTTAATGATGGATAATAGGGTCACTTCTGGCTATAAATGTGAGGGGTAAATACTACTAATAATGGGCAAAAGAAGGGAATCATAATGGACCCAATAGGGTCTCCGAGTAGAGGTGCGGTATATCACCACCCTTCCTAACCTAACCTAACCTAGATTCGCCAAGATAAAGGTTGAAGTTGCACTTGTAGTATCCGATTGTATGGTCTGGCAACCGAAAACCGGTTGGAAGGGCCACATGTATGTAAGCATTGCATATGAAGTCAAACTTAAATTTCAGTTCGTTCAAAGTTAACATTCTTTTAAAATTATTTCGTTTGGAAACAAACTTTTATTTGGGATTATTCCTTTTGCTTGTACACATATGTATATACAAAATAAATGTATTATTTTTCAATACTTATTCCTATTACGACCCTTGCTTTGTATTGTAAAGCACAAATCATTTAATTTATGTTCTTCGCCATTATTTGCCAGATGATTCCTTTTCACAACTCTTAATGATGCCAAATGAACTATTCATTTTTTAAGTATCTCTTGTTGAGCCATTTTCCGACATTTTCCTTATTTGATTTTATAAATGAGTTTCTACTTAAACGATTTAACAGTTCAAATTATCAATCATTGTGTCAAATATTTATTACAGAAATCGCTTATTATTTATTACTTGTAAAGTATTTTAAAACAAACCCTCAGTATTGAGACTTGGCCAGGACGACTCTAGTGAAAGTATTTGGATGTGTATGTATGTGCGCGCTTCTGTTGCTAATAGTTTTCTGTTAAATTTGTTGTCCTTATAAGTGTGAATGTTTGTTGTTTGCGTGCACAAAAGTGTTTTGGACTTTCTACAAAAACTTTTGTTATAAACACTTGACTGTCTTCATAAATTTAATTGTGTTATGTCTGCAATAACAAAAAGCAGTCATCGTTGAAGTAAAACAACGCATTATCGATTGACCATTAAGACCAGTGAGAGGTCATAAACACCAACATACAAATTAAACTAAATTTAATGGGAATAATATTGAAACACTTGGCAATAAAGGTAAGGTAAATAATCTTAAGGAAACTTTTCAAATTAAACAAGAAAGGCATGAAAACTTTGTGAAAATTTTACAAAATAATATCTATTAGTTTTGTTTTGTTTTTTTTATCTTTTGCAATTTAAGTTAATTATAAGAATTTTGGAGGGATAAATTGGTATAAAAGGGCTTAGAATATTTAATTATAAAAATAAAATAAAAAACATGTGGATTATTGAGTTCTTGTTTCAAGTATGATATTAGTTGAACTTCTCATTTGTTTTAGAAATTTTTGGGTAAATGTTCCCTTGTGATCTGCTTCAATAAATAATTTAAATGCATTTTTAATAAAAATAATTTACTGAATAAGTAAAATAAGAATTTTTCGATTGTTAGTGTGTTAAAAAATGTTAAACTTACACCCTTATTCTGAACTTTGTGACAAAAAAAAATTATAACAAATGACGATTTTTATATGTTAAGCAATGCAAAAATTGTAATTTGTTATAATTTTTATTTTGTCAAAGAGCTTAGAATACGGGTGTTAATTGTAACAATTCCCATCAAACATTAGTAATTTTTTTAATTGTTTTAAATTGTTTAAAATATGTAAGTTAAATTTCCCATGAAAAGTTATTAAATCTGGGCCTCGTTTCTGTAACGAATGTGTGAATTTTTCGAATCAAAATTTTTTTTAGCAAACTGTGAAACACAGGATATTTTTTGATATTTTTTGTAAGAAAAGTGCAACAGTGGTCTTCTCAAAAGGCAACTCCTGTCAAAATTTGAATTCATTGATGGAGCGATTGATAGCAGACTTCTGCGTAATTGAAGTTACGAGTTAAGGTCTCTACATCCGACGCAATTGAACAAATTCACGATATGGTGTTGGCCGTTGAGATATTGAAGGTGAGATAGATTGTGTAAGCCTTCTCATATAGCTCAGTAGTCTCAATATTGAATGATCAATTGGTTAGGAGAAAGCTTTCCGTAAGGTGGATGCGATATTCGCTATAAATGGACCACAAATGCAATCATGTGACATATTTGCAAGAGTGTTTGGCGTTGTTCAACCGTGTACTCTCCACAATACACCAGACATCAACACCGATCAAAATGGTGGGGTTTCTTTCCTAAGTGAATCGACTCCAAAGAAAGTCAAGGTTGATTTGTCCGGCAATAAAATCATGGCGACTGTTTTTTTGGGATATCATACACATTGACTATCTTCAGAAAAATAAAACAAACAATCACTGACAAATATTTTAACAACTTGTGGGTCCATTTAATGAGGATTTAAACAAATCTTCCGCATATGACCAAGAAAAAAAAATTTTTTTTTGAAAGTGAAGTAACGTTTAGGCAATGCCTAAAGGCCTCGTTAGCCGACTGTAGAAATCGTAGATGTAATGTAAATGTAAATGTAATGTAAATGTAAATGTTTGAACGCTTATAGAATGCTTAAAAACGTGTCATGTGCTTTCGACACAAACAAAAAAACTTCCTTGTGCACACATACATACATGCTAATTGCATTGTGCCCAGCAAACAATCATTTTTGATTTTAAATTGCGAGTTATTTGAAGTCAAACGTGAAAGTTCATATAATTAAATTCAATTTGATTGAAATGTATATGGATTGTGTGATCATACATACATATGTATGTATGCATTACTGCTTATAAGTTAATAATATATAAAATGGTAATGTTTCAATTAATTCAAGATTTCTTTCATAATTTCGTTGAAGCTGTTATAATTTACTTTCTTTTGATGGCAAGTTTTATACTGTTGGAAAAAAGTAATGGAGTTTTTGAAATAAGACATCTTTTATAATGAAAATGTGCCTAGAGGTTTTAAAAATTATTATTTTATGTAAAAGAACTCAATTGTAATAATTTTAATAGCAGCTGTAACGCTTAAGCGTTACATACAACTACAAGTAGCAAAACAGATTTTGAGCAATTTCATCGGAACAACGACGTGCTTGACTTCTTAATTTCCAGGAATGCCTATGGTTTCAGTAGCACCTCAATCATATAAAAACAATATTATATATCCACTTTATCGTTTTATCCTTTTCCTATTAATGTCCCTACCTACTAATAATAATTAATTTTAATCACAAACAATATACATTTACATATGTATATTTTTGAACAAGAACACATATATACTACTTTTTGTTTGCTGGGTGTTTATCAGTATAACAAATTCAAATAAAATGGGCAACAGCTGTTTCGAAACATTGATGGGAGTTCAATGTCTTCACATTATTTTTGATTGTTTGGAAAAAGTACGAAAATTATTTAAATGGTATCAAATCATTATTTTATACTTACAAACAATGTTATGACTTTTGATATTTAGTGAAATTACAATTTTAGCTTCATATGTATACATAAATACATTACATCGTATTATAATTATAAAAATATTTATATTTTTATTAACATTAGAATTGTTATGATTAAACGCACATATTATAATTTTTATTGGTATTATTAAATAAAAATAGTTTTTGTGCGTTTTATGCTGTTAGTTCGCACAAATGTACTATATGTATGTTACATATTCATACATATATGTATATGTATATTAACAAAAAAATAAACAAATACGATTGGCAGTCTTTGGTTAGATTTTAAAAAGAAAAAAACTTTATTAGAAAACTAAATTTATTAAATATGTCATGTACGTATACAAATTTAGCAACTCAAAAGCTTAAATTATCAAAAGAAACAAAAGTACCAAACTAGGGCTATTGTGCCACACTCTCATTCAATATACATACATCCCATCACTGTCTACAAATGTCACGTAACGTCGTCATGAAATTCTATTTTCTGCAGGTTCAGACATTACATTTACGTGACATTTCAGTCAGGTAAGCATTTGCATAGCTTTTCATGCAACAGATTCGATCAGCTGACACATTTACATTTACAGTTCTACATTTACAGTCGGGTAATTCTGCCTTAATACTATTACTAGGTATTTAAGAAAGGGATAGTGATAGAGAAGACAGGTGGTCAAGGAAGAGATAGAGGAAAGCTTAATTTTCCTCAACTCTGCTTTTTTCCACGTTTTTAATAATTCATTAATGCAGCGCCTCTGGTGTCAATGAGGCGTATTAAATTTTTGAAATTGTGTTTTGTAGCCATTTTATTGGTTATTTTACTTCGCCGATGATTCTGCTACACAATGCTGACGAAGGAGGAAGCTTTGATGTTACATACATTAGGATTAGTATCCGCTGAAGTCGGTATAGTTTAGTGGCCAGTGTCTATGCGTTCACCATCTGAACTTTCCTACACCAACTGATACAAAGGGACACTAGTCCGACGTCAGAAAAATGAGTGGTGTTGTTGCTTAATGACTGTCCAAGACCGGCATTGAACCCAGGACCTTCGGCTTTGTAGTCAACGTGCTAACTACCTCAGCTAAAGCCACCCTCATATTTTGATGACTTCTACAAATCTCTTTTTTTGGAAGAGACAAAAGAATTGAAGCGAATTGGACTAAGTGGGTAGAGCTCAAAAAAACTTTAGTTGAAAACAAATTTTCTCCAAAAATTTGTGTATCATTAAAAAGTATCGGATTTATTGACCCTTCCTCTCTCCCTTTGAAGAATTAACCGACTGAATTTCTACCTTATCCTTGAGCCTTTATATATCTTTGCCTATAATTCTTGCATAAAATTTTTATGATTATTATGAGAGATATGATTTTTCCGCCGCTAAATTGGCTCTTTTTTCCAGTGTGCGTACACTGTAACAAAATTGTTAAACAATTAAAGTAAATTATAGCAATTAAAGTGAAAGTTGGTTGCTTGAGCATTATGTCGGGTCGCTTGTAAAAAAACATTTATTATTTCTGTTAAAATTTCTTGGTTAACTTGAGTGGCAGAAGAAAAATTAAACAAACTCTCTTCCCCACATGTCTGCTGCTTTTTGGTAGACCACAAAAAAAGTACATGCATAAATAAACTGGAGGCAGTAACAAATTCATTGCGTAGTAATTACAGTAATTGATTGTCTTATGGCAATTCAAAGAATATAATGTTGGGTTTTTACATTTCCAATTACAATTTTCGACCGTTGAAAAGCAAAATAAAAAAAGCACAGAAGTGAAAACGATTATTTTTGCAGTGCAACGCTAATTTTAGATTTATATAAAACATTAATTAGTGATAATCTGATATTTAAGGACATAAAGAAACATTTCTTGAGTTGCTAAAACTGAAGAAAAAAAATATTAATAACTAAAACACAATTAGATTTATTAGAAGGAAGAAAAATATCCAAATTAAAAAAAAGATCAAGTCTTTTTATAGGTCAAGTCCAATCAACACTTAAAATTTTAGTTAATGCAATTAAGTCATATTTACACTTTCATTGCTTTCGATTGTGGACAAAAATAACACATGGTATCATGGGAGACCGGGTAGGGACGTAGTTCCTTGCTTCCCCCTAGTGATCTTATTTTTGATAAAATATATAGCGTTTGTGTCGTTTCAAATTAAGATATATCCATGTTTTGAATTTCAACAAAATCGGTTTCGTGTCTTAGCCGTTAAACCGCTAACAAAAAATAGAGTTACTTTACTTTTATAATATTAGTTAGCAGAGACACCTTCAGCTATCATTGCCAGTCTCGAACCTTTTACCAAAGACACACACCATATTGGATATTTATTAAAAATATTGGCTAAAAATTCCCAAAATCCCAGTACCTGGATTCAGTAACTTTTATTACGATAATCGTATCGGTATAATAAATATAACGTACAATTATCGACTTTGCTATTCAGTAACATATTTTAACGATATTCCCTGTCGGTTAAAGTAAAATAAGTAAAATCAATAGCTCCGTTTCGTTTTTTCTTTAATTTCTCTTTGTGTCTTTCACTTATTTTGGCATTCTACATGCAGAGATACCACATGATATGCAATTATGTGGTTAGTAAACGCCAGGTGTATACTATCGTTAAAAAAAATATGAATAAATATATCGATAAGTATTACGATTTTCGGTTCGCAAAAAGTTACTGATTCCAGTTACAAGAGTTGCCTGGCATTTGGCCGGAAAATTACGGCAGCACTGAAAATCTAAAAACTCTGCAGTAGCAGCATAATCATGTTATGTAGCTGTTACCAGTATTTTTAACCAGTATTCGCCAGTATTTTTTCATTTTCAAACATTTATGTGCACTGCGCGCCATAAGGTACTTACGTTCCGATACATTCCAATAACAAAAATTTGTAACTGTAAAAAAATGTGTTTGAGTCTTTGTTAGACTTCTCATTTGGTTAGAATACTTATTAATAGAAGTAGTAGACCTGATACATATTTAAATTTTTTAATTCAACTGGAATAAATTTTAACTAGTAATAATTTTAAAATCAGGCTTAAGTTTAGTATTTTAAATTTTTTAACCCCCGATCAAAAAAAGGGGAGTTATAAGTTTGTAGTGTATGTTCATGTATATGTGTGTCTGTACGACATGTCCACGTACAGTTCAAACGGCTGGACGGATTTTGGTTTTGTTTGAAAAGTGTTCTTAGCTATGTCGGAAGAAAATCAGTCCAGCCGTTTATAAGATATTACATATTTTCTAGACATATCGGGGGTTTTTTTAATTTTTGTTTTTATAGAATGAAATATTTTTATTAACTAATGTCATTTTCTAAAGAAGAGAAGAGCAACTAAACAAGACTTTAGTTTATGGGAATCCAGTGCCGCCACGCACTTCAACAGCACGGAAAAATGTCGGCCACGCACTTAATCACGAAAAAATAGAGTAGCCAATAAATTAAAAAAATTTTAGAATTATTTTTGCTTGCTTGTTCTTCAAAAAAAAGTAAAATAAGAAAATTAAAAAAATTATTATCTAAAAAGTTTAAAAAAATAAAGGAAAATAAAAATAAATTTGTGGATAGTGATAGAGAAGAGATAGTGATAGAGAAGACAGGTGGTGAAGGAAGAGATAGAGGAAATCTTCATTTCTTCATCTTCTTCTTTTTTTACAACTCTGTTTTTTGCACGTTTTTTAATAATGGCGCATTAAATCTTTTGAACCTGTTTTTAGTAGCCATTTTATTGGTTATTTTACTTCGCGGATGATTCTGCTACACAACGATGCTCTGATGTTACATTAGCATTAGTATCTGCTGAAGTTGGTATAGTTCAGTGACCTATCACTTAAACTTTCCTACAACAACTGATTTTTTTTTAATTACTGTTGAATCCGGGGTAGAACCAGTGATGGGACAAAGGTAAATACCCAAATGTTAAATTGGGTATTTAAATGTAAATACCCAGGTATTTACCCAATCACCCCAAAATGTGGGTATACATCAGAATAAAGAAAAATTTAAATAAATTAAAAGAATTTAATTTTTTATTATGAATTAGATTTTTTAATAACAAATGAAATAATTTTTAAATTTAATCGTAATCGATGTCGCTGTCGGTATCCGATAAAAACTCAAATTTAGTGGAGTGCGCGCTTTCTGCTGAAGGTGGTAAACTATTTTTAAAAAGCAAGTTCCAGTTGCAGTCAAAACTGCCTTATCTGAGCAAAACGCATCAAGAAATGTATAAACAAAATACATTAAGCAAAATATGTTCAAAATAAATTCGAAAATGTTCACATTTCTCTTACTCTACGTAACAACGAGTATTTGTTATTCAAATGAGTATTTACCCGAAATTAGATAAATACCCGGGTATGAAAGTGGGTACAAATGGGTAAATACCCAGCGTTGGGTAAATACCCAAGTCTAAACCCATCTCTAGGTCGAACCCAAGACCTGTGGCTTTGTAGTCAACATGCTAACTACTTCAGCCAACGCCATACTCCTATGTAAGCATTACAGGTTCGATGCCTTCCCCTACAGGTATTGAAATTATCTGAAATTTAAGAATTTCTGTTCCACTTATGTTGAAGCAGCATATGCATATACATAACTATATATATTGGTTTGAATTAATTTTTTCTCGGAACATCCCTTGCAATTCAAATGAATAGTTAATATTGGTATTGGAAATTACTTTAAACCACAAAACGTTTGAATAATTTTTTTCTCTACAGGCCTTTACCAACATAAGCATACATACACACATACATATGTATGTACAATTTACATGTTGCAATTTAAACCTTAATCGTAATTCAAATAAAATAGAGGGAGTGAGAAAAATGCTATAAAAATTAACAGAGTGCTAAAAGCGGGGAAGAAAAAAAACGAAACGCCGTCATAAGCTCGTACAATTGCAAAATGTTTAATTTTGAATAAATTTTCCACATTCGTAATGGAGTTTATTACAATTGTTTTCTTTTTTTTTTTCTTGTTTTGTGTGTGTGTGTGTTTTTTTTTTGTATGTTTCGACTCCTTTGCTCTGGCGCTTAAAACCAGTAGGATTTAAAATACCTTTTTTTATGATTTTGAAAGAAATTCTTTGGAAGTCTATTTTCGTAGGCAAAGAACATTTTAAAATTGTGGGCTATTAAAAAATAATTAAACCATTTAAATATAAATCAATTTGGGAAAGAATTTAAATGCAGGGGAAGCGGAAAAAAGTGCCTTCACTTTCATGTGCTTAAAAAAAATCAATTTGGTAAAGTGAATTTGTGAGTTTCCAAACTGTTACTACACAAATGATTGGAATTTTTTTTTATAAGAATTAAGGATTAATTTAATTAACTGGTTGAAAACTCTGACAAACGATATCATACTTTGTCGAATAACTTCTAGCCAATTTTATTAAGAATTTTCATGCATTTTGTAATGTTTTATTTTTTGTTACTACTTTAAAACAATTTTATAGCGTTGTAAATTTACTTCACTATAGCTAAACACCTTATTTGAACTACAATATGCTGCAAGTCATAAGGGTAACAGTGAATGAAATTGCTGCACACTGATTAGTAGTTTAATATTTCGCTTCATGTGTGTAGGTGTAGGTGTAGGTGTGTGTGTGTATATGTGTGTTTTCTATGTGTATATAAACCTTACCTTAACAAAGTTACTTAAGTATGTACGCTTAAGGCAATATATTGTGTTTTATAGCAAAATCTTATACAAAAATTAAATGAAAAATTCTTAAGCAGCGCAACCAAGACGAACTTTGTTGAATGCTATGGCTAATGGTTTAGTAAAGTAATATTCCGTGCTTAATGTAACTAAAAAGTTAAAACTGAAGTTTTTAAAGATTGTAACAATGCTTTCTAAAGCTGGGGTATAACTCGCCCGATTTTAATTATTTTAGACCGTCGTGAGATGAAATCGAAATGATATATTTACAGTATGTGTTCTACAAAGCTTTATTACTTATAATCTAGTCTTCTTATTTTAATATTTATTTATTTTACCAACAGCGCGTGACCATCAGTAGAGCGCGACCAATTTTTTTGTACATGCAATGTCCACCCATGAAAGTTTTTTGTGGCAATTTTTCTCAACACGAAACGACCCTACCAAGCACGAAATCAGATTTTCTGTCACGATCACTTCATTTTGAGTCGTGAGCATTCGTGTCACGAAAAAGAATACCACACGCGTCCATAGCTAATTCGTATAGGTATAATTTGGTATTATATTGTGTTATAAAAACGAGATACTTCGTTCCGATTTTTGTCGTCAAAAGATATTGAAATATTCTATACTTTTATGAACTAAAATTGAAATAATATTCTGCCTTATTGTGAATTGCGTCGTCGACGTCACATCAAGATGACAGTAAATATTGTCACTTGTCTACTCTTTATCGGCAACAATTGACAATCTCTTACTAATCTCTAAGGCCTTGTAAATTAAGGGAGCATGTTAATACTAGTCAATTATTGTCGACAAAGAGTAGACAAGTGAAAATTTTTACTGTCGTCTTTATGTGACGTCGACGACCCCATTCACAATAACTGGAATTAATTAACTTAATGAATAGTTTTAGTCAGCTGCAAGTTTATTTTAATTTGATAAACTGTGTTTAGTTCTTTTAGTTTTTCTAAAATATTTTATAATATTTTACCTTTAAATGGGTTTCGTTTTATCTACCTTTTTGGAAATATGTGTCATAAAATTGTTTACTTAATCCCGTTACCAACGTGCTAACAAATTTATTTATCGTTTTCCATTAGAGTATTCCATTTACAAAGACTAACGAAACGGTAATAATATCAAGCGTATAAAAATTTTCACTCAAACACTTACACATTTGCACAAAACAAAAAGGAAGAAAATCTAACTAATTTTCACTATGCAATACAATCAACAACATCTGGTTTAAACTAACTCAATGACTGCGAGCGAATTAATGTAATTTTTAAAATATGTATGTATGTGTGTTATATGGATATGTTTGTAAAAGTGAATGCGTAGGTGTGTAAAAGCGTAGTTTGAAGTTACGTGTGTAGAAAGGTTTTTTTTTGTGTGAATAGGAAGTTTTGTTGGCTAAATATTGGAGCATACATAACTCAATTCTCCTTTTAATCGATTTAGTTGGTTATTGCTTCAAGCGTCAAACTGTTCATGATGAGCTGCCAGAGTTTAGTGAACATAAATATCAGAAGGTGAGCTTACGATGACAGTTGACACCTAGGTCATCATATAGATATAGTGATAGAGAAGACAGCTGATGAAGGAAGAGATGGAAGAAAGCTTCATTATTTTAAAACTCTGCTTTTTTACACGTTTTTATGTTTTATCGCAGGACTTAACAAACGCCCTCTATACTCGTAATCTCTTTTTATTAAGAATTTGAAAACAAATTTGTTGCTATGAAATTTTGAACTAAAAGCGAATTTAACTTTATTTCAGCATAAAAATCAATGACCGAACGAAAATTGAAAAAAATAAGTTTTGGCAACATTTTCGTTTTAAAATTATTCCCTATGATATAAATTTAATAGAATAGAACAGTTTAAGGTTAGGTTAGGTAAGGGTGGCAGTCGGAATCCCGGACTCATTTAGACCATTTTGGTCCATTGTGATACCACGGAGACTGCTTATGCAGAGTCCCTACCTTCGAACCAACCAGAGTTCAATATAAAGCTACTAATACGTTACGGTTCAACACTGGCAATTTCAGAAAGTTTCCGGATCTTAAGAGCGCTAATAGTGACCATTCTCGTTCTTGCTAGTCTAAGGTAGAAAGTGTTCTACACTCCTCATTGATGTCTTGGCAGCTACTGCAAAAGTCCTTGTTTTCGATATTTAACTTTTGTGAATGTCCGGCTAGGACGGACACTGGAATCGAGCTTTGTTTCATTTATCTTAAAATCAAAGAAGTTATATCTTTCTTATTTAGGTGAGTCTATAACTGCCGGGTGATCACGTAGTCATTTCTTGCGGCCCATCTTTTATTTGTTTCATCTTCTGTCTTGCGCCTAAGTCTGAGTTTGCAAGGGAGTAGCTGTAAACATACACATTCAGGTGAGGGTTGCGTTGGCTGAAGTAGTTGGCACGTTGACTACAAAACCGAAGGTCCTGGGTTCAAACCCTATCTTCAGTCATTAAAATAACAACACCACACATTTTTCTGATGTACATTAGTGTCCTTTGTGTCAGTTGTTGTGGGAAAAGTTCTAGTAATGCAGGCATAAGGCACTGGTCACTAAAACTACACCGGCTTCAGCGGATGCTAATCCTAATGTAACATCAGAGCGCCCTCCTTCGTCGGTATTGTGTAGCCGAAACATCGACGAAGTAAAATAACCAATAAAATGGCTACTAAACACAAATTCAAAATTTAATACGCCTCATTCACCACCAGATGCGCTGCTGTTTTTACAACTCTGCTGTTTTTGCACACTTATTTGCAGTGTTATAAGCGTGCAAAAAACAGCAGAGTTGCAAAAAAAAAGAATGAAACTTTTCTCTATCTCTTCCTTCACCACCTGTCTTCTGTATCACTATCCCTTCCCTATCACCCTCTCTCACTATCTTCTCTTCACCACACAGGTAACACAAAGGGATCATTGTATTGGACCCAAGTAAGCTGGACTCTAAATTTCACCCTTCCTTACCAGCAGCCTGCTAACCTAACCTAACCTAACCTAACATAACCTACACATTGAGGTGGAACCTGTAAGGTTGTCCCACTTCCTGCAAGCTCATTAGCGCTGGAGTCTCCTGAAAGCCTCTAAGTCCAGGCATCCAGATGATACAAATATTAAACTGCTGTACCGCATCGTTTAGAGATGAGCGGCAGTTGAGGGCTGTTGTTGTTCTTAGAAGCGGGGATTCAAGGGCCATAATAATAACTCGACTATATCATTTATAGCAAGAATCTCTGCCTGGTAACCACTGCATTGATGCGGAAGCCGATTACAATACGATGACCTTATGTAATTGAAAAGACTCCATAACCCATCCCTTCCTTTTGTCTTTTTAGCCATCCGTATGAAAATCAACTTTTTCTTATACCTGGAGAACCATTCCTTCAGAGTTCTATGGATGCATCTAGGTTTTATAAAGACGTGCGGGGAGTAGATCAGGGGAGGTTTGGTCAATCCTCCATGCTTAAGCTTCAGGGTCAAGTATTCTATAGTGTGGGGTGCCGTTTCCGTTCCACAGATAACGATAACAAAGATAGATTGCTGATGATAGTACTGTTTTCTTTCCTACTAAGTCCAATGGTATCAGATGCAGGAGTATCCCCAATGCATCCGTAGGGGTAGTGCGAAGAGCTTTAGTTATGTACAAGCATGCAAGTCTTGGAACCTTGTGTAACATATGTAGGTACGTATCTTTCTTCAGGGGCGGCCGCCACACGATCATCCCTTGATTACTAATTGGGCATGATACGGCATTATTTTTTTTTTAATTTTTTTGCTTTCTTCACCATCTAGAATATTAATGTAGCATCTCAGATTAGAGTCAAGAATGATATTTTTCCTCCGTGCTATTAATAGTAATAGGCCGGAAATCAAATATCTTATACGTCCTGAAGAAGAGGACTAGTTCCACTTTATTGAGATTAACGGGAGGACCTCGTTTCTCCGCCCATCTAGTTAAATATGAAACACTATATTGTAAGATATCCCTTTGAGAAGAGAAAAATTTTCATCTCACACCTATTGCAACATCATCAACATAAGCAACGATTTTGCTTATGTTGCGATTATAGAGTTCACAGCACGGTATATAGAGCTAGATTCCACAATAGTGGCGAAAGAACTCCTGCCTGTGGTGTACTTTTTTACAAATCGGGTTTGCCTAAAACCGAAGCTATGCTGCGGTAGATTAGTAAATTTTGAATACACTTACATAATCCTGCATTAACCCCCAAATTCGACAGTTCAAAATTAATAAATAATTTTATTTGATTCCCCTTGCAATATGGTCACCTTAATCACACATTTTCTATTTATGCGAGTACCTTCTTAAGCTTAATTTTTGCAAAATACTTCAGGTAGAGGAAAAAAGTAAAAAAAAAGAAAAACTAAAACTAACAGCCACCTAAGAACTCTTGACGAAAGTAGTAACACAAATTTATGCTGATGCATATGGAAGTATTATAAGCGTACTCTTCCATACAATCGCTGAGAGAAAAAAACAAACCTGAATACGAGTATAATAATGCCAATCTGCTTCGAAAAGAATAGCAGTGATAAAAAATTAAACCAGCTTTATCACGTATATGTCACGAGTGATTTTGCTCACAGCACGTAATTGGCACTACTTTTCTTTTATCAGATGCTTTGCTGATGTGTTCACTCGAACACTTTTGCTGTGTGTTATACTCGTAAATATGTATATATGTTGTTGTGTGTGTGTGTGTGATGCGGCTGTTTGTGTTAAGGACTCTCATGTGCTTGTTTCATCTTGTTTGGTGTCAAAATGTCTTGTTTTCTGTTATTTTTTATATGCATGTATATTGCAGCTTTGAAATAAGTAGAGAACCTTTAAGCGATTTCACGTAATGTGTGTTTCTTTATGTCACTGTATACTTTGGTTGACTTTGCTTATAAGGATTTGATGGCAAATACTGTTTTCTACGGCAGCCGCCTGAATAGTTATCATTTATTCTATACTACAGTAGCTTTTGCTTAATTGCTCCCCTCATAATTGATTTACACGGTTAATTTCTCTGAAAAACAAGGAATGCAAATGTTTCATAAAATACACATGAAAAAATCCTCATTTAAATGAGTTCCGTTTAGTCCCGTTATCCTTTTAATTTACTCTAAAATAAAATCCCTTTGCGAAATTCCAAACAAATGTGGTAAAACTAAACAAAAGGATGTGGCAACTCTTAAAATCATATGGTTTTATTTAATTTTTAACCGACTTTGGAAAAAAGGGGAAGTTATCTGTATTCGTCGGTATTTTTTTTTTGGCATTGTTGCTTCATAGCTCGGCATACATATGTTAAACCGATTGTAAAAATTATTATTTTTTGTCTGAGAGGGAAAAGCTTTAATTTGGTGAGTGGGGACACGCCCACTAATTTTTTAATTTGATTATATGATATTTTACCGATTTAATTGCTACGTAACGATACAATCTCGAAGTTGAAAAAATGGGCGGAGCCACGCCCAATAAAAGTTTATATTATATTTCACATGCTTCTATTTGACCAAATTTTACGAAACTTCACAGGCACCACTAGGCTCAAAAACAGACACAATCTTGCATTCAAAAAGTGGGTGGGGACACGTCTATTTTTTATATTAATTTCACCCAACCAGTTCTTACGAAACCTAGTCTATACTGTAAACTCAAAAAAATACTTAATCTTGCATAAAAAAAGTGGGCGGGGCCATGTCTATTAAATTTTAATGCTATATTTCACGTGCTTGAACATAACACATTTTTACGAAACTTGGTACACATCTTGAGCTTTTAAAAACACACAATCTTGCGCTCAAAAAAGTGGGCGGGGCCACACCTATTAAACTTTAATGTTATATATCACGTGCTTGTATTTAACCAAATTTTTACGTAACTTGGCACACATCTTGAGCTCTTAAAATACACAATCTTGCGTTCAAAAAAGTGGGCGGGGCTACGCCCATTAAATATTAATATAATATTTCAGGTGCTTCTGCTATATCGATTTTTACGAAACTTGGCACACATTTAAAGCGCTGAAAAATAAAAAAATTTGAGTTTAAAAAAGTGGGCGAGGCCATGCACATGAAAGGTTAGTATTATTTTATATGTACTTCTACTTATCCCATTCCCACGAAACCTGGCAAAGAGTTTCGGCCTTTAGAATGATATAATTTTGTACTTAAAAAGTGGGCGGGGCCATGCCCATTAAATATTAATATTATATATCACGTACTTTTACCTGATCGATTTTTACGCCATATTGAATTCAGAAAAAGCAGGCTGACCCTAATATTTGCCTGATTGGACGTGACTGTACCCCTAATAATATAAAATTGGCACCAAATATTTAAAAAAAAAAGATTGAACCAACTTAAAAAATAGGCACTAAAAAGTTCAAAATAATTTAGATTCAGTTAAATAAAATATTTGTATACGTGTTATCTACAGTGATGTTCAAAGTCGGTGACAAAAACAACTTTAACTGAGCGCATATACATATGTACATATGTACACCTAAGAAAATATAGAATTTGTTTATAAAACAATGATTGCAGGCAATCGAATCCAGTTTATGTTGGCAAAAGTTACAAGCGTTAAACATTTCTTAATGAATATTTTCACGATTTGTAGCTCATCACATATTCCATTAAAAAAAATCAGAAATCAAATGTTTTGAAAGCTCTTGACCTCAGCCACCCACCAAGGAAAATACATAGATATATATTATCACAATTTCTCCAATTTGGCCTATTATGCAATATAAACTGTAATCATTTTGTTATTGGTGTGTACATTTGAATTTTAAATTATAGTTTTTCTTATTTTTCTCTCGCTGGCTTTTTATTATAAGCATTAATTCCCATTAACTCCGTATTGGATTAGTATTATCTAAAAAAAATATTTAAAATATAACCCATCGTATTATTCTATTGCTTGATCTGCCTTTGAAATTGTTTTCATTTCAACATCACTGTTAAATAAATTGAATAAATTTCAGCTTATATGTTAATATTTTGTTGCTAAAATTTTCATTTAAAAATGTTATCAAACAAATTCATAAATAAAATACTCGTAGTCTTTGTATTAAAAACAAACTGATTTTTTTTTCATTTTCAATTTTCTAAATTAATTTTATAAACTATTAAAATGATTTTAAAAACAAGCAGTTGCCAAAATAAAATGCAATTTTCATAGAAATATCTTTTTATTCAATACAATATTTAAAATGCTTAAATCTGATTTTTCATATAGAAAAATAAATAAAACAAATCAATTATTAGCACATAAGTTTATTTATTAAGGCAAAAAAAAATTATTTTGTTTGTTTTTCAACAATTCACTATTTAAATTGTCATCATATTTGTATTTTTGCTAAGTTATAAGCCACAAATGAACTTTATTGTTAGTTTGTGTGTTGATTATATTTTTAAATGATAGAATGTGCCATTTGTTGCTCATACTGTGATTGGGTATATTGTTTAAAGGTTAGTTTGTTTTATATTTTATTAAATAGATTGAAGAGAAAAAATCAAATACTACATAGCCTAAGGGACTTAGATAAATGGAAGGTGGAAACTACTCCCTCGACTTTATGTCTTTCAGATTCATGCAAATTTTCTTAAGTGATTATTACATATTGCCAGGCCAGGGCTGCCAGATAAAATTTTATACTCGAAAAATCGTCAGAAAAATCGAACAAATCAAAATAAACTTTTTAACGTGTATACTAGGTCGGTTCAATTTCTATGGATGAAAAAATAAATAAAAATCGTATAGTAAAAACGAAATCTACATATACGTAATTCTCAGAAAATTTTGCGAAGAACCCATGGGTTTAAAATTAAACCCTATACCGCGCCTCTCGACATAAAAAAAAATTTATTTAATTTTCCTGAGCTGCTTCTTGTTTGGCTATTGCTTGCCTTATTTAAAGACATTGGCGCGTAGTCATAGTTAAAACAAAGTACACTTTAAGAAGTTACAACCAGTATTACCATACAAAATACTGGTTTTAATTTATTAAAGTGTACTTTGTTTTGACTATGACTACGCGCCATTTGGTTTAATGCATAAAAACTGAGCTTTAACTTAAGTTAAGTCTTCAATTAAGGAGGAGGTTATATGTTCGTCATGTATGCATTTTTTTATTTTATTTGCGAGTTAACATAAATTATCTTGCTGTACAAAAACATATGCCGATATTACAAATTCTTAAAAATAATGGGATATATACATACAAATCTGTGCAAAATATCGCACACTAAATCATGAACAGTCACTACTAAAAAAAACGCAGTTGTTTAGGAGTGGCAAAAAACTGTTCACGAAGGCTTTGCTGCAAAAGACATTTTTCGGTCCATGCAAAACCATTTTCATCTTTTTGAGCTGTGACTGTTTATGATTTAGTGTGCGATATGTATATATGTATGTATATACATACATCTTTGCACAGAATAGCTAGTTCTTTTTACCATTGTTATGTTGGTGGTATGGTTACTGCAATATTAAACGTCAAACACTACTTATTTGTTAGTGTTTCTTATGTGTATGTTTCTGACAGTGACACCATGGTTATTTCTGTTACGGAGTAAAGAAAAAGACGAAATATTGATGTTACACAAGTATTTCAGAAAATTTGTAAATTTCATTTTATAATTTTTTCAATGAAAAATCAGCAAAATGCAGAGAAATCTGCAAAACTGGCAACAGTGACGACAAGCTGTAGTAAGAACACGAAGCTCTGTCGCTGTAGCGTACAGTGTGACCGTTTGATCGACTGAAGTGGCAAATTGTCACTTTTTCGATGGCCTTGCCTCTTTTTGTCCCCTTTTTCTAAAGTGAATCATATAATAATACATTAAAAATAAGAACTTTAATGTAGTTGTGTCGATTTTTTTAATGTTGCCCCTTTTTTTTGATAAATTGGGTGCCACTTTTTGAAAAATGTCATCGGTCACCCTGGAAGGGAATGCTCTCACTGCGTGTTGGCTTGCGCTTTATACTTTGCCCCCGCATCTGAAGCGTAAGAAAAAAATGTTTCATTTTTTAGCTTAGATGCGCATTCTATATAATTTATATTCTTTGATTAGACCCATTGACTTTAATGATGAAAATGGGGAACCAAATATTATGAATAAATCCAAGATAGCTCGCAAAAAAATTAAAAGCACGGAGTACGTACGTGGGAGGAAGAATAATGATTTGAATCTAGTAGCATTTAATTCAGTACATACCATATTTCTATTTGTTATTTAAAAAAATTTGTTTTTCTAAAAAAGAGAAAATACATTTCATTGCTTTCAGACACGTAGTTTCATCGGAGAATTTTCTCAGAATTTCGTTGTGATTATGTACTTTTTATACGATTTTTGCAAAAAAAAAATTGACTCGCCTTAATGTATACATACGCTTTATTTTATCCCCCATATTCATAAAAAAATCAAATGAGTTTGAAATCCATTTAGGAAAATTTTGTATGAAAAATTTTAAATAAAATACATTTTAAATTTTATGAGTATGGGGGTATATGTTTATTGGGAAATTTAAACCATTGCCCTCTTTTAACTCCTTATTACTCGTTTCCAATATTATGAATAATACTGACAAGTTATGTCCAAGTTTTGGTTTCAGTACTTTCACCAAAAATACTGGAATATTTGAACTTTTAAAAAATCGTAAATTTTAAGCAAAAAATCGTCAAATCATCATTTTACTATTTTCGGCACCAAAAATCGTCAAAATGACGATAAATCGTCAAATCTGGCAGCCGTGATTGCCACAGATAGAGTCTGAACACAATGTAACGATCATTTATTGCGGTGCGGGTTTTCATACGATTTTGAAGTAAAAATCTATTTTATTTTCTCTGCGGACTTTTTTATTCTCTCAATTTTTGACACTCTTTCTCTTCCTGATGCTGCCATAATTTTTGAATAATTGGAGGTGTTCACAACATTATTGTAAACAAATAACTTGATTTTGAAGTCTAAAAATTTTTGTCATAAAATATAAAAGTTTAAAAATTATATCAAATACATCTGGGAATGTATAAAATGTTAATCATATGTTGTTTTTAGTTACTGCCATTAGAAAATATTAAACAAATAGTAAATTTTTTAGAAAATTTTATAAAAATGTATGCAAAAAAAAATTATAAAAATTCAAGCAAAGAATGACAAGTGTTGCCGTCGCCGTCTTCCGTTGTATTATGTTTATTTTTCTCTCCCGCAACGAAAAATCGCACCGCACCGCAAACATTGTGTTTACACTCATATTATGCCTGGCTCACGATGTCGACTAGAAATTTTCTTTCGCTTATTTATATTGAAAACAAAAACAAATTTTCTTATTTTGTTTTTGTTTTCAATATAAATAAGCGAAAAAAAATTTCTTGCCAAGATCGGGAGCCGGGCCGATTATTTGCCAACGATAGGTTTTAAAGAATTTCGAATTTATAATTCTCGAATATTTTACTTTATTGTTTTTTAAATCTAAATATTACGACTAGTGTTTGATTTTTGGGTCAATTAGAATTTTTCGGTGAATTTTGCTTTTTTTGGCAACTATTTTCACCTGAATTTATTTATTTTTTTTTTGTAAAGCATTTATTCAAACTATGTAATACTCTACCTTGCAGTAGCATGCCATAATTCGATATGATATAGAAAAAAGAAAAAAATAATAAGTTTCAGATTAATGTGAAAATAGTAGAGTAGAAAGAAAGAATTATTAGCCAGAGTTGTTGCATTCAAACAAATATCCATTTTTTTATTACACATTTCTACCATAAAATATTTTTTATTACAAAAAAATATATATGTATACATATGTATATATATAATAAAATTGCAATTTTAAAACATGCAAAAAATTGTTTGCAAGAAAAATCACATAAAGTTGGAAATATATGAATGGTTACTAATGCACTTCTAAATGTTCATAAATTGTGTTTTGTGTGTGAATGGCAAAGAGAGGCAGGGAGTGTATGAAAAAACATTATTCATAATTTTTCTTTTCTATATAATTTTGCAGTCATAGTGTTGTGGTTCATAGAGTGATATTAGTTTTTGAATGACGCAGTAAAAAATTAGGTCAGCAGACGACGTATTGGTTCAGTGACCGAACTACTCGTATCAAAGAAAATTAATATCCCTTAAGCACAATAGCTCGAGTGTAATAAAGAAAACAGCTACAGTATCAGTTTATAGAAAAGAGAGAGAATAAAAAAAAAGAAAATATCATCAATCCTTATATGCTGGAAGTATATGGAACTCTTTAGGTCCTAATTTACACTATGCAAGTTTTATTGCTAAGCGGATTAGTTTGACGGAGAGAGAAAGACTTGGGGAACAGATACGTTTCCTTTCCCCTCGTCTCTCTCACCTAACAAACTAATCAGCTAAGCAATAAGACTTGCATAGTGTAAATTAGGACTAGCGAGCAAAAACGTAGTTGTTTTTTACATTTAAATTAAAATCCTTTCGTAATGAACAGAGTTGGGAGTATTAATCGAACGGGAGTGAAACTGTGAATGTGTTGCTGTTGTTGTTGTTGTCACAGCACTCTGTATTACTCCTAACAAATAGAAATGTAAATGAATCTAAAAGAGGAAATTTTTAGCAAAAAATATCTAAATTTATGGCAGTTGTTAAAATGAGATAATGGAAATGACAAACTTAAATGCTACAGAGTCCTATACAAAACAGCTATCAAAGAAAGTTCTTTATGGCAATAATTATCGAAACTATATAAAATGTTACTCATATTTGCAAAACTTTGCGCCAAAAAAACTTCTTTTGTCTTAAATTCAGCTTATATCTGGCATTTCATATTGTCATGTGCCCAAAAAAGTGTAACCACTAAATACTAATGAAAAACTGTTTGATTTAGACCAGAGAACAGCAATGAGTAAAGAACAAGTGAGTGGAGTTGAATCGTGACTTATAATTTCTTGTACTTATGCGCACTCATACTTATTGCAATGTTGTCTATGAATCATATTCCCTCGAAAGTTTGAAGTGCGCATCGAACTCATACTTAGCAACATTTATGACGTTGTTGATTTAAATTTTAAAATCTCCTTAACTCAATGCCTATGCACGATGCAAAATATGTATGATTCACAATGCGAACTTCGCATACGAACATTAAAGTTCTCATTATGAGGCTATGTGTTTCTCTGTTGCTTCTTTAGTTTTTTTTTGCAGGAATTGAAAAACAACCCTATTTACTATTATTGCATACTACTTGCAAACTGTTTAATGACTAAACTTTTAAATAAACATACATGCATTCGTTGAGTGAACTGAATCAATGTGACTAGTATAAGTATTTTCCTGAAATAAGAAATCAAACTGAGGTGATTTATGAGTGTGAGTGTGGTATGACTATGATGTTGACGTCGCATTCATATTTACTTCAACCTATACTTATAAATCATTGTCATCGGAGTATGCATAAATCGTAGTAGTTGAGTTTAAATGAGATCTACTCACTTATATTTAAAATTTCATGAGTCAGCATGAATAGCGCAAAAAGGATTCATTGCCAATCACTGATATAGACACATATTTATTAAGTTAAACAGTTTCATACATAACTAACTAATAGACAATTTTATAGAATCCAACATGATTGGAAACAGTTTAAATCAATAAATACATGCCTTAATAAAATATTGTTTTATTAGTAATTAGTGGTTTCGCTTTTTTGGGCACATGACACACAGATGTAAACCAGGCCTTACAGATAATCCTGTCCTTCCTATAAAGCTCTCTTACCAGCTCTGCCTTAAAAAGTTTTCATTGAATGTTTCTTTTAATTTTAACACATATTATCATGCATAAGCGGGTTATAGAAAATTGCAACATTGTTATTGCGTGTCTTATCATGAAACTTGATGTTTGAATGTTTTCATTTGCTTTCGCTTTACACTTCCGCTCTCTCAATTTTATTTCTTTGAGCTTAAAATGCAAAGTTTTGTTCTCGATTACGTACACTTTCACCTATAAAAGTACCAGTAACACTGTGAAACAAAATAAAACTTTTTACTAAAATAAAAAATTCTCTAATTACTGATGCGAGCACAGAGAATATTTGATCATATTTGGACGTCAGTTGATACTAACTATTTTCGCGTTGATGTTCATAGGTATGGATGTATGTGTGTAAAATATCGGAAACACATTTGCCGCATTTGAAAGATGTTGAGCCCACGTAGATTTCGTAAGACCGAGTTCTAAGTCTTATCAGCCCTCAAGACTTCAAAAACATACGTCGATTGATGCTAATTTTACTTAAATAAAGCTATTCGTTCGGGGGATATTGTTGACGAAAATTTGTGAAAAAAAATGTTTTTTAATATGTAATTTCAAAAGTTTTCATCAAATCGACTTAAGATATTCGCTGATTTTTTGTAGATGAAGATAACATAAATTTTTTGTCTCATCTGCCAAAATAAAATGTGTGATGCTGTACAGTGTAATTATTAAGGATAGTATGTTTAATAAAAGGACTTTAATTAAGGTATTGTATTTTAAGTGAGCGTAGCTATTAGAAAAAGTTTTTTTTTTAAATCAAGTCAAGTAGTTCCGTGTCAAGTCTTGGTAGTATTAATATGCAAAGAGTAAAATGTTCTAAATTTTTTTTAAATAAAATAATTTGGACAGACTATGTCAATATACATATGAAAGTGTCTCATTTCATAAGAAAATGATAATTCCTCTAGCTCAATTAAAATCTTAAAATGGCTTTTGAAATTTCTGTTTTGTTTTTATTAAAGTGTCTATCACTTTATACAAATCAAGCCTTCGATCAGGCATGCTCTGAAAATCATATGGCTTTAAATCACGTGATTTAAAATTTTAAAATCAGTTATGGTCCTGCAGACCATTATACCATAATACGATAACTTTCTTTCATAAATAATATTTGATGTTCTATACAACAAACAAATTTAAAAAAATAGTGATAATATACATATCTGCATGACCATTGTTTTTTAAAATCACGTTGTTTAAAGCCTTGTTATTTTCCGAACATGCCTGTATATAACCATAAAATGCAGTTTGATGTCTCTCTTAATGAGCGAGTCAACAAAAGAGATGTCTCTCTTTGTGAGAGTGAGAAAAAAAGAAATAGATACAGAGGAGATAGATATAAAAATAGAGGTAGAGACAGAGATAGAGATGGAGATAGAGATGGATATAGAGATGTAGATAGAGATATAGATAGAAATAGAGATAAAGATAGTGACAGAATAGTGCTAGGGATAAAGATGGAGATATAGATAGAGATATAGCTAGAGCTAGAGATAGAGCTATATAGAGATAGAGATTGAGATAAAGAGATAGTCATAGAAATAGAGATAGTGATAGAGCTAGAACTAGAGATAGTGATAGAGCTCGAACTAGAGATAGGGATAGAGATAGAGATTGAGATAGAGAAATAAGAAGAGATAGATATAAAAATAGAGATAGAGATAGAGATAGAGATAGAGATAGATAGAGATAGAGATAGAGATAGAGATAGGGATAGAGATAGAGCTATATATATATATACAGATATAGATACAAATACACATACACATACCAATACCGATACAGATACAGATGCAAATACAGATACAAATACAGATACCTTTACAGATACTGATATATACACATATGGCCAATAAAATAGGTACCACCTTTTTAACCAGTGAAAATGCATTTTTTTTCGATTTTATGTAAACAAATTGTTGATCTTAGTTCATATTTATTTCGTACAGCATTAGACTAAATAAAAATAACAATAAAAAAGTAACATTTTAAATTAATTAACATAATATGCGAAAAAAACACAAAATTCGCTTGGCCATAAAAATAGGTACGAAAAGTAGATCCTGAAAATAAAAGGATTATTGAACCTTTTTTTCGCAAAAACAATATTGAAACAGCTATATTACGTCAGTAGCCACAAAGTCCACTATTAATTTTAATGTAATTATCTAATTTGTTGGACATAGAAGAGATAATATTGTGACAGGTGTCAATATTGGCATCATACCATATTTTCTGCACTTTTTGTCATAATTGAGTCTTGTTTTGAATATTTTCTTGTCCAATCCTTCTTTTTAGATCTCTCCATAGGTTTTTAATTGGCTTAGGATCGGTGGATTGGCTTGACCACTCGATAAGACTAACCCTATTTTGCTGAAACCAACCACTCACTAACTTAGAAGAGTGTTTGGAAGCGTTATATTGCAGGAAACACCATCCTAGTGGCATTTTCTCCTCAGCGCAAGGCAACATGAAATCTTCTAAAATGGTTTTGTAGACCTCCATCGTCATTGTCCCTGAAATAAGACGACGTCATTTCAAGAAAAACATCCCCAAATAATTATATTACTGCCACCATGTTTGATTATTTTATTTTCGTGAAACTTGGGTTGAATTCTTGGTCTTGGGTCTTCAGACATTTTGCCCAACATCATTTCCAAATAAATTAATTTTTCTTACATCGCTCCAGACTATATTGCGCCATTTTTTTAGTCCCTCAACAACAGCATGTCTTATGACGATTCGCAAAGTCTTTTCTATTCGTTAAATTCAACAAGGGGACTTTACGAGGTATTCGTACGGGAAGATTTCCATCACATTACTGATGATGAACACTTCTTGCGGAAGTTCGGTTATTTATTTCAGCTGCAATCGCCTTAGATGACTTGAAAGAGTCTTGCTTCGCCAGCATGGCAATTTTTGCATCTGTACTTGGGCTGTTTTTTTTCACAGCTCCACGACTTTCCGTTATGTTTTGGTTCTCAAGGCTATTAGCGACAAGGACTGAAGAAGCATATATTCAAAACAAGATGCAATTGTTGGAAAAATTGCAGGAAATATTGCATGATGCCCCTATTGACACCTGTCACAATATTATCTCTTCTATGCCCTACAAATTAGATAATTACATTAAAATTAATAGTGGACTTTGTGGCTACTGACGTAATTTAGCTGTTTCAATATTGTTTTTGCGAAAAAAAGGCTCAATAATCCTTTTATTTTCAGGATCTACTCTTCGTACCTATTTTTATGGCCAGGCGAATTTCGTGTTTTTTTCGCATAATATGTTAATTAATTTAAAATGTTACTTTTTTATTGTTATTTTTATTTAGTCTAATGCTGTACGAAATAAATATGAACGAAGATCCACAATTTGTTCACATAAAATCGAAAAAAATGCATTTTCACTGGTTATAAATGTCGTACCTATTTTATTGGCCATATGTGTAGATAGAGATAGAGACAGAAATAGAGATATAGATAGAAATAGAGATAGAGATATAGAGAAAGAAATATAGGTAGAAGTAGAGATATAGAGGTAGAAAACAAGAAATAGAGATATAAACATACACATCGTTACTTTAGTACAAAAAGGCCGTAACTCATAATTTTTTTGAAATCGAGTTCAACTGGAATAAGGGTGAATATTTTAAAAAAATATTTCCAATTTCCAAACAATTGAAATTATTTTCCCTGTAAGTCGTTTGCGCGTGTTTTCCCCGAGTCTTAAAACGTTCTAAAATATAATATAGATGATAACAAAATTGTAAAACACTTCTGAGAAAGTTAATTAAATCACTTTGAGTTGAAAAAAATATTTTTAACATAATAGGCCATTTAATAGTTTTTACCCATCAAAAAACAATCACAAATAAAAATTTTTCATAACGAACATTTTTCATATTTTTTGTTTAGAAACAGACGTATTTCGTTGATACAAACTACGAAAATAAAAATTGCACTCGTATCAGGCTTCCAGCCAGAAAAAAAAAACTAATTCCCATTTTTGGGCAGGTCATAAGCTTTCAATTTGTAGTATGTTCAAATAAGGGATAATCAATGCTGCAGAATTAGAGATCAAACACGATGTTGGATTGCGTTAAAGACTTTTGAACGACTCTCAGGTATACATATACATACATATGTAATTGTTCGCATAATTATGTAATTTTTTTTATAATATTATTCATAAGTACCGGAAGAATCTTCCGAGGGTCTTACAATGCCACACAGCTCCCATATTCAAACCAAAAAATTGTATATGCCAAAATTTCAATTTGTATACATCGTGCTCTGTATCTTTGATAAATTTCTGTATGCGTACATGCCTGTACATACTCTGAATGGCAACGAGGAGCGCATAAAACCCCCACAACCAAGCTACTGTAGTTGACATTTCAAATGTGCATACAAACTTACGTATGAATTCTTCCAAATATGTAGATACTTTTTTCCAAGACCGCTTATACCTCGAGTTTGGTGAATCCTCAGAATATTTTTCGGAACCTTTCAAAAATATTTATGAAATATTTTTAGATCTTCGCATAATTATGCAAGAAATTATATACCAACTTAATTGGAGAGATTCTCAGATGTCTTCAACAAACTCTTATCAGTTTAGGCCTTTTATGGCACAGCCTCCAGTTTTTCTACATGCCTTTTCAAAGATTATGGATTGACTCGCATTGGCAGTTTAGATTTTCTGATTTTAAATCATTTCGGAAACGAATTTAGAATTATGTAATTTGTCGCAGCAAAATACGTCCATTTCTGAATAAAAAATATGAAAAATGTTCATCAAAATTTTTTTTCCATATGTGATTAGTTTCTGACAGGAAAATTTTTAACTTGGCCTATTATGTTAAAAAAAAATATATTATAGAATCAAAGTACTTAAAAGGATAAGGTATTTCTAATTTCTTGTTTTTATTTAAAGAGTAACAAGATGAGTAAAAAGTTTGTTTGTCTAGGTGAATTTTGTTGCAGCTTTTTTTTTAGAAAATAAGTAAATAGTTAGTTGGTGTCGTTAGTGTCCAAACAATAAAGTCATATGAAATAAGCCAAAACGAGCTGATTTCTCCAGGACTTTTTGGTTCATAGCTTATGACTTTATTACAGTGAGCCGACGAAAATCGGTACATTGTGCGCCAATAGTAGTGGGACGTCAGTTTAAAAAAGAAGGATAGATATTTTAGATAATAAAAAAATATTTTCCAATGGTTTATTACTTATGACTTTATGGCTTTATTGCCATAGATGCAAAAGTTGGTTTTTAGTGAGTTTTTTTTTTCTTAGTAATTTGAATAAAGTTTGGGGAAACTGTAGACTTTTGAAAATATTATGCATATTAATCATTTGCGTTTTTCTGTATTTTTCCAAACTATTTGCCAATAGTGTTTTGCAGTGAATTTCAATTAATAAAGTTGAAGTTAAAATTCATTGCCAATTTGTTTACTCAGCTGACAATCACATGCAATCAAAAACAGACGTATGTAAGTGTTTACTAAAGAAGAGTAGTTAAGGAGAGAAATACAATTAAAGCGAAAAGCGTTGAGCGAAAAATAGGCTGAAACTGGGCAAATACCTTGAGCGCTTGTGGTAGCAGAATCCTGATTTCGAAAATGTGGGTGTGCCTATGCCCCTTAAAGATTTTTGGAACCTAAGTTCCTTATGGCGCGCCATGCATGTAAAAGACAATTTTTTTTAAATAAAAAAATACTGGCGAATGCTGGTAACAACTACATAGCATAATAGTGCTGCATAATTTTCCGTGGTACTCCTGGGAGTTTTCGGAATTTAAGCCATGTTTTTTGAATCTCCAATATGATTTGTTTGGATAAGTGGTTCGTGTCAGTGATAGCTGAAGGTGTCTCCGTTAACTAATATTATAAACGCGAAAGTAAATTTATTGTTTGTTTGTTGCGCTTAACGGATAAACCATGGAATAGATGATGATGAAATTTAGAAAATAGATAGATCTGAGTCTAAAAGAAGACATAGGCTATACATTTTTCAAAATAAGGGACCACGAGGGGAGGTAAGGATACATTTCTTCCTCTTTGAGACTATCTACCCGATTTTTATGAAATTCAAAACATCGATAGATCAGAGTCTAGAAAAGCATACGGCTATACGCTTTTTAAAAAATAGGAGCACGTGGAGGGGTAAATTTGTCCCACTAAAATATCTAACCGATTTTTATGAAATTCAAACCATGGAGTCTGGAAGGACACAAACGCTATATATTTTATCAAAAATAAGCCCACTACGAAATTGTGCACGTTTTTAATGACAACATTTCGACTTCAAAAAGAAGCCTTAAAATTTGATATAACAAATCACCTACTTTAACTTATTTGATTTTTACGAAACTAGGCAAACAGATTATGCTTAAAAACTTGTCTTGGCCACGCCCCTTAAGATTATGGCTTGTACTTGACACATTTGACATTGGGTTCTCAAAATATAGCAGTGTAAAATTTATGAAAATGGACGGGTCTACGCCCATTAAACTTTTTTTATTAATACATGATTTTTATTTGTTGTATCTTCATATATGAACTAACCATAAGTATTCAAATCTTAAACCTAAAATATAATTATGCCCGACCAGTGTCGGACATAAACTTAGTAATAGTTAAGTGATAATCAAAAGAAAAAAAAAAGTATTTTCAAGAAGTCCCATCTGGAGCGTTGTGTCCCTCTTTTTTAGGCGGATGTGTCCAGTAAAGGTCAAAATATTACGAGCAAGCCCATTAAAATTAAACATAATATTTCCACGCGTTACTTAAGAAACTCTATTAACAGCTTAGGATCTTGTAAAGCAATAATGTGGCTTTTTTAAAAGTGGACGGAACCATGCCTTTTAAAATATAAACTATATTGCATATACATACTTCTAAGTACATAATTCAGTCCCACGAAACATGCAAGCGTAACTATCTTGTTATGGAATTAATCTGAAATAAAATAAAAAGCCAGTAAAGACTCAGTTAGCCGACTGTAATGGAATGTATTTAACTGCAACGGTAGGAAACAGCTGATCGATATTGTTATGTTAAAAGTAATGTACAGATTCTTACATTCCAGTTACATCTCTATAACGATTTTCACTTAGATCAGCTGTTTCCTATCGTTGCAGTTACATTCCATCACGATCGACTAACTGTGCATTAAGTGTCCTCACAAAATTCACCAGTGTTGCCAGATTTTCCTTTTCAAGAAGAAAAATCAAGAAGAAATCTTTTAGTTTTCAATAAGGTTTTCTTCTTCTTTTGTTATTATTGATTGTGAAACGTTTTTTGTTTCTCCTGTAAAAAATATAAAAGTGTAGTTACATCCGTTTGCATTTAAGGTGGCGATATGTATGTATGTATGTAGTATATTGTTATACTCTTAACTAACTTACTCACCAAGTATTGAACCAGCAAACTTCTTACTGATAGACAAGCACTCTAACCAATATGCTAACAAGCAGCCTGGATAACCATTGATATTATTGTGCAAACCTTCTTATACAAAAATGAAAAAGATCATAAAAAAATTGTCTCTATGTCTATTTATAGATATGAAATAACAAGACACCTCATAAAATCAAGAAGATTTCCTTATTAAAAAAATCAATAAGATGCTTTACACATAATCATATAGGAACCTAATAAAATCAAGAAGAAACCCTTATTGAACAAATCAATAAGATAGCCTAACAAAATCAAGAAGAAAACCTTTTTAAAAAAATCAATAAGGAAACCTAATAAATTCAATAAGAAATCCCTATAGTATACAATTTATAAGAAAACCTAATAGAATCAAGAAGTTTTTCTCTTATGGATTGTTTTTTTGGTGCCAAAAATAGCAGGAATTGAGTAAAAAAAGTTGTGAATAATAAGATTTCTTCTTAATTTTATGTGGTTTTCTTCTTGATAAAATTAATAAGATTTACCACATAAAAACAATAAGGAATCTCTATGAAAAAATCTTCGCTTCTTTCTGCTGGGATACCACTTAGCCTAAAAACGGTCAATAGAGAAAATCTTCTTGATTCTATGAGGCAGTTTTTTCTCTGTGGACATTCATAAATGTATCGAATTATTAAACTATTTCTGGGCTGCTAAGTTCCTTATTTTAACTTTTATTGAATTAAAATTCAATTGACTTCATTTATGAATTAAATACTATAACAATGTCTTGTGCTTCTGGTTTCAAATCCCCCAAAACTAAAATAACTTAATTTTTAAAAGTGGAACGAGCTTCACTTTTATTGCTGCAATCTACACAACTTTTATGCCTTTCAAATGGCTTTTAATATTTATATTATCATCAGCAGCTCAGCACTCATACTTCTCTGACATTTATTGGTATAAACTCTTCTGCAGGGTCGTAAATACTACGCAGACAACTTAAAATCAACAGCACCTAACTACCGCACCGCACCACATAGTTTTTCTCATTTAGAAAGTGGATTTCCCATACAAACACAAACACAAACACAAACAGTCAGTTTTTCGCTTACTCAAGAAGCAGAAAACGAAAAATAAAACGAAAAAAACTATTTTAAGTGTTTGTGGAAGAAGTCTTACAAACTGTCGACAAAGTCTTCATAATTGTTGTAGTTGCGGGAATAATAACAAAAAAAAAAAAACATTTGGTGATGGTTTATTTGTCTTAAGTAGGTAAATAAATTTTGCTGGAAAATTAGCATTTTCATTGGCGTCATCGCATTTTCGATGGCACAAAACGAAGAACGAGCAAAAATGATTTATAAAACACGAACGCAAAACTTGTTTAGGAATTCATTTGAAAAATTAATCGAATTTATGAATTGCTATATTTTCACTTTGGAGTGGCAGGCAGCTTAAGATGAAGTGATGTTTGGATAGCACAAACAAACAAACAAACAAAAAAAAAGTTTTAAAGTCATAAGGATTGCAAATTGTTGTGTCATGACTTTAATTTTAATGTAATTGCGTTTTTTTTTGGCGGAAAGACGCCCCACAAGGGCAATTCAAGAAAAAAAGGAAGCAATAAAAAACAATGCAGTAAGTTTATGGAAATTCTTTGATATTTTACAAGGTTTGGAATAATAGAAAAGAAAAGTTCTTAGTCTCTTCTTACGTAATCAAATAATACCGTTTCTTTTGCTTTTGTTAAAAAGCAAATATGAGAAATCTCTGCAAAAAAATCACTTTTATTAATAACCAGTAAAAAATAAATAAATCTTATTTAAAATGGAATTTTAAATCAAATATTTTTCTTCTTAAGTATAAAATATTTTTTTTCGTTTAAGCCAATTGCTTTAACACGCTTTAATGTTTTAAATTCCCTTTGCCATGACAGCTTGCTCCCTATAAATTCTTTTAACTAGAAAACAAATATCCCTCTGACAGGTTTGTCAACAAGGGTCTTTGAAAAAAAAAGAAAATGTGTTTAATCTTTGATTTAATACTACCACCTGTGTTAAAATATTTTTGATTGTTTGTCAATAACTTTTGCCATGAAAATATGTTCTTTTTTCGTTAAAACATTTCGACTCGGAAATAAAAAATATCAAACAGCTGTTTATTTATTATAATCCCTTTTAATAAAAGGTTGACATTTTTAAACATGTCATGTCATTTAATCAAAGGGGATTTTTAGTTTTTGTATCAATAACTTTTGAAAGGGAATTTTAAGTGGAAAAGCTGTCGCAAAATTAAAAAGTTTAAAAGCAAATAGAAAAAAAGAGAAAACATCATGGCTGCAAGTAAGGAAAAATTATAACTTAGTCTAGCTGACAAATCCCTCATATCATTTTTTCTTTGCTGCCTATTTATAAATTAAAATTAAGCAATTTTTGTTTTATATTAAGGATATATGAAAGCTAGGCAAGTCCTTGTAACGAACTTGATTTCTATACTGGCTACGAACTCTTATTGCGTTCTGTTAACTCAAATAAAATTTTATAAGATTAAGAATATATGGTCGGTAAGCAAGCTCTTTCTACGATTGAAAAAAAATGCTTGATTTTGTAGCTCTAGATGTTGCTAGCGAAATTTCACTGCACAGCTGTCATAATTGTAGCTTAAATTTTGTTTTTCTTATTAAAGATATATGGAAGGTAACATGTCCTTGCAGCCATGGAAACAAAAGTAAGAACAGATCTAAAGTGCTTACTTTAAAAATAAATCAAAAATCTATACCGATAGCTGAAATTAAATTTTGAAAAAAAGGATATATGGGAGTTAGGCATGTCCTTGCGCTATTTGAAATGAAATCCTTGGAAATATGTTACCAGTTTCATTCTGCAAACTGTTAGCAATTTTTGTGGCACTTAGATCATCAGAAATTTAAGTTTTTAAATTAAGGACCAATAAAAAATTATTGAAAATCTTGGCGATTATTTAGTTCTTATGTTTCCTGTATTCTAATCATAGTTATAGCTGAAACTAGATCTTAGAACCAAAAATATATGAGAAGTGAGAATATCCTGATGAGTTGCTTAAGCGTCAACGAAATGCATTTAGACGTGTTTAACCAACAACAAACACTTTTTAAATTCGTAACCTTGCATCGTTTGTATATATTTATGTAGTATGTATGTGAGGTCGGCATGTCCTTACACCACCAATAAAATTAAAATTGTACTTACTTTCTCATTTTTAGTAGTGGTTACTAGATTGTACTGCATTCTGTTAGCTGAAATTGTATTCTTAAAATAAAGGATATTGGTGACCTTGGCATGTCCTTCCACTGATTGGAAAACTTTTTTTCTAACTCGTTGACTGTATAATTTTTCAAGTAGTTAGTCATAATTTTGGCAGAAATATAAATTTTTAAATTTAAGTATATGCGGGTGGTAAGGATGTCCTGCTTCGATTGTAGTAAAATATTTCAATATCTTTTCTGAGTATTTTTTAGCAAAATTTTTAAAACTTCGCACTATGCTTTCAAAAATGTTAATAATTTTCACAAAAGGATATATGAAGGATAATGGTGCACTTGTAGCAATTGCCCTAAAATTAAATTTTTCTTTTGAGTTTTTACTCCAATTTTGTGTATTCGTTACATTGCAACAAGAACACTATGGGCCGTTCTTATTTTTTTATTCCCCAAACATTGCCAAATAATTTGCTCATGTCGATTTGTGTCCTTCCTTTGTTTTTAATCTCCCTAGTGGCATAAAAGAAAGCAATGACAATGAAAACAATGATTTTTGTTTCTGTGTAAAATTTAAAAAATTACCCATATTATTTTTGTTAATGTCTTCATCTTTGAAATTTGTTTATTTAAAACGTGTGTCTTCTGTGCTCTGCTCTGCCTTTAAGACTGCACTTACTGAGCTCTTGCTTTAATGTGTTGAAATTAAGCTTCGCTGTTCATACAAACAAATGTTTTTCAATTAAACTTAACATTACCATCTGCCATAATTTAGCTCATAATCTAAGAAATATGTTCTGCTTCCGGAATATTATCGCAGCAACAAATCAATTTTAATATCCTGTGTAATGTGTAATGCTTTTATTAAATCTCAAATGCTGAAGTGGGCTTATCTGCACAAAATATTTATTGATTGTGTGACATTTCCTGCAAAAAAAAAATACTACAGAAAAATAAAATTATTTATAGCCTCTTAAACAAAGAACAAAATACTCTTGCTATACCTTTTCGCTATAGCCCCCCTCGATACTTGTTATTTTTATGACTTGTAACTCACTCCCAAAATGTTTCATAACAAAATAATAATTTTATTACAATAAAAACCCTATTAAAATTGGCCTTAGCTCAGAGACTTACAAAATATGTATATTTGCAAACTTGGTAAAACGGATTGTGGGCAATAAATACGATAACTCATAAAATTATAGCATATTGCTTTTGTTGTAAGTTAAAGTTTAAATCAATAATTTTGCTTCAACACAAAAACAGTAGGCCCAATAAGGGATAAAATAAATAGCCTCAGTGATAATCACAACATTTTAATAATCTAAATGTACATATATGGGATGTGTGCAAATAAGTGTGGGAGAAATGACTGTGAATGAAAATGGTTTTAATATGCTTTTTTTTTGTTACTGAAATGTTCTGGAGAGCAGGAGTGAGAGGGAGAGAGACAGAAAAAAGTAAACAATGCATTATAACAGAAATTTATATACATACATGCATACATATCTACATTCACGGAAATAATCAAAAATGTGTGGTAGGAGTATTTACTATTTCAATATGGAGACACAATCCATAAATACATTTTCATGCATTTAATGTGTTTTATAGCATCACAATAATAATACCGCAAAAACCTTTTACCCCCTCCTAAAAAATATTATTCCAAACAATAGAAATGTTTTGTTATGCCTGTGCAGCAGAAGCTTTAAGAAGAAAACGACGGCGAATCATTGGCATATTTACATGCATATTGTTTATAATAACTTTTACAAATGCTTTAGCGTTTCCCACTAAGAGAAGTAGACAAATAATAATTTTAACTCTAAATTTTATGCTACTGTGGAAGCTTATATACATAAGTTTAGTTTTGCTACACAATTATGCCAAAATGGTCAAATGTACCTGAAATGTGTACGACTTTGTATTGCCCTGCAAAAAAGTGGATGTCATTCTCTAGAGCTTCCAAATGATCTATAAACGCATGCCTTTGTCTTCTTAAGTATTCTTACTAAGAAATTTCAAATATTCAAACAAGAAGCTTTCATTGAGTCGTAAAGTAAACTTATTACGTGTAAATAATAATTTATTTTCTCTGCAATGTTTACACAGAGAAAACAGTGCCTTATTAATATCTCATAAAATAGAACAAAATTAATAAGAAATCTCTATGGTTTTTTTCAATAAGGAAATCTTATTAATTTCATAGAGAAAACCTTTTTTAAAAAATCAAGAAGAAATCTTGTAGTTTTTATGAGGTTATCTTATTAATTTTTTCAATAAAAAATAAAAAAAAATTGCGTCTTTATTCTCTGTACTTATGTATTTTCATTTAAATTCTATACCATATACATATGTATGTAGTATATTGTAGATGTTATTTATTTATATATACATACATACACATTATGTTATTTTCTTAACTAACTTACTCACCAAGTATTGAACCAGCAAACTTCTACCTGATAGACAAGAACTCTACCCAATATGCTAACCAGCAGCCTGAATAACCATTGAAATTATTGTGCAAACATTCTTATACAAAAATGAAAAATATCATGAAAAAAATTGTCTCTATGTCTATTTATAGATATGAAATAACAAGACACCTCATAAAATCAAGAAGATTTCCTTATTAAAAAATCAATAAGATGCTTTACACATAATCATATAGGAACCTATTAAAATCAAGAAGAAAACCTTATTGAAAAAATCAATAAGGCAACCTAATAAAATCAAGAAGAAAACCTTTTTAAAAAAATCAAGAAGGCAACCTAATAAAATCAATAAGAAATCCCCATAGTTTACAATTTATAATAAAACCTAATAGAATCAAGAAGTTTTTCTCTATGGATTGTTTTTTTGCTGCCGAAAACAACGGAAATTTAGTAAAAAAAAAGTTGTGAATAATAAGATTTCTTCTTGATTTTATGTGGTTTTCTTCTTGATAAAATTAATAAGATTTACCACATAAAAACAATAAGGAATCTCTATGAAAAAATCTTCGCTTCTTTCTGCTGGGATACCCCTTAACCTAAAAACGGTTCATAGAGAAAATCTTCTTGATTCTATGAGGCAGTTTTTTCTCTGTGTAGTAAGATACAGACTCCCCGCCAGTTGTTGCAATCTTTCAGATCACCTTTCTTCGCAAGTTTCACTGTAATACCAGCCTACCACTCTTCCGGGAAATGTTCGCCTTCCCACTTCTCCGTTATAAGTGGGTGTAGGAGTTCAGCAGTGAGTTTTCAGTCGCATTTCCTTATTTCAGCTGGTATACCATCTGTGAGATTGTGTCATTGAGCTTCTAGTATGGTCTTCTCATCAAGCTTTTCACAGGCATTATATGTATCTCTCTTTTCACTCTCTACGTTCAACAATTATGTTCAGTGCTGGATTTACGTCGGCATGGTTTTAAGGGCGGCAAAATTTTAAAAACGATAACAATTAAAATATTAAACAGATTGATATTGATAATTTTTGTTAATCAATGAAAAATTTTGAATATAATTCTGACCTTACACTTTGATTTATCGGTGCTACTTTACATTTTTATTTATAAAACCAGAGCGCACTCTAGTTAGGAGGTATTGACAAGCAGCGTTTAAAAATTTGTGTAATTGCTTTTCCTTCTGCTTATGCTTCTTCTTCTGAAAATATAAACAGTCGCAGTCAAAGCCAATGCATGAATCGAAAAATTATACACAACGGAGAATTTCAGCAGTCGACATGTTCGAACAGTTGTCTGTTTGACTGACTGCTCTTTTAAATAAATTCGGGTGTTAAATTTTCGTTTTTTACTAGATTATACTTTTTTTATGTTACTAAAACTCAAGAGATGTGAACATTAACTAAATGATTTTCGAAAAAATCATCATTCGGAATGATTGCATTATTGCTATATATAGTAAAGCGCTATCACTAAGTATTAATTATCCGTTGGCCAAAAATTGATGACAACATATTTTGAAGGCATACTAATTTTCGAAATCTTTGGAGATCCATAAAAAAACTTGGTTACCAAAATCACCAAACTGAGTATAGAGATTTACTTCCTTTTGGTACTATTATCGAACCTATACTGTCAGGACCGTGCGGATTCGCACGTGTAATGCACAGTGTAATTTAAATATTTATAAATATAATATTTAATTTTAAAAAGCTTTTCTTCAGAGAGCAAAAATGGCGGCATTTCTCACGAGGCATAGGGCGACATCAATCATAAATCCGCCACTGATTATATTCCAAGTATCATAAGACATTTGTCTTCCTTTTAGGGGTGGTCCAATTGTGTTATCAGCAAAAACTCTGATGGTGTTCTTAATGTAATGTCACTCGAGCTCTGCGGATCAATGTTTCTACCATTCATGGCATGGCGCAGTTGTGCTGTAAAATTCTTTCCCATGTTTACGTTTTGCAGACGACTTACGTCTAATTTTCTAGGTCGATCTCGAGATTGGCAGAAGAAATCTACATCAACCGACACCATACACAGTGGACCAAACACAAAGAACGCGGATGGTAAAGGTGCAGCGACCTTCGAAAATAACTAGTTGTTCGGTTCTGCTAGTGTTTGTCAAAATATTTACAATTAAATTTGGCGTTATTTGTTATTTGTATCATAAATGTACAATTATTGTAAAATAAGTACACTTTATTTACTAAAAATTGATATAAAGAGTTTTTTAACACTCAATGTTAAACAATTTACTGCTAAAATACCACGATGTTAACTATTATGTTATGTTTTTTACTCAATAGTGTATGCTTAGCAAACGCATAGGCTTTTTTATATTTTGCACAACGCTTCCAGAAAAATGTTACTAATATCCAGAAAGTTACAGCGCATTCAGCAGCTTCTCAATAATACTAGCTCTAGATAACATCGTTAATTCGTATCGAAATTCGTTCTCTTGGCTACTGTGTATGTACTAGAGGTGAGCACAAAACATTTGCTTGCTTAATTTTAATGATGTACACAGGGTTGTTAGATTTTTTTTCGACCTATTCCGTCAAATTTTTAAAATCGTCAAAACAGGCCAAAATCAGATTTGTAAGCAGAACTGCCCAGCAAAAAAATGCAAAAAATCCCAGCAAAAAATTTCAAAAAAGGTAATCGGGTTTGGAATTAAGCATTTTTGGTGGAAGCTGTTCCTTACTGGATTACCAACTTAATGATTTTAACAAGGCGTGAGACTTAAATAATCGATTCTTGAGAAGTACTTACTATTTTTATTTGGCAACTTGTTCACGTAATCTATTTAATCTAAAAAAGTTATTCTCCTCATTTAGCAACTTGTACATCATTTTTTAAAATTTTAGGTAATGTGATTTGTAAGCGAGTAATGAAATTTGGTAATCAGAAAAGTAAGTCATTATATGGCAAGTAGTTCTAATGGCAATGTGTAATTTTTTGCTGGGTGGTTTATTTTAAAAAAATTAAAATTTATAACAGACACAAAATATTTGTAAAAGTTACGAGCTCTCAAATATTTTCCAAGCCAAAAGGGTTAAACATTGTTCTCATATATCTAAACCTGTACCTCAATAAGGTAATCACAGGTATCATAATCTAAAACCATGGGACGAAGAGTGAACATTTTTCTTCCTAACCTCTCCCGGCCTGGCAGCACAATGGGACCTAACAGGGCTCAAGAGAGCCGGTTCTCGTAAAGCCTGTAAAATCTCATCTAAATATCACTAGCTTAGATTTAAAGAGAATTATAACTCTTTAAGCTAACGGCTCTACAGTGTAACACCCATAGTACTGTACATTAGATATGTACATAATTCATACATTTAATGTATCTGTCAATATTCAGACCAGACTTATGTACCTACACAAAAGGTCCAACACATAAATGTCTATCGGAAAGGGCAAAAAAAAAGTTATAAAACCCTACAACAATGAAAATAATGACAAAACAACCACATTAAAAATAACAAACTAACAAAAGCCTGCATCAGGACTAACAAAAATCTTTACACGCTGCCATAACAAACACACAAACACACACACATTTATACAACAGTAACAACAACAGCTCCAAAACAGAACCACACACTCTCTAACATAACTAAGAACACATTTACGACCACCATTATTATTTGATCATTGTTTGTATATACAAACATCATGACAAAAAGTTTTTGGAGATACTATTTATATATGAAAATGTTTACGGATGTTAATATTTTATAAGGGTAAGAATTTAATAACAAACAAAGTGTTATAAATGGCACTTTGTGACCAAAAAAGGTGACAAAGAATGTCATAACTTACCTCTGTTGTCTGTTGATGTTGTAAAAAAATTTAAAAAAATTTTATATACTTCCATATTGGCTTAAAACATTCTTAAGTAAACTTATGGAAGTGTGCTTATGTGAATTAAAGGCGTGCAAGAGTATGCTAAAACAGATACAGTGAACTCGGGATAGTTTGAACACCCCCAAAAATTTCAATATCTTTTTTTGTTCCATTCAGTGAGTACTCTAAAATATTGACTTAGTGTAAAAGTTTTAAAATATGAACAACTTATTTTGGGAATTTTTTTAAAGTTAAGGGTTTATCATTAAAAGATACTATGTATAAGTCTCAACTTAATACCCATTTTTATTAGCTCGACATCAGATGGTGCAATGAGCCCACCTGTGCAATAACGAGAACCCTCTGGTCTCGCCTAAACTTCCATAGAATGAAAAATCTCATGAACTTCAATAGGAAGCACTTAAGGAACCTCGTGACAACGTTGACCTTACACTATGCCTTCGAAACCAATGCTCAACGCATCGATCTCTTCTATAATGACTGCTGCTACAGTTATAATGATGAGGAAGAGGAGGTAAGTATCCCGCATCTCCTCTGTTTTTGTCCCACTCTGGAGGATCTCCGTCTGCACCTCCTTGGCAGTATATTATTCGGCAGCTCGTAAACTGAGCTCAAAATTTTAAGCCTTTATATTAGGAACAGTGGCTGGTATATCCGCTGATTTTTTTTTGATCTACTCTCACCTCCTCTAAAATAAATAGCTCTTTTCTACTTGCACCCTTCTCACCCTATTCCATCTTTCCCCTCTCTCTTTCTCTATCTTCCTTTCAACTTACAACTTACCCATTTTCAATCTGCTCTCTATCTTGATGTAAAATAATACGAGAACACCAAGTATGGGTGATTTTGTCTTCTAATCCTTCCCCATATGTGTTTTTGTCGCTTTCGTAAACAGGATTCAAATAAGTTATATAATGTGTTCAAATGTTTTATAAAATTATTATGAGTTTTTAAATTCGGCTTTAAGAGTTTGAATAAGCAAAAATTTAAATTAAACAATTTTTTTATTTCTAGTTTGTAAATTGAATTTCGAGCTTTGGAGTGTGTGTGTATGTGTCTTTTTAGATAGACATGTATCTATATTTTAAATTTTATAAAAATCGGTTGGTTAATTTAGGAGGACAGATGTTGACCACTGCCACCCTCTTGGTCCTAATTTTAGAAAATATATGCATACATGCTATGTGTTCTTTTAGAAGCAAATCTATTTTTTTATAGGTTGATTTCATTAAAATCGGTTCAGCCTTTCAGCGTGAAAAACACTTTTGAATTCGGTCACTGGAAGGACGGGCGGACAGATGTGATGGTGGGCAGGCAGACGGACTGTAGAGCGAACAGTGTACTCACGTAATAGGTTAAGGTTTTGTTTTAGTACAAAACTCTAAAAACTCTCGCTTTAATATATCTTTGCTAAAAGTATAATAAAGCTTGAAGGACTACTACACCTCCTTCCCTTCTTAGATTTTTTTTACATATAAATTTTGTCACATGTCAAAAAATGTATACATACATACATATAAAAATCCTGATTGCATTGATATTTTGACACATTGTCTTGACTGAAATCTAAATGGAAAACCTCTTGCCTGTATATCTATCCTTGTGTGTCTATAAATTCCCTATCTCAATACACCTGCCCATAAATGTGCACGTCGTACTCGTATGTGCATGTATAAACTTGCTATGGGAAAAATTAATTCTTGATATAGGTATCATGCTGTTTGTTGCTTCATCTCGATATCAATTTTACCCTGTTGCCTCCTGCTCCTCCTCCTCAGACATTGATTTCTGTTAAGTCTTGTTACTGCAATGAATGTTTTGGCTCTAACAACTTCCACGTATTGAAAAGCTCTCCTATTGTATTTGACTAACGGCATTGTGATTTGTCTCTGGTGTATTATTTAAGCATTATTTCAGTATTTTAAATATTTTATGCTATACTCGTGTGTATATTTTTCATCATGAATATTACGGCAGTTCACTACAAGTGGTACAATTTTAAATATCTTTAAGTAAGATAATTTAATATTTGTCTGCTGCAAATCTTATTTAATAAAAAAGAATTTGTTGTTTAATTTTATATATTAAAGTTTATACTGAAGATTCAATATATTATACAAGTCCTGTGGCATTACAGAGCTCTAATCGAAGCAAGATCACGTCTATTATCTACAGATCCTTAATTTAAAAAACAACTTTTTTCCGTAATTATAAAAAATGAATATGTATATACATGTAGAACTGGAAAAGGAAGCATTTTGACGAATTTCATTACAAGTGTTGCAAGGACATGCGACCCTCCCATATATCCTTTATATGAACAAATTTTGTTTTCAGTTATAAACATGATCAGAACGTGACAAAAGTCATATTTGTATAACTGCATAGCTAATGTCTCTGGTAAATTATATATCAACCTACTAAAAAAAAACACGCCCACCTCCTACATATCCTTTAATTCGCATATACAATTTTGCTACAATTATTTAGCGTAAACTTGTAGGTATGAATAGTGAATATTTTTGTATCAAATATTTTAGATATCCTAACCTTGATGCTTGGAATTATAGGGTTTAAGGGGATAAAAGAAGAAAGAGGGAATTATTTCTCAATTCTTTTATCTAACTTGGTAATTGGGTGCTTACCGTGTATTAGAAATTATTCCTGGAGAATAAAAATGAGCACGTAAAGGGTTTCTTCAACGTTATAATTCAATTATTTATTTATTTATTTTTTTTTAACTTTCTGTTTGATTTAAATTTAATTTAATTTTTGCGTCTTAGATGTGCTTTGGTTACTGGTTAGAAAGTAAATCAGTTCACGAAAATACGTTTTTAGAACAACTTCGGTTTTTTGAAGTCGAATTGATAAAAAAAAGATGGATTTTCCCGCGAAATACTAAGTGTTAACAACTTAAATACATTTTACGATATACATGGATGGATACTTGAATAATATATAAATAAATAAAAAAGTTTAGTAAATTACAATGTTATGTCCAAGTGAACTTGGACAAATAGAACTATATAGTAAGCCTCTCTGGCGAATTTCTATAAAAATTCAAATTCAACTATAAATATGACCAGTACGTGTTAATAACTCATAACTATTTATAAAACTGTATAGCGAAGTTTTCTCGCAAATTTCATTACAATCGGAGTAAAAACACGTTGTCCTCTCATATATCCTTTATGTCACATAAAAAATTTTCCTGCAATTATTTAGTGAATCATTGCTGATACGAGTATGTAGAGAACTATATAGTTAAGCTCATTAGCAAATTTTATTGTAGTCTGTTCAAGGATATGTTCCACTGCCATATATCCTTTATTGTGGAAATTTAATTGCAGCTAAAAATGTGATCAGAACGCAGTGAAAATTTGTAACTATTTGTATAGCTGTACAGTCAAGCTATAGTGTGAATCTCGATAATATTGTAGCAAGAACACATCGTCCTCCCTTATATCCTTTATATAATATGTAAAATTTTTCTTCCAATTATTTATTAAAAACTTGTAGGCATGTATAAAACTATATTGTAAGTTTCCTTGGCGAATTTCATTGCAATTTATTTCAAGAAAGATGTACTTGCCATATATCCTTTACTGTAAAAATTAGATTCTAGCTATAGATGTTACCAGAACGCGGAGCAAATTTGTAACAATTTGTGTAACTGTATAGCTAAGCTCGCTGGTTAATATCGATGCAATCGGAGCAAAAATACGTTGCCCTTCCATATATCCTTTATATGATACTCGTACGTACAGATATAAATTTTTTCTACAATTATTTAAAGTCAAACTTGTGGGCATGTTTATAACCACATAGTAAGGCTCCATGGTGAATTTTATTGCAATATCTTTAAGGAGTAATAGAATAGAGTAATAGAATAGTTTCAAGGATCCTAACATCGGCTTGTACTTGCAAAAAGCTTTTTTATTCATTGTACCTATTGAAAGTTATTAAAAATTGATGCCGATGGTGCTCTTTTTCATCAGAGGATTACATCTAACTTTGTTATGTTTTTACCATTAGCAAGATAATAAAAAGTGCATGGCCTTATAATGTTCGTTTTGGCTGCAATCCTTTTAAACTTGAATCATTTATATTTATTTTAATGTGAGTGTCCCTAACGAAAATCAATACTCGAAAGTTTCGTTTGCAATATATTGTTTTTATTACTGTCAATACAATACTGTATATTATTTGCTTGTTTCAATATCATTTTTATTTTTTATTCATAAAGGGTGCAATTGTATTAAGCAAAGTACTTACATACGAGTATTACATATCAAATCATAACTGTAGCTACAGCTCATTCATTGTATGTGCATGTTTGTGTATGTCTGTGCATATGTTTCCTGTCTGTAAAGGTGTCAATGCTTATTGTTCTTTTGTTTTAATACAATAACAATATGTTAAAATCTGTCTGGCTGCAAATGAAACTTTGTAATATACATATATATTTCATTTGATTTTTTATTAAATTGATAATCTCATCATGTATGATTAGATGCGTATCAATATTCAAGTAAAACAAAACAATGTAGGAGTTAAATTTGGTAAAAGTATTCTAATAACTTTTGTGTAACAGCTTAGAAAACTTTTATGCTCACATCAACTATTTAAAGTTCAATAACTATTTTTCATTAATATAATAAATATTGAACAAAATTTTCACTTCACTTTATTTAATTTATCAAATATCAATAATCAATTTACTTTCCACATTAAACTATTTTAAAAAAAAATTGCAAAAAGTTACCCCAAACTTTTGAATTTAGTTTTGCGGTTGACACACAAACACAAGAGCAACTAATGTGAAGCACACAGAAACAGCCCGACAACTTTTGTATTAATTTTCCTACAAAAAAATCAAAAAATAAAGTTTAAAATACGGCCAATATCTATTTGATAATATTTAATGAAAAAAAGTTTTTGTGTTTGAAAATATTTTCCTAGTGGCTAATTAAAAATTAAAACCATTTCCTGGCTGGCTTGATACTCCTTGAAAGAGCGTATGAATAATTGTAGTATTTTACCATAGAAAAAAGTATGCGATATAAAGTTTTTTATACACATTATTTCTTATATGTACGTCAGATCGCTAAAAGTTGTTCTAAATATATACATTTGGTGCTTCTTTCAGATTTTAAATAAGATTTAATTTTTTATAAAACAAAATCACTGAAAGGACATGGGTATTTCTCTCAACTGCATGCTTATTCTTAAAAGTTAGACTTAAACTACAATTTTAATCAGATTTAAAACCAAAACTAGTTATTAAATATGAAATTTTACTTCCAGTATCACAGCTAAATATTATTTTATATATGGTATAAGGACATGCTTGCACTAAAAGCCCAATTTTTGCTACAGTTTTGATCAAGATGCAGAGAAAATGCCCAACTAATTATAAAATCACACAATGAAATTGTTTGAAAAATGGTATTACAATCGAGGCAAGGACTTGTCTACCCTTCATATATCATTTATATTAAAATTGGGTCTCAGCTATAAATACCATTAAAATAAAAAGCTTAGTCACATAAGAATTTTTTCCCCAATCAAAACAAGAACCTGTGTATTGCCTGCAGATCCTTAATTGAAAAAAAACAGTTTTTATTCCTTAATTTAAAAAAAAACATATGTAGCTACTTATAGAATTGTACAATGATACTTGTTGGTGAATTTCATTGCAATCGGTACAAGGATATATGAGCCTCCCATATATCCTTTATTTAACAAAGTTTGATTCCAGCTTTAAATTTTAGCAGAATTAAAAAAACTGGTAACTTTTTGTATAAGTGCGTAACTAAGCTCTCTGCCGAATTATATTTCAGCCAAGCAAAGACCACGCCTACCTCCCATATATCCTCTATTTGGTATATAAACTTTTTAACACAATTATTTAGCGTAAACTAATATGTGTGTATAAAACTATATAGTATGGATGCCTGGTGATTTTAATTGCAATTTCTGCAAAGACAGATCTACCTATCATATATCCTTTACTAGGACAAATCGGATTACAGCTATAAATGTGACCAGAATATAAAGAAAATTCGTTACTATTTGTATAACTGTAGAGTTAAACTATATGGCGAATTTCATTACAATCGGAGCAAGTACACGACATCCTCTCATATATCCTCTATTTGATATACAAAATTTTTGCTAGAATTACAAGCGAAAACTTCTAGTTGCGCTACAAGTGTTTAGCGTAAACTTGTAGTTGTGTACATAAGTATATATGTATGTAATAACCCTCTCCCGCGAATTTCGGGTGCACCTCCCGTATATACTTTATTGTAAAAATTGGAGCAGAGCTAAAATAAACTCGTAACTACTTGTAGAAATGTATAGCGAAGCTCTCTAGTAAATGTTGATACAAAAGCATTAAGAAGAAGTCGTCCTCATATACATATATCCTTTATGTCCTTTATGTGTAATACAAAAGTATTTCTAGAATTACTTAGCGACAACTTTAAGATATGTGTAGAACTATATAGCAAGGCTCCATTGTAAAATTAATTGCAATTCTTTCAAGGACAGGTATGCATAAAATGTGTCCTTGGCTGTAAAAATTGTATTTCAGCTATAAATATGATCGGAACGTAGAAAAAAACTAGTAACTATTTGTATAGCTATACAGCTAAGCTATCTAACAAATTGGTTTGCAATGATGCCCTGCCATATATCCTTTATATGATGTTCAAAATTTTTGCTACAATTACTTAGCGAAAACTTGCAGACATGCCTATTTTCCATATTATTATGATATTGCAATTTGTTCAAAGATAGGCGTATCTACCATAAATCATTAATAGTAAAAAATTTAATTTAGCCTTAAATATGGTCAGAACGTGTAAAAAAAACTCGTAACTATTTATATAACTCTATAGCTAAGCTCTCTAACAAATTTCATTATAATGGGAGTAAGAGCACGACAACCTCCCATATATCCTTTTATTGAAATGTAAAATTTTTGCTACAATTGCTTAGCGTATACTTTTAGGTATGTATATATTAAACTGAGTATTAAGGCTCCCTGATCAATTTCGTTGCAATCTGTTCAAAGACAGATGTAGCTGCCAAACATATACATATGTATGTATCCTTTGCTGCAAAAATTCGATTACAGCTATAAATGTGATTAAAAAGCAGCAAAAATTTTTAACTAGTTGTATAAATCTATAGATAAACTCTCTGGTGAATTTCGAGGCAATCGGAGCAAACCCACGCCGTCCTTCCACATATCCTTTTTTCCTTGCATAAAATGTTTGCTGCAATTATTTAGTAAACACTTTTAGGTATGCATATAACTATATTTTAATGTTGCATGTCAAGTTTTATTACCAATCTGTTCAAAGACAGGTTCACCTTTCACATATCCTTGATAGTAAAAATTTAATTTCAGCTGAAAATATAATCAAAACTCAGTGAAAATTCGTAGCTATTTGTATAATTACATAGCTAAACTCCTTGTAGAATTTTAATCCAATGTGCTCTGGAATATGTTAAATTTTTATATATCCTTTATTTGATAGACCATATGTCTGCTGTACTTCAGATAAGAAAATCGTATAAATATATGTTGAATTATACACTGAAGCTTCTGGGAAAAGTTTAATTTCATTTTGTTTAAGGACATGAAAGTCTGTCATATATCCTTAATTTTAAAAATTCAATATTAGCTCAGAACACAGCTAAAACTCGTAATAGCTTATAAAATCACAAGTCTTTGACGAATTTGATTTGAATGTGGGCAAGAATATATCCTTAATTTTAAGAATGGAGTTTCTGCTGCAATTATGTACCATATGAATTTCTAGTGCCTTTTTTGAAAGCATATGTGGATTTTAATTTTTTTTAAAAGAGTATAAGAAAATTGATTAACCAAAAGGAGCCGCGTTTTAATTCAAGAGTATGTAAATAAACTTTTAACCCGACCTTCGTACTTGTTTTCAATGCATATTGTTTTAACGCGAAATTAAGCAAAGAGTTTTGGTTACAGCCGAAAAAATAGTTAAACATTTTTGTTTATTAAAAAAAACATGTTTGCAAAAGTTGTAGTGCTTTTTCAAATGTTCTGTTCTGCTGGATCATATCGTGCCATAACTGCCAAAAAATCTTAAACGACATAATTTTCTAACTAAATTTTTTACAAAAATCAATTATCTAGGATCATAAATAATCGATTTTTCGTCGAAAAACGAAGTTTAAAATATAAGCTTTTTTGGCGGTTATGGTTCGATAATCAATATTATTAATTAATATTATTCTTAAATTGAAGATTGTTAATTAAAATTTTTATTATTAATAAATTTATTATTATAGTTTAATTTTAAAAATGCTCTTAAGGAATCACCCTGTAGCTGCAAATGTCTGCTACCTTCTGTATGAAAATTTTTTTTGTTTTTTTGCCCGTTTTTCCATAGCAAGATTATTGCGCTTCAAGGCACAAAGAAGCCAATAAACGCCAGTGCAAGTTCACAAAACGTTTCAGCTCTCACAGCCCACATAAGTTTGTTTTGAATTAAGTCCTGCAACACATGCACTGTGTGTGCTGAACTATTAGTTTTTTTTCTTCGAGTTTTGTAAAGTCTCACCTCAATTCTTTTCATTAATTTTATGTATGCAACTTTCACGCAATTCCATTTTATTTAATATTTTATTATTTCTTTTAATTTTTTTTAAAGTCATTCATATAAAACAGCTTAGTGGTTCTTATAATCTGCAAAAAGCATTACAACACATTTTCATAATTAGCAAACATGTGCCCTATTTACACCATGAAATTTTTTATGAAACTTTTTTCTTTTGATCTGAATATTTTTAAACATTTTATAAAGTTTGATTTTATGCCATTCTCTACTATTGCTATTGCAAAATGTAAAATATTTCATGCCAGATATTTCATAAAATTTTATGAAAAATGGCTTAGGCCCGCTTCACACATATCAAGTCTCTCAAGAATTTCAAGGCCTTGCCATAACATGCTTCGTAAGCAATTTTTTTTTATATTATATGAAGTGTTTTCAATTTCAATTTAGCCTTTATATTTTCAATGAAAGTTTAATAAATATTCAAAATTACTCGTATTATTATGCCAGCCATTGCAAATGTAAGTGCTTAATAATTATAAGCTTAATAATGTTATCCTTGAGAGCAAATATTGTCATCTTCATGCTCTCACATACAAGTATTTTTACTCGTTTATTAAATGGAAACAAACAAAACGACAAAATCTTAACACAAGCATAATATTTTTATACAAAATAATAAAAAAAAACAAACAAAAATTTAATGGAAAAATGTTGAAACCTTTAATTGAAATGCATTTCAAGTGAATCGTGCTTTTATGCAAACATTTGATATTTTCCCCAGCGGCTTTTGAAAAAAAAAACACTTTAAAACAGGTTTTCCTAAAATTATGAAAACATGTTAAACTACTAAAAGCTTTGAGTTCACTAATGCCACACCCTGTGTGTGTTTGTGTGTGTATTTTTGTGTGTGTGCGGGCTGAAATATAATAAGACATCGTTAAAAATTACGTGTATTTTCCAAAAGGTTTTATCCTGCACAGACATGCAACATGCAGCAGCATGTTGTTATTCTAATATGCTGAAAGCTACAAATGTAATTACGTCTGCAGCTACAATATTAAAACATAGAAAACATAAATTAAGCGCATAGATAAATTTTAAAATATGTTTTCTTTTTAAGTATGCAAAATGCCAGACTACTACAAGGAATAAAAGCGTTAGAGGTGAAAGAGACTATTACAGAAGAATTAATAAAATGAAGCGAAGTTATTTTACAAAGTGCATTTTTAACGAATTCAAAAAGCCTGCGTACATAGAATTTTATCAAATTAAATATAGAAATATTTGCGTTAAGTTACATTACATTTTTATATGTTTTTGTTTTCTAATTAAAGGTAAAATAAATATTCTAGCTTTCGCAACATTCTAATAATATCGATTTCTTCATGCCTAAGCAAATTTAGTCACTTGAACTTTACCTTAGCTTTTCTTTTATATTAACAAACTTTATATGTTTCTCTTTCAGTGATCTGTACTATATTTTTGTCATCTTGCGAATGAATATAATAAATTCAGTAAAGTTCGACTTTGACTCGCACACGAAGGGTTCCGTACGGACACTAGATATATCAAATTATACGAACCTTATCACATATAATCGAATGTTTTACTTGACAATGACATTTATTAAATTTTGTTCGTTTTGGCATTTTTTTATTTGTAGCTGTTTTTTGTCGATTATTTGGGTTTTTGGCGATTTTTTAAGATTAACGTTTTTCCGATTTTTTTTTAGTTTTGGCGTTTTTCTTAGTTTCGGCGTTTTGTTAGTTTTGGTGTTTCTTGCTCGTTTTTAGTGTTTTTTTATTTTTGCCAATCTATTTTAGTTTAGCTACTTTTTCGGTTTTTGGCGATTTATTTTAGTTTTCGCGATTTTTTAGTTTTTTCCATTTATTTATTTTATTTTTGGTGATATTTTTCATTTAAGTGCTTTTTTATTTTTGCGATTTTTCGTTTTGGCGATTTTTTTTTAATATTGGAATATTTTAGTTTTAGCATTTTTGAAAATTTCATGAGTTTTCTTCTTACGCTTTCCAAGATACAGCAAGTTTTCAGGGGCACACAGGATTCACATCATCCTAAAACTGGAATCAAAGATGGGGCGGAGGGCTATTTTATCCTCTCACTACTCTCAACTCGCTCTCTCTCTCTGTATCTCTTTATCTCAATTACCCGAATAAAGGCCGGGCACAATGAATCCGTCATACGTTAAACTTAGCCTTTTTCAAATGACATTAACGGAACGACGGAGAAGGTTGGCACAATGGGTACTTTATTGACGGAAGCTTCAATACGTTGATTCTCCACTTTATTTAATAAATTCAACTTTTTTTATTTATTTCGTTTATTTCTTCTGTTCATTTATTTTTGCTGCTACAAAACACAAAAACCTAAATCAGAACATACCAAAAAAAAACCAACCATTATCTGTCAAACTGCTAAACGTATGCAAAAAGTTAAAAGTTGACCAGTTTTTGTACTTTGCGTTGACGGACACGTACTGAATGTAACAGACCTCATAAGAAACAATGTATTTCAACTTAGCTGTCAGTTTAAAAAGGCGAAGTTTAACGTATGACAGATTCATTGTGTCCCGGCCTTAATGCTTGTGAAATACAAAGAACAGACTGGTCTGTGCTCAGGAGGTCACATAGGCTATACTTTTGAAAAAAAGTATGACTGTTTATGTCTTATCAAAACTACACCGATTTTGATGGAACTTTAAAGATAGAAATACATATATGTTATATTCCATTTTTCACTGTTACTCTTATACTCTTTTTTCAAAAAGTACATTTTTTAAAGAGTATTTCTTTTATTCAAAAAGTATTTTATTAAAAAGTACTTTTTTCCAAAGTATTTTATTAAAAAGTACTTTTTTCCAAAGTATTTTATTAAAAACTACTTTTTAAAAAAGTATTTCATTAAAAAGTACTTTTTTCACAAAAAGTGTTTTCATTAAAAATTACTATTTTTGCAAAAGTATTTATTGCAAGTATTTTTTTTTTATGTTTCATAGTTTAAAGATTAAGCGATTTTTTTCGTATATACATATTTCTTATTTATCTTTTCGGGCACTTTATTTATCCACTTCAAACCAAACTACTCTAAACTAATTTTGTTTCGAGTTGAAGGAGTTCATGTCAAAAAAATCATATACAAAAAAATATTTTCACACCAAAAAGTACCAAACGTGTTTGAAGGTTTCTCAGAGAAAAAGAGAGAAAGAGAGAGACAGAGAGAAAAAAGAATATAATATAAATTTTATTTTTGATTTTATTACCAGTGTTTCCAGTTTTTTTTCTAGAGCTTATCCCCAATTTTTGGTTTGTCATCCCCGAAAATACCCAAATTGAGTTTTTTTATTCAAATTTTTCTTTTGTGAAGAAATAAAATTGTTTAATTTTTTTTAAATAAAAATAACATACTTATTCAATAAAATTCATTTATGTCGATAGCTATATTTACATTCTTATTAATTTAATTTGTACTCATAAAACTTGTAAAGAAAAACTTACACATAGTTTAATATACACAAGTATAAAAAAAAATTTAACCAAAGCTTACTGTTTCAGAAACTGCAGAATTGAAATCTTCTGATTTACTAGCCTCAGCATTTCAGCAGAAGGATTAAATTTGTCACAAAAAATTTAATTATTTTTAAAGTGTGTCTTTATTCTAAGTGCTTAAAACAAGTCGTATTGCATTTTGTTACGTAGTTTTGTTTTGGTAGTGTTCATTATTGGTTAATCTGCCTTGATACTTCTTCTTTATTAGAAACCATTCATAATAACACACATTTTTAGACTTGCCAGACGCTAATTTCTTAGCTATAAAATCATTCTTGTTACCACCAGTTATATAAAAAAATCCCCTAAAAATCCCCAGATCCTCAACACAAAATATTTATCCCCAATCGTGAAAAAAATCCCCAATTTGGGGACAAATCCCCTAAACTGGCAACGCTGTTTATTACTCTAGAACAGCTACGTCCAAACACACATACTCTGATATTTGCATTTGAGGTAAACAGCTTTGAAAGCTCTTAAATTTGTTTTTTTTTTTCTTTGCAAATTAAGTGCAAGCATTGTTACTGCCAACATCTGATTGGCTATTGTGCTCTCGTCGATGTGAAAGCACAAAAGCTCTTCTGTAAAAGTTTGCTTAAACCTAGCTGCTTTAAAAAGTAAATGAATTACCCTTTTTCAAATTTGTCTTGTTGTCTTCTTTATTATAAGCAGTACCACTAATTCTAATTGAATTTAAAGTATAACTATATTAAGCTGAAATTCTCAAACTTACTCAATGATCAAAAACGGTTCCGCTTATTCGTGAGAGTTATAATATATGAGAACAAAAAAAAAACAAAAAATTTTAATTGGAAAAGGGAGAAATTTCTCGCGGAATTTTATTCATAATTGCCCTGTATATATTATATACTGCAACAGATTTGAATTTAATATTTTGCAGTATTATAGAACTTCTTTAGTTTTCTCTTTTAAATACATTTTTATAGTTTCATTTTGCAAGATGAAATTATTTACATTACGCTTAAATAATATAAAATTAACCTTCTGAAAAAAAAATTCATGTTCTCGACAAAACTTTAAGTTTACATAAATCCTTAGTGCATTCATGAAGAATTCCCCTGTAACTTGCATTCATTGTTATCTAATAAATTTCCAATTTACATATGAACAACTGGATTTTTTTTTTCAAAGCTTTGATGCACTTTCTAAGTGATAGTTGCATGAAAACCTTAAATTTTATTTAGAAAATCAATTAAGGGTGTGCCTTTTCCCAAAAAAAAAAATTAAATAAAGTTAAAAATTTATGTTTTTCCAACTTAAATTTCTTTATAGAAATTCCATTATAATTGTAAAAAATTAATTTGCTTTAATTATTTTTAATTATTTTGTTTCATTTAAAATGGGGCTCGCCCTAATGAAACTCTTTTATTCCTTTGAAATACTGAAAAACACAAAGCGTGCATAAGCTCTAAAAGCAAAACAGGCAATTTTTTTTATTTATTTTTTCCATTTTAATATGAGGTGTAGTGCTGTATTTGCTTATGCCATTAGAGAACTTGTCAGTGAATAGAATGAGTGAGTGAGTGAGTGAGTAGCAGAATTTGTTTGAATGCCTTTAGCATTGAATTAATTCAATTTTTTCTACTTCCATACTCATGCATATGCCTTGCTTTGCAATGATCACAATACAGTTTCTTTAATTTCGCCAAAGAATTCACATAATTAAATCATTTAAATGTAAATATCTAAGAATTGTATGTTAAAAACGTTGTAAACGAAAAAAGGAGCAATTGAATTTAAAGAACACTGCACAACAAAATTAAATTTTTTCTAAAGCAGCAAGATTCTTGCAATTGATTTTGACAGAATCGGTTTAAATGTGTAAAAGAAGTTGGCGCCGGCTAAAAAAATTAACGGCGGCTCGCCTAAGCCATTACTTAATTTTGGTACTAAGTGCTGCAGCGCAAGGATTAATTTGTATAAAACTTTTCTTTTTGAATTTAAAAAAATTTTAAATATTTTATTTTAACTATTATTGATTATTATATATGTATATAGAAAGTTGGTAGCTGTTTTTTAATTTTGCATTTATATACGAATTGTAAACTTTAAATAAAATTGCTTGTTAAAAATTCAACAAATTTCTTACGCTCCTTTCAAAAAAATGCAACTTAAAACAAATTTCTTTTATCGCTCTCCTTGCAGGCCACTCCAATTTTCAACCACCAAACAAATTGCTAGGTAAGTGCTAAAATTAAATATAATAAAAATATTGAGAAATCTGAAGAAAACATAAATGTATTTCGCCTGACAATTAAATTCCTTTAAGCAGTAACAAAGTCAACACCAGCACACATGAATATTCAATTTATATCACTTCAGCACACATACGACTACATGCTCATACTCTGAAAGTGAAGTTGTATGGCTGGTGCTGTTGTTGAGGGAGTTGGTCTTATAAACATACTTGTATATAGAAAAAATAGTCCTTCTTGCTGAAAGAACTGACTTGTAATAAAAGTTTTCAATATAATTAGCTCGAGGGATAATGCTACAGCTACATGACAACTAACAAATACGAATACATGAGAAAAATAAGACAAAAAAAAAAACAAAAAGGACAAATCACTAAAACATATACAACAGGGTATTTAAGAATATATACAAACATTAAGACGAAGGAACAAATATGCATTTAAGCATACACATGTAGGGTGTGCTATGTAAAGAAGTTTAAATTAATGACTGTTTTATCGTTCTATTCAAATAATAAACAGCGATTTTTTTTTTAAAGAGGAAACAAAACGAAATATAAAATAAACGATACTGTGGCTTCAAATATGTAGCTTGCTGTTCTCATACAGGGAATCGGAAAAATACAGGAGCTATAATGGCTAGGTAAAATATGCTAAGATGCTCTGTTATCAATATGAGAAAAGTTTGAAGCTTAAGAGGAAGGACATGCCAAATTCCCACACATCAGTGATATATAATATTGAATTTCATCTACAATTATCATTAGACTGCAGAAAAACCCCACTACTATTTGTACATTTATGAAATTAAGCTTTGTAGCAAATTTTAGCTTAATATATGCAAAAATTTTCTACGTACCAAATATTCTTAATGTAAAAAATTAGACTTTACCTGCAATTATCATTAGACTGTAGAGAAAAATTACTACTACTTATAAATTAATGCAGTCAAGCTTCATAGCAAGTTTCAGCTTAATCAATGCAAGGACATGCCAACCTCCCATATATCCTTTATTTTAAATTGAAAATGTTTGCTATAATCAAGAACATGATGACCGAAAATTGTCAAATACTTCTAAAACTATGCAATTAAGCACGATAAATCTCTACCTCTCACATATTCTTAATGTAAAAAAATTTAATCTTAGCTACAGTTATCATTAGATTTCAGAAAAAACTTACTACAACTTCTAAATCAATGCAGTTAAGTTCAATAGCAATTTTCAGCTTAATCAATGCAAAGATATGTCAACCTCTCATATATCCTTTATTTGAAATTCAAAATTTTTACTATAATTATAAACAGGATGCACCGAAAACTATCAATTATTTCTAAAGGTATGCAATTAAGCAAATACAGTGCTATCATTCCACATATCCTTAATGAAAAAACTAAATTTTAGCTACAATTATCATTAGACTCCAGAGAAAACAAAGTACTACTTATAAATTAAAGCAATTAAGATCTATAGCAAGTTTCAGCTTAATCGATGCAAGGACATGTCTACCTCCCATATATCCTTTATTTTAAATTTAATATGTACTTCTAGAAATATGCAACTAGCAAATATAGTGCTTTCATTCCACATATCCTAAATTAAAAAAAATTATATATTATCTACAATTACGATTAGACTGCAGAAAAAACTTACTACTACTTATAAATTAATGCAGTTAAGACATATAGCAAGTTTCAGCTTAACCGGTGCAAGGACATGTTTTCCTCGCATATGTCCTTTATTTGAAACCTAAAATTTTTGTTATACATAATTGTAAACAGGCTTAACGAAAACTATCAATTACTTCTAAGACTATAGAAGTGTCTGCCTCCCACATTTTCTTAATCATTTCAACCATTTGAGCTTAATCATTTCAATCATCTTTAGCATTTTCTTTATTTTTGAAAATTTGGTTTCATCTATACATACTTATAATCGGAATTGCAAAAAAACTTCATTACTACTTCTAGAATCATACACGCATTGCTTCCAGTGAATCTCAGGTTGATCAATACGTTGAAATGTATACCTTTCCAATGTCCTTTATTTTAAGATAAAATATTTTTTCATAATTATCAGCAGGATGCATCGAAAAGTGTCACTTTCTCTTAAAACTATACAACTAAGTTATCTAATAAATTTTTAATGTATGGCCATGACTGCCTTCCACTTATCCTTTTTGTAGAAAACTAGATTTTAATTTCACTTATCACCAGGCTGCAGCAACAGTTTGTAGCAATGTTTTACAACCTTTAAGAAAAGCTTTATATTTAATTTCATTTCATATTGAAGGACAGGGGTAAATCCCATTTTCGAATGTTAAAAAATTTAAATCTTTGCTACAGTTATGACAGTTGTGCAGTAAAATCTTTTAAATATTACTAAAACTATGTGCTTATGACGTGTTTCTTAGACGGTGCAAACACCTGACCACCTCCCATATGTCCTTTATTTATGCCATGATCGGAATGTAAGAAACATTGCATAAATATTTCAAGAATCATGCAAGTTTTGCCTTCTGCAAATCTCAGGTGGATCAATGAAAGGAAATGTATGCCTTCTGGATGTCCTTTAGTTTAAGTTTAAAATTTTTCCCATCATTATGAACAGGATGCACCAAAAGTTGTCAATTACTTTTATAACTATGCATTTAGCTTAAATGAAAAGTTATAACTATTTCTCATATCAAGCAATTATTATATTCAGCGAATCTCACACTAATCATTGGAAATACATGTGTACCTCCCGAATATCATTGATTTCAAAAATTGACTTTTTTTTAAATTGCGCCAAGAAAGGAGAAAAATCTGTAATCAGTAATAAGACTTTGCTGTTTATCTACTTGCACAATCTTAGATCGAAAAAAATATGCTTACTGTTGGAAGAACATGTCCATCTCCCATATATCCTTTATATTAAAAATTTATTTTTTATATCCAATTATGGTCAAACTCTAAAGTTTGTTAGTCTTCTTGGTAATTTTATTTTTGAATAGGAGCAAGGACAGAGCTAGCTCTCATATATCCTTCATATTAAATTTAAATTGTTTGCCACAATTAAGACCAAGATGCATTGAAAACTTTAAACTATTTCTAAAATTATGATATATTTTGAATATAATTGCATTGCATGCAAGGACATTTCAACCTCCCACATATCCTTAAATGGAAAAAATTAAACTGCATTTAAAATTATAAACAGACTGCCATGAAAATTAACTTTTTCCAGTATCCTACAAACGTGCTCCCTTGCAAATCTTACAAAGATGGCTACTTCCCACAAAGTCTAGTTTGTGAACTTGAATTTTTAGTACAACTGTGGCCAGAATAAACTGAAAACTTGTAAATATTTCAAGAATTGTGTTCTTGTTCGCTGTGAAAAATTTCATCCCAATCGATGTAAGGATATGACCTCCTCCCATATATCCTTTATTTTATTCGCATTTATGATGTCAAAATTAGAAAAATATTGAACTACGTATTTTTAAAATTATGCAGGTAATATGTGTAGAATACTTTATGGCAATCAATGGCAGGCCACGTCTAGCTCCTGAATGTCCTTGATTTTAAAACTTTTTTTCAGCTTTAATTACTGATAAAATGTTGTAAAGGCTAATATCTATAATTGTTCAATTAATCTTACTAAATAATTTGAATGCAGTGAGGACAATGAGATGTCTGAGTGTATATTTATTTTAAAAAGTCGTGTTATATGAAAAAAGCTGATCAAAATACAGAAGTTGATAGATTTTTATTTGATCAGCCTAAAGACATCTCTACAAAGGGATCTAAATTAAATGGACCACAAAGGGACTTAAATTAAATGGAGCCAGGTGAGCCGAACACTTTCTCTTTCCTCAGCAACATGCTAACCTAAGGACATCCCTGCATTCAGGATAACTAATATTAATATTAAATAATTAAAGTTTTGGAAGCGATGTAATGTGGTGATTATATCTGGTATATCCTTTCAAAAGTTTCTAATTATGTAACTAAATTGTATTGAAACACGATCAGGTTTTCAAATTAACTTAACTCCTCGAATTAGTTTTAGTATTTTTTATTTGAGGGATACCCTCATTGCCATTTTATTCTGAGAAATAAAAGTCAAGCAAAGATGTTCGTATTCCAGCGACAAACAGTTGTTGATTTAAACCAAACACTAAAAGAAAAACTCATAAGTCATCATATGCCTGGATGAACATTTGATGGGACGAATGGTGTTGTTTTACTTGGTTGCCTCGTATGCATTGAAAGAGTGAAATAAAATGAAATGTCCACAGAGAATTCTTTGTCGTATTTGTAACATGCACACAAGTATACATAAAGAGAGTGTGAGGACAAATTAGCACATACACTCAGAAACATAAATTTATTTAACACACACACACACACATAGACAACGACTTATAGAAGTGCGATTTTTAATAGGGACATTACTGATTTCCAAGAAAAGTTTTCTAAACAAAATTATTGATTTTTAATAAAAAAAAAACAACGAAAGTAGCCAAAGGACATTTTCTTTGATAAGCCAGAATATTTAACTTTTGAACACTCTGAATTCTTGTGCCTCGAGCAATGTTTTGATAAGTTCAATTACTTGAAATTATTGTTAGAAGTTGTTAAGCTGCGAAATTTTCACACAGTCGAACAGCTGTTTTGTATTGAAAAATTAAAATTAAAAACCCCGAAAAATATTTCAAATATAAGTTTTCTCCCCTTAATATTTGTTCATCACAACAATTTTTTATGTAATTTCCCAAGCAAGCCAAGTAAACAGAAGACTTTAAATGAAAATTATAAAAAGGGAAACTACATAGAAAGCCAAAGGAGAAAAAAATTGTAGAAGGACTTTTCAAGATTATTTTACAAATATCGAGGGAAATCGCTATTGTCAATGTTTTTGAGCTGGAACAACAAAACTTTGTCGTTTGAAATTAAGGTTAAAAATAATGACAAACAAACTTTTCATTTCACTGATATGATACACAAAAAAAAGAAAAAAATCGCACAAAAAATAATAATAGAAAAAAAAGTGCTAAAGAGAAAATCTTGTACTCATTTTAAATTTATCCTTAACGGAAAATACCAGCTTGTGCTTTCTTCGAAAGAAGACTTAAAAAAAACTGCGAAGTAAAGAAACTATAAAAAATTAAATAAAATTTAATCAATGTACAATTAAGAATTATGATATCCTTTTTGATGCGAAAATATTTCATATAAAATATAATTATAATTCCATTTAAAGTTTGTTAAAGAACAAAGAAATTTTATTTAATATTTATCTTAAGCAAATATTAAGATTTTCATAAGTTTACAATAAAATAAAGAAAAACTATAAATTGCATATTTTCAAGAAGTTTGTTTGTGACTCTCAATTGAAAGAAACAAAATTGTTCTTAAAGTTCCCAGAAACAAGTTTTGAAATTCATACAATTAAATCTCATGTAAAAGCATTTATCAAACATGAAGAAATGTTTAACTCAAAACTGTAGTATATTCATTGCATTAACATGTGTGCATTATGCATTTTAGGAAAGTCAAAAATTGTGTAATGAATGTTTCGTAAGTTGACGACTTGTGTATAAGTTAAGATAAGTTCATTGAGTATACTTAGTATTTAATTGCAATATTGCTCATACGCCTCAAGTAACATGAAAGTTCTGTGAGTGAAAAAAACTCTAGACATAATTTGAAAGCTGCATGACTCTTCGAAATTCTTTGATAATTATTTATAGCTTAGTGCTGCATCTGTTAAAATAATAGTTTACACTTTTAATCATTTTTTTATGATTTTAAACATACCAAGATTCCGCTTAATATCATGTTAAAGAAAAATTGCAAGTATGTGGCGACCTTGTATATATCCTCTATTTTAAACATATACTTGTATGTATAAATGAGCTCAGAAAACGGTGAAAGTCGGCAACTACTTCTACAATTGCACTGTTAAACTTCATATAAAAATTTATTGCAATCGGTGTAAGGACAAAGCAATCTCCCATATATCCTTTTTTTTAATTTCAACTTTTAATATACATAATTATATTGACAATGCTCTCAAAAACAAGCAATTACATCGGAAATTAAATATTTGAGAGTTATAGCTAATTTTATTGCAAGTGGTGCAAGCATATACATAACTATCTGGAATATAAATGTAGTATTAAATTATAATTTTTAGCTACAATTACATAAACAAATAATGCCGTGAAATTGTATTACAACTTGTAAAATAGTGCAACGAACCGTGATTTGTAATTTGTATTCCAATTCAACCCCAAATAGGGGTTCCTTCCATATATCCTTTATTTGGTAAATTGCATTTTATCTACAACAATGGTCAGAACTTACAAAAAATATTTTCATAATAAACCCAAAATCATATTATTTAGTGATTTGCGGAGTTTCAGCTTTCACATGTCTTTTATTCTAAAATATGACTATCAGCTTTAATTAAAAGCTAAATTTTGCAGAATCTAGTAAACGTTTCAAGAATTATACAGTTTTACTCTGAAATACATTTTTGTACATAAATCATTCTAAAGAAGGACATCAATCAACCTTACATATATCCTTAATCCAAAAAATTAATTTTTTTTTCGGCAATTAATAAGAAAATGTTACGAAATTTTTTAATTCATGAAAAATTAATAAATAAATATTCTTGTACAATAAAAATTTTGATAAATTTTCTTGCTAAGGACATTTGCTTATTCCATATATCCTTATTAAAAATTTTATCGAAAGACCAGTTGTGATCGGGGTAGAGTAAAAACTATGCAGCTAAGATATTAAGAACATTGCTAATTTTTAACAAGCGGCGCTGCGCTTCCGCATTTTCTGTTGTAAGCTCGGCCTTTCAACACGAATTTCTAGAATACGAAATTTATTTTGCTTATAACGTATGAGTGAAATACATTTGGAATATTACTCATACGCAGCATGTAATCTTTTTTTTAGTATGAGAATGAGTTGCTAGAATATTTATTAAATGTGAAAGAAACATGAATATAGGACAGCATGAAGGACTAGACTCCGTTGTTCAATAACGTCTTGCCTAAAATTCTTTTACATTTATTCTATTCTTTTATATTCTTTCCGCCGTATTCATAAAAAAAATTTAGGTTTATTACAGGTTTATTTGACAAATTTCCCACAGAAATACGTCAAATAAGCGCTTAATAAGCCTAAAATATTTTTTATGAATATGCCACTTTATCTCTCGAAACCTATGAAACAATTGTATAGATATAGAAAAAAAAATAGTAAAAAAATTGGTTTATATATAATTTACTGTACATGTGGTCGCATGTAGAGGTTATAATTCAAACAAAAGGAATAAAGATATCTTTCATTTCATTTCCAGATATAAAATGCTTTTTTCGCACAAACAATATAAATTATTCAAGAAAACATCGTGAAAGTTTTAAGTTTGTCAAGGAACTAAGAGCATTTGGTACTGCTTTTAATTTGGACATTTTGTTAGGGCCCGCAATTAAATCATGTACCGCCTCTTTTCCAAAACAAATTTTTCTACTTCCGCATCAATCTCTTTTTGGGCAAGAAAATGTGCTAAAATTTAATCGCTAATTTTTTTTATCATTTTTACACTTCAATAATTTTATTTGAAAATCACAAAAAAGAACTTATTGTGATTCACATAATAATTTTGCTAAAATAGAGAAAACGAAATAAATAAAAAGTCCCATTTTCAAACATTTAAATGAAGCAACTAACCACGACCATAAAACTTCCCATTAACTGTATATGAATATCCTTTTTATTTTATGTGTTTGATGTGTTTTTTTTTTTTTTTTGCTTTCATTGTTCCTTGTGTCAAGGAAATTGAAAGGAAATCTGTAACTAATGCAAAATGGAACATAATTTTGTCAATGGTATAGAAATAATTTACATTTTAATATTCCTAAAGCATAATGATGTCTGATCGTTGTAGCATCCTTGCTGGATTATACGTGGAATAGTACTTTCCTTTGCTGGTGGTGGTGGGATTGGAAGGAAGCAGTGCTATTAAATATTATTGTCTCTCTACTTGATACTACCAGCGGGAATATAATTCATATACAAATCGATTTACAAGTGTATAGGAAGTCGAATAAAAAAAACTGTTGAAATTTCGGATAAGAATTAAGTGGTTAGAGACATGTTACAGTGGCACTCGAGGGACAACAATTTTTTGCTATTTTTTTGCACTATTTTACTTATTTTATTTGCCTTGGTGCTTGGAGTTAATTGTAATCCATTAAACAATTTTCTTTCAAGTTTTACTAAAATCTTTCCGCCATTTCGCTTTGCTACTAAAACCTGCATAAGTTTAACTGCCCATCTATCTAATTTAGATTATAAGCCCAATTTAAAAATAACATCAAAGATTTCCAAATTATTTTGACTCCTTTCAACTGTTTTTGTAGTGGCACACACAAAAATGTTCCTTTTTTTAACCACCGTTGGCAAACAAAAAGCTATTTGTTTAAAATTTACAGCAAGGTTATGGTAAGTAAATACCATCTAGCTTAAGTGCTTTAAGTAAAAGCAAACTTTACGCTCAAGATTTCCGTTAACATTAAACAAATTTCATATTTCCAAAAGTAAAGCAAAATAAAAATCCACCCCACTGCCGCACAGGAATACGTTTTCTGTGGAAGTAGTGAAGTTACCACCAATAGAGAGACTGTTAGCAGATAGTTGTAGCTTCTCTATAAAATATAACATCCGGTTAGCATATGAAATAAAACTTCTCTCTTCCTTCCACATCACGAAATTTTCAAATTTCAACAAGAAAAAAAAAGAAAATCTAAAAATATAAATTCTGGTGGGTACTAAAAACTTTAGCATTACTCGTATGTCGATTTCGATGACGATGATGATGTCTTGACGGTTGGATGACTTTTCTGGCAATAATTTCTATTTTGTGCTCTATTTTCATTTTTACTCATTTTCCATTTACTGTGTGATAAAATCTAGCGCACGTTATGCTGAAACAGTTAAAGTAACATTTGCTAGTAAAGTTATCAGAAAATAAACCATGTGTGAGACAATCAAAAAGATGCAATGAAATAAAATCCATATACGCGGCTAAATGTTCTATAAACATAAACAGAATGTGCAGTGGATAGGGATAAAGTGAAACTTTGAATGATGATAGAAGGGGAACACATATGGCATGACTTATGTATTGGGTTTGGGGCGAAATAATAATCCAAAAGTTGTCAATGCAAGATCAAATAAGTTAATGTTTTTAATCAATACCCTTGTGTTTTTTTATAAAAGGTACTTTTACAATTTACAAAAGGTACTTTTCATATAAGATACTTTTTAAAAAAGGTACGTTTTTAAAAGGTCCTTTTTAAAAAAGCTACTTTTTAAAAGGTACTTTTTATAAAAGGTACTTTTTATAAAGGGTACTTTTTATAGAAGGTACTTTTTATAAAAGGTACTTTTTATAGAAGGTACTTTTTATAAAAGGTACTTTTTGTAAAAGGTACTTTTTATAAAAGGTACTTTTTGTAAAAGGTACTTTTTGTACAAGGTACTTTTTATCAGAAGTACTTTTTATAAAAAGTAGATTTTAAAAAGGTACCTTTAATAAAAGTTGCTTTATATAAAAGGTACTTGTTATAAAAGGTACTTTTTATAAAAGGTACTTTTTATAAAAGGTACTTTTTATAAAAGGTACTTTTTATAAAAGGTACTTTTTATAAAAGGTGCTTTTTATAAAAGATACTTTTTGTAAAAGGTACTTTTTATAAAAGGTACTTTTTATAAAATGTACTTTGTATAAAACGTACTTTTTATAAAATGTACTTTTTATAAAAGGTAGATTTTAAAATAGGTTCTTTTAATAAAAGTCCTTTTTATAACAGTTGCTTATTATAAAAGGTACTTTTTTAAAAGTTTCTTTTTATAAAAAAAGCACTTTTTGTAAAAGGTACATTTTGTAAAATATACTTTTTATAAAAATTACTTTTTAATTAAGGTACTTTTTATAAAAGCTACTTTTTATAAAGTTACTTTTTATAAAAGGTACTTTTTATAAAAGGTACTTTTTATAAAAGGTAGTTTTTATAAAAGGAACTTTTTATAAAAGGCTGTTTTTATAACAGTACTTTTAATAAAAGGTACTTTTTGTAAAAGGTACTTCTTATAAAAGGTACATTTTGTACAAAATATTTTTAGAAAAGGTGCTTTTTGTAAAAGGTACTTTTTATAAAAAATACTTTTTGTATAAGGTACTTTTTATAAAAAATACTTTACTTTTATAAAGATACATTTTATAAAAGGTACTTTTTATAAAAAATACTTTACTTTTATAAAGATACATTTTATAAAAGGTACTTTTATAGAAGGTAATTTTTATAAAATGTACATATGTACATGCATTTTTATAACATCAACTTTTTTATAAAAGGTACTATTTTCTGAAATGTGCTTTTAATAAAAAGTACTTTTAGTAAAATATATTTTTCGTATAACGTATTTAAAAATGCTTTTTCCTAAAAAGAACTTTTACAAAAGTTATTGTTTACGAGTATTATAAATATAATTTTAAGAAAATCTCTTTTCACTTCTCGAATACGTAGAGCACAGTTTTTGAGAAATATTTTCCCTTCACTCTCACTGTAGTAAAGTTAAACGAATTGTAAAAGGAATATATTGCAAAATTGACAAACTTTTAGTGGCTTGGTATGAGTGAGCTATTCGCATACGAACACCTTGAAAGTTCAATGCAAAACTTTTTCCCAATACATATCGATAAGATTCGTATGGTTAGCTAAGACCAAAGGAAGCTAAAATTTTTTTTAAGAATATCACGTTCTTTTTCTCTCATATTTCGTATAAGTTTGACGGTAGTAAAATTTAATCACAAATCAAAAATCAATTTCGCATAGTAAAACACACACACACGCAAATGGAATCGAATTTCCAATTGATGTACTTTTATAGTCATAACCGCCCCTGGGTATTGTATATACACATATAAAACATAGAAAGTTATTAAAGGATAAATTTGTTGCTGAGAAAAAGAAGTCAAACAATCACCCCAGCCAAAAATTGTGCTTTAGTAACAAAGGAATTAGATTGTGAATTTTTCGTTATGGTAAATTGATGACCGATTCCCTGCTAAAGAGTTTTGGCGTTGCTGCTGGCAAATATTTATTTGGTGGTGGATATTCCAAATTAGTATCTAGCAATATTTAGTTGACAAATTTAATTATGAATTTAATTTCTATAAAGTTCAATCGAAATTGTTGAGATAGATGGTAATGAGGAAAAGTAATGTATTAATCGAACAGTTTACAATGCTTCTGTGTGTCATTATACACATGCATGTACGATAAAATAGAAGTTGAAAGGACACATGTTACTTATAGCTATGTTCTTGGCGCTATCAAATAGCCATGCCACAGCACAATTTTCTTATATAGAAAACTTGACTGTCTCATACAGTATACTGTTCTTATAGAAAAGTTGACTGTGTCACAGCATACTTTTCTTACAGGAAAATTTATTATGTCACAGCATACTTTTCTTGTAGAAGACTTGCCCATATCACACAGCACATTTTTCTTATAGAAAATTTTACTGTGAGTATTAAAATTTTCGAGAAAGCTTAAAAATAAAATTCTGAAAATAGCTGTACATATGTATATATAAAATATTTCACTTCTTCTGGATCATAATTGAAACTGAAATTAAATTTCTTACATTAAAGATGTAAGCGGGTGGGCATATCCTTGAAATATAATTACCAAAAATGCTTACTTGCAACATGCGGATACAAGCTCGCAACACATGCCTTTAAAATTTTAGGCTGAAAATAAATGCTGCAAATTCAGGACATTATGTCCTTGCATCGCTTGAATTAACAATTAAATTAAAAATTTTGCAGAAAGCTTAATTTTTTTTACTTAACAGCTAATTATAATTTTTCGGCGCGTTTTTATCGTAAATTTTTAAAAATATTAATTTTTGCAAATAAAGGATATATGGAAGGCTAACATATCCTTGTATCAATTGAGTTTAAATGTATCATATTTATAGTTTTATAAATAGTTACAAGTTTTCTTTGTATATCTGCAAAATTTCCGGGCAGAAATTTTATTTTTGCCATTAAGGATATATGGGTGGTATGTATGTACATATGTCCATGTACCGACTGCAATGCAATTTGTTAGAAAGCTTAAAAGTACTTTTTTAGGCGTAATTGTAGTTCCTCGTCGCGTGGTAATAGTAAATTTTTAAAAAAACATTTATTTTGCAAATAAAGGATATATGGGAGGCAACTATATCCTTGCATCAATTGAACTTAAATTTACCAGAAACAATTACTGCATAATTTTATAAATAGTAACAAGTTTTTTATGCATTTATACAAAAATTCTTGCAGAAATTTAAGTTTTGCCACAGCGGATATATTTTTGGTATATATGTATGTATGTCCTTGTTCCGACTGCAATGACATTTGTGAGGGAGCAACATTTTAGAAGTAATTGTGGTTTTTAGTTTTTGAATTTTTTAAATATTCATTTTTGCAAATAAAGGATATATGGAAGGCTAACATATTCTTGCATAAATTGTACTGAAATTTGCCAGAAAGCATTGTCGTATAGTTTTATAAACAGTAATGAGTTTTTGTTGCATTTCTTCAAAAATCCTGGCAAAAATTTCTCTTTTGATATTGAGGATATATGGGCGGTGTGCATGTCCTTGTGCCAATTTTAATGCACTTTATGACCGAGCCTAAAAGTACAATTTTAAGAGTAACTATGGTCTTTCGGTAACAGTACATTTTTAAAATTTTGGATTTTAAATTTTGAATGTTTGCAAATAAAAAATATGTGTGAGGCAAACATGTATTTGCATCTATTGTACTGAAAGTTGCCAGAAAGCATTGCTGTATAGTTTTATAAATAGTTACAAGTTTTTATTTACTGCATTTCTACAAAAATCATATTAGTAATCCAACTTTTGATATTAAGGATATATGGGAAGTATGCATGTTCTTATGTCGATTGCAGTGCACTTTGTGAGACAGCTTCATAGAACAACTTTGGGAGTAATTATTAAATTTGGCTAAATAAATATAATTATTAAATAATTTTTGCTGGAAAAAGTAAAACTATTTTTTTAAATTAAGGATATATGTGAGAAATGTATGTTCCTGCAAGCATTGATTTAAAATTTAATAGAAAGCTTAACTTAATTTAGTTTCTCCGCACTCTGATTTTTAACTGTAGCTGAAATTTTATTATGTATTTTCTTAATTAAGAATTTACGAGATTTTGATGTGTCCTTGTGCCTAGTAAATATTTTTATTTGCTGAATTTACATAAATTGTTACTTCTTAGTAAGGACTTTCGATTAGAAATATTACTTTATTTCACTTTGAATTGATTCATATTTATTTTAAAGTTATTTCTTATTACACCCTAAACAGTTTTTTGTTTTGCTTGAAAATTAGTTATTTGGCACTTCCCTATGTTTTGGAAGAAAATTTAATATTCTTTCTTGTTATCTAATATAACCTCTGCAATTGCCACATTTTCTTATTTAAATAGTTTTATTGCCATTGTTTGATCACGTACTAGAGAACCATTGCTATTTGAGTTTTTAACCAACATTTTTCCTTAAATCATAAACTGTCGATTTTACATTCATTGAAGCTTTCACTGCGTGATTCCGTTGGCAAATTCCTCAATGTCATACTGACATTTTGAACCACTTTATAAAAACATATTCATTTTATATCAAAAAGGCAGAAAGAAGAAAGCAAGAAAGAAATATGTATATGTACGTGGAAATTCTTTTTGGTGTCATATTGAACAAGAAATACCTAAAGACACTATTTTGTTGTATGTGTGTATGTATGTGCGTGTGTGTGTGTATGAGACTGAAAGATTGTCTGATTGAAAAAGAAAAATGAGTACAATAAAAAACCAAAAGTAGACAAGCGGTAACAAAACATTGCTTGGCTGGGCTTGGCCAAGACAATTTGTAAACTTAAACTCGAAGAGAACGTGATGAAATGTTACTACGAGTAGATTCATATCCTTTCTTATAATTTTTTTTGTTGTTGGTAGTTTTTCTATAACCTTATTTATTCGTACTACTGACAGCAGTGGTTAATGTCATTCAGTTTTACTTTTGCCTTATTTTTCTTAATGCCGCAAAACACTTTAGATTGTTACCAACACCATCACTATTAAAGGACTATAAAGGCTTTAAACTCAAACACTTACATACATTTTACATTCTTACGTACTTACTTTGCCTTGACGAGGAAAAGTGTCAGCCAACAGCAGCCTATTGTTGAAGCGTATTGTGTATAAGAAACTGAGTAAAAGTTTTAGCTTTTCCTTTGCATATTGTTGTTCTTAATAGAAATAGTTGTGGGCTAAAAGCAAAATGGCTTAGTTTCTTTTTTTTTTTTTCTTATTTCAATTCTATAGTAATGCAGTCACTAGTCCTTCTTTTCATTTCTGTCTGTTTTATTGTTATTATTATTTGTTGTATGCTTTCTCTATACTTCGTTGATATGAATTGTACGTGTTTGTTTGGCCAAGTTTAAGTCCTTGGAGATGTAAATTGAGGAATCCATAAACAAAGGAATTTTAAAAAATTACCACGATAGAAAAATATAAGAAATAAATTGCGAAAAATAAAACAAGCATTATTCGTATATTAGGAAATGTATCCAAATATAATGAGAGCTATTCTGTGACTTGTAAGTGTAATACTTCTGAAATTAGCTTTTTCCTGGAGTTAAGGCAATGGGCATCAGATAATTTAGGAGTTTAAGCAATTTGTGTTCTTTTTAAGTTTTTATTTATTTCCTTTCCATTCTAAAAACTCCTTTTGGAATAAGTTTTCTTTTGAAAACAATAAATTAAAAATTAAATTCTATAATAATGTCCACCATATGACAGTGTTCCCAACATACTGTTGAGTTATAATTGCACTCCAACAACATTTTTACAGTTTAATGGATTTTGTTGTTTTGCTGCGATTTTAGTTTTTCGTTTTGCTTATTGTATGATACCCACAGCCATTGTTACTATACTGTCTTAATTATTAAGACATTAAAGTGTTGGCCAAAATGATAGTGGCAATACGGCGAAGGTATAATTAAATATAGAAAATTTGCTTGGTGTTTAGATCTGGGCTGACGTTAATTGAGTTGAATAATTTTATTGAATTGTCAAAAAATCGTTTATCTATTGCCCCTATATCGCTTATGGTAATATTTACGTCCTAGCTAATTTTACGATAATAATGCCACTAAAACTAGCAAACTTTATACGCAAGTACACTTTCCAGCTTTCTATTTACTATCAAAGAAATTGGTACAAGCATATACCTACCTTCCATATATCTTTAACTTTAGAAATTATAAACATAGTTTATCAAAAAAAAATATGTAACAACTTGTAGTATTATTTAACTAAGCTGGTTAGTAAATGTCACTTCAATTGCAGCAAAGACTTGTCTTTCTCCCATATATCCTTTATTTGAAAAATTTAGTTTAGTTCAAAATTACTGGAATAAAATTTCTGATTGATTTGCAAATAATTTTGGAATTGCACAGCTAAACGTTTTAGAGAATTTCAGCTCAATCGTTTGTCTATTGCCTTAATATACTTTATGCTACAATTTAAATCTTAGGCACAATAACGATACTAATGCACATATAATTACACTTCCAAGTCTTCTGCTTTCACTCAAAGATCTCGGTGCAATCCTATGCCCACCTTACATATATCTTTAACCTTAGAAATTATAGCTTTTCGCAATTATTAACATTATTTATCTATAAAAAAAACATGTAACAATTTGAAGTATTGCTTAATTAAGCTCTTTAGCAAATTTCAGTTCAATTGAAGCAAGAAATTGTCTTCCTCCTATATATCCTTTTTTTAAAAAAATTAATTTTGCTAAACAATTTTTTGTTGTGCAGTTAAACATTTAAGATAATTTCAGCTCGACAAATACAAGGACTTGTCTATTCTATCTTAAATCCTTTAATTAAAAATAAAACTAAATTTTGTTAAAACTTATGCAAAGAAAACTATTAATTATTTCCAAAATGAATGCGGTCAAGCAATGTGTTAATTTTTTTTTTTGTAATTTGTGTAAGGACATGACCATTTTGCCATATCCTTAAATTCAAAACTTTTTTCCTACTACGTTTCAGATCAGAATGCAGCGATCCGAAAGTAACTTTTTCTAAATAAACTATACATCAAATTTTATAAAAGTAAATATAAGGATAAAGGCCCTATGCTCGTTACAAGCATAAATTCCAAAGTTAAGCGATATGTCAAATTGCTTATGAGTTCTTAGCAGGACATGCCCAACTATCATATTTACTAAATCTTTAACTTAACAATAAAAAAAATTATAATTATTAACATGAATTCTAAGGTAAAGCAATATGTTAAACTTTGTATGAGTTTTTAACAGGACATGTCCACATATATACATATGCTTAATCTTAGATTTTTGTTTCTTCTGTTAATAATAGCCCAAATAGGGTAAAAATTGGTAATTATATCCAGAATTATGGAGTGGAATTGTCTAACAAATTTTGCGCCAGCAGGTATAAAGATATGTTTTCCGCCCATATATCCTTTATTTTAGATATAAAATTTTGATAACAATTTTGATCAAATCGCAGTGGAAACTTAGAGGTTTTTATAGAACTTTGCATTTGAGACTTGACCTTAACTAGGGCAGACGTAATTCTCATATATCCTTGATTTTAATATTAAAAATTCTGCTGAAAAACAATTGAAAATTTTCTGCAAAGAATTCTTTTTATTTATTTTTTCTTTTTAAGCTTTGTGATGATTTTAGAATATTTTCAGATATGTCCATAAATGAGAATCTCTGATATGCAATTTAAACGTTATTTCTATCTTCTGCTGAGGAAAATGCTCAGCTGCATGTAATTTTTTTCTGATATATATAGTTTTTTTTCTATTCTTTTCTATGATGGGAAATCTGTCTGCTCTTCCGTCAGCTTGTCTTAGCAGTTTTTGTATGAATGAAGTTCTTTTGTAAATGTAATTCATTATGTGTTAGAGTATGTTTGGCTTTATTATTATCTATTTGCTTCTTTCCAATTTTTTTTTCTTCTTGTAAATATTATTTCTGTTTATTGTTTTTACAAGACAAAGAAACACTAATTTTACATACAAATATACATTCGTATGCCTCTTATACCCGGTAGTTCCTGGAATATAGAACACAGACTGGATAGTATAGGTTCGAGTGCTACCAAAGGGTAGTACAACGCCATACTCAGTTAGGGTGTCAATTTTTTTTTTAGATTATATTTGTATTGTTACGCAAAAATATTCGAACAAACATTTTAAATGCAAATCTATATATATAACATATACATAAAACAGGATGTGTGTATGTATCTACATATGTAACGTATGGTCTAAAAAAAATGGATGGGCCGATTTTGATGAAATTTTCAGGGAATCTTCAAAATATTCAGGCGACTGACACTGTGAAGTCTGATTTTTTTATTTTCGGTCTGCGGGCGGAGGGGCGTGGCAAAATCCAATTTTTATATTGCACCACCAATGCCATATATTATATATATATTTTTTTTGCGGAGAGTGGAGGGGTAGCGAAGCACACCGGGTTAAGCTAGTGTTTTCATAAAAAGCTAAGGAAGTAAAGACACATGCGTATGCACATACAAGCAGGCAATTAAATAAACCAAGGTTGGCAAACGGTATCGTAAAAATACCGATACCGATTCAATTACCGCTAAAATTAGATACCGGTATCGTTACCGATACCGAAATCCATTTCGGTTAGAAAATACCGGTATCCAGACTACCGTTTACGTCTATACCGGTACGTACCGGTATACCGATTCCGGCCAAAAAATAAATGATAGTTTCCAAATTTTTATTATGTATTACAACCTTTTTCACCATGAGACAACTGCTTTTTATCAGTTATATTTTGGTTTTTATTTCGACCATTGTGTTCGTTTTGCTGTACTATTCCAGACGCCAACCAATCCCATTTGTCAACCAATATTATTGCCATGTTCATAAAACATAGAATCTCAAGAAAAAATACCAAGGCCAAAACTAAAAATATTTAAAATGTTTTGTAATGGATGCTATGGTTTCAAAAAATATAGCATAGATAAGAACCTTTGTTTTTCTAGCATTTATTCGAAGTCAACTAAAATTATTTGTTATTCAGAATACCAAAAAACAGTTGTTTAAAAGTTAAGTTGCTGCAGTTTCAATCCAACTTAGTTGAGCTGTAAACCATAATATGGGCAAAAATATATTTCAATTGACTTTCTTTCTTTGGTGTTGGTCTTGTTTATACACTTCACCGTAATATATAAGGTTGGTATAGAAAAAACTTTTAAACTTTTATATTTGAAGTTAAAGATTCCTCTCTTGAGGTGAAGAAAAGTACTTTTTTGTACCAATTTTGTAGCTCGTTTCTATATTTTTCGCATCGTAAAATTTTCCGCATGAAACGAGGGAAACGTAACAAAAACATTGTAAATTGTTGAAACTTGAAATTGAAACAAAAAATGGATTTTCTCACATAAGTGGTTCTGTATATTTACTTTGCGAGAACTATTCGTCATTTGAATAAATTTCCAGCAATTATTGAAAGGATGTGATATTTTGTGAAAACTTTCTCGCAAGAACTGTCAAAACAACTCGCATTTTGAATTGGTGCGAGAACAACCAAATGTGAACAAAAACATATGAATTTTTGAATTTGTGTGTAAAAATATGAAAAATAATTTAGTCGAAAAGATACATATGCAAAGAATTGTTGAACTAAAATAATTATTAACGATTCGATATGATAATGTTTATTTAGAATTTATTTTGTATTATATTCTTATGTAGAGACAATTGATAGAAAAAACTTATTTCAAGCATTTTACATTCACTTTATATTCATTTTCATTATATTATTTTCGTTTTCTTGTAAATTATTTAATTTTTTTGTTATTAAATAATATTTTTGTTACATTTTGTTTTCATTTGACACTTGATTACTGGAAATATTCCAGTGAAAACAGATTCAGTGTTGTCTGTTTTCGCATTCAAATACAGAAACACTTTTTTCTCACAAATCGAGAAGCGATGGAATTTTGTGTTTCACACTTCATGTGAGAAATTTTGATATGCGAGAAATACAGAAATGAGCTACTGTGTTGATATAATGGGTGTTTTTTATTGAGGTATAGAACTTTAAGTTGGCATCACTTTTTTAACTGGCGGCCATTTTGTCAGCTGTCAAGTGATTAATATTTAGTTTGGTTTGCCATTTCATCATGAACAGGTTGACAAAAGAACAACGCTTGCAAATCGTGCAAATTTATTTCGAAAATAATGGTTCAGTTCGCGAAGTTTACCGCAAGCTCCGTCCATTTTATAGTCGACATAATCGTCCATCAGAGCAATTAATTCGGTTAACCATGGATCGTTTTCGCACTACGTTTACTCTATGTGATAATACGCATCCGCAGAGACGTCGAACAGTGCGCACCGAAGAAACAATTGCCGCTGTAGAGCAAAGTGTTGAAGAGGACCCGAATGAATCGATTCGCCACCGTGCACAGCAATTGGAGCTTTGTCCATCAACTTTATGGAAGATTTTGAAGATTTTGAATGTGGATGAGTTGTGGTTCCAACAAGACGGCGCTACATGCCACACAGCGCACGTCACAATCGATTTATTGAAGGAAACATTCGATGAGCGCATAATTTCGCGGAATGGACCTGTCAATTGGCCACCAAGATCGTGTGATTTGACACCATTGGATTATTTTCTTTGGGGATATGTGAAGTCGCTCGTCTACGCCAACAAACCAGAAACGTTAGGGGACTTGGAAGCCAACATTCGTGGCGTTATTGCCAACATACGGCCCCATATGCTCGAAAAAGTGGTTGAAAATTGGACCTGTAGAATTGGCTTTATTCGAGCCAGCCGCGGCGGCCACATGCCCGAAATCATATTTAAACATTAATGGCATAAAATTATCCTTCCAATAAAGCCAAATTGATGGACATTAAAACGATTTTCTTGTGTTTTATTTCAATTCGAAGTTCTGTACCTCTAAAAAAAACACCCTGTACATCTATTAAATTGTACTTTCAGCTTAATACACCGAAATAGAACTCGAAATTCATCATACAGGTAGTTCTTTAACAAAAGGTCTCCTAAAAAATATTTAAAACAGTTCTGCGATTTACTCTTATTCAATTACGTTTTATAAACAAAGTTATAAACAATATAAGTCCAGTACAAAAATATTGCCTAACAACGTGTCCAAAGTAGAAAAGTGTCGAAAAAAATTATATTAGGTGAAAAAATAAAACATATATTTGAAATTTACTGAAACAAGATATATATGCTTCAAAAGGTCTTAGTCTCTTCTTTCTGTATCCGTTTATAAATTTAAAATCGGTTCATATTTAACTTAGTTAGAGGTTGATAAGTATCTACGGGTACGAAAAGCCGGTTTTTTACCCGTAACTGAAGATTTTGGAGGTGTCTGGAATATTTCAAATACAATTTGTATTGTTATACTTAACACTACCTAGCAGAAAAATAGTAACACGTCCCAGGTATTTCGATTTCATAAAAATTTGACACACTGTGTAATATAACAGTATAGACAAAACTTTTATTTTCACTATTTTGTTTACTTAACCAAAATGTATACTTTTTATATGTAAAGTTTGAACTTCAGTCTCCTTGTTTCACTTTTTTAATAAATTATTTTCTAATAATAGTATAAAAACATATAAAGAAACAAATAAGTTTATACGCTTTTATACGAGTACATATGTATGTTAATGTAAAAATACTCCCTTTTTGAAGTAATTTAATAAAAAAAAAGATTTTTTGTTATGTCCAATGCCTGAAATAATAAATTTATCAGTAATATCGGTATACCGGTATTATAAAATCGATAACGGTATGTACCGGTAATACCGATACCGAAATAAAAAAATACCGATACCTCTACCGATACCGAAATTTAAAAAATAATTGTACCGGTATCAATACCGATACCGTTATTTTTTTCGGTTTCCAACCTTGAAGTAAACATAAACAAACTATAGCAACAACAATAATGGAATAGCTTCTGCTTGTTAAGAAGATACACATACATACACACACACACATACATGGTAGTACAGACAAAAATAAAAATAAAGTAAACAACCACCATAAATAGCTTCTTTAATGATGTAGATCAGTGTTAACCAAGCCCCGAACGCACGCACACACGCAGACAAAGATATTATGTGCTTGTGTGCGGTCGCAAACAGAAGCAGAATTATTGAACATTGTTGCTCTGTGTGCTTTTGTGTTCATTACGAAAAAGAAACAAAAAACAAAGCCAAACAAGCGTGCGTGGTGTTGCTTTCACAAAGCTTGAGCAGAGACTGATGTTTTGAAACGAACAAAGTTGTTGTATACATGTGAATTGCCGACCGTGTCTGTGTGAAAAATACGATTATTGACTGCCTCGCGAGGCTATGGAGTGGTTATGACTGATGTAGATATATACGCACATACATAGTTAATACATGGTTAGAGATGTTGCTGAGATAGTCTAGACGTTGCTGTCACATTCTGGAAGCCTTGTGTGAAGTATAAAAATGGCGACGCATCTGCTAGCACTCAGTCTGAAGCTTAGTTGTTTATTGTAAAGAATTGTTCATTAGTGTGAAGAAATAGTAAATCTCATTTGGAAACAGTTGATAGTCGTACAAAAATGTGTAAAAGTATACACTGAGGCATTATTGTTGTACAAACAGTGAGCGTCGATTGAGTGAGTCTTGTGTAAAGAACAACAGAGAGGGCGTAGTGCTTCAAGACCAGCGCAGCCAGTTTTGTGAGACGTGTATGTACAACAGCGGAGTAAACTTCGTGGCAACCAGTTGTTGTAAATCATTTAAGTAATTTAAGTTGTTTGTGTGTATTTAAGCTCTTGATGTTATTAATTTTCGAGTCCACAGAAAAGCCTTTTTAAAGGGTAAAAACGTAGCAATATGTTCGCAAAAGTTGTTCAGCTTTGCCTTAGCTAAAACTTTGCAAAACATTGTTAGCAAAAAGTTAAGAGTCCCTGCAAGTATTCCAAAAAAGGGGAAAAAAATTTTGTTTTAATTTTGCAAAAAAAAAGTTCGCCAAGAAATAGTTTTTTGGCGCAAAATGTTAATGAGATATGTTCGGTAGAGTCTTAGCTACATTATTGCCACATATAGTTTAGCGCTATCAGCAAGTCTAAGTTCACTGTTGGCCAAACACCGATGACACCATATTTTTTAAAGGGGCACTAATTTTCGAAATCTTTGTAGCCCTTAAATAAAAATAAGAAATTATAAAATCTTTATCACTTTAAGCACTTTGAATCTGTAATGTTTTTATTTTCGTTCACTTTGACGAACTCGTCGATAAGAATTCGCTGAGTAAATTCGTCGTATGAAGCACAATAACGACAAATTTATTCACCGAATTCTGCTCTCATAATTTATAAAGTTGGTTATTGTGTATGCAAAGAGAGAGAGAAAATTGTTTTTTCGTCGTTCGTCGGCGTACAAAACAGAAATAAACCTATCTCAGAGTTCGTCACACACGACGAATTTCATTCTACGGTGGTGTTGTGTTCATTTTCATATGCGCAAATGTGTTCTATTTTTTATGACAAAAGTTCGCACCTAAACATTCGTCGTTCGTCTCAGTTGTGTTTCTAGCTTAATCGTTGTCGTCTGTAAAAAAATCGCACGTTTTTAGAAAATTAACTTCGATAATAGAAACATTTTTCAGATTTTTTTGGAATTTTTCTATTTTTTAATGTCTGAAAGAAAATTATCTTATATGATTTTAAACACTTAACACCATTATTAATATTCACCCCTATCCTGAACAGTGTTTCCCTCGAAAGATTTTCCCTTTTCCCCAAATTGTAATCGTGAATAATTTTTCCCCTGAAATGCGTTCGTTGCCTTTCTTAATTCCCCTTATTGTGAATAATATTTTTTCACATGGATTTTTTCACTTTTCCCTTGGTTTTGTTCACTTTATTTTTGCATGCGAACTGAATTAATACACTGCGTAATTTCAATATTATACTTGCAATTATATGTAAAAAGTTGTAAATAATTATTTTTAGGACAAGATCAATAAATAATGTCCACGATTAATAACAATAATTCCTTACAACACCTTTTTTCATTGAACATGAATCTCTTTGGTTCACATGCAGTAAATTTTATGGCTGTGGTATACTAAAGAATTTTTTGCACGGCACGGCACGGCTTTTCTGTGTATTCTGTAACACAACTTTACACTCAATAACACTTAATTTGAAACCCAAAATATGTGTATTTCTTATTATTAAACTTAATTTGTTTGATTTTCAATTAATGTTTAAACTTTACAAGTCTTCTTCCCATTTTTCACATTCACTACGCATTGATAGTGGGAACAAACGTTCCCATGAAATTCACGATTGCAAATTTCCCTTCATGGCGAATGAAAATTTCATGGGCTCAAAAATTTCACATTTTATTCACGAGTATGGGGTGATTAATTCGATTCAACTTACAGAACAGGTCCGATAATAAAAACCCATTAACAAGTCAGCTATTCACAGTGTGTGTTTGAATCACGTGATTTTTCAAATTACCATCATTTTCACAACAGGCCCGATAATCGTCTTGTCAATTAACTTAGAATTTGTTTTTGCTAAAAATTTCCTTTCACAGCATTGTTATAGTTTATGTTGTAGTGTGCTTTTTAAAAAGTCAATATCAGATCGGAATTCATCACTCCTTTCCAAAACAATCGTTTTGAAATTGTTTTGGAAACGATATTTTTGCATCACATACCTGAATGTATAATACAAACTCATCCCAAAAGCGTATTTTTTTAAAGTAAACTGATGTGAGTTATGAATATGCCTTGATTCCAATTCGTTTTCTTTAGAAAGGGAAGTAACACTCAGGCAATGAATATGCCTGCCAACATCCATATGTATGTGTGTTACCTTGTTTTGGAAAGGAATAGTGCAGAGAGCACGTTTCGTTAAGTATTAAGTTATTAAACTTAAATCGTTTGACAACTCTGACATTTCGAGTTTTGTTAATTTTTATAGTGTCGTTACAGCGCCTCCAGTGTTAAGTAGCTGTAGCAGTGCTTTCAAGCTGTGTATTCATTTTATTACTTCTTTCACTTCGCCGACGATTCGTTGCTACAAATATCTATAGTCAGGGATTGAACTAGGATTCTCGAATAACGTCACTTGCTTAGTATTCATTGCGCTAACTACTTTTAAAATTTTTTCGATAAATATTTTTTTTTTACTTTTAAAACAGATGTGTGAATATTTTCCTTGAAAAATAATCAAAAGTTCAAAGCATCTTAATACTAAAGGGTATCATCTTGTTTTTTTTTAGTATGTATGTATGTATGTTTTCTGTTGTTCTGCTTTTAATATATTTTATGTTTACTTCCTTTAATTATTTTTATTTTCTTTTGCCATTTTGTGTTGCTCTTAAAATTTTTTGCTGTAGAGTTATGAATTTTTATGTAGTAGAAACAATTTATGATGTTTGTTGTGTAATTTTATTTTATTTCAGCAGCATGGGAATTAATTTGCTTCATTGTTGGAATAGACATACATACATACATGTTGAGGCTTTGTTGCAGTAGTGTTATAACTCCAAAAAATTGGAATTTTTAATTAATATGAGAGAACTAGTCTCACATTGTTTTTTAGATTGTTTAATATTTTCATACAAATATCTAGCAAACTCATCTCTTGAGAGAAAAATAATATTTTTGTTTACCTTTAAATTGTTAGTGAATTCAAAACTTTAAATTCGTTTTCTGTAAAACTATTTTTTTCAGTTATGACTTTCTTGCACCAAAGGCTTGCTATGTATGTATGTATGTGCTTTTTATTTGTGTGTGTATGTGTGCTTCTGTGCGTATCTTGCTGCAGCAACACAAAGTCTTGAGTAAATTCCTTATTGTTAGCAAAGTGCGAATACTTTTCATATTGGAATAGAGAGTAAAAGACAAAGATTGTTATTAAGTTGTTCCTAATATTTGTTAGTAATTTAATACAGCAGTTCTGAAACTTTGAAAATTTTAGCACTTAGTATTAGAAAAGTAATACGAGTAAGAAACTTTTAGCAAATATGGTATAAGTTTAATTAAAAAAATAAATGACGAGAAAGTGGCAGTGTTCGCTATTCTGTATATAAAACTGGCATTTTCAGGCGACTTCGTTCGCATACGGAAAAAAACTGAGTAGACTTCAAACTGTATTTATACCAATCTTATCAAAAGCAGAAAAAATACAGAACAAATTTTTACTGTTTTACCCTGTTCCGCGCAGCGTTCTTACTTTTAATGGTATCTTCTCCAGAGAATACAAAACAAAACAAAAACAGAATGGAGGAATTGATCCAGCTGTTCAAGCGTGCTGCTGTGACAAAGAAAAAGGGATTCATTTATATAAATATATAGATTATCTTGCCATAGAAATTCAATCTGCTAACAAAGTTTACTCAGAATCTTTGTGGCGATTCTCAGGAATTTTAATACTTGAATTGAAATAAATTAGCTTATGAGAAAAACAACAGTGCACACTTTTGTAAAGCAATCTCTGGCAAAACTCAGTTAATAAGTCCGTCAATGAGTTCATGACTTTTTGAGTTTCCTGTCGTTATTGGGATCCAGGCGTTATAAGCCACTAGGACTACCTTCAGAAATGGAGAATACTATGACAACTTATTGAGTCGATTTAATGAGGTTTTGCAAAAAAAAATATCGCTTTTTTCCACCAGGATAATGCAAGGGTTTAATACATGTGCGGTTTCCATGGCAAAAATCGATGAATTAGACTATGATTCGCTCCCTTATTCGCCACATTCTCTGGTCTTAGCCCCGAGTGACTGTTTCTTGTTCCCAAACACAAAATAGAATGGCTCGGAGGAATGAGATTTGAGTTTAACGATCAAATCATCTCTGAAACAAATAAGTATTTTGATTACCTTGACAAATCTTTTTTTTTTCTTTTTTGGAAACAATAAAAAAATTGGAGAAACATCAGGCATATTCATAGCCATCCTGCGTTGAATTTTCGGCGAATTAAAATAACAAATAGAAAGCTGGATCCTCAAGGCCAAGGAACTAGTGACCAGGAATGTACCTGAATGTGAGAAGGTAACAGCTACTTTGACAGCCAGGCAGCGCTAAAAGCTTTGAAGGGACACAATGTCAAATCGAAACTGGTTAGTGACTGTAGGATAGCCCTCAACTTGCTTATGGGCAAATACAGTGTCAGACTATAAATGGTTCCTCGCCACAGCAGTGTTGAGGTAAATAAAATTACCGAATGTGTGACAGATCGGTCAAATTGCCGATAGGTCATTACTACAGGGAACTCAGTAATTGTATAGAGAGTAGGACCAACAGTTCAAGGCGAAGTAGGGAGGATTGTAGAGTCTCAAAAGCAATATGACCATAACTTCACTCAGGAAGATCCACACTGCTACTGGATATGAATAGGAAGTCGATGCGAATCGTGATAGGCGCGTGGACTTGTCACTGTTCGGTTAGAGCAAAAACCAGTATTTGGGAAACCGGCACTCCAGATTTCTGTAGGATGTGCGGGGATGAAGAGGAACCAGAAACCATTGAACATATTATCTGCCACTGCCCGAACATGTAACGTCATAGGCTTAGATGGCTGAGCAGATGCTTCCATAAGAGCACTACTTATATATGTACATGTAAATTCTAGGATACCAGGGATTCATCATGGGAATTCAGTTGCTTAATGACGGATAATAGGGGCACTTCTGGGTAGAAATGGCGTGTAAATATTACTTTTAACGGGCAATGGAAGGGAATTACAATGGACCCAACTGGGTCTCCGAGTGGAGCTGCGTTATAACGCACAACCCTTCATAATATAACCTAACCTAAAATAATAAATAAAATGGCTATGTTGCAACGATGATAGAAAAATTAATAGAAACTCAAAATAAAAAAGTTGTAAAACGATTGAGACTTACTCCTGCTCTCCTCACTAACCCCTTCGCAGAGAAGGTAGTAAACACAAATATGTGGATATTCTGGTAGAAATATCAATTGTCTGAGGGTAATTTCCCTTAAAGAAAAATAAAATAAACTAAAAACACTGCAAAACCTTATAACTTACCTGCTGGTTTTTACTGTCCAGCATTAAGTCAAATTATAATATTGTCCAGATATGTTATGTCCTAAGGATTCAGACCAAAAAACCTAAGGAAATATATAGAGGAAATTAGGTTCCTAATCCGACTAAGTTCGACATATTTTTACGGTTCTCTATTAACTACTTTCCCCCTTATTCCAATGAAGTAATGCTCTGCAATGCTTTATCCGCTTCCCCCTTCATTCCGGAGATTGTAGTGAAGCATTATTGCCGATATGCTTATCTCAAATAGTTTTGTCTTGTTAAATGATCTTATTTAAGAAACTCTGCACTTGCAAGCTGCAGCAACACTTAAACAATTAAGCATTGTAATAATGTTGAGAATTTGTTAAAGAGTTAAATGTCCTGGGTAAGTAAGTACTCTCTAATGTTTATTATTCTTGTATAATTTTCTTTCTTTTCCTCATCTTAACAAAATAATTTGAAACCATATTGCTGGCCAGAATAAACCCAGCAAGATGAAAGAGAGTGAGAGAGAGAGAGAGAGAGAGCCAGAGGGAAAAGGAAATGCAGTTAATGCAAATTGCAGTAAATGCAATGAGAAACTAAATATTTATATTTGGTTGTCCTGAAAGCTGTGTTAACACTATGAACAAACACACACGCAAACACTTTTGTAAAATACGGGTTGTGTGAATTTATTTATTTTACTGCTTACCAGTAAAAAAGAAAATTACGCCAGCAAAATCAAATTCATTGTTATATAGCTTTTCTTTCTTTTTTTTTAAATAAAAGAACTGAGTAAAGTGAGACAACAATGCTGTGCCCAAATTCATTGGTCTTAAATAATTCCTGGCCAATTTGAAAACCAGCATTAATTTTAATGTAAATCTAAAGCAAAGAAAAGCCATTAGTTAAGAAAATTTGCCGTAGTTGCAGTAGTGGAAGGTGTATACATACAAAAAGTGTATTTTATGCTATTGTACAAGTCATTTCTATTAGAATATTTATAATTTGTCTTTTCCTACTGCTGCCGGCAAGACCGGCAGCCAGCCAGCCATTCAGCCATCCAGTCAGAATTCATTAATATTCCACGTATTCGTTGTCTCTATTCTTTGTAGTTGTTTGTGCAAAAGGACAGTGTACTATTTATTTTCAAAAACCATTATTGCTGCTGGTATTTGCTTAAGAGATTTCTTTAAAATTCTTTTGAAAAAATAAAAATACTTTAAGGACACAAAAAAAAGTAAGAAAGGAAAAAGGTTGAAAACCCATAATACTTTGTTATAACGCCTGCAAAAACATGAAAATGATTGTAAGGTATTCATGCCAAAAGAGGGATGTTCACAGCAGTTGTTTGTAATCTTTGGCTGTAAGAAGAGCATTTCTTTAGTAATTCATTTGGTTATAGAAACTCATATTCATTCAACTGATTTTTTGTTTGTTTGGTTTTTCTTATTTAATTTTTTTTTCACAAGAGGAAAGTATGCTAACAAGAAAACGGGGAATGATGTGATGCTTGCACTCATAATAATTCTAACAGAAAGAAAGAGGAAGAAATCAGCTGTTTTGTTTTGCCAATCTTTTATTTTACCCGGAATAGGGAAAAAAACTCCTAGGGAATTGTTATTCCGAATATACTTTAGTATAGTTTTCTTATACTTTCTCAATAAGCTGACTTTAAATATTGTAAAAGTGAGAAATATTGCACTTGAAAGATATTGAAAAAAAAATCAGTAAAGTGCGTGTTTGACTCGCACACGAAGGGTTCCGTAAGGACACTATATATGAATTTTAGCCTATATAATCGAATATCTTACCTAATGTAGAAATTGCTTAAACATTTCTTATTTGTTCGTGTTTTGGCGATTTATTTTAGTTTGAGAAATTTTTAGGTTGGCACTTCATTTCGTTCTTGTGATTTTTAGGGTTTCGTACACCAAAGGTGAGAAGAAACCCTATTGTTTTCGCTACGCTGTCCGTCTGTCCGTCCGCCTGTCACAGGGTATTTTCTCGAGAACCGTAAGAGCTACGGGCCTGAAATTTGGACACAGTGTGTAGACCTTTGGCCGCTACAACAACAAATACATGAGAGTTGAAAATTAAAGCGTGTGCCAAAACGAGCAACGAAAAATGTTAAAATCCCATGTAATATACATACAATTGTATGTATATGCACTTGAAATTTGTAAAGTTAGTGTATTTTTATACAGACTACAACAATTAACACTAAAATTTAAAAAATTTTAATTAGAGGGTGTACCATCAGTTAATGTAATTTTGACTATGTGATTTTGAAAACTTGCTGTATATTGGAAACCGTAAGAGCAAACTTCTTGAAATGTTCAAAAACGTTAAAACAAAAAATCCCAAAACTATAAAATCACTAAACCGAAAAAAATCGCCAAAACAAACAAAAAATCGCCAAAACAAAAAGAAACACCAAATTACAAAAAAATTCTAAAACGAAAATAGATCGGGAAAAACCGGAAAAATCGCCAAAATTTAAAAATCGCCAAAATAAAAAAATCGCCAAAATGAAAAAATCGCCAAAATAAAAAAAATCGCCAAAATGAAAAAATCGCCAAGATGAAAAAAAAATCGTCAAAATTAAAAAAAATCGCCAAAATTCAAAAAATTGCCAAAACGGGGAAAAAAGCGAAAAATAAAAAAAAAAAATTATTTCAGCTGAAAAAAAGTCAAAAACTTAAACAACACTGCATTAAAAAAATGCTCAAAGCCCAACGTACGGAACCCTTCGTGCGCGAGTCAAAGTCGCACTTTACTGAATTTTTTCGGTTTTTTGACGATTTTTTTTTTAGGTTTCGTTTTTTTCGTGTTGTACGATTTCTTAGGTTTTCAGCGATTTATTTCAGTTTCAGCGATTTTTGTAGGTGTGGTGTTTTTTTGTTTCGGGGATTTTTTTAATTTTAGTTTTCTTCGTTTTTGGCTATTTTGTAGGGTTTTGGCGATTTGTTTTAGTTTTAGCGATTTTTAGTTGTTTGACGATTTTTTTAGTGTTTGGCGATTTATTTAAGTTTTAGTGAGTTTTTAGGTTTGGTGCTTTTGTTCGTTTGATGATTTATTCGGTTGTTGGCTATTTTTTTTTGGCTTTTGGCGATTTTATAGGTTCGGCGATTTGTTTCGGAGCTTTTTATTTTGGGATTTTTTAGTTTTAGTGGTTTTGGAAATTTCAATAGTTTCTCTCTTACGGTTTCCAAGATACAGCAAGCCGTCAAAATTAGCAAAAGTTACATTAACTGATATAATACCCTTTAATTTTGATTTCTAATTTCAGTGGTAATTGGTGTAGTCTGCATAAAAATACACTAAATTTAAAAATTTCAAGTGTCTATACTATATGTATATAATAGTCTGTATATTACATTAGGATTTCAAAATTTTTCTTTGCTCGCTTTAGAACACCCTTTAATTTTTAACTGTCATATAGTTGTTGTAGCGGCCAAAGTTTAACATATTCCATGAAAATTGCAGGTCCGTAGCTATTTTCTAGCAAATAGCCTGTGACGGACAAAAGGGCAGACGGACATCTTAGCGAAAACATTAGGGTTCCTTTCATCTTTAGTGTAAGGAACCATAAAAATAATGTCTACGATTTTTTTTACCATACCGACATAAAAGATGGTGAATAGAGGACATGTTTCACTTGAAACTCGGAAACCCAGTTCGGTCCATTGCGATTTATTGTAATGTTTTGATGTAATTGTGAACTTGGGCAAAAACAAAAACCTTGAATTATCATTTATGCCACTTTTCTAATAGATAAACACAAATCATCTACACTTACGCCTCCGATAAACACGATCATATTCAATTGTTAGTGTATTTTAAGAATCCATGATGTTAGAGCAACAAGATATAGGCAACCAGAAAGATTAGATTTCACTCCAAGTGTAGCAGGACTTAACAGAAATCACAATCCTGTCAGATATCACAATATGATCAAACTGGCTTTCAAGTTAGTCACTCTCTAAAGGGCAGACAGTACAACCTTCACACAGATAGTAAAGTTTTGTTACCAAAAGACTTACTTGGGCATACTTCCCTCTTATCAGTTACTTAGCCAGCCATAAAAAAGGGGGACTTTTGATGATAATCTTTGACTGAATAGTGTGGTCTCTACAAACAGAAAAAATAGACATACATATATTTATACTATTTCTAAAGTCTTTTTTCATCGTCACTTAGGGTTGCTTTGTGAGTCAGAGTTTTAATAAATGTATGTCTGAATATGAGGATGTACGTGTTGGCGAATGCGTTTCCGCATTCATTACGCTTTGTATACGTATGCGGTAAAAGTTTTTGAATAGAATCTCTCTAATTTCTAAAAAATAAAGCGCAAAGCCGCTACAAAAAGAAGAAACAAACAAAAAATACAAAGTAAAGAAAAACATTCAATTACAACTCCATGCGGTCGATTTGAGCTGTTCATTTCGTGCGAGAGCTAAAAATAAATCTTTACAGCGTGTCACAACTTTACCCTTAAGTTTTCAAAAACCCTTTTTATACGATACCTACAACAAAAATAAGTTTCGCCACATTCTCACAAATAAAATGCTGTCTGTAACTTTTAATGTTTGCTAGCCAGCTTATTTAATGGAAGAAAAAAAACTGTTTCAAGCCAAGAAAATATCGTTCATTCCTTTACAAAGCATTTTGCTGACTCAGGATTTGGGTATCATTTATTTTAATTCACTTTAACTTGTATTTAAAGAACATTATTTATTTGCACGTGAAATACCCACATTTCCACACACATTATTGGCAAAAGAAAATTATCCTGGACAAATCCTCGCACATCCAATTGGAGGGGAACAAATAAACCAAAATACCATTCACTCATTCAACTTTTTCTTGTTATTGAATCATTCAATCTTCTCTCATTCGTTTATTTGTACCCTTGTCGATGAATGGGAAAAGCCAACGAAAACTTTTTCCTTTAGATTTAATTTTAGTTTATTTTAAGTGGGTGCATGGGTCGATGTCTGCCAGAGTAGTTCGAGGATATTTTTGGTTGTATTGCGACTGAATTGAAAGTTCATTTTATTTTTGTTGTTGATATTTTTCAATTGAGGTTGAAAGTTTTTTGTGTGTTTTATTTTTGTTTATAAAACAATTTCCAAATTATTGTATCAACGGGAGCAGCAAATTGAATTTAAACTGAGAGATTTTAAATAAATGAATTTGAGACAATAATTTAAAGGTTTTGCTTAAGAGTTAAATAACTTTAATGAAATTTCTCTAAAAAAAAACAAAAAAATACGAGGTTAGAATCACTAATTCTTACAGAATGGACCAAGATACACACCTTTAAAGAACGTTCTTTAAAGGTGTGTATCTTGATCTTATAAATAAAAGGGGCTTGAAGCCTCTTCCTTTTTATTAAAATAAATTCAGACTTTTCAAAACACCGATGAAGGTGCATTTTTCTGGTTTCCTCTACCAACCTTGCATTTAAGGTACAAAATATGTCTTAAGGGAAAGATTTTTGCGAAGTATTTCAATCCTCCAACTCTTCTATAAATAGAAAGTGGGCAAAAACTATCCTCAAACAGGGATACAATGCACGCCAAAAAAATTTCGTAAATTTATTTAACCAATTTCAATTGTTAAGCTTACAAATTATTTGCTTAGCTGAAGTAGCTAACTTGAAGGGGTCGCTCTGAACTTAAGTAGCTAGTGCGTCAAATACAAAGCAAATTACTATGTTCGAGAGCCCGAGTTCAAACCCTGGCCAGAACCAGTCATATCAACATCATAGATTTTTCTGATATGTGTTAGTGTCTATATCCTTCAATAGTCTGTCCGAGCTATCGGAAATAGGACTTAGAAATCTAAGTGTATACATTAGGAGCAGCGGCTGGTATGGCCGTTAGCCTTCCTCTATGGCATGTGTATGTACTAGACCCTCTCCTGTCCCACCTCTCCTCTCCTATACTCTCTCTTATTCTACAGAAACTTTCCATCTATATTCTTCCTATACTCCCAGTCTCCCCCTTATTCTACTACTTTCAACTTACAGGCAGCACAACGGGATCATCGTATTGGAACCAAATTTTCATTCTTCACCAGCAGCCTGCTAACCTAACGTAGTGTCTATGCAAATGTATATCGCAGAACCTCCTGCAACGATATTTGTAGCAATTAATCGTAAGTGAAGTAAAATAACCAATAAAATGGTTACAAGGGTAAAAGTAATACGCCTACTTAACACCAGAGGCTTTGCTACGATGCTATAAAAATTAAAAAAATTAATTCAGCTTTTTTTCTTTTTCTCTATCGTATCTGTCACTTCACCATCTGTACTTCTACTCTCAGGTAACACAAAGGGATCTGTTATTTGGGTACCAGGTGAAATGAAAACTTACTTTCTCTTTTCAGCAACCTGCCATCCTAACCTAACCTAACTAACTTGAAAGTTAATAAATTGATACTTCACATTGTTGTTAGAGAAGAACAAATATTTTAGTTAAAAGAACCACAGAAAATTGTTAAGGCTTATCACCCAAGCAGCAATTTTAAAATTTTTGAAAGCAGCAGCATTCATGAAAAAGCAAGAAAATTTGCTTATTCCACACGAGTTCAAGTCGAGAGATATTAAAATATAATTTTGCCATGGAGAGAAGTAATTTTTGCATCGAATTATTAATTAAAACAAAAACCGGATCCATAACGATAATCTGAAGCGCAAGAGTTTGTATGTGAAGGCCGGCTAACCAACCAAGTAATCGCCAGAATAATGATCTATATTTTTCGCTATCAGAAGTCTCACATCTGTCATTAGCTGCTAAAACTAAGCCAGATCACAGATCACCTATGACAAATACAAATACTTAATTTGAAGTGATAATAGGTGGAAAACCCACCTGGAATATGCGATCAGATAAAGCCGTAATATTAATTAACAACAACGCTAGGCAATGTGTTGGAAGACAGGTTAGGTTAGGTTATACTGAAAAGAGGTGCAGTCAATATTAAACGTATCCATTTTGGATTACACTTACTTTTATAGCATTCAGTGCAATCTTAATAAGAAATATTGGGAAGCTGCCCAATAAAAACCATGAAAATCTATCAAACTTAATCACGTTAGGAACCTAGTCTCCTCAATATAATTTCTTAAGAGTTTTCCAGTCTGAATCACTAAGATATTCCATATCTGGTATGTTTTCCAGATGGAAGATTAGTCTTCTGATTTGACTGAATGCTGGAGAGTGACACAAAAGTGTTCGAGAACCGGTTATAAACTAGAAAGTAGTACTTGGGAAATTTTTTCTCACCTAGCTTGTAGTCCAGACCTTGCCTCATCGAACTATTGTTTTTTCCGTTTGATGTAGAACGCTCTCACTAGAACACTATTCATTTTAAAACAGGGTATCAGAACTTGGATTGGCGTGGAATCCAAAAAAATATGCTTTGATTATTCAAATTAATTTTTTACATGTTGCATGATTTGTAGTCGAGTCTTAGCCGCCAGAAAAGCTTGACAGACAAATTTTTTGGACCTCGTTTTTACTGACGAAAATCGATTATTTACGATCGCAACCGTTTTGGATTAGAGGAATATGATTAACGATTACGCAGTACATGGCAAAATTCGTCTTGTATGGGTGATGTCCCACTACGGCGCAATAGGTAAAGAGTGTGGAAATGGTCTGACGAATGGTCTGGACAGTAACTTTTATTAAAGCAAATCCTTTTAAGGCAGCCAAGATAGAGTTATGAAACTAGGCAAAGACGGCCCACAGGACACCATCAAATACTCATACTGTGGATAATATAAACAAGGTTGTATAGGGCGACCCGGGTTGTTTTTTTTTAAGAGAAGTAACATTCACGGATTCTTTCTTTAGGAAAGGGATAGTGATAAAGAAGACAGGTGGTGAAGGAATAGATAGAGGAAAGCTTTATTCTTTTTACAACTCTGCTTTTTGCACGTTTTTAATAATGCAGTGTTGCAGTTTTTTTAGTTTTTTGTAGCAATTTTATTGATTATTTTACTTCCCCGATGAATTCTGCTACACAACGAAGGAGGGCGCTCTGTTGTTACATTAGGATTAGTATCTGCTGAAGTCGGTATAGTTCAGTGACCAGTGACTATGCCTTCATCACTTGAACTTTCGTACAACAACTGATACAAAGGGACACTAATGCACATCAGATAAATGCGTGGTGTTGCCATTTTTTTATGACTGTTGGATACAGGGATTGAACCCAGGACCTTCGGTTTTGTAGTCAACGTGCTAACTATTTCAGCCAACGGCACCCTCAAACTAATCAAGCCCGACCTAGGGAAGTTGGCTGGCGTCTTAACGGTGCACTCTAACTTACAAGGGCAGTTGTAAGTTAGAGTGTTTTGAGCCACAGGTAATAATGAATGCATGCAAGGAGGACATCAAGGAAATTGAGCACTTTCTTTGTCATGGTCCAGCTTTCACACAGCCTAGATCACGTTATTTTGGGGATGACACCTTAACGGACATTACCCACCTTAGAAATACCACTGACGTGAGGGTAATGGCTCTTCGCTACAATTTAACCAAACCTAACATAATTTGTCTTATATGAACCTCAAAAAAATTGGAGGAGCTCCACGAACTATCTTAGAACCGTAAACTTTCTTTGATATCTCGAGAGTTTATGTCAAAAGAAAGAGTGGTATTTGGTTAGCATTAAAGAGTACTCTCCAGTCTAATATATTAGATATGACGTCAAAAAATATATCAACAAGTATTGACGTATAAAAATTATCAGAATAATGAATGATTGAATGGTCCCAACATTGCATGTTTTGTATGTTTGGACGAGAGTTCGCAAAAAAATTCGAAGGGTATATTTCTACTGGAATATTTTACCTCTCTCACAGAAGCATTGGCTTATATTGTCGTATTATATGTTATATTGGCTTATATTGAGCTTGACCTTAAAATACTAGTGGAGTAGTAGATGCTATCGATTTGTTATAGTGAATGTTGAGGCTACATGAGACGCTTCAAAACATGTTCGATATGACTGTTCAGCTATAATATACCACAGAATCATATGGGCATACTACAGAATAAAGTTCTTGGGAGGAGGTTTGCTCACTACTAACCTTCTGTCGAGAGGTATTGTCTATATCGGTATACCCTATGGGTCACAGAGATCTTCAAGGCTTTGTACTTTGTGTTTTTCCACTAACAGAGCAAAAAGGTGTAGATTTGTTGAACTCCTGCCGTCAACCTAACCTAACCTAACAAATGTATTAAAACAATTGAGTCCTAACTAATGAAAAAGATTTGGATACAAGTGTATTGAAACTATAGAACATGTGTTGGAAAAAAATCAATCCCGCATTGTTTAGTTGTACAACAATACTTATACTTACAACAAAATTATCTGCTATTTTTACAAAGAGTTTTCGGAACTAACGCCCCACTGTGCGCAGCAGAGGCTTTTTGTAATGGAGTGTCAAATATAATATTTACTTAGGTTTATATTTTGAAAGTTTTTAATACATCTGTAAAAATTATTTGTAGACCCAAACTAAATTTTAAAAGTTATAATTTCTAATGACATACTTTTAATATGATGAAACAAATATATTTCATTTCATTCTTGTTGAGGGAGTTATAGGATTTCAAAAATGTACGAGTATGCAAGCCAGCACGCCTACATTATTTTATCAGCCGTTGTGGATTCACAAAGACATTTTAATAGTTTAATTTTATATGGAAGTCTCTTGTTTTCAGAAAGGACTCACTCATGTGTGAATGGCCACACATATTAGTATATGTTACTTGTAAAATACACATACATGTGTTACATGCACCTACACCTACACATACATACATACATATGTATGTATGCATGTATATGTGGGTTATATTTTTATACACTTCTTCAAATGACTTTTGAAATTGTGTTATTTAAGCTTAAAGGGTTTAATTTTTGTGCAGACTTGTTTTGTATTAAAACCCTTAGAACGCAAACAAATCTAACACAATAAACTAAACTTAAATGATAATGAAATGAAACAGTAATATATGCTACTGAAGTATATGACAAAATTTCCCAAAGGAATTTTCCCAAAACGAAAAGAATAAAATATTTTTACTGACACCATTAGAATAGCAATAGGGACAAAGTATAATGACAATGACACTAACACCACAAGACAATCAAGCAGACCACTTTCCTCTTAAAGAGAAAAACAAATAATTACTCACACACACACACACACACACAAACAAACCTAGTCATAAACTTTTTTTAATGCTTTTACTTTACTTAATATAAACAATAAATTTTTCATCAGTTTTATAATTTTATATTTATATGTATGTATGATTATTACAGAAAATAAAAGAAGGGACAACCCTTTTAAATTTAAAAAAAAAAAATAAAATTGTTTTATACGTCTGTGGTCGGCCCCATTTCTCTTGTGGGATTTCAAAACACAACGACTTTGCAATTTAAAGTTTTTATTTACATATTTCTTTGCTGTTTGCGGCACTTTAATCCTTAAAAGTGTGCCTTTATGTTTTTGTTTTGTTTGTTTGTTGTATGTTTTTTTTATATTAACATTTTAAGAAAAGAACTTTTCTGATCTTCATTTTCTACACCATTTGAGTTTGCAAAGTTTGTTTATCTTTATTTGGTTTTCTTTAGCTTAATGGTTCTTGTAACTTAAATTAGAGCTGGGAATTGAAATTTTATTGTCTGCTTTAGAAAAGAAAAGTGAAGGTTTTAGTTTCATTGTAAATACAATTTTATGAGACATAAAATTTTCAGCAATCGGTTTTGCAAGGGATTTAAATTTGTTAAAAATAATGATTTTAATGAAAATCCCCACACAATTAAAGGATTTGTTTTATAAGAAAGGCGGCCCAAACGTTGCTCATAGCAAAGTTTTAGTTATTGAATTAAATGGAGGAGGAAGCTGTATATTCTTGAACATAATAATTGGGTACCTCTGTGGCTGATGCTATCCTATCAGTCTAGAGGTCGTAGGATCGCTTCCCGCTCTAGCCATAGGGTGTTTTTCTCAGGCAAGCTAATTGCTTCGTGGGTTGTATTTGTTGAAAAAAAAAAACATAGCAACCGGTTTTAAAACTGTTTAAACAATCATACCCGAAACTAAAATTACCCTAATCAGTCTAAAAACGTGTTTTTCAGAAAAACTCCGTACCAAATATAAAAAACCGGTTCCAAACCGAGTAAAAATATCCTATATTTGACGCCGACAATGCAGCTTTCCATTGGTGAAATAATTTTTAAAATCGGATTAGCGGTTTTAGCGTGAAAGTGTAGTAAACAAACAAACTTACTTTCACATATGTATGTATATAATATTAGTAAGGATAAGGAAGGGTTTTCCTGGGGAACATATTTTTGACATTCTGAAAATAGCGTTACATTATGTAAGACAAACTAATCAGCTTAGCAAGGAGACTACTAACCAAGAGTGTCATTATATTCAGTTTAGGGTATGCTACGATAATGAAAGTATCCAATAGTTTCCCTATTGGATACTAAACTATCCTGCAGTAGGATAGTTTTATCCTCTTCTCCTGTTCAACCTTGCCTTAAATTCTATTCTCAGGGAGTTAGATTGTATGATGTTCAAAAGTGTAACATAGCACAGTGGCTGTGTTAGGAAAATACCTAAATACAGTGGCAGAAAGGCTGCAAGCGTGACTGAAAATGAGCAATAAAAGCAAGCTAAGCTTTAATCTGCTGAGAACGGATAATGAGGTCTTAAAGAAAAAGCATAGGTTGCAACCTTTTAGACTTCCATAAATAAATAGAATAGAACTTAAGCTGTCAAACAACGTGAGGTATTTGGTAACTCTTCTTGACTCCAAACTTACTTCGGGATAAAATAAGGCAGTCGTTGCTTTAAATAGGTGTAGGAAGGCTATGGGGAACACATGAGGTATAAACCTTCTTCGACACTAGACTGCTGATAATTCAAACTGGTACCGTTTCGGCCGAAAGATAGGCTTGAAGCTAGATAGGCAGTGTAGAGTAATACAGGCTTTGTTTGTTTTTATAACTCTGCTTTGGAGTCTTTTGCGAAATCTTATAGCATCGTTATAGCGCCTCTGGTGTTATTAATTTAATCCCTTGTAGCCATGTTTGTAGTTATTTTACTTCGCCGATTAGCAACTAATCTACAAATATCGACGAAGGAGGGTGGTGCGATACACATCGGGCCTGATTGTGTAAGGCGTATTTTAAATGGCAATAGATTAAAGAAGACTTCAACAGTTTTTCTTTAATCTATTACCAAATAGTCGTAGTCGTATTTGAAATACGCCTTACACAATCAGGCCCATTAGCGTAGACACTAACGCATATAAGAAAAGTATACGGTATTGATATCGTCCCTACCACGTCAAACTATCCAATATGCAAAATTAGTTTTTTAGATTCGTTACCGTGGTACCTTAATTTCTAGGATATGACACATTTCAAAGCTGAAATTTTCAAAGACGACAGATAACTCAATAAAAAATATTTTAATCCTAACATTTTTAGGAATACGCCGACTTTAAATTCACAACTGACGACTCTTTGAGCTCTGCTGAAAAGTACAAATTTGCATATTGGATAGTTTGACGTGGTAGAGACGATATGACTGGGCCTCGCTAGGTTTTGAACTCTGGCTCTCGAACACCGTTAGTTTCTTTTTAGTTGACGCACTAACTACTTCAGCTAACAGCAACCCTTCGGCTAATTGGCTAAGACACTATAGCATACACAAAAAGGATATTGGTATATGTGCCGACAGTAAATGCCCTATTAAATCTCTTTCAGTTGTACACACATCTATTTAGATTTATGAATGTTGGTTGACTGTCAATGAGATTTCTAGAGGTTCTATCTTAGGTACATAGGTGTACTTCAACTGATATACCGATCAACTAGTGGGTCTTCCATTTAAATCTTGCAAATTAAAAAATATAGCAGACGCTCTTCACAGTTTCATAGACTAGATGGTCAAACGAGGTTAACTGCTCTAATTGGCCTCGATAAGGTCCCAGACTGTCCGCCATCTAGAAAGATCAGCCAAAGGTTTTTTTTTTTATAAACTAGCAACATATTTCAATAGTTTCAATTCTAAATTAGCTACAATTAATAGGTCGTCAAAGAAAACGTTCACTATTTGATATTATTTTTCTACCTGGTGATTAATTTATTTCAAAAAAATCCTCTAAGAAACTTTAGAAACATTTCATGCTCTTGCTATTTTAATTAAAAGCCCTTTACAAACATCAATTTTAATCAGTTACACCAAAATTCATTTAGTGTAAATGCCACAAATTTCATGATTATGGACATTTGCAAATTATTTGAATGTTTATGCGTGTATTTAAACAACTTTTGAAATGCATATTTACAATTTGAATTTCAATCAAACAACAGCGCCATACAAGCAACACCGCCAACAACTTCTACTGCTATTGCTATTGCTAACTTTGCTCCATTGCTGTTAACTCTTTACTACAACAAGTGCATCATTGTGTTTGTAAACGATTTGGTTATTGTAATTGCAAATGACTTAAGCTCCACCAACTGAAAATCAATTAAAATTTACCACAACAGCTATTAACTAGCAAGTAAATAAGTACATACGAATGTATAAATATGCATTTAGTTGCAGCTGCAAAAAAAAGAAGCTGCTTGTACTAAAATACATACATAAGTATTTAGACCTCTCTCTTTAGTTTACGGCAAGGTGAACGATAATACGTGCATAATAGAAAATAAGTTACCTTCAATTATATGTGAGTAGATGTGGTTGGGATGACGCTGGTCAATGCAAAACTAAATGTGGGCGCCCGTGTGGCTCTGCTGGACTTATGCATACAGACAAAGATGTTTGTGTCATGCCTTAGAGTGACTGCTTTGTGGTCATTGTAAAATCAAGCACAATGCAAATATGAATGTGGCAGCTACAGCCACTACGAATATAATAGCCGCCATAATCCAAAAACAAGGGTTAGGAAGGATAATAGACTTCAAAGGAAAACAGAAATAAGACGAGTCTTGCGTAAACATAATTGTACCCTTCTATAAGCTTCTATTCACACCTTATGCATACACGCTTATACATACATGAAAATAAGCAACAAAAGCAAATAATTGTTTCCAATATGAATTTAGAGTTTTGCCTTTGTTATGCAAAATAAGAATAAGGTTTTGCATACGTTTGTGGTATTTCTTTAAATGTGAATATTATTGGTATTGATAGGAAAGTTTTATTTGAAGCACGGAACTGTCAAGCAATGAAGTATATCGTTATCTTTTATGAGCTCCCTTATTTCATTTATTGTTCATAAAACCATAAGAATTTAACCGTGGCATGGACCTTGTATTTAGAGATATCAAAAATGTCTGAGCACTTAAAAACAACTACTTTACTATTTTTAGTAGAAATCGATTGAATAGATATGTTTGAATACATATCAGCGGCAATATGAAATAATAGCTTAAGTTGACTAAAGCAAAGTAGTGTTTTTCGGTAGTGTTGCACTGCGAATTCCAAGTGGAATATAATACAGCATGATAAAGCTAAATTGCCTTAAGTCTAGTTAAGCTACTCTTCCATATTGCCGCAGATATTATTTATATGGGACAGGCATTGCCCCATCACGTAAAAATATATATATTAGAATCTTGCTGTTTTTTTAGATACCTTGTATATGAATATATATTACTCACTCCTAAGCATTATAAACAAGATAATCGCAAAAATTTTCAACAGAAGGCTTTCTGACCCTCTCGAAAAAGCGTTTTTTGTTTGCGAACAGGCTTTTATTCAGAGCTCGTAAATCCTGCGTTGACATACATAAACATCCTCCGCATAATAATTAAGCAATCAGTAGAATGGAGATCCTGACTATATCCTGTCTTAGTCGATTGCGAACACACTCGACACACTTGTCTACACTAGCAAGCTGTCGTATACCTCACCAGAAACTTTGAAATATCTGTAGCTCTCAAGATCACTCAATCTTGCAATAAGAAAAATAGGTGCATAGTAAGTAAGTCATATATACTATTATTTTTGTATATAAGATATGATAGATGTGCAATTTTTTTGTGTCAGAAATAAAGAAAAAAGGGCAAAAATTGCATAAATAAAAATATTTTCCTAATGGCAACACTAGCCGTAATCGTTCTGCCAAGAAGACTCAGCTTAGTGTGTTAGATATATTTGAATCTACAGGATCGGTATACAATCAACCAATACTCATACGTCGACGAAAGGTAAGATGTGTCGAAAACACCGCCGCTGTGATAGTGTGCAGAATAATCGACTCAGAAGAACTCTGCCTTTCGCAGACCGAAACTTGGTGAATTTTATGTCACGAGTTTGGATTGCGCCCATACGAAACTCATTTGAACCAGGAGCGCAAGCTAAACGAACACAGGCATATGCGTGTGTTCCTGAATAGGGTCTAGAGCAGTTGGAAACTGGCCCTAATTTAAAGAAAAATCGTCTTCGACGATAAGGCAAATTTATGGAACGAGTTTCCAATCCTCCGAAAAAGTATCATTTTGACGTGGACTTTGGGGTGACGTCGTTATCGGTCCACCGATCCTTTAAGAACGACGTTGGCCAGGTCATCACCGTCAATGGCGAACGCTGTAGGTAAATGATTACTAACTTATTTTGACCAGAATTGAATGATACGGATACAAAGACATGTGGTTTCAACGTAGTACAAACGGTTTGAGGCCCCGGTCACATCACTTAGAAGTGATCTGAAATGGCCGCCCAGATCGTACGATCCCAGCAAAAATTTCAAAAAAGGTAATCGGGTTTGGAATTAAGCATTTTTGGTGGAAGCTGTTCCCTACTGGATTACCAACTTAATGATTTTAACAAGGCGTGAGAAGTACTTACTTTTTTTATTTAGCAACTTGTTCACGTAATCTATTTAACCTAAAAAAATTATTCTCCTCATTTAGTAACTTGTACATAATTTTTTAAAATTTTAGGTAAGGTGATTAGTAAGGGGGTAATGAAATTTGGTAATCAGAAAAGTAAGTCATTATATGGCAAGTAGTTCTGATGACGATGTGTAATTTTTTGCTGGGATCTTACCCCGTTAGACTTTTTCTTCTCGGGCTGCAAATAAACCTCAAACCAAAGTGGCCCTTATGGCCAATATAACACATGCCGTCGCTCAAATTAGGTCTAATTTTAGATATGCGCTAACCAGGCGCGGTATGATCCATACGTAGTGACAGCGATCGGCCTTTAAAACGAATAGAAATTTTTCAAAATATCTAACACACACATTGAAGAGATTTCATATTAAATAAATAAATCAGTAAACAGTGTCGTCCAAGATTTCATGACAATCAGTTGGGTATGAGTATTTAAAATAGTATTATATTTCTGGATCTGTTAATTTTTTAAAACCCTAATATTAATTAAGAATACAAAATATTTCTTATCTTAATTTCATTCAAATTCGTGCAGGTGCCCTTGCGTGATTGGATTACCTAACATATAGACATGCCAACTTTCCGCATAGCATTCCTATTATTACGTGATAGGATGTCCTTTTTATAGTTTTTTATTTTTTTTTTTTTTGTAGAAAATAGTTCATTTTATACCTTAAAATGTAACATTAATTTCAACATAATGCTATTGTTATTACAAACCGTAATAACTATTGTAAGGCGTAATCTTTTAATCAGAAGAAACTTTTATTATTACAGGCAAACACAATATGCCAAGGCAGGAATAAGGTTTGAAAAAAAATCATTTATTAGAGTATATACAGCAACAAACGAAAACAACTGCAATCAGGCAGGCTGGCAGGCAAGAAATATAATTTAAATAAGCCCCTGCAACAAAACAATCTAAACTTACCACTACAGGTGAGATAATCTTTTTACAATAGACATTTGACCATTTGTTCGTAAGTGCAGAAATATCATATGAACATAAAATTATTTTGGGCTTAAGAGTAAAATCTTGCAGCAAAAATTTTCAATAAATCTATTTATTTATATTAAGAGTCTTATCTCTGACCATTTGCAACTTGGCACTCACACTTACAAGTAAGTGTACGAAACCATTCTATGCTGTTGGCTTTAAATATCATCTCAAATGAAAGGAAGTTTTTATACGATGGTATCAAGAATAATTAATTATTCTTGATTAACTAAAGCGTACTGGTCTTCGATTGAGATCGAAATTCCTTCACCAGTTAACCAATGAATAATCAGAACTGAACTTTGACTCCACATCTAATTTTATCCTGAAATTAATATCCAAGAACTACTAGGCATGTGAATACTTAAGCTTTGTGTATGTGTGCATATGAGTGTGTCTGTGTGTGTATGAGTGTGCACTAATTAAGTTATTGTACCACAAATACAACACAACATTCTTGTGTATAAAATCCATGTTCAGTTAATTGCATATGTGAGAATGATTTTGAGAATGTGTATGTGTGTGTGTACGTGCCAGTGTAATTTAAGAAAGAAACATGTGAAACTGTGGTTCATAAGTGATTAAAATTTATCATCACTTGAGTGTTCAAAAGTTAAAATTTTATAAATTATTTTGATATGTCATTATATGTATTAACTATATGTATCTAAAGATTTTTCAAATTGTTTCTAAAAACAGTGGAAGGCAACATTTGTTTCTAGCTCAGCAGATTGCATGTCGCAGCCAAATTCGAAGGATTTACAAACTTACAAACTGTAAGGAGCTTTAAAAAGGGACAACCCCGGTTTAAAGCTGTCCAGGCTTCTTACAAAAAAATAATTCATGAAGTCCTCTTTCTCTTAGTTAGTGTAACTTTCTTTAATTCGTTCTTGATTAACCATGTTTGGCGGTGACGCTAAATGACGCTCAGTACCCTTACCACTCCTGTCTTCTAGTTTATATTCATTATTTGCTACGAAAGTTATTCACAGCTATTCTTTCAGTAAGTTTTCCGGGTGTATACCGCTGGGAAAAACTTTCTAAATCTTTGCCCTGAATCAGTCAGTGCCTTAGCAGTCCTTCCCACTGGGATATCAGCCGGATGTGATCCAGTTTCAATGTTTTCCTATTCACTCACTTAGGACTAGTGTAACCAGGACAATTAAAGCACTGATTAAATTTATTATTTGCCGTCTTTTGTCATCATGCATTCACATATTACGTAACGCTATTTTCGGAGTTTTGATACCGCCTAAATGGTAGTTTATGTAATATGTGAATAGCCCCTATTGCGCTTTTACTTTCACTACACATCACTTCCTTCCGCTATGTTCGATCGGGCAGTGGATTTATTGGCCACAATCTCCCAAATGTGGTTCTATGTGTATTAATTGTTTTCTGTAAGTATTTAAGCTTGATCATTTTCGTTCTTGGCCTTGCAACTACATTTTGTACTCTTTTTCTCTCCTCTGTTGACTTATCCCCTCCTTTGTCAGCCCTGCTTCGACTTCTCTACTTCTACTTTTCTGTTCTATCTCTTTCTAACTCCTTTGCTTCTGCCTCTGCTACTCTCATCTCCTACTCCTCTGCATATAGCCACAAAGTATACAGAGATGTCACGAGACGGAAGGTAAGGGTATTTATCTGTTTGTCTCGTTCTCTCTCAAATTTTTTCGGCGTTTTTGTTTTGATTCTTCTTTCTAGAGCAATAAAATAACAACACTTTTTATTAACTGTGTTAATTAGTAAGTAAAGGGTGGTTACATTTTAAGGGCCGATGTTGAATGTGAACCACACCTAAACCTCAAGTTTTTTTCTGCATTTCATTTGACATTTCTGAATTTCAGACTAACTCAATTTGAACCATGAAAAGATGCACAATCGAGCAACGCGTTAAAGTTATTCAGGCTTATTATGAACATGGGCGTTCAAATCAAAATGCATATCGTGCACTACTTCTTCTTCAGTGATGTACATTTTCACCTCAGTGAATTCGTCAATAAGCAGAATTGCCGCATTTGGGCGAATGATAATCCAAGAATGTTGTCGAAAAACAAATGCAGCCACAAAGAGTGACTGTTTGGTGCGGTTTATGGTCAGGCAGTTACTGTGAATGGTGTTCGCTATCGTTAGATGATAACGAACTTTTTATGGCCCGAATTGGAAGACATGGATGTGGACGATATGTGGCTACAAGAGGACGGTACACTTGCCACACAGCTAACGAAACAATGTCTCGTTTGCGCGACAAATTCAATGGTCAAGTCATCTCACGTGGTGGCGATGTCAATTGGCCTCCAAGATCATGTGATTTGACACCGTTGGACTTCTTTCTTTGGGGTTATTTGAAAGAAAAGGTGTACGTCGAAATGAAAATAATTTCCTAAATAATTTGTTTTTTTATTCAAAATCAACAAAAATTTAACCACCATTTAGTAATACACTAGAATATCAAATACACTACATTTTTCTCTTTTTTCAACCTGATTGGAGCTTTTTTACCTGTCACTTTCTTCACTTCTGTGTATTTTGTGATAAAGCAGTCGGCTACTTTTTGCCAAGAACGTACGTCTAACGTATATGCCCCTGACTATAGGTCTTTGTTCCTCCTCATTTACTCCTTCGAACTCGCACTGGTATGCCTTGATCCACCTGTAGCCCATCTGCCTATGACATTACTTTGCTGCACCGCTATCCCATTCCCTTTCCCTTGAACAGTTGGAAACTTTCTTTAGAGTTGAGTCAGTTTCATGGGTGAGTCAAGAAGTAAAATGTGTCAAAATTGGGAAGAGACTCCAGAGCGTCCAATGCATCACGAAAAAGTTAACGTTTGGTTTGGATTTTGGACTAGCGGCACCATCGGTCCACTTAATTGTTTGAGAACGAAGTTTCTTCAGGGCATCACTATTAAATTTAAGCGCTATAGTTCGATAATTATCCACTTATTTCAAGCTGAATTGAATAATATAGACACCAACGACATGAAGTTTTTCCAGGGGGCTCACAGTAGGATTTGGTGCCGAAACCCCATTTTTCAACCACTCAATTTCAATAATCGAATGATAAAGTTTTTTAGAGAAATTTTTAAATATGGAATGTGCATCCATGGTTTTGGGAATGTAGTCAATGAAATATAGTCAATGAAATGATATATGAAGAATAAATACAGAATAATTTTTTGCGAAAAAATCAAATTGGATTGCATGGGCTATGCTCGGTGCAACTCCCGGTTAATGTGCAGGTAATGTTTCACAAGAATTGATTGAGTAATATTAAGTTTTAAGGGCGTAACACTGCCTACTTTTATATTTAAATCTCAAAATGATCAAGAAAATTTATTATTATTACTATTCATTGAAGAGTTAACTAGATCCTACGCTCATTTCACTGTTGCTAATGCATATCATCAGAAAACATTTACAAAAAAAAAAAACTTCTCTTTCACAATAACTATTTTCCACTCCACTGTTTGCCTGACATGTGCACATTGTTCACCAGAATTGAAGTTATTGTGATTATAATTCTCTGCTTTTAATTTACTCATAAATTGGAAAACATTATTTTTAATGATTAACTTTGGAAAATATACATATATACACACATAAAAACTTCTTTACATTTCACCTTAATTTATTTAACTATAAATTATTTAACTACAATTCTTGCTAAATTCATGTAAAGAAAATTTTCATTAAACATATTTAAGAAAACCGCAAAATGTTGTAGTTATTTACTCATTTAAATTAATGACATTAAGAATATACAAATTTATTAACAACACCTTAACATTAAGCAAAATAAATACAAACTTATAAAGTTTTGCACCTTAAGAAGAAAGTTTCTTTAAAAGCCTTTAATGCACAAAAACAAATTTTTAACGTTAAATAATAATGTTAAAGATTATGAAAATTTATTGCGGTCACTGGTTACACTAAATTTAAACAGATTAAAATGTTAAGAAACTAATTGAAAGATGCAGCAATTAATTGTGGCTCAATGACTGGGAAGTGTGTAATTGTTAACTTCTTATATATAAAAATATATACATACAATGCAAATTTTAAATTATTTGAATATATTTACATATGTATGTATAAAATTGTATAAAATCCAATACAATAACAAAAAGCTATTTTATTTAATTTTTATTTATTTATTTATTTATTTATTTATTTGTATGTTCAAGTCCCATACAACAAGAATTAATCTTATATTTACAGTACAGGAAAGTAGTATCCATAACTTAATTACGGCAGCAAACATATAAACAGACATTAAGATACAAATTTACAAATTAACAAAATTAATTAATTGCATATATTATAGGAACAATATTTATGATTTTCTAATTTGAGAAGTAATTAAATAAAAATTGCTTAAAGCTAGTTGCGTTGCTATTAAGTTGTTGTGTATGTGGAAGAGTATTCCAGAGACGCGCAGCATGTATATAAAACTGCCATTCAGAAACAAGTAGACGATGTAAAGGAACTATGATCTTTTTCCCCCTAACTGATCTTGCAAACCTTATTTTATCAGTAAGATATCGTGGCATTTCAGAATAAATAATTTTATGAAGAAATAAAAGCACACGTATATTAAGAAGATTGTTGAACGAGATGCCATATAGTTTCGAGGAAAATTGAGAAACATGATCATATCTTTTCAATCCGTATACATACCTAATAATATTGTTGTATAAAACGTTAAGCTTTCTTTTGCTAATTGAGTCACAGCTAGCATAAAGTTCAGAACCGTAGATTAAGCCAGGAACTATATAAGACTTAGCAAGAAGTTGCCTTATATTGAAAGGAGTATAGTGCTGTGATGACCAAAGACATCTCAGCTTTGAGTAACTCTGGCCGACAACTGCGTTAACATGGTTTGACGAGGTAAGGTTGTTATTAAAAATTATTCCAAGATTTTTGGCAGCATTTACAATAGTAATTTTTTCTCTGTTTATTAAGATCTTAACATCGGCAATATTATTAATTGTTTTCTTACGTACTATGATACATTTTGATTTGTGCGGGTTCAAACAGAGTCCATTTGCAGTTGCCCAAAGATAAATTCTATTTAGATCATCATTAAGTCTTGAAATATTATCAGCAACAGAATTGACTGGACTACTCAAATACAACTGAACATCATCAGCATACATATGAATTTTGCAGTGCAAAAGTTGTTTAGGCAAATCATTTGCATATATAGAAAAAAGTAGTGGTCCAAGGATTGACCCTTGAGGCACTCCCCTTGACAAATTTAATGCTGAGGATCGGTGGTTGCTCGCGTAAACAAATTGCCTACGACTAGAGAGATATGATGATAGCAGTCTAGTTGACGTAAAAGAAAAATTAAAGAAATACTGAAGTTTCATGCAAAGCGTACTATGGTCGACCGTGTCAAAGGCCTTAGAATGATCTAGAAGAATCAAAAAATTAATTTTTCCTTCGTCAAGTTCACGTCGTATGTTTTCAGTTACATCCATTAAAGCGGAGACACAGCTATGATTTTGACGAAAACCTGATTGCATATTAGACAACAAATTATTATTTTTTATATAAAGCGACATCTGATTATAAAGAATTTTTTCAAAAGCCTTAGATATAAAGCACAGTATGGCAATTGGCCTGAATTCTGAGTCTTTTTTAGGTATAGGCACTATTTTTGCGTATTTCCATTTCAACGGGAAAGTGCTAGTCATTATAATAGTGTTGTACAAATGTGTGATATATGCCAATCAATTATTGCATACTCTGAGGCTATAATTTCAGGTTAAAGTTTAGATTTAGTTAAAGTTTATGTGTGCGTGTGTGAGTATGTATGTATGCGTATTTATGCAACCATATGTTAGGATTTGAAATATTTAATTAATTTTATGCATATATGGTGTATAACAACAAGAGTTATTTATTTTGTTTGTTTTGTTTTCATAAAAGGGGAGAAAATAAATCTCCCTGGTCAGCCATTTGAACCCTTAAGGTTGTTGGTTAATTTCTTTGTTTATGTTTTTTTTTTTAATTCTATTTGCCTTATCTATGCCACCGATCTGAGCCGCATGTTTGTCTCTTAAATATGCCCTGCAAAAACACATGTAAATAATTTTTTATCTGCAGCAGCAAAAAGCTGGTAAAAATATATAGAAAATGCGTGTTTTGCATATTATTTCTATGTGAAATTTTATATATAAACAACTGTGTTTGTTTGTAAACTTTTTGTCTTTGCTTTAGAATACGTGACTGTTTAAAGCGAATTAATAATGTTTAACTTGTTGTATGTATGTTGCAGATATGTGGTTATTTTACTGTGTCCATTTTCTTTTGTATTTATTTTTTTCAACTAATAAATTATGCATAAATAGAAAAATAAGGTTTTTAAATTACCAACAAAGCAAGCAAATGCTAACAAATACAGATATGGTCAATAACACTGGACTTCAAAAATAAAATGCTTAGGAATATATTTCTTTGGTAAAGGGATGTTTTTAAGTTTCAAAATAAAACGTAACATTATATGCGCTTAGGCAAATATGTATATATTTTAGTCCACTGCACTACGAGAAATTTTACCCTTTTTAGTGACCATAATTAATTACAACCAAACGGTTTGAACGATTTAAAAGATTGTCATTTAATTTAAAAAAGAAAATTTTTTTTATCACTCACGCGCAAGAAGACTTGAGCCTTCGACATTGATTGCCATATCTTTATTTGGAAACTTTTGCTACACTCAATCCTAGTTAGATACACCTTGACTCAATCACACACAAAACACTTGGTTAAATGACAATAAATGTAAATTGTCGTAAAATCTTAAAAAGGGCTATTAAGTTCATTATTCTTTCTATATCAAACCAAAAAAAAAATTTTTCAATCGCGCTCACTAATTCCCACGCTTGACAATTTTTAAACACCCGTTTCAGACCCCTTAAATTTGTTTAAACGCGCATTACAGATACTTTTGTTTTAAGCAGGATTAAAAAAAATATTTCATTATCTAAAAAAATAGGTATAGAGAAAAATTAAAATATTCGAAGTTCGGAAGATAATTGATTGTCCTAGAGAACTAATACACGAATTCACCAAAAAATTTTGTTACACACAAAAAACTACTCACTTTCGAAATTATCTTCAATTTATTAAATTTTAGAATTTATAAACTTTCACTGCTGACACCTTCACCTGAAATTTACATTATATTCACTGCATACAGTCCCTACTTGAAACCGCATGGAAAACATATTATATCGTAACCTTAAGGAAACTTGGCGGAAAAATTTAAACAAATACATTTAATTTGTTATTATTTAGTTATGTTAAAGCGAAAAAAATAAAAATTTGCTATATTGCATTGTTATGAATAAATAAAACAAAGTGTGTGTGAGATATCATCGAAAGTTTTTATTCGTTATGTATAACATTATGCATATATCCGCCGCGACTTGGCTGGGTGACGCGCATCCCAAATGTGCAGTTAAGATTACTTCCACGTGAAATGAATAGGCTCTCAAATCGCTCATGCAGAATGTCCAATGTTATATAAACGCTGGCGCTGTCCTTTTGAAACCACCGTTAATGTTCATCATCCAATTCAGCCGACTCATTTATATCAAACAATTTTATCATTTGGACGTACCACAGTAGAATTTTGGTGTCGAAACCCCAATCTTGTACCACTCAATTCTAAGAATCTAATGAAGAGAAATGTAGAGGAATCTTTAGATATAAAATGTGCACTTATGATTTCTTTGAAAAATTTCATTTAATTTTTGAAAAATTTAAGTAAAGTCTATGCATGGGTGCTAAAAAAATTTCTAATAGTTTCACGCAATTCACTGGTCCATATATGTATGTATAATTTTTTTGACTTTAATATACACATACATTTGGGAAATTTAGGAATGGTATATAAAAAGATATGGTGACATCGTAGACCGTTAAGAGGATATGCTCAAATTTATAAGTCTCGATGAATTAACTTATTTATGATTTTCAATGCAATCCACCCAATAAAATCAACTCAAAGAATACAAAGAAAGCTATAGATTTCTGATAAAACTCATGAAACTTGTCATATTTTTGCAAAAAAGCAAATAGAATTTACTTTTGAGTTCCCCACAATTCCAAAAAAAAAATTCGCAAAATCCCAAAAATGGGATTTTTTCAGTATTTTTATTGTATTCTTCTTATCTTTCTTACCTTGTCATAATAATTTTTTTGATTCCTGCCTTTGAAATTTGAGAAAAAATGCCTTAAAATTTATATTTATAACAAAAATAGGTCTACTTTAAAATTATCTGTTTCCTTCAATAATAAAAATGTTTGATGAAAATTTTCTTTGTAATATTTCTTATAGTATATATTAACTTTTGAATAAGTTAAAAAAATGGGGTTGATAATTTTGCAAAAATTTTGATAATAGCGAAATAATTAACCCGCTTTTTCTGCAAAAAAAAAAACGGCGAAAAAAATACTCTTTTCAAAATTTTAATTTAAATTGCGTATAACTTTTAAATTAATTTTGCTTTTGATACTAAAATTTTTTTTATGTTACAAATTTCGTTCTTAGTACATAATAAGTTTCCTTTTGTAAATCGAACATGATTTCTCCATTAGCAGAACAATGGACCAAGGTTGGCAAAAAAGCTAAAATTTAATTTTTTTTCTCGAATATTTCCTAAACTGCAAGCGAAAACCCATAAATATTGCAGACTTTTCTTAGTTCTTGGATAGAACAAGAAATCCACTTCAAAATCAAAAATATCAGCTTGGCATCGGTTCTAATTTTTCATTAACTTTAGGTTACCCACTTTGGGGCTTTGTTGCTCCGCCCCATTTAAAGAAATATAGTTCAAATCCTGCATGAAACAAAAACAATCGGACGTTTCGTTTAAAAACGGCAGAATTATTTAAATTTTTTTTACAAAATCGTGTGTATCGAGTACTTTAGGCACCAGAAGGCACCGTCGGATCGAGCTAAGAAACTGAGACCGCATTTATGGCAGCAAACCTCATATTTTAGTCATCGCACATATTAAGAATTAAAAACAAATCTCATACAAGCAACGACCAGTCAAATGTATATATATAAATCGAGCGTTATTTTCGATTTTATCATAAGCGACATGTTACACTGTTCTGCACGAAAATTCGCCCTGAGACCGCTTCAATTGATTCTTATGTAAAATGACCTCCTGAAACTGAATATGACCTCCGTTTTGCCCCATCACACATCAGTTTCGGGGTATTACTCCTTCTCCCCACTTTTTATTTACTCAGGTAATTTAAAAATTAAAAATTTATTGAACAATACTTTTTATAAATTTTTCAAAATATTTCGGAACCAAAATCTTCATCTTTACCTTCATTTGGTGCTTGCTTTTGTCTTGTAGTCTAAAGTTGAAGTTTCTCTTACAATAGGCCAGCAGTATACTGCCAACATGCTAGCATTCAACTTTCTGGAAAATCTTTTCTCAAACTAAGCGATGTCTTGATGAAATCGTTACCCTTGTTCATCAGGATCTGCTCCGAAATTTGCAGGAAAAACTTCAGAAATGCAGGAAATGCAGGAAGTGCACTCACACCTGAGAAATGTTACATTCCATAGCCTTATAGGCTGACAGCAACTCCTGAACATGTCACCACTTTTGTTACCCAAAAAGTTCACAGACACATTTTTAAATGCATGCCAAGCTCGTTTTTTTCAGATTCAACTAACTTTGAGTCTTGGAAAAGTTGTCTGACTTGGGATCTTACGAACACTACTTCTTTGACTTTAGTGACACTAAGCTGAGGAAATTTAGTTTTTAAAAATTTAAATCCATTACCTGCCTTGCCCATTGCTTTCACGAACTGCATTATCAAACCGAGTTTTATGTAGAGAGGTGACAAATAAATATTTTCCTTCGGTACTAGTGGATCGTGGGCAACATTTTTGTGGTCAGGAGATAAACTTTCTCGCAGTGGCCAGTTTCGCATAATGTAATGTTTGTCTCAGCCTCGGATGTCACACTCACATAAAGAGAAGAAGATTTTTGTGAATCTGGATAGTAAGCCCATAAGTACAGAAACAACTTTTAAGTCAGCATAAATTTTCCAATTATAATAACGATAACTTAAATACTTTATCAAGGATTCGTTTGATGTTTTCAAAGGTATCTTTCATATCTACAGAATTTGCAACTGGGACTGATGATAACTGATTTCCATTGACCAACAGTACAACTTTCCAATAGTATCTACTTGTCGGAGTCACAAGGTACCTTCAGTTCTATCATTAATTCAATTGAATCAGGACAGAACACTTACTTTTGTCCTCCGAATCAAATAGTTTCAAGGTTGACTCTCTGGTCCTCTGAGAAGAGATTTTTACTCCATTTTCTAGGAGATTCCACTGCTGAAATCGTGACCGAAGCAGCTGAGATTTACTCTTAGACAATTTCAAATCCCTAAAGAGAGCATTCAATTCCGACTGAGTGATGAAATGAGGTAGTCGATGGGTTAAATCAACTTGAAAATCCTCATTATCTTGCACGTTTCATTTGATGGTCCAGGCTGAATCTCAATCTTCGAAATCTGTTTCTGGCTCTAGCTTATAGGTCTTTGGGGGTACTGGAATTGGCAAAGATTCGTTGTGAGGAACTGGTCGTAGAGCTGAAGGAATATTTGAATGTTCAATAGTGTGCTTACTTCTTCCAGAGATCCCGTTGATAGAAGTCATACAACAGTAACAATCCGTGAGATCTCACATGGGCACAGTAAATGAAAACGATTTACGTGTCCCTTTAAGCCATTCAGTTGAGCTACTATAACAAGTAGTGCAGCAAATTTTTGGGAGCCCAATGCTTGTCTTGATCGCCAAGTAGATTTTATAAGCAGTTTTAAGAAGCTGGGAAGGCATAGTTCAATAGTAAAACAAGTTTCTTGCTTAATTTCAATTCACAGTGAAAAAATTACAACAGTTTTACTCAATTTAGACAATATAAGAGCACCGAATCCTCGTGCACAATACCGAGATATTGATTTTACGCTCACTAGAAATAATTTTCAATGGACTGAAGCTAGATAAAAGTGGTAGTGCAGAACTATAGAAAAACTTAACAGCTAAAATAATTTTTTATACATTCTAAATTGAATTAAGGGCCATAAAATCATCGAAATTAGTGTGGGGTGAACCCTCGAAAATGGTGGGTGATGGGGTAAAACGGAGATCATATTTGTTTAGGAGGTCAATTTACATAAGAATCAGCTGAAATGGTGTCAGGGATCCTATATTTTTCCTTTTTTTTTTTTGCAGAACAGAGTTATCGAAAATAGACCTTCTTTTTGAAATTAAATTTTTAGGGGCCTACCCATAGGTAAGAATTATGAAAATGCCAAAACTGTTGATAACTTTTAAGATACGTGCTATAAAATTGTATCGTAAGCGACAATTTACGTACAAAAACATACTTGAATATTTAAAAAAAACTTCTCCTGAAAAATTGAAAATAAGGCTCGATGCGTTGTATGTGTATATTGGAATATCTTGAATATACACTGCAATGCAAACTTGTGCATGAGTGTTTGCTTTTGAGCATGTTTATAATTGTGTTTATCTAACAAAGAGTCCATATGAAGGTATTTGCCAATGGATTTGCATATACTCAATCGTACATCCATGTCTGTCGATATTATCTTTATTTTTTTCCACAAATATTAACAATGGTTTATATTTAATTGAACCTAAACAACAAAACTGTTAAATCATTATAATCATTACGATTATTATTGTTATTGCAATAACAACAACAACAACAACAATTTCTGCAAATAAATATATAAACACGTTAATTTAAATATTTAAATTTTAACCATAATTACATGTTGTTGCTGTTACTACGGTTGTCGTTTGTTGTTGTTATTTGCTGCTTTTCGCTATTTGTTCAATTTATTTATTTATTTATGCAAATTACTTGGGTCATTGTCCACAACAAATTTGTTGCACGATAAAACGTTTATGGGAAAAATAAATAAAATTAACGTTCTTTTATAATTGCTTTCATTATTTTGCTCTGTTTGTTTTTTTAATTTCAATATTTTTAATAACAAAAATAAAACTAAAGGCTGCATGTGAATACATATTTGTTTTGGGGTTAAATTTATATAATTTTAATATTTATTAAACGTTGTCGATATCGTGGGTCAGGCCTTTTGTGAAAAAATTTTACCTCCTGGCAGCTCGGCTTGGTTTAAAATTAAACCAATTCTAGCTGAGAGTTGTTCGTAAAAATTTTTTTCTCTTTTTCAAGAAGAGAAACGTCAAACTACATATAAAATATACATGGTTGAATACTTAAGGTTCACTTTATCCGCTTTGTTTTGTACACTCTCCCAACTTCCCCACACAACATGAAAATTACTTCGAAGAATCTCAAGCAAGTGTTGAAAAGCTGGAATTATCATTGCATATATGTAGTTCCCTTGAACTTTCGTTATGTTTTTAATAATATGGAATTAATTTTTAAGAAAAAATTTAGGTCACTATTTGATGTAACATGTTAATTAAACAGAACTCACTTCAAATACAGTAACAAATTGCAAACCTAAAACTCGCATACAAATGCAAAATTATTACTAAATTCCCAAAAGCTCTGTAGTAAGAAAATGTGTAAAAAAAATTAAATAAAAAAGAAAAATTACTTGGGGACTGGCATATCAAAAATGAAGCTGAAATGCACTTTGCAAAAAGTGCTAAAAAAATTACAGATATAAAAAGAAAATTAAAAACTATAAACTATCTTTTCTAAAATACACAACATTAGAGCTCATGCAGAGAGAGAGTGTGTGTGCGTGTGTGTGTGTGTGTGTATGTGTATGTGTGGGTGTGTGAAGTTCAAAATATGTCCATGCTTAAAACCATAAATGCGTCATGGTTATAGATATATGTATGTATGTATTAACAGGCAAACTAGGATTGTGAGAATCAGCAACAGCCAAGAGCACCAGTCGTATAAACATACACATTTACACATGCATAAAAAACACACACACAGTTCGTATATTCAGTGATGACAACACTAAATAACCGTCAAATAGTTCATACATTCAGTGATGCCAACACTACAAAACAGTACTCGAAAAAGCGCTAAAAAGGCAATGAAAAGTGCTAAAGCGTGTAATTTTCTCCTATTATTTAAGGTTTGTGGTCTCTAGCTACAGGTGGTTTTCGAAAAAGTATGGGCAGAGGTGGCAATTATTCTGTTATTATATACTTTTATTTCATTAATAAACAAATAAAAGGTACTAATTCAGTATTAAATGAAAAATGTGCTTTTTTGTTCTTCAAAAACAGCTAAATCTGGCAAGAAAAGCGCTAAATTGTCCTCTCTGTATATATATATATATATAAGCTATTTCATGTGGGATAACTTTTCTGGGAACGCTCATACATTATTATATGTATATTAACTAGCTGCAAGATTTTTCTTTATGTGCAAATATACATACATACAAAAAATCAGATTTACTGATAATGACTTCGGATTCACTGAATATGGATGAAAAAGATAACTTCTTGCAATGATAACCCTATGTAAAAATCATAGGAAATTATCCAAATTTTCACTACTTCCGGATCACAAGTTCGGGATTATATTAACTTCTTTGGAACCTCTTTTTTTTACTGGGAACTTCAAGACTGTCAAAAAGTTTATTCTAGATTCTAATTGAACGCCTGCGTAAAGTGGTCTTATCTACATAGTAAATTCATCGGCAATGAGAGGGCCTGGGCTGCATCCGCTATGGACGTCCCTAGTGCGGTCTCTCGCCTTTGGCACCATTAAAAGTAATTTCCTCGAGCACTATTTTCAGTAAGCAGAAGGTAGTTGGAATAGTCTGAGTACGTGTACGGTCGCAAAGGAAATGTGATCATCTTTCTATGATAAATGTTCCAAACAAACAGTAAATAAAAAAATTAATAACATCTTCTTTTTTAAGAGAACTAACACTCAGGCAATGAATGCCTACTCTTACTGCCAGTTTATAGAAGCCATGTAAAAATTTTCGCTTGTGTATTTATATTGAAAATAAAAACAAATTTTGAGTGCTTTGTTTTTGTTTTCAATATAAATAGACAAGCGAGAATTTCCATAAACTGGCAGTTATTACTAGGTGGTAGCTTCTTTAGGAAAAGGATAGCAATAGAGAAGACAGGTGGTGAAGGAAGAGTTCTTTTACAACTCTGCTTTTTGCAGGTTTTTTAATAATGCAGTGTTGCAACGCCTCTGGTGCCATTGAGGCGCATTAAATTTTTCGAAGCTGTGTGGTGTGTAGTGGCCATTTTATTGGTTATTTTACTTCGCTGATGATTCTGCTACATAATAACGACGAAGGCACGCTCTTATGTTAAATTAGGATTAGTATCCGTTGAAGCCGGTGCAGTTCAGTGTCCAATTACTACACCTTCATCACTTGAACTTTCGTACAACAACTAATATAAAAGGACACTAATGCACATGAGAAAAATGCGTGGTGCTGTTATTTAATGACTGTCGGAGACCTGGATCGAACCAGGTCTTTCGGTTTTATAGTTAACGTTCTAACTACTTCAGCCAACGCCACCCTCTTGCTGTTGGACACGGTATTTTTGGGTCATTGGGTGATCGGCAGACATGTAGTAGGCTAGCTCTTCCCTATAATATTCTCTGTCACAACTGTCAGGAACCGGATCCTCGCAGGGGGATCTCCTTGGAAATTACGGGTGTGACAATCCTGCAGACCCTAGTTGAGATAAAATAGCTTTTCTTGTGGCATAACTTTGTCTCTTGTGTTAACACCTAATCTTTGGATTAACAGAGTAACGTATGTGCACGTATTTAGAAAAGTACGATGCACCTGGAACTGCCTGAGTTCAAAAGACGATAGACTTGAAACCCTCGAATGGAACTTCGAGGTATAACCAGTGGCTTAATAGTGATGCTAGGGTACGGTACCTGCATCCCGACAATGGATCTACTCCGAGGGCTTAGTGGCTTTCGATGTGTCGGCATAATACATTACTGAAAGCTAGCGGTGGATTCCGTCTAACCGTACGGGGTTAAATAGATGATGGTCACCACAGCAAGTAGGTAGTGGATGGTATTTTGGGGCATGTATTGATCCAACCCCAGTATAAGTAGGGACTTTATGCCGGTAATTATTGAGGAATTCTCCTGGAGAACACGCTGTGGGTTATCATGCGCGTTATCACGGAGAGTCTTGAGTAATGGCTGTGGTTGCTACCAAAATCGCTGAGAGGATAGTCTGGGTTTCCTAGTATAAGTCAATACTTTTGATTGCTGGTGTTGTTGCCATGTAACAGAAGCTATTTTGTATGTGGTCTGGAAGTTTAAATAGCTTAAGTACCTCAGCAAGATACATGTTCATACTCAGGGATAACTACGTTCGTAGATTGCAATCTATGTGTTGTTTGCGAGTCACAAAGTGTTTTTAAGGGTGCATGGGGCGATTGTTGGATGCTCAACTTCACCCGGTGCTTAGACCACCTTGAGATTAGGCGTAAAAGCACTTGTCACGTTAATCTGAAACAATACGAGGATAAAAAGATACAGTTAAGTTAGGTTGAAAAGAGGAGCAATTAGTATTAACCTAACCCGTTTCGGATTACACTTTTACAGCATGTATGTGTTCTTAATAAGAGATATGGAGAAGGTACCCAATAAAAAACTATCAAACTTAGATTAGAAACCTAGTCTCCTCAATTTTATTTTCTTAGGGTTTTCCAGCACTTAGATATTCTATATCTCTTATTTTTTTAAGGATGAAAGATTTGTCTTCTTGTTTGACTGAATGCTGGACAGTGACACAAGTAGTTTTCGAGAGTTTCACCATCCTCCTGGTAAGCTCTACATGTTGAATCGTCAACAACACCCATACGAGCCAGGTGACTTTTTAACTCTGTATGTCCTATTAATCTAACCAAATTCCGAAGTGTTGGCCATTTAAAAATTAGAATCTTTATTGTCTTTACTATTTAGATTTCCTCAGAGAATTTCCGTCACTCTTCCAACAGTAGAATTCTGCCAATCTATCGTGTGTTGTTCTATAGACAATGGGCTAATTTAATTAATTCTTAAATTCTTGAAAAAGGAAGATACAGTTTCCCAAGTTCTCTGCGAGCACCCTGGGTCTAACATTGCATTCAGACCTTTTTTAGGTTAGGACTCGGATAGAGTGGTGTCTATCAAATCGGAATGCCACTATTCCACTTAACTTGATTGTTTATAGATAGCAAGCAGCCCACGTAAGCTATCCCTAAGGCACTAAAATAATAAACTTCTAATAGTATTTACGTTTAAAGCAAAGGACGAAAATGCAGTGGTTGCTCCTATGGCTGAGTAGTAGCGATTCTACCCTGGCAGTCCAGAAGTGATTTGGATTCTCTCCATAGACAATTTGCTTAGTAATCACTGTATATAATATTGTTGTTTTGTATGTATTTTATTTGTAGATTTGTAACTTGTAGTTCTGAGAAACGAGCCCCAGGTGGTAGAAACGATTCAAACTTCTTCAACTTTTGACTGAAAAAAAATTAAACAGCGACAGACCGGCAACTTCGGAACCCATGTTAAACGTATCGGTCTCAATGATTGCTGCTTCAGTTGTAATTATGATGAGGAGGAGGAAATCATCTTGCATATCCTCTGCTTCAGATCCTTTATATCAGGAGCAGCGGCTGGTATGGCCGGTGACTGCCAACTATTGCGTGTGTACACACACTACCCTTTTTCTAACTTATTATCTGCACTCCTCTAGAAACTAATTATCCCCATTCTATATCTACCTCTTTCACCTTTCGCATCCCTTTCTCTATCTCTATTTTCTTTCCAACTCATAGGTCAGGTAGCATAAAGGGATCATTATATTGGACATAAGTGGGCTGTACCCTTAATTTTCATATCTCCTTACCAGCTACCTGCTAACTTAACCTAACCTTATGCTGAACTGCCTAAAATTATGTAACTAGAGAAATAGCCAGGCGTCATATGATTCCTCAAGATGCCTGGACACTGTAGTATATTTATTTACCAATAAAATCAATTTTTTTTTGCTTTTGGCATAATGGACTTTACTTTCCCTGCATCTATATACTTTGTCCTTATCATAGCTATCATTTACTTTCATAAATTCTTATATTATTGTATTTATTTTCATTTATGATATGCAAAATAAGATCAAAAAATCTATACGAAAAGTCGACAACATTCGTAGACCGAAATATTAGAACTAGAAAATTTTTAACTCAAATTCCAAAATATGTACTCATAAGACCCCACAATATACAAGCTAGTAAAAAAACGGTGCAATTGATATATGGATAAGCACACTTAGTTCTTAATAGAATTGGAATCGTATAATCGTGTATTACTTTTGACTCATGATTGTGACTCTCATCCTGAAAAGTGCTTGCTCATGTATGACTTTGCTTTTGCTGCTCAGGATTATTCATGTTTACGCGAGTTTAAAGAAAACTTATTCATGAGCACAAAAATGCAGCTTCACGAATTAATAATGAATCTTTCTTTTGAAAAAGAAAATTTGTTTTATTATCAGCAAAACGTATCGGAACTATTTTTTAAAAAATTACAAATATAGTTCACAATTTTCTTATATACATATGTGTGAATTTTTTTCCAAAAATTTTAAATTCTATTTAAGAGTGTGTTTTAAGCACGCGATTGCAACAACAAGTTACTCTCAAGCATGTGCGATCGCTCGCTCGTGATCTACATACATATATTTTTAAAGTAGTAAAATGTTAACTCCTTATTTTATATGAACCCTGGTCTAATGCCAAGTTCCTGCAACTGAAATGTTGCATCATTTTGTGTTTTTCATTTATATTTTTTTCCATCTAAATAAATGTTCTTCACCAACATAATTTTTTTCGCCACCAACTATTGTTGCTGTTTGTTACTGCTCCCGCAATTATTGTTGTAGTTGTTGGTGTGTGTGTGTGGTGTTTCTAATGTACGGCATGCACTTCCGTTTTGGGACATTTTTTGTCTGTCTCTAGCAGTTGTAGTTTATTTTGACATTACATGCTGTGACATGTTGATGGCTGGTCATTTGCTGCTTAGTTCCGTTTATATGTATGTATGTACTTGCAATGTTATATGTAAGTATAAGCATGCCCATTCATGCTCATACATGCACACTTACATACATAGATAAATTATTTAATGCTGAAACAAAATTTTTAACTTACTGGTCATTTACACTTTCTAGCGCATTAACACATTCCTACATACGTTTGCATTTACATAAATTTTTTAGTTAGAAGTCCAAATCGTGACGAAAAATGCCACTATAGTTGATTCACACTTTCTAATTTATGTCTGTGTATGTATGTATGTATGTATGTATGTGTGTTAGTATGTGCATGGCAGGGTGTGATTGCTTGCTGAGTTATGTTGATGTGTGCATGTATGTGGTTTTTAATGTAGTCTTTATCCTGTTATGTCTTTCCTTTTTTTTTAATTGAGTAAAATCGGTTGTAACAAGTGAAGAGGAAATGAAATCAAATTTAAATTTTATGGCGTAATGGAATTCAGTGAGAAATTCTTTGCGATTAAGGAGCATTTTTCTCTGTTTTTTCTTCCTTAAGGAAACTGTTATTTTATTCCATAAAATATTGGATTTTTTCCAATAGGACAAGTATTTCGAACAGAAATTAAGTAAATTTTTTTAAGCTTTAGATCAATATTTTTTCTGGTTAAAATAAAATTTAAAAGATGTTTCCCTAAAATTTTCGTCCACACCACCTTCGTTTCCAAAGCTCTCGTGTTTCAAAAACTTGCTACTCTTATTGGACATTTGAGGGTGCTGTTGGCTTAAGTAGTTACTGCGTCGACTACAAAGCGAATAACAATGTTCGACAGCCCGAGTTCAAATCCTGGCCACATACTAGTCATATCAGCATCATAGCTTTTGCTGATATTCGTTAATGTCTATGCTAATATATGTATATTGCGGCAGCCTCCTTGTAGCAATTAAGTGTCGGGAAGTAAACTAACTAATAAAATGGCTACATAGCTTAAAGTAATACGCCAACTTAACACCAGAGGCGCTGCAATGATGGTATAAAAATAACAAAACGCACAATAGCAGAGTCGTAAAAACAAACAAAAATTAAGAAGCTGTCTACGTCTTCTCTCTATCTATCTGTCACTCAATCGCCTGTGCTTGTATTATTTATCCCTTCCTTACTCCCAGGTAACACAAAAGAACCTGTTATTTGGATCTAAGTGAGCTCAAAACTTACTTTTTCTTCTCAGCAACATGCTAACCTAATGGATATTTCCGGTTAAATTTTTTTCTCTTACATTTCATATTTAAGCATCGGAGTTATTTCATTATGATATTGGGACTTATTTGAATTTTTGAGGCAATTTCATATTTTATATTTTTAACTTCCCGTATTAGGAAGTTAATAATTTTGCCCCATTTTTCGAAAACTCAGTTTTGGTCATATTTCAACGTTTTAAGGTCCTGCAAGTCGATTTTCACTATTTTCCCGACTATGTCCGTATGGATGTATGCATGTATGTTTGTGTGTGTGTATATATGTAAACATCTAATAACTTAAGAATGAGTCAGCAGATCGGAAGCGAATTTGCGGCATTCGAAAGATGTCAAGCTCACTTAGATGTCGTAAATCGATTCGGTTCGGTAGGTGACACTTCGATTGCTGAATATTTTACTAAAATGGGATGATTCGTTCAGGAATTCGTTCCTATACCGAAAGAATTTTGCTTCATAAGTCCAATGAAACAATTTCATTAAAATTTTTTCACAAATCTAATGATAATTTCACAAATCCAATGAAAATTTCATGAATATTGTGAAAGAATTTGATTGGAATTGCTTCTTTGGTATTCTGGTTTCGTAAGAACATTTTATTTGATTTATGACAACAATATTTTCTAATTATTAAGAAGCACCTTTATATTTATGTTTTTCATTCTTTTCATGAAATTATTTTATTGTTTCGATAAAGTTATAGCACTGCATTAATTACACTGTTAAATAAATTTGATGAAGTTTTCAATAAAATAATTTTCACGAAACTGGTTTCATTAATCCAACAAAGCGTGACGTTGGTTGAATTTTAATGAATTTTTCATTAGATTAATGTCGAAATTCATAGAATTTATGCCGAAAATTCTTTCAGTGTTTTATAGCCTTAAAAATTGTATCGTAAGCCTCAAATTTGATCGACATATGTAGCTTAGCTGGAAGTTTCAGGTATGGCCTGCAAGATAGAAAAAGTAAGAAGGTGAAGAAACTAATTTGCTAATGTCTCTCCTGATGTTTGTCAGCAAGGTCTGCGGTTTTTTTTAATTTACTCACGGCGCTAAAACTTTATACTCTACTGTATTTCGTGCTACAATTAGGGAATATTCGCTGCAAAATCTACTTCTTACATCTCATTATTTGGACTAATTTTATATTATTTATTGATTTATTTCATTAAATTCTATATCGACTTGTTTAACTTTTCATTAACTGGTTAGGATTTATTTTATTTAATGTAATTTCATTTATATCTATGTCCTTTACTTATTTGAATATATATACATATATATAGAAATTTAACATATATTCAAATATAAAGTTCACGAAGCAAATGGATAGAACAGAGCACGAGGTGTTTCGTAGAGGTTGAAAGCACTCTGTCTGATATCCACTTGGGAGTAGCAAGAAGCGATTCCTCTATTCGAAACTCCCAAGCAGCTCACTATTTCCGGTCTGCGACCGGAAGTGTTCTCTGCAAATGTATTTAAGACAGAGTCTGAGGGCAGCCAAAGTGAGAAGGCGAATAGTACTTACTCAGTACTCACTCAGTACTTGATTTGGTATACTAATACCTATGAGTCTCAGGAATTAGGCGACAACCCAAAACAATTTGTCACTAGGAGTGTTGATAGCCCCAACACTAGCATTAAACACGTTTGTGCAATCCGTCAATCCACCTAAATAACATAGATTACAGAAACGTCAATTAAAACATTTAACTTAGCCTTCAAATCTTCTCTATTATTGCATAGATATTTGTCATCTTTAAGAACGAAAATATAACACATTCATTGGCCAATTTGTGAGCAACACTTTCAACATTTCATTTCTTTTTATTTGTTACTTAAACCAAGCCAATGACTCTTATAACCACAAACTAGAACAGTGACCTTTTAAATATTTACTATTTAAATATTTACTAAATGTGTGTATCGAAAGCATTAAACATTAAAACCAAGTGGTAAAATAAAAATCACAAAATTTTAATATAACAACAATGGGACGATTATTAACTGATTTTCAGTCCAACAACAACAACCAACTAGAGACCTTTTATATCGAAAGGGGTCATTAAATTTTAAACTGTTGCCATAAACTTGATAGCATTTGGTTTTTTGAAACAGGCCAGACAGAAAGAGAGACTACGTTTCAGTTCGTTTTAAGCCAGCAAATTGGCAAGAGCCAATTAATTGTAATTAAAACTGTTAACCGCCAAAAAAAAGAAGGGTCCGTTAACCTTAAACAATTAACGAAGTAAAAAGGTTGATTAAGACATAAAATAAAGAGATTGAAATAAATTTTTTTTCTTCTGAAAGTAAGGGTAGAACAAATTATAAAGAGGCATCAATTTGCAATATTTAATAAGTTTATAATTTGCTGGTTATTGTTGTAACAAGCAGTGAGTAATTTTTTGTTACTTCGGAACTTTAAAGGGCATCGCTATGGCAATGAAACAGAAACGCCAACCATTGGATACGGGTGAGGCAAATGAAAAACTTAACATCAGAAACCCAAGACTACCAGCCATGTAGTCTGGTGGTATGGCGCTTCTTTCTCCTTGCCCAACCATCTTTCGATCGATAGATATATAATCACTCTACCGAGAGTACTCTTCAGAGTACAACATCCCCGCTGTCCATAGGCGTGTGCAGAAAAATCCAAGGTAATCGATTTCGCGTCGCTCACAGGAACTCTATCTTTCGACGACCACAAAGTGCTGAATATTTCGTCATGACTTGGGGATTGCCCCCGTACAAAAGTTAGCTCACCCATTAGCTGAAGGTAAACGACAATAGACAAGGACGTTTGTTCGCTGAATTGCTCCTGGAGAAGTTGGAAACTGAACCTTATTTTCATCGAAAACTCATCTTCAGAGATTAATCCCATTTCTGAATGAATCGATATATCAACAATCAAGATGTCGGATTTGACACAAACCAATCCGCATGGAATCCAAAAGCATCCAATGCATTCCAAAAAAGAATCGTTTGGTGTGGATTTAGGTCTGGTGTGTCATCAGTCTATAATTATTTGAGAACGACGTTGGTCAGGCAATGATGATGAGCGCTATAGATCGATGACTACCAACTTATTTAAACCAGAATGGAATGATATGGACATGGACAACATGTGGTTTCCACTGGATGGCATTATGTGAAACCCTACTCATGGCACATAGCAGTTCTTCACCGGAGATTTGAGAGCCTGGTTATCTACCGTGGAGGTGATGCGAGCTAACCACCGAGTTCGTGCGACTTGACACCGTTAAACTTTTCTTGTGAGAATTTTCTTACGTCTGTGCTTTAAATGGGTTATATGGACCCTTAAAGCCAGCAGAACACGTGCTATCTGTCAAATTCAGCCTAATTTATGCACCAGAATCATGGATGGACGCCACCAAGCGAAGACCAGCTTGACATTTTTATATATGTTAAATTCCCTACATAATCGCATCATTTTGCCTCTCCAATGAATTTTTATATCTCACACAAAATTTGTTTTATTTTAATTTACAGTTAGGAAGCGCTTAATGAAAGACCCGTCACTGTTATTTCAGAACTTAAAATTCGGATTTCAGTGCATTACTGAAGTTCATAAAAAAATTTAAATAAGTAGAGAGAAAAAATGTTCACTCCATTTCAATCTGAGGTCTCCTGCCTGACTCATTGTCCACAAAATTTCTTCATACACAATAAATATCTACATGTTTAAACACTCATACTATGAAAATCCCGCTCAATGCTGGTGGCCTGGTTAGCGACTGGCTCGTGTATTGTGTCTGCAACATCCAGCATTAAAAATGCTATTTTCAATTTGTTGGCTATTTTATTGTTAAGATTTTAATAAAACGTATCTAGTTTATTTTCTCCATTTCGAGTCGTTTTTCCCCAGCATTTTTCTTCAGTTTCTATTGCTTGCAACTGCCACAGTTGCTGCCTTGTTTCCTCTACGGCATTACGGTCATTGTGAGGCCATTAACATATCTACGGCAATAACGTTGTGTTATTGTACTTGTAGATTTGGTCTGAAAATGAATTTTAAATGAAATAAAAATGGAAAAAAAGAAACGAAATAAATACGAAGCGGTAATAAGGAAATCTTAATAAAGTTAAATAACTTTTATGGACATAGAGGAAATGTGGAAAAGCATAAAATAAAAAAGAGAAAAAGGAATAATAACTTAGAGACAAAAAGCAGGTTAAGGCACGATGTAAATGTGATATTAAAAGTTAAGTAGAATTAAAGGAATTGTCGTTACATTTAGCTGTTTAAAATTTAAAGAGACACTTAAGAGAACAGAAAATAAAAGGTAATATGGCTTTTGTGTGAACTGAAGTAAAGTTAAAAGCAGATTTAGAAACAGAAATAATATAAAACCAGGAATTTATTTTTAAAAATTTTTTATGATTTCGAAAATTTATTTGAAGTTCAAAAAAATGCTGAACTAAATTTGTTTAATAAAAATATTTGTGAAAAATCTCTAGCATTAAATAATAACAAATAAATAATATAATTAAAAATTAATAAAAAAAAATAATAATAATGTAGTGCTACATAAAAAAATAATGTTTAGTATATATATTTTCGTAAATTTCGAAGTAACATTAAGTTCAGCATTAACGTATAAAAATTCGAAAATGTCTTTAACTTTTTTTTAAACTTAATAATATATGAAGTTATAAAAAATTGCAGGGTTTCAGTAGTTTTAAGATGTTTTTTCTGGAACATAATTTCCAAGTTGAAATATTCCTAAAAAAAATACAAAACTTTCTACACTTACATTTATATTAAAGCCTTGGAAGTTAGTTTAATTGATTCGAATATTTTTCGTAAGCTTACATTTTTTCAGGAGCTTCGCGATGTTTTCGAACATAAAAATTACTGCATATAATATTTGATCATTTTGAATATGTTCGCTGCATTGGGAAAATGCTTAAAGAAAAATTTCTCAATTTCGAAACCTGATTTCAAACAAAAAATTTGCTTCTTTGTTTTTTGTCAAAAAACTAGCTGAAATACTTGTAATATTTTTCGAAGCTCGATTTTTTATCAAAGCTGTCATTGTATTTTCGAATTAAAAAAAATTAGGAATAATTTTGCTTACTTCGTATAGTCGTCGATTGACTCTGTCCACTCTGTTCACGTCAAAATAAGTTGATATAAATATAATTTTTAATAGTTTTTTCTATATTTTTTTTTTATTTTTTCTGCATTCGAGTAAAGTTTTCTAAAGATTCGAAAACTTGTTTTTGTAGTTCGCAATGAGCCTTGAATTGAAAGCTTAAGAAAAATACATTACTAATAGACTTATTCGTTCCACATTATTATTATTTAGTTAGCACAAATAAGAAAAAGTACTACTGCAGAGATGGAGCTTCTAGCCTGGCGTTTGCCTGCCCTTCGCAAGCCCTGTTAAAAGAGGAGGGTTTAAGGTAACGGGGAAACCCTATCCTGACTAAAACAAATGCGTTCCTCCAGCTGTAATTGAGGTTGCTTGAAGACCTGATAAGTCGAAGCATAAAAAGAACATTATCAACGAAACGATACAATTAATAAGTAATGGACTGGATAATATGGCACAACATATTCGCTATAGAACAAGGACAAGATTCGGATCATGGAACGTAAGAACTCTATTCATTCCACATACCTTTGAAATATTTAAATAATGCTCGAAATGTTTTTTTCAAATTTCGAAAAAATTTCCTTGAAATTCGAACTATAAGTTAGTTTCAAACACTGAAAATATTCCCGAAATTCGAAGTAAACTTTTTTTAAATTTTATACGTTCAAAAGTTCATAAAATAGTTTTTTCCAAAAACTAGTACTTTTTTTTCGATGTTAAAAAATATGATAAATAGTTTGTTTACGTTTTCGAAGTTTAAAAAATTTAAATAACAGTTATATTTACATTTCATACCTTTGTAATAGGTGAATAGTTCCAAAATTGTTGCTTTAGAATTATTTCTGGGTCGAATTCTTTTGAAGTTCGAAATCTTTTTTTTTTCATTTCGTAGTCTGTTTTAAGTTAGAAAAATTGTTAGTCATAGTTTTATTTACAATATTTAAGCAGTTAGAAAAGTCTTCTTTTAAGGTTTCGAAGTTATCAAAGTTCAACAAGCTTTCAAATGTTTAATTCCTTGAAATATAACACGTTAAGACATGTTCGAAAACGTTTGTAAATAATTTTTTCCGCCAAAAAAAAACGACTATAATGCAAAGATCTGATGGAAGAAGATAAGAAGAAGTACGTAAAAAATAAAATATAATTTTAATGGGCGTGCCTCCGTCAATTTTGTAAGTGCAAGATAGTGTGTTTTTTTCAGAACTTAAGTCTAGTTAAATTCGGTAGTGTAGAACCATTTCAAATAAAATATTAAATGTTAATGGGCGTGACTCCGCCCATTTTTTTAATGGAGGATTGTGTCTATCTTAGAGCTCAAGGTGTGTGATAAGGTTCGTAAAAATCGATTGAGTAGAATATCATAAAATTTAATTAAAAAATTGTGGGCGTGTCCCCACCCACTTTTTCGGACCAATGGGAAGCTACGAGTATACCTTCAAGACGAATTGTTAACCTCCTCCTTTTTTTGGAGTCGGTTAAAAATACTTTTCATGTTTAATTTTTTGTGCCTTATAAAAATAAAAATTCATTAGATATTTTTTATTAAATTTTAAATTTGGGAGAGAGAAAGAGAAAAACTGTCGATTACTGTGGAAATCGGCCACCGGATATTCTTAGTTGTGGTTTAGGTGTAAAATTATTCTACTACAGTTTTAGACACGCTACGTTACACTTCTGTTATTCTTTTTTTTAATTTTGCATGCAGCAGAGAAAGAAAAGCTTTGGACTAAAATATGAAGGAGGAAATGCACACATGCACACATACAAATATATGTAGCTTTACTTCCGCTAAATTGGTGTTGACTGTAGCCGTTGTGACGGCAAATCTTTATAATGACACACTGGTTACTATGTATACATCTGTTGATGGGGTAAAAGGGGTGTTTAAAAAAAATAATAATAAATAGTCAAGTAGTATTGCCTGCCATTAACTCTGTGTTAGCCTGAAAATGTTGTTCCCAATTTTATGCTGCAAATTATAATTTGCCTGAGTGCCTGTTTGCTTGTTTATTTTGCATAAATGTCCTTGTGCCTGTGTGAATGTTTTTTATTTATGCATATTGCCATTCTTTGTTCCATTTACATTGAATGAAATATTCGTGACAGTCTAAATCTGGGTTGAAACCATAATGATTTACTTCAGTTTTAAATGGAGCACGGAATTGATTGTAATTTAATTTTAGTGATAACAAGTGTGATTTCAACTTTTAAAATAAGGCGAACGTTTACCTTAAGTGGTTGAAAAAGATGTCTGCTAGCAATATAATGATATTGCATAACATTTTTATTAAATCAAAGAGATAAATTAAAAAACAAAATTTGAATACGTATTTCTTCATAAGTTGTCAATACAATATTTTTCGGAGTGCAAATTTTTCTGTAAACGTTTTAGCGTAGTTACTTTTTTTAAAGAAAATAATTTTCGACAATAATACTTTTAACTACGAACAAATTCCGATGATATTTTATTTATTTTTCATTTAATTTTTCTGTTCAAATTTCATCGGAGTTTATCTGAGTTTAAATTTGTCTCTTAAATGGTCAATTAATTTTATTGCAAGTTTATCTTCTGCAACCAGAAGATGTCTAATTTAATTTAGTTTGTTACGGTTTAGAAAATATATACTGAAAATGTTGTTAAAAACGTTACTAGGGGAGGGAGGGTATAAAAACTCCGAAAATAGCGTTACGTAATATTTGAATAATATTATGTAGTATATTTTTCGGAGTCAAAATTTTCCTTACAATATTTCGGAGTTCAAATGCTTTGCAGGAACTCATTTGGAGTTCAAATACTTATGTAAAAATTTTCCAGAGATAAAAATTTTGTTTTGGATCTAAAATTTCTCTGACCAAAAATTTTTAAAATTGTTATAATAAAATAATAAAATAGACATTTGAAATCCCGAAGGCTTTTGCTTTTAAATGCTTTCATTTCAGTCCACTAAGTCTCATATAATTTATCTAAGGATATAATATTTTATTTATGAAGTTAAATGTATTTAGAGAAACTCATGTTGAATTAAAATATTTGTGTAAAAAACTTTCGGAGTTAAAATAAAACCTTTCCTTTCATAAAACCTTTCCTTAGAAATTTTTTCAGTCCAGCAATAAGTCATATAAAATTTTTCTAGAATTTAATATTTTATTTACGGAGTTAAATATTTTTACAGAAGTTCAGTTGCGTTAAAATTTTTTGGAAATAAAAATATTGTTTTGAAAAAATTTTCGTTAAAATATCATCAGAACTTTTTCGGAGTTAAAATTTTTATATTAAATAGACATTTGGAAACTTTTTCAGGGCAACACTAAATCCAATACAGTTTTTCTGAAAATTAATTTTCTTTATGTATTCGGAGTTCTCAAAAATATATAATGACTTGTGTTGTATCAGAAAATTATATCTTCTATTTAAAGGATATGCATTTATTGTATTTAGAATAACCGTAGTTTTACAGCTGTCAAGCAGTTTAGTTTTAGTTTAGTTAGTTGCTAAGTAACTCTAGGTAAAAAAAGTTTATTTTTGCTAAGAAAGTATTGTTCTCTATGACAACTATTACTTATTTAAGTTGACCTATTCTAAATTGGAAAATTTAAAATATTTTATTTGCTTACGTATTTATTTATTTAAAAAAAAATCAAAGAAGAAACCACTAAACCATTCATCCTTTATAATAATAATATTTGCATTAAATTTTTAAATAAATCAAGATCCTATTAAGGACCCAAAAAAACCCACACATAAAATTATATCCAAACCATCATTTCATCCCTAAAATCCTTAAGAATTTAGCAAAAATGTTCAGCCTTCTGTCATGTTATTTCCTTCTGCCACCATTGTTATGCTCTTAACTCAATCAAACCATATTGCCATGTTACATTATTCAAGGGAATTCATTTAAAATTAACCATAACCATGAAAATCTGTTTTCTTTTGTATAATTGCTTCATCATCATCGTCGGCATTATCATTGTAAATCAGCAATCCAGTCAACACAATATTTTTTGATTGCCTCCCATCAATTTGAACGTCAAATTCAAAACCAGAACCAATTATTTAAAGATATTTGGCATAAAGAATTTGCTTACAACCCAAACGCTTCTAGAGTTGTTAATAAAATGAAATAAAATCAAATTTTGTTTTATTTAACAACAAATGGAATACATTAGATTGTCTAAGGGCATACTTCTTTTATATTATATACAATAAGGAAAATATGGTAAATAAAATTAGCATTTATTCAAACTTTTTAAAATAAAACCAAGATAAAAATGGATGGTTAACTAAATGTAGATAATTTATTTCAATATTTTCTTTTTATTTAACGCGTGTCCAAATGAATACGAATTTAAAAAATTTATTTGTTGAAAATGAAATGCACAAAATTAATTTTAACAATATTTCCGGGAAAGAAGCGACTATTATATGTAAACTTATGTTTCCACAACCAATATGGTCGACTTGAGTAAAAAAATTTTATGAAAGACATTAATTTTTGGAGTGACTTTCATACAAATTGACATAAACTACATTTTACTTAATTTCTGCTACACAAATTTTTCCAATGTTGATATGGCAATGAAATATTCTATGCACATTCTTAGCTTACTATTTATCTACATATTTTTAGAGCTAAAATTTGTATATATGTATATACAAATATGCAGAATCAAAAACTTTTAGACTTTTTCGGAGTTAAACTATTTTCATATAAACTTTTTTCGGAGTTAAAATGTTCTTCTTAATCGTATCTACGGAATGTTTGGGTCACATTATTACATATTTAAAATATTTTTATTGAAGTTCCTTCGGAGTTATCTGCAGAAAGTTATGAGTACATTATTACACATTAAAAAATTTTTTATAAAGTTTTTTTTTCTTCCATAGCTAATTTTTTTTAAGCACATCGTTTCCCATTTAAAGTTTGTCTGCAGCGATTTTTTCGGAGTTAAAATATTTCCATAAACACATCTTTTAGAGTTACAATTTTCTGCTCAAGCTTCTATATAAAAAGTATGGTGCACAGAAAAAACAGTGCCTACTAAATACCTCATAAAATAGAACAAAATTAATAAGAAATCTCTATGGTTTTTTTTCCATAAGGAAATCTTATTAATTTCATAGAGAAAACCTTTTTGAAAAAATCAAGAAGAAATCTTGTAGTTTTTATGAGGTTATCTTATTGATTTTTTCAATTAAAAAATAAAAAAAATTGCGTCTTTATTCTCTGTACTTATGTATTTTCATTTAAATTCTATACCATATATGTACATATGTATGTATGTATGTATGTAGTATGTTGTAAATGTTATTTATTTATACATATATACATACACACACATTAGGTTATATTCTTAACTAACTTGAAGTATTGAACCAACAAACTTCTACCTGATAGACAAGCACTCTACCCAATATGCTAACAAGCAGTCACACATTGAAATTATTGTGCAAACATTCTTATACAAAAATGAAAAAGATCATGAAAAAATTTGTCTCTATGTCTATTTATAGATATGAAATGACAAGACACCTCATAAAATCAAGAACATTTCCTTATTAAAAAAAACAATAAGATGCTTTACGCATAATCATATAGGAACCTACTAAAATCAAGAAAAACCCTTATTGAAAAAAATCAATAAGGCAACCTAATAAAATCAAGAAGAAACCCTTTTTAAAAAAATCAAGAAGGCAACCTAATAAAATCAATAAAATCCCTGTAGTTTACAATTTAAAAGAAAACCTAATAGAATCAAGAAGTTTTTCTCTATGGATTGTTTTTTGGTGCCAAAAATAACGGAAATTCAGTAAAAAAAGTTGTGAATAATAATATTTCTTCTATATTTTATGTGGTTTTCTTCTTGATAAAATTAATAAGACTTAGCACATAAAAACAATAAGGAATCTCTATGAAAAAATCTTCGCTTCTTTCTGCTGGGATACCCCTTAGCCTAAAAACGGTCAATAGGGAAAATCTTCTTGATTCTATGAGAAAGGTTTTTCTCTGTGTGTACATTATGCTTTTGCATTTGCAGTTTTTAATAGTAGTTTTTTTCGGAGTTCAAGTATTTTCATATTGAATTTTTTCGGAGTGTATTTTTTTTTTTAAATAAAACTATATAACGTTTGGAGCATATTGTTTTCCATCTAAAAAATTTTCCATACAAGTTTTTCGGAGTTAAGATATTACTTTCGAAAAAAAATTCGGAGTTAAAATTTTCTGCTAACACTTTATCTATAGAAAGTTTGGAGCTAGAATTTTTTATATTTGCTTATATTATATTATAATTTTATATATTTTAATAAAGCTTTAAACATTTCTATAAAACCTCTTTTTTGGAGTTGTCTGCTAAAGTTTTCTTTTAAAAAATTTTCAGATTTAAGAATTTTTCGAACGTTTTGGAGTGAAAATATAATTTCAGACTTTCTTTACAATCAGCACTTTCTTATGCACATACCGTCGTAGTTAAAAGTTTTAATAGAAAATTTTTCGGACTTTTTTTTACTTTTTCGAAACTTAAAGGTTCTATAGACTTCTTTTTAACTCACAGAAACTTCATTAGCTTTACCAGAAAGGATCTGAGGAATCTACTGGCCACACTTACAGGCCACTGCACTTTCGAAACCCACGCTAAACGTATGGGTCTCCCGTATAATGACTACTGTTACAGCTGCAATGATGAGGAAGAGGAGGAAAGCATTTCGCATCTTCTCTGCTTCTGTCCTGCTTTGGAGGATCTCCGTATGCACTTCCTTAGCAGAATATCCTTCAATAGCTTATCCGAGTTATCGGAAATAGGACTTAGAAACCTAAGTCTATACATTAGGAACAGCGGCTGGTATGGCCGCTAGCCTTCACGGCATGTATATGTACTAGACCCTCTCCTTGTCCCACTTTTTCACTTCTTCTCTACTCTACTCTCTCCTATTGTTCAAAAACTCTCCATCTATATTCTCCCTATACTTCCGGTCTCCCCCCTTATTCTTATACTTTCAACTCACAGGCAGCACAAAGGGATCATCGTATTGGACCCAAGTGAGCTAGACTCCTATATTTTCATTCTTCACTAGCAGCCTGCTAACCTAACCTAACCTAACCTAACTCACAGTTTTGTAAAGGCATATTTTCACCACTTAAATAAAGCTTTCGGATTTAAAATTTGTATAGTGTCGTTTGCGGAATTAAAATGTTTTCGTAGAGATTTTATCTCGTTTTAAAATGTTTTCAGAAGCTAAAAAAAGTTGTCTGTAGAAACTTTGTCAAAATTAAAATATTTTTATAACCGATTTTTTTTTAATAAAAATTTTATAACGAAAACTCTGTGCTTGAATTTTCCTATGGGCATTATTGATCGAGCAAATACTCGTATTCTTTTCATGGTTTTAAAATAAACAAGTCGGGAGCATAAGATTTTTTGGCCCCTGGCAATCCTCTTTCATATAGCACTGATAAAATCAAGCCTTCTGAAAAGGTACAAAGCTCCGCCATAGAAATCGGGCATTATTCAAAATTGACTTTTAAATATAATAACATTTCTGAATTTCACTTTAACATGATCTAATAATGTATTTTCTGACATGTTTTTTTATTCTAGGTCAAATGCTTGATTTAAAATTCTTAATTAAACAACTTATTTTCTAGATTTACTGTTTAAGGTGATACATTTTATTATACTTAAATATGCTCAAGTTATTTATTGTTTTCCTTTCATGTCTTTCTCTCTTCTGCTAGAAACAAAACTAATGAAATTACTTCGAACTAAATACAGTTTCTTGCCTTAATTAAATTAAAAAGTAAGAAGATTGGATAAGAATATTTTGTATTTGGCCTGGGGGCTGTGCTTCTTTGAAAATGTATCATGAAACTAAATAAAAATACTAGAAATTGAGTTTGTTCTAAAATCACAACAAATATTAAACATGAAGTGTATTTCATTGAAGCGTAATTCTAAAAAAATATTTTTTTAAGATTCATTACCGTTGCAAATATTCTAGGCGCCATGAATATTTCTTTTTTGAAATTTACATACAGGTGTTTAGCCTAAAAGCACACAACATGTTCCACGAAATCATGTCAAAACCATAAAAGTTACAACCTAAAAGCCAAGTCTTGTGAATAATAAAAAGTTCATTAAATTGCTAATCAAGTACTTAAATGGCTTAAGTAGAATGGCAAACATGCAAAAAAATACTTGAACAAATAATGCCTTAATAAAATTTTTAGAGGAATGAAATTTTTATATATCATGTTGTATTGTAGAAAAATTTTTAGGTTTTAAAAAAATGTTTAAATTAAAGAACGTGATTAATTGGCTGCAACTCTACCATTAGCAAAAAGTAAATACGAAAAATTTGATCCTAAACTAACTCCGAAAAATGTATGCAGAGATTTTGGTGTCCAGAAAAATGCATAAAAACGAGAAAATATTGTAAGTAAAACTTTAATCACGATGAACCCAATTGGGTCTCCGAGTGGAGGTGCGGTATAGTTCCACCCTTCCTAACCTAAGACTATAATCAAAATTATGAACTAAATTTTTGCTCTTAATGACTTTACTTTACTTCCGAAAGATTATGAACTCCGAAAAAGCTACATACATAAAAACAAAGTTTGTTTATTTAGCCACTGGTAAAAATTAAAAAAAACAAGAGATTCAAAGCGCAATTAAGCTATGAGAAGTTTTCTAAAACATTGCTCCGAAATTTTTACTTTGTAAAACCTTCACCCAGAACGAAGAACGTGATTAATATAAGAAATTTACCGCAACTACGATAAGCGAAAGGTAATTAAAAAACCTGTAAAGTAAACAAGTATTTACTAGCTCCGAAAAAAAAATTCAAAATTCAAAAAATGTAGTTAAAAAAAATTAATCAAGAATTAATTAAAATATTTTGAGCAAAACTGTAATTAATAGTAAAAATTAATTATTTGCTCTTGCTGATTTTACTTTAACTCCGAAAAACTAAGAGCTCCTACAACAACTCCGAAAAAACTGCATATATAAGAAACTTTAAGTTTGCTTATTCACCCACTGATAAAATTTTGGAAACAATTTAAGATTGAGAGCGCCATATAAACTCCGAAAAGGTTTCCATGAAAAATACTCCAAAAAAAACGTTTAATCTTAAATGCTTGGACCTAGAAGCTTCCTGCAGTTACTCCGAACAAAATTTACAAAAAAAATTAACTCCGAAAAAAACGTGTAGCTTACATATAAGTGTGCTTCTGAGAAAAAAAATTGGGAGCCGCTATTAAGAATTTTTCAACTTTTTAAAATTTTGCAAGGCTTTACAAATGTACTGTTCAGCTTTAAATGACTCTTGTTTTTTAATCTAAATAAATACAATAACAGAAATTTCAAAAACAAAATTAGCAACAAAAACTAACAAAGCAATTAGCAAAGAGAAAATTAAAACATTTAATTTGCATAAAATTATTTTCATCCTTAATTAACAGCAAAAACTAACAAACAAACAAATGAAACCCAACAACAAAACAACAAAAAGGGAAATGAAATTCAAATTAATACACACCAGCACACATATACACACACACTAACATACGAGTACATGTGACAAATAAACTATTTTGCATGCATAGAATGTATACGAATGATATTTTCATTTCTGTATTTTTTTTTCAATTCTGTGAGTTTTTGGAATGGAAAAAGTGAGTTTTAGGAATTATGGAATGAGTTAAAAGGTTGAAGCAGTTTCAATGTTCTTTTGTTTCATTTATTGATATTTATTATAATTATATTTATTATGGTTTTATAACTCACGCTGTCCATAGTGATAATAATTACCAACAGCTTCAGGATTATCGTAACTGGTATGTTTTCTAATATCAGGACTGTCTACATCATCGGTGCCACTATCTCCAGTACCAGTGCTGTCTATTTCGCTATTATATGTTCCATAGCCAACTGTATCACTATTTCCTGTTCCCGTAGCGTCAGTAATTTCTGTACCAGTACCGCCTATTTCACTGTCCGATACTTCAATACCACCTGTTCCAGTGCTACCTGTTTCATTAGAACTTGCACCAGCATCAACTGCTTTCTTACAATCTGTTTCGATGCCACTTATTTCAATACCGATTATTTCATCTCTTCCTCTTTCAGTAGCAATTAATACACAGCCCTGCGTTCGAGTAGTGCGTGTTTCATTAACACCAGTTAGAGTACTATCTGTTATTTTAGTACTGATTGTTCCAATACTGCCTTCTACGATACCTCCTGCTTCAGTGTCTTCTGCGGCAGTAGCAGCACTTCTAATAATGCCATCTGCAACAAAATTGATTGCAACAGCGCCGCTAATACCAGTGTCAACAGCAGCATTATTAACAGGTGTTACTGCAATAATCCCTACTTTAGCTGCTAAAGAACCGGGGGTCCCAAGAGGGCCTCTTGGACCAGCAGGACCTTCCGCACCACGTGTTCCTCTAAATCCCTGACATCCTCTTAAACCTGGAGTTCCAGGTGGACCAATGAGACCAGGCTTACCGGTTCTACCAGGTCTTCCAACAGGACCTCTCTTACCACGTACACCATCCCTACCCTCAGCGCCACGATCACCAACTTCTCCCTTAGGACCGGAAATACCAATGGGTCCTGGCGGACCAGGAAGACCAGCTGGGCCAATTTGGATAATGAATTGCAGCCGTGACCAAGTAAGGCCACAAAATCCTTTATAATTAAAGAAAAATTAAACAATCCTCTTGTTTTGCAAAGACCTCAAGTACATACAATGCAAAACAAAATTATCACTTGTCTACTCGTTGTCGACAACAAATAACTTCTATTTATGACCTCTTACTATACTCTAATACCACGAAAGTAGTAGGAGGCCGCCAATAGAGCTATGTAGTGCCAAGTGTCAATTTCTTGCTATTGTGAATACCAAAATACAGAATTTTAAATTTTCGTCAACAATTTACCATATAGAATTATTAAAGCCAACTTCATTAGTTTGTTAGAACTAATTTAGATTTGCTTAAGAAAGCACAATATATAGCGATCTGAATTCTGCAGTTCTTATTAATTCTACGAGATTTTTTAACTCTTAATCGGTAATATTTAAATTTTTTTTTTTTGTTGAATATTTTTAAATTCGGAGATAAAAATTTTTAGACTAAATTAAAATGATTTGTTGATCTTAACGCATCAAGAGCTTTCTCTTGCTTGTGAGTAAAAAAATGTGTAGCTGATTTCCTGGCTGCCCATAAAAGTGAGACAATTTTCTTTTCAAAAAATTATAACTAACCTGGCAATGAAACTTCTCCTGCACATAAAACCTAAATATGTATTTCACTTATAATGAATGATGTCAACAATGCAGTTTTGTCAGCTAGCTTTTGGTGATAATCTTTTTCGAATGAAATTTCAAAAAAAGAGACCTTCAAACTAAAAATAGTGTCTCCCATTTCTTTCACATATTTTTATATTTGTTCCTTAAGTTATTCGTATAGAGAAAATAAAGTATATAATGCCATACAATCAAAGAGAGTTTTGTAATTAGCCATTATTTGGAGCCGGTGTAGTAGTTGTTGTAGTAGTAGTTGTTGTACTAGTAGTAGTTGTGGCAGGCGCTGCAGGTCCACGAGCTCCAAAAGGTCCTGTAGGACCAGCAGGTCCTTCTAGACCACGTTCGCCATCATAGCCACGAGGACCTCTCAAGCCAGGGGCACCAGGAGGGCCTATAAGACCAGGTTGTCCAGTTTTGCCACGTCTACCAATAGAACCTGTAGGACCAGAAGCTCCCTGCCTACCCTCATCACCACGATCTCCCACTTCGCCCTTGGCGCCAGGAGGTCCAGTAAGTCCTGGAGCACCTGGCGGTCCAGGAGGTCCTATCTGCACAAACTGGCACCAAGTTAAGGTCAAGCAGCAAACTCCTTTTGACAATTTTCAAAAACAAAATTTAAATACTTTTTAAAACTTTTGCTTCTTGGCAGCTTACCAAATAAAAATACAAACGCCAACTTAGTCATCTCTGCCAGAACTGACTTCAATTCCCGTGTAAAACGCAATTTATACAGACTTTAATTTTTAGCACATTTCTTTGTTATTTTAAAAGATCACTATCGATAAACATTAAATGAATTTGATGAGTTTGCAAATTAAAGAAAGTTTTTTGGCGTTTGAACTCAATTCGTTTTATCCAAAGATAAAGATCTTTCATTTGAATTGTTATTAACAATCGCAAATAGAATTGAAAAGGTATAAAAACTGTTAAAAAATTGCAAAAATTTATAGTTTAGTTAAAAATTTCGCAATGAGCACAATCAAATCATTTTTACTTATTTTGGGTAAATATTTAAATGTTCATATAAATTTCTTGGCAAAAAAATAATAATTTTTAGGTGTTTTAAGTATTTTCATAAGTGTAACAGCCAAACGCTATAGGGATCGCGATGAAGCTAGAGGTTTGTTAGGACAGCATCAGCAGCCTTCCCTTATACTGCCACAAAGCCAATGTATTTGTCAACCAGGACCGCCTGGTCCTCCAGGTCAAGCTGGCTTGCCGGGTGTCCAGGGTGCTAAGGGTGATAAGGGTCCTGAAGGTTTACCGGGACGGCCTGGTCCTGCGGGACCTTCAGGCCAAAGAGGTTCTGCCGGAAGGTCTGGTATTCCAGGTCCTATAGGTCCGCCAGGACGCCGCGGCCGTCGTGGTTATCCAGGTGAAAGAGGCCCAGCTGGACCACCCGGCCCAATAGGTCCTATTGGCCCACCAGGACTACCTGGGGCTGCCACCGCTACCGGTCGTTCCTTAAATGATGGTGTTAGCTTAAATTTACCTGACTATGATGCAAATGTTGATCCCAATTCTTTCAATTCTGACGAGGAGGAAGCCGATGATGAAGAAGACTATGCTGATGATTATCGCAAAAGGAAATAATTTTGCGATGCACAGAATCCATGCCATAATGCCATATGATTAAATAAAAATTTTCTGCAACCATAAATTATTTTATTTTATGTTTCAATTTAATTTTCATAATTTGCGTTAAATATCGCTTTATTTCAATAGCGCACACATCGTTGATTCTTCTATTCATAACATCATGCAGTCAGTTGTCTTTTTTTGTAGCTGTTCAAAAAGTACTTAAATATCCAATCGATTATTGTACATTTTTTGTTGTTGTTTTGCTGTTTTTATGTTGCAACTTACTTTACATGCAGCTTACAAGCACATCCTGTTGTAACAAGTGTTTTAAACGAGTCATATCCTATATGGATTCTCACACAAGCTTTAAATAGACGGATACAATAAACGAAGCACCAAACTGTTGTATAAAAGTAAAAAAAAGAATAAAAAATTAAAAATAAATTGAAAGTTGACGTCACACTTTGAACGTGCGCCAAAAATAACAACGATTTTTACCCTTTATTTAATACGGCTTTTGGAAGTTGTTTCTTTGTTGTTATCATCACTGCCATAGTTGTGAGTAGGCCAATAGTCGAATTTTTTTTGCTGCGTGGTTGTTGGTACATCCAATGGTTAAGGACTGAGTCATTACATTTACGTATGTGATCATATGTACTCGTATGTGTGTTTAAATTAAAGAGAGATTTTCATGAATATACATAAATACTTTACTTCCCTAAAGAAAAGTGTTAAAAATGTTCGAAAAAGTAAAAACAAATCTACTTTTTCAAAAATGTAAAAAAAAATTTACTTAGAAAATTCAACTCTGAAAAATGTTTAACTAAAAAATTTTGCTTCAAAAAACACCTAAAAAATTTAAAGTTGAAAAGTTTTACTCCGAAAAATGTTCTCCTATTATTTTGACCTACAAAACTTTGTATGTACATATTTTTAACTAAAAAAATTCAACTCCGAACAATGTTTAACTGAAAGAATTTACTTCAAAATATTTAAAACATTTCTTGCTAAAAAAAACTTTATTCCAATATCCATACATAACATGTATTTACATAAATTATTTTTACTGTCTAAAGAATTTTCAGAAAAGGAATGTCCCTAAAAGTATTTCAAACACTTTTCACCGAAGAAGTTTTATAAATAGAATTAGAATTACAATTTTTAACTTAACTTAATAAAAAAATTAGCTCATAAAATAATATTTCTAGCACTCAGCGTAACAAATTTACATACAAATTGACCATTATTACAAAAATTTATGGAAACATAACTAATGGTTTACAATTTTTCGGAATAAATATTTTTCAGTATAGATTTTCTCCTAATGAATTATTGAGGTCTATTCTTTTTGTTCCCGTTTTTTAAATATTTATTGCTTATAAATATTTTTTTTTATATAATTTCTTAAGAAAATTTAAAATTAGATCGACACGAAACCTGCTTTAAATTTAATTTTATAGCGAAATTTTTTATAGTACTAGTACTGTACGAGTATTACTTCTTATTATAAAATGTTCTGAATACATATGTACATATATTTCTTAAAACATTAAATTAATATTTCGGAGAAAATAATATTTAATGGATAACTTAAATATTACTTGAAAACTTGTAAGTTCTTAATAACTTGTTAAATAGCAAAAACAATTTTAAGATCAAAAGCAATGGCAAACGAAAACGAAAATTTTAGCAGAAAATTTTTAGAGTTTTCTCTAGGAGTAACTAAAAATCTTTTAGAAAATTTTTTAAATGTTTTTTTCTTTTATCTTACGATTATACAGTTTTGGGACTCCGAATTTTTTTAAGGCATAAACAAACATTCATATCTTAAGGAAAAAATTATTTTTTATCAAAAAAATTTATTATTAACTTAAAAGCAAATGCCAAAGAATTTGTTTATTAAAAAATTTGATAAGGAGATATTTTCTATTACAAACTTTTACCGACTGTAAAATTTTTTATATAATTCTTAATAAGTTTTTTTATTAAGTTTTGCTGAGGAACGTTTAAATAAAAATTACTTATAAAAATTAGTCTCCTAAAAATTTTTTTAAGAAATTAAATGTGCAATAATTTTTTTTTTTTTTGCTTATTGCGGTTACATGAGTTGGGCACAAATATTCTGGGGTCTTTAATCGGACCTTTTTCGTCAGTCATTGTTTGGCTGGTCGGTCTAAGAGATGTTTATTGAGCACTGTGCCACTACCAGCATCAATGCAATAATTTACTATTTCAGCGGTAATTTTTATTCTTATTAAGTGGAATTTTTAGCCTCATCAGTTATATAAAATTTAGAGAATAGAATTTTTAGAGTAGCATCATACTCCGAATAACCAAAATTATGAAGCTGATTTTAGTAACAGAAACGAAACGTTTTTCGATTTAAGTTGCTTTTCTAAAATGCCTCAAATTTTTAAACATTTTTCACAGTGTTTATCCTAAGGGTACTCATATCTCAGTATTTAATACGTATTTCGTATTTCGTATTTCCCTCTTTTATTAGCTAATGATCTTTTATTTAATGAAAACTTATTTTGTACTACTAAACGTGTTTGTTTTCTTGTCTTTTTTATGTTAGTCTACGTAAATTTAATCATCAACAGGTTCAATCATCAACAGTTCATCAAGCGATAATGCCCCTTTAATTAGGTGCTGATCAAAGTTGATTAACTTTCATAAGCCTTTTTACAGACACCAACATGCACGCACCACAAATACGTGCTCATATTTACTTATTCATATTAACATGAGCACATAAGCACATGAACGCCTAAAAGTATGCAGCACTCAGGTATTTCATATAAACCCTAAATACACACAACATTTAATATACATACATACATACGAATATGAGATATATAAAGGTATTTTACAATTATTGTTATTACTGTTGAGTTTTTATTGCCGTTGTTGTTGGTTTTTGGTGTTTAAACAATGAATTAACTCGCCATTTTACAATTCCAGCCAGAAACACAGTCGCAGATACTCACAGACCCGTTTAAACTTACAGACACACTCTCATATACAAGCACGACCAAAAATTACGTGACAATTGTTGGATTATAGTAATTTTATAAATTGTCCTACAATTAAATATTTATTTACAGCAAAAAAATATGTACAAGTATATGTACATTTATGTATATACATATACATATATGTATGTATGAGTGTGTGTGTAAAGGTGTTTTTGCAAAACGAAAGAGAGCAATAAGCGATTGATTGTATTTGGTCTGTTTTATTTTTATTTATTTTTTTTTTACTGACAGATTTAATAAACATTTATTCGTTTATTTTTATTAATGAAAAAATAATTAAGCCGAATTGAGTGTTAAATAGACTAACTGCTCTGTCCGTGCTGTAAAAGTTAATATATTTAAGTGAAACAAAAACAAACAAATTAGTGCGAAATGATAATAATGCAAGTAAACATATCAAACTTTTCGGATACGTTGTCAAATTAAAATTGGACCGGCCTATTTTTCTTTAGGTGGCCAGAAATATTTTTATTATATCGTACCATAACAGCCAAAAAATCTTAGTCGACATATATAACTTTTGGACCTCGATTATTTACGATCGCTAATAATCGATTTTGGTAAAAAAAAAATAAGTTCGAAAAATATGCCGCTTAAGCTTTTTTGGCGGGTAGGGCACGATATGAGCTAGAAATATACGATTATTATAGTAAAAATTAGATTCAGTCCCTGAAAAATACTCTGAAGAAGCCTAAGAGTTAAACTGGGTTGGGAACCGTGTCTACATTTGGTATGTAAATATTGAATTGAATTTAATTAAATTTGTATTGAATGGAATTCAATTAAAATGAATTTCAATGAAAATTGAATTGAATTGAATTGCATTAAATTGAATTGAATTGAATGGAATTGCATTGAATTAAATTTAATTAAATTAAATGAAATGAAATTGAAATGAATTAAATTTCATGGAACTCAATTTAATTGAACTGAATAGATCTGAACTGAATTAAAGCATTATTAAGGTTTGTTACGCTGCAATCACACGTCCAATAAATCCCTTTCAAGTTCATCGCACATACTGCGAGTCAAAATTCCCGTAAATTGTGACACAAATTTTATTTTAAAAATGGTAACTTCACTCCTTGTACAGCTTTGATCAGCTGTTTAAATTGAGCATACAATTGCCAGATAAATGGAAACGTGAAATTGAAATACATTGCTTGCTATAAAAAAATTAAAAAACCAAGTCCATTAAAGTATATAAAGGCGGTGTATTATAAATATAAATATGTATATTCATCGCTCATTAAATCATAAACAGTCACAACTCAAAATTATTATTTTGCTTTTTTTCTTAACCAGCTTACTGATTGTGTGCGATATAAGTAAAGGAATTAAATAAGCCTTACGCCCTGTTTCCACAACCTTGACGGTCGATTTCAGTACAAAATTTATATGAAAAGCATTAATTTTTTGACTGATACAAATTTTTTAGACGATTTGTGGAAACACGGTGTTAGAAAGGTATTTTTTTTATTTACAGCTGTTTTACACACACCAAGGTTTCTTGCTCTTGTTTTCTCAATACAAAATCAAAACATCGGCATAAAACTTGGTGTGTGGTCCAAAGAAAGAGGCTGATACTAATTCTTTCAAATAATTTTTTTTTCAGGGCAATAATAAATTATTGAGCTGCAAAGAGTTATAAGTGAAGGAAACCATTCCAGCTGACCGGTAGCACTGTGCGTCATATGTGAAGAAAACCAGCCCAACTGACCGATAGTGCTATGCGTTATAACTAAAGGAAACCTATCCAGCTGACCGGTAGCACTATGCGTTATAAGTGAAGGAAACCAGCCCAACTGACCGATAGCACTTTAATAATCTAGTAAGTAAAAAATTTATTTTTATTAGTATATAAAGGAAAATATGAAAAAGAAAAAATGTATAAGATTTGCAAATGTTTGTGAGAAAGTATTATTTTGTGAGTAGGTTGTAGGGTGGCAGGTATTGAGGAAGGAAATCCCTTGCTTAGGTCCAGCGGTGGGGTTCAATCGGCATCAGAACTTCGTTTAGTTGCACTTCTCACATAACATTGGACGCTTTTCTCCTGTTACGCCCAGACTTCGGCGCTGACAACGACCAAAAATATAGGGTTTTATTTTTTTTAAGACGGAAGGAATTTGTGTTTATTTTCATTGGTTCAGTATTTCGCGAGTTATAAGTGCTATAAATTTTTAAGTTTCTACCAACACCAACAGAAAACACATTACAACACACATATCGTATTTTTATATTCACTCTTATCGAGAATAAAAGGCGAACATTTCGTTCACGTGTAATATTTCCCATGAACAAAAAATGGTGAACAAAATTAGAAAATAGTTCACTGACACAATAACAACGCAAAATTGGCGATCATAATTTTAAGGAAAGGGGACACATTTCACGTGTATTTTTATTCCCGATAAGGGTGATTGTATTTTATTTACATTGTGTAAAAAGTTCATACATATGGCTCGTAGACTCACCTCTGTGAAGAACATTTTGTGTTTATATCTTCATTTCTGCAAACCTGGCTTTTTTGGGTTTCGTATTTGAGAGCGATGTGAGTTAAAACAATTTGTTATCAAATGTTGAATGTGCCAAAGTATTTGTAAATAATTAAGATTGCCTTTCCCAAGGTGAGTGGTCGAATTTTTGCCACTAGTGTTCGTAAATACTTTAGACTTGAGAACGAGTGTAATGTGTTCCTGCAGGCTGAGATTCTAGCAATCATGAAGGTTATGGAGTTTTTTTTTTGGCAGAGATAAAGGCTAAAGGCACGGAAGTTAAACTTTATGAGGATAGTCATGCTGCGCTTAAGGCCTTGAAGCAGGACATGCTGTCAGATCTAAACTATTTTGTAACTCTAGGAGAACACTAAATGAGCTAATGAAGAGATGTAGTGTGAGATAATGTTTTCTTAACACTCAGGCAATGGATATTTATTACTACTCGTATTACTAGGTGTTACCTTCTTTAGGAAAGGGATAGTGATAGAGAAGACAGGTGATGAAGGAAGAGATAGAGGAAAGCTTCATTATTTTATAACTCTGCTTTTTGCACATTTTTAATAAGCCAGTGTTGCAGATCTGTTCAGTAGCCATTTTATTGGTTATTTTACTTCGCCGATGATTCTGCTACACAATACCGATGAAGCAGGGCGCTCTGATATTAAATTAGGATTACTATCCGCTGAAGTCGGTGTAGTTAAGTGACCAGTCACTATGCCTTCATCACTTGAACTTTCCTACAACAACTAACATAAAGGGACACTAATGCCAGATTTAAGGCCATTGTAATGTGGCGAAGAATGAGACTACAAATGAGTTGCCAATATGAGGACAAATGGCAGAGAGGAGGCTTTAGTAAAACTGCCAAGTAATTAAGGAATACATCAATTGAGTTTTTAGAGATTCGATTGAATTTCTTGGGAGTCTTATGAATTAGGCATGACGCAATCCAAAGAAAAAGGTTTATAAGGGTCACGATATACTTTTTGACCGGTGAGAACCAGCAGATGGCAAGTATAGCTATGCGAGTATAAAGGCCAGCGGAAAATAACAGATCATTCTTGGCAACTTTGCTCAATAATAAACCGCCATAGGCTAAGATTGCTTAGTAGTAGATTTCACGGGGCACCAACAATGGATATCAAGGGTTTTAAATGAGACTACATCAGCTGCTTTTTCAGTAGAATCAAATGGCAAACCTAAAGCAGATCTGGACTGAATTTCTTAAGTGCTATCAGAATTCAGGATCACTTCGCACTATTTATTGGTTAGTTCAACTGTATCGCTCACAGTTATTTTGCGAAATTTTCCATTATCAATTACAAACGTTTTTAATAAGAGTCATACTAGTGGAGATCATAAAAAAAACTGTTGAAGTGGATCTTGGAGAACAATATGCTATATCTATCTACACTAAGAATGTACATTAACATACACATATTTTATGGCGAAACTCATCTATTGTTCTGTGTTTACTGTTAACAAACCTATAAATCAAATCATTTTACAAATTCCAATTAAAATTTTATTTAACAGAGCAGCAGGTTAATAGCGTTAAACAGTCATAATAAAACTTTCTCAAGTTTCAGTATTTAAAATTTTTTTATCTAACTCTTTTTTTAATAAACTGTTGCTAACTAATATTGATGGCCTGGCTACAGATGTTGTTTGGTGCTGTGGCTGTCGTGATGTTCGTTTACGAGCCATAAAGTATTGCCAATGTTTAATTGCGTAAATGTGTTAATAGTCAAGCCATTAAAAGCTGCTTAATAGTAGATAGCAGCAAAACATACATATACATATCTTTGTACAGAATATTTATTGTAAAATATGTACGTAATGTTGTCCTGGCTTTTCCATATAAACTTTTAACGTAACATCGCGCATTTTATAATTGTAGTATATGGTCGTTGGATTTTTACTTTTCAAAAGACTTCAGTTAAACTCACACAGCTCATTAGACGCTTCATTGACTATGAATGTTAATGATAATGAATACTTTTTGCAAAAAGAGCACACAATTAAGGGAAAAAACTCTATTGAGAACTTTCATTGATAAAAGTTGTTGTTATACAGAAAATATTTGCCTACTTTTAGGCGCCAAAGTGCACATTCATGTTCCAACAGTTGAATAATAAAATAATTTTTGCAGCCAATTATTCTTGTAATAGTTCACTTTAGTCAATTTAGTAAAAAAGAGGTCGAGATTTTTATGTAAATTATATATGTATGTATAATTTAAATTAAGAATTTTTTTCATGAAATGGGTTGCACGAAAGTTTTTCTATTTGTGAATAGCATCCCTATAGAAGAGAGTGATATACATATAAATAAATTCAGCAAAGTGCGATTGTGACTCGCACACGAAGGGTTCCGTACGGACACTACATACATATGTATCTAAGACTATGCGAAGTTTAGTCTATACAATGGAATATCTCACCTGATGTAGACATCTAAAAGAAATTAAGTACCAGGTAAACTATTTTCGGTTTTTGGCGATTTTTCTAGTTGACGGTTTTTTTTATAATTTTTAGCGCTATTTTTCGTTTTTGGGTTTTATTTTTTGGTTTTTGACGTTCTTTTAGTTTTGGCGATTTTTACGCTAGGGGCTAAAAATCTTTTTCACAATACAATCACAAATTTTGAGTAAGATGTTATCAAATATGTGTGAGCGAATTTTAAAGCATACCTTCAGGAGCAATTATTAATCAATTTTAATATAAATTGCTTGTGAAGTGTAATAGTGTTGCCAATGGGGATAATTTGGTTAAAAAGTTGAGAAATATAAAATAAATATAAACTTTTAAATAAAAGAATGTTTTAAATGCCAAATATTTGTTTAAAAGATATATAGCAGTCTTTATAAAAAATTTATAATATTATATTATAACATATCTTCATTACGTACTATTGCCTTACACTGAAGCTGGTGCACGACAATTGGGTAACAATCTCCATCACATGCCAATTATTATGGATGGAGATTTTAATACAAATTTTGCAAACCCACAGTCGCAAGCTTTATCAAAATTTTTATTTGACGTTTTCCACTTGCATATGATCAATTCTCCACAAACCCCCACAACTAACAATTCCACTACTATACATGCAGTTTTCCATACAGTAGAGTCAAAAATTTATATATCTTATTTGACTTACCATAAGCCAATATTTAAAAAAAAATTCATTACTAGATGTTTACACATCTCCCCTGTGATCGGACTCACATTGCTTCTTTTTTTTTAATTTTGGGAACTTTTACTTTTAGCGTTTTTGAAAATTTCAAGAGCTTGCCTCTTACGGTTTTTAATTTCGGCAACTTTTTCGGTTTTTAGCGATTTATTTAAATTTAGAGATGTTATTTTAGTTTGGCGCTTTTTTTCCTTTAGGCGATTTTTTCGTTTTTTTTGCAATTTTATTCAGTTTAGCGATTCTTCAATTTTGAGATTTTTTAGTTGTAGCGTTTTTGACAATTTCAAGAGTTTGCCTCTTACGGTTTCCTGGATATCTACAAAAAGTTGTTAAAATTATATAGTCAAAATAACATTAACCCTTTAATTTTGATTTTTTAACTTTTAGTGCTAATTATTGTAGTCTGTATAAAAATACGCTAACTTTGCAAATTTGCAGTGTCTATATATAATTGTATGTATGTATATTACATGGGATTTGAAAAATTTTGTTGCTCGTTTTGGAACACCCCTTAATTTTTAACTGCGGGTGTCGAGAAAATGGGCTGTGACGGTTAGACGGACAGCGTAGCGTAAACAATAGGGTTCTTTTAATTTTTGGTGTACGGAACCAATGTTGCCATAAGATATAAGAGGAAAAGTGCTAGATTGCAGAAATAAAAGTGCTAAAATGTTCTACAGCACACACAACAAAGTGCTAAAATCACTTGCAATAAAATTGTGAATTTGTTGTATTCTATATCATCACTAACGTGCATATCATATTCATAGGCGGCACAATACGTTTTTTCATAACCCAGAAAATGGAATTATATTGTGTAATATGTTAGAAAAATTATGTATACATATACGTATTATTATGTTTATTTTAGTGTGAGAAAAATTTCGCGATTTTTTTTAAATCAATCAATTCAATAGTAAAGGTAAAACCGACAATAATATCGATGTTGTTGCGTAAATTGTGCGAGATTAGACCTTTTTACGTAACCCAAACAATGAGAACAATAACATATTCAATAATATTGTATGTATTGGTAGCTTGAAATATTTAATTTATAACTTTAAAATCTTTAACGGCCATTATTACAACTTAAAGTTAGTTAACAATAGGATTTTATCGAACGTATAAAAAGTTTTTCATCAGTACCACTTTAGCTTAACCTAAAGTGAGCGCTTAGTTAAAGGCAAATGTATCCTTCTGGCAATTTTAATTTTAATTTATACTAATGAATAGTGTTTTATACGTCGGACAAAATCCTACTTTTAACTAACTTTAAGTTGTAATTGCCTAAGAGTGTTAAATATATTTATTTTCTACTGAAATATAATCGTATAACCGACAACTAAACTCTAGGGTTCACTTTAGCTTTGACTTTAACTTTCTTCAAGCTGATCAATAATCTAATTAACAGTATAAGCTCTTAAAAAGAATAAAACTTAAAACAAGTTTTGTTAATTTAGTATTTCATAGTGTGTACTTTAATATATTTGTACCCAGATGTGTATCTCAGAGCGGTTCAGTTATATGATACCTGTCATACTAAACACTTAATGAAGATAAATAAATGTGTCTTAAGGAATTATCTGTCGAAAAGTTGTAGATTTAATTAAATAAAAAAGTGCAAAAAATGTCAAATAGTTTTAAGAAAGTGCTAAACTAGCACTTATTATTTTCAAAATCTTTAGTGCTAAACGAGTAAAAAAAGTGCTAAATCTAGCACTAAAAGTGCTAAAATGGCAATCCTGTACGGAACCATAAAAAACACCTGTTTGCTAATAGTTAAGGCCCTTTCACACTATAATACAAGTATTAACACATTTGACGAAAATGCATCCCTAATCTAATTTCTGTTTCAAAAATTTCAAAAGACAATAACAACTCAACATGTCAGAGTTGCATTTTCCACAAAAGTATTAATACTTGTATTATAGTGTGAAACGGCCTTTATGCATATTCAGCCAATGGCCTTCAAATCTATAAAGTTTAGTATACTATAAACAAATAAGTTTGTAAAGCACTAGCAGCAGAGTAGCAGGCCGTAACAAGCCGAGCCGCCGCCGAACCTCGGCTTAATACTCAGCCGATATTTTCTTCTTTTTATTTTTTATACTTTTTGAACTATTTTTAATATTGTGTCTACTCAAGTTGCGTATAGTTTTTATCTATATATTGAATATGATAGCAAGCGTCCCTGAAATAAAGTTGTTTTTGCTTCCACATAGAAAGAGAATGTTTATATGAACGGTAATGTAGCTGCGAAAACGTACGTTCTCTTATGAAGTCCCTTTTTAAGCTTAAATTAGACGTGACATAGCCATAATGCCATAGCCATAACCAAACCAAAATTCAATTGGTTTCTATGGTAATGGCTATGGCATTATGGCGAGACACCTATAATCAAATACAGTGTTGCCCATTAGTTTGGTTCGTACCAGGGACCGAAAATAACTGTTATTTTTGAATTTTTGATTAAAAAAAGCAACCTCAAGGAAATGTCGGAGAATGAAACCAAGTATACCATTTTGCAAGTATTGGACCAAATTGTCAGAAAATACGATGCTTTTTAAAAATCTGACTTTTATTTTTTCAAGCAAAAATAAAAGTTATTTTTTGACTTTTATTTTTTTGAGCAAAAATAACAGTTATTTTTGACTTTTATTTTTTCGAGCAGAAATAAAAGTTATTTTTTGACTTTTATTTTTTCTAGCAAAAATAACAGTTATTTTTTACTTTTATTTTTTCGAGCAGAAATAAAAGTTATTTTTTGACTTTTATTTTTTCGAGTAGAAATAAAAGTTATTTTTTGACTTTTATTTTTTTGAGCAGAAATAAAAGTTATTTTTGTGTTTTCAACCCCTTTGACAAAGAAATTATTATTTAATATTCCAAATATTCTTTTCTAAATAAGTAAATTTAACGATTCACTATTGCAAAAGCGCCAAAATTTATAATAAATATAATGAATTTATCACAAAATAACTTTTATTTCTGCTCAAAAAAATAAAAGTCAAAAAATAACTTTTATTTCTACTCGAAAAAATAAAAGTCAAAAAATAACTTTTATTTCTGCTCGAAAAAATAAAAGTCAAAAATAACTGTTATTTTTGCTCAAAAAAATAAAAGTCAAAAAATAACTTTTATTTCTGCTCGAAAAAATAAAAGTCAAAAATAACTGTTATTTTTGCTCAAAAAAATAAAAGTCAAAAAATAACTTTTATTTCTGCTCGAAAAAATAAAAGTCAAAAAATAACTTTTATTTTCTGACTTTTACGATAAAAGTTATAACAGTTACGGTCCCTGGTTCGTACGGCTGTTTTATATGGCTATGGTTGTGGCACCTCTTATTGCACCTTTAAATCCATGCATGTTTACATAGATTTTTTGTCGCAGCATTCTAGCGACTTTTTTATAACTGTTTGATCAAATCTTTTGTTTCGTTCATCCGTAGCAGTGTTCCAATAAAGTAACTTCAAACGGAAAGCCTAAATGGAATTATATATAGTCTAGAATATGTTGCTATGGTAAAACAAATAATTTACGAAGTTACTTTTCTTGACATTTATGACATCAATTGCTGCAATATTCAAATTATTACAAAATAAATAATTCTACAACGTGGTGATTCAATAACTCTACTACTTTTCCAGAAACGGACTGGGTTAAAAGAATTGTTTAAATGCTTAAACTAATCGGCGTTAAAGGTAGAATTAGTAAAATCGTATCTTTCTACTTTACAGCTTGCCGTATCGTTCAGCTTTGTGTACAAGTTATAGAAAATGTAACAATTTGCATAGCACATTTTTTTTTGTCTAGCTTTGAATGCGGCTTTTTGACATTCGCTACAGAAAAATCTGTTTTCTGTAGATTTCTGCGTCAGCAGTGTGTGGTGGACATATTTTATAACTAGTAACATGCATTGCATATCGTACGGCTTTTGTCAGCTGACACGCAACTTCACGATACGATTTTACTAATTCTACCTTAAGCCGTTCAGCCGCCGCCGCCGAAAATATTTGTCTTTCAGCCGCCGCCGAAATTTTTTGGTCGGCTTGCTTCTCTGACTAGCAGTCATATGCATTAAAGACATTCACCACAGCAGGCTACACGAACACACGACTTCAAATGCCGCTAGCAGCATTTGTCGCCTCGTAGCCAGCTACTTAATTATTTTGGAGACGGCAGCAGCACCATCTGCAGCTGATATTCAAGTACAAATACATAGTTCAGTATTGCCACTTTCATATATTTTGCATTTATAAAAATTAATTACTCTTTTAAAATGTACTTATTTCACATAAAAATACAATAATGAATCAATTTATTCTTTACATCAATTTTTGGATATTGTTTCTGGTAAATAGTATGAAATAATTATACGATATCATTCATTCACCATTTTGTATTATACTGGCAACACTGCATTTGCTCATTGTAGCCAGAGAAATAGAAATTAGTTTAATCGGAGTAAAACGACAAAATCAGCATAGACAAAAACCTGTCGCCGTGTTGCCTTGCTGTCTTCTAACCTACCATTTACACATGAAACTAATTTCAAGAAAGTAGCAATGCAATAAAATTTTTTTTACTACCACACTCACATTGTTTTTAATTTCAACTCAGCTTTCAAAAATTTTTTCCAGAAAGTAAATTTTTGATGTTTTCAGAAAGTAAAATGAAATAATAAATAAATTCAGTAAAGTGCGACTTTGACTCGCGCACGAAGGGTTCCGTACGTTGGGCTTTGAGCATTTTTTTTAATACAGTGTTTGTTACATTTTTTCAGCTGAAATAGTGTTTTTTTTTATTATTTTTCTCTTTTTTCTCGTTTTAACGATTTTTTAAATTTTGGCGATTTTTTTTAATTTTGGCGATTTTTTCGGTTTTTCGCGATTTATTTTCGATTTAGAAATTTTTTTTAACTTGGTGCTTTTTTTCGTTTTGGCGATTTTTTTTTGATTTTGGCGATTTTTTTCGGTTTGGCGATTTTATAATTTTGAGATTTTTTTGTTTTACCGTTTTTGAAAATTTCAGGAAGTTTGCTCTTACGGTTTCCAAGATACAGCAAGTTTTCAAAATTACATAGTCGAAATTACATTAACTGATGGTACACCCTTTAATTAAATTTTTTTAAATTTTAGTGTTAATTGTTGTAGTGTGTATAAAAATACACGAACTTTACAAATTTCAAGTGCATATACATACATACAAATGGGATTTTAAAATTTTTCGTTGCTCGTTTTGGCACACCCTTTAATTTCCAACTCTCATGTATTTGTTGTTGTAGCGGCCAAGGATCCCATGTAATATACATACGATTGTATGTATATTAGATGGGATTTTAAAATTTTTCGATGCTCGTTTTGGCACACCCTTTAATTTCCAACTCTCATGTATTTGTTGTTGTAGCGGCCAAGGGTCCCATGTAATATACATACATACATACAATTGTATGTATATTACATGGGATTTTAAAATTTTTCGTTGCTCGTTTTGGCACACCCTTTAATTTCCAACTCTCATGTATTTGTTATTGTAGCGGCCAAGGGTCCCATGTAATATACATACATACAATTGTATGTATATTACATGGAATTTTAAAATTTTTCATTGCTCGTTTTGGCACACCCTTTAATTTCCAACTCTCATGTATTTGTTGTTGTAGCGGCCAAGGGTCCCATGTAATATACATACATACAATTGTATGTATATTACATGGGATCTTAAAATTTTTAGTTGCTCGTTTTGGCACACCCTTTAATTTCCAACTCTCATGTATTTGTTGTTGTAGCGGCCAAGGGTCCCATGTAATATACATACATACAATTGTATGTATATTACATGGGATTTTAACATTTTTCGTTGCTCGTTTTGGCACACCCTTTAATTTCCAACTCTCATGTATTTGTTGTTGTAGCGGCCAAGGGTCTACACACTGTGTCCAAATTTCAGGTCCGTAGCTCTTACGGTTCTCGAGAAAATACCCTGTGACGGACAGACGGACAGACGGACAGCGTAGCGAAAACAATAGGGTTCCATTTTCACCTTTGGTGTACGGAACCCTAAAAAGGTTAAACAGTGTTACCCACTTTAAAGATTTGTACAAATATACAGGATTATGGCAAATAATTATTATAAATTATCTTTATTTTGTATAAATATTTAAAGAATTATAATATCTTATGTTCAAATATACATGAAGAAGAGAGTTCATGCCTTTTGAAAACCATAATATTATTACAATGTTAACAATACTTATTCCCAATTTATTGCCTTATAAATGTGTGTAGGTGATATTCTGGGTAACTCTAAATAAGAAGTGAGCAAAACAATTTTCTCCAACTTTACTTTTCTACAACATTTTTTAAATGAACTTTCCCTTTCCTATGAAAATTAACAAGAAATTTTCATGAAAGTCATTTATTTCATTAAATTTTTTTATTCATAATACGTATACAGAAATTTCAAGAAAGTACTTTCATGTGTAAATGTAGCGTAAATAATCATTCTCATATAAACATGTGTATTCCATCCTTGACATTTGGTAGTCGGTAGCTTGCTGTGGTGAATGTGTTTAATGCAATAGATAAAGGTTAGTTATCAGAGCACGAAGCCGATGTACAGTGGTGATCGGCGGCGGCTAAGACCAACACAATAATTTTGTTTTGTTGCTTACATGCAAGGATTATGGATAACGCACCTTATTAACACAAAAGTCTGAATCTGAATTGGATTCAAAATTAACTTTTTCGGCATTATTAAAAAAAAATTAATGTAGGTTGAAAAATTATGCCAAACGTTTCACAGATGGCAAGAAAATGTTGCCAGATACATTTCATACAGTCGCATTCATCGGCGGCGGCGCATTTTCGAGACAAAATTCGACGGCGGCTGTTAAGTCGGCTATGCGCCGATCAGCTTCGTGCTTTGTTAGTTATTTCTTCAGAAAATTAAAAGAAAACTTGTAATATAAAAAATTACAGAAACCATGAAAAAATTATATGTAGTGCAGAACATTTAACATAAATACGAAAAAACGAGCTTGTATTAAAGTTTGATTAAAAAAAAATGTGAAAAAATAAAAACTTACAACCATGAATAGCATCAGGAATTTCGCAATAAAAGTACAAACAAGAATGTGCAATAATTAAAGGTACTTTGTGAATTAAAGGCAGCGCATTCTCCAAGCATTATTATATGTTACAAACAGTGGTAAGTGGAAAAAGGACAATCTTTAAAACAATAGCATCAAATTAAGCAAAAAAATTCGAGCAGGTGATCGAACTACAACAGAGATGGAAACGTCGATAGGCTAATATATTATCTAATACTATGTTTGATCCCATACTCCACATTGGGAGCCCTCGGGATCCCAATTTTACCGAAAACTATTCCCGTACTCAAAGTTTGGGCAAGTAAGGGAGCTTTTGAGAGAGTAATGTTCTTCTTCTTGCCCGAAACAGCCCGTAATTTTTCTTTGGGCTAGTTTGGGCAAGCCGAAAAGCGATCAACTGTTTGAAAAATAACCAATAACAAAGTAAAATTCAATTGTTCTAAACAGAAAACACTAAAAACATTGAAAAGTTGTATCAAAGAGGTTTATAAACAAGTGGTGAACTAAGTTTTATCAGTTTTTATGTAAAATTAAGAAACAAAACGTTCTAGATATGCCACAGCATGTACATAAGTATGTATTTACTTGTGCGTTGGCTTTTGGTAAGATTTTTGGTTTTTCTTGTTGCCGTACTCTTGTAAATTTTTTGTATTATTGAGGGAAATTGTAGTTTTTCTCATTTTACCGAACTTTGCCCAAAAAGTGCGGGATCAAACCTACTGTTTTGCTTAAGAGGAATTTAAGACTACATATAAGTTTATTCTAGTTTAATTTCATGACTGAAATCCTTTTTATTAAAAAAGATGTCAGTAAGTTAGTACTCATAGACTTTTTATGCCAAAGAAAGTAACAGCGTAACAGCATTTACCATCCGTTGTGTCCAGTGTGACAATTTCAGCATTTTTGTAGGTTTTTTTGTTGATTTAGCTTTAGTTTAAGCTTTCATATTAATATTGTAACAATATACAAAGTACATAATTTCAATTAAATATGTATGTAGAAATATACAAAATAACAACCACATTAGATTCAAAACGATTGATCCATGAGATCTTTACATACTTTTTTAATAACAAAAATTAAAAATTTTAAAAACCCCCGATTTATGTATCTAGAGAAGATGTTATATTTCCTAAACGGCTGGACCGATTTTCTTCAAACATAGCTAAGGACCATCTCGATCAAGTCACCTATCCAACAGAAAAATCACTAACTCAAAATCGGTCCATCCGTTTGGTCTGTACGTGGACACATACAGACACACAGATACAGAGACACACACTACAAACTTATAACACCCCTTTTTTTGGTCGGGGTTTAAAAATAAATGAAAACAATTTACGTTCTTGTAACTTTTCATGTGAGTGACTGAAATTGCTTCAAGTTTTGTATATGTTATATGGCTAGCTTCCATACCGTCAATTTCTTTGTCTGAACAAAGTGTATTGTTTCATAGCGCAGCAGTACAAAATATGGACAAGCACACCCTTTTAAAACGTTGTCGACAAGTTGCTGCAAACAAGCAATCAGCGCATCAGTTTCAAAGTTAGTGATCATGGTCACATTGTTTTGCAAATTTGTATGTGTACACGATATAAATACCGCATCCAAAAAGTATTCATTATTTATACGTTTTCGAAAAACCAACTGTGAATTAATATTTTGTTTTGTCTTTTTTATTAGTGCATAATGCATTATGAACAACGAAAAACTGAAAGTTAGCATAAGTAACGAAATTTAACTAGGTTTTAACGAGTTCCTTCATACAATTTGACATAAACAATTTGCGCATATGAAAACAAAAATAAGCACTTTAAAAGAATCAATGTGATTAAAAAGAAATATGTATTAAATTTAAGCATTATGTTTTAGCACTTAAATTATTTGCTTAGCATTTTTTAGCTTTTTTGAAAGTCAATTTAGCTGCAAACATTTTTAGGATCTGGTCACACTGTTTGTGTCCATTATTAATCCAACACCAGATGCCGAAGTCGAGTTATAATTGTCGGCAGCGGCTGAAGATGAAAATATTGACGACATGCAATACTTCGAGTTTTTCGCTCATAAAATTGATCCCGGCAATTCGATATTGACAAGAAATTGCAGCATTAAATGCAAAATAAATCTAATAGCCTAGATCATGATACAATTATACAGGTAACCGCAAATCGACAACAAATTTACAGCAAATAAAACAACAGGGCTTTTTGTTGCTAGTTTCTGGTGCCAACTGTCATAGAGCAATGAAAGATACACAGCGTGTGTGTGTGTTTGTAAAACATAAGCAACATTTGGCAGAGTGCACCACGAAACAAGCAAAACAGCTGGCGCTTCGCGGTTACCTGTATAATTGTATCATGGCCTAGATCAGTCGTAAAGCAGCTCTGGGCGAGTCAACATCACGCGTCGTTGGCAATTATTTCTTAAATGCAACCAGGCCACTGTTTTTTATTGGCCTTCGAGAGTATTGCATCTCACCGCATGTGATTGGTGGTTGGCGTCGGTTAACGGTATCCACCGCAATATCCTGTTGGTTTCCATTAACCACATGCAAAAACAATTATAAGGAAAAATATAAAAGAATACTGGTTGGAGAACCAAACAAAAACTCATTTTTGAAGAAATTAAAAAAGGAGAGGAATTTGGATGTTCCAGCTTCGTATGCGACGGTGTATATCGTTTGGAATTTTCTCGGAGGAGGCTCCTTAATGAGACTAACCTGGCATTTTGTGAATGTATAATATTCCGCCAACCTTTCTAGAGTTAAAAAAAAAATAGCCTAGATAAATATTTTTTTCGAATCTTACCTGGATTTGTTCGCTTCTTTTCTCATTATCTCAATTCTTAAAAAATGAACAATGTTCAGATGGAAATAACGTAGATAGAATATGTAACAAATTATTATTAATGCATTTTCTAACTCATTTATTTGAAATTCGTCGTATAGAATAATAATACGGGTATTAAGCCAACAGGGAAAATAATGGGTGATATCATTGATTATAATGTTAAACAACATTAATATTAAAAAAAATAATAATTGCGCAAAGATTTTTATTATTTTTTGTGATTATTATTTAAGGCAACAACAATGAATTTAATGTTGAAGATAAACGTCACAGGCCTGAAAAATTAAAAAACAGCTGTTTGTTAAAACGCATGTTCAGACAAAGCTTCTCAAACCTTTTAATCACATCAGCACCCAAAAAAGATGACGGAAAGTTGCTTCTCCAGAAAATTATTGAATAACACATTAGCGGTACTCACAGTTTGCTATTGTAGATCTTTTACATATTGTAGCTTTGATAAAGGAGCCCATACACTACGACAGCATGCATGCGCAATCAAGTGTTTGTGCCAGAGGTTGGTTCGTGTATGGGCATTTTGTGTGATTGTACGTTTTGCTGTAGTGATGTCAAACAGAGTTTGATATTTTGCTGATGGTACCAGCTTGCTGGTATTGTGTATGGTGAAATTAGCTCAGTTGAGTAAAGTTATCAAGAAGTAAATATGCATTTAAAAATCGTAATTTGTTGAAAAATAATTTCTTTCAATGGAAAATGGAATTTGAGCACTTTAGTTATGCATACCTGCTAATATTAACAAAATCTCAATAAAAATTGCAGCAAAAACTGTGTCACTATTTATAACCTAACTTCTCGAATTTTTTTAAAAGTGAATATTGTACCAGCTTGCTTGTTATGTGGTTCGAACATGATTGCTCAATAGCTTGATTGCGCGTGCATGCTGTTGTAGTGTATGGGCCGCTTAAATCGTGGTAAATTTAAAACACGGCAACAACAAAATGCATACATTTTTAATTAACTATGCCTACACCATCTGCTATACTAAAAACTGTAGTAGATGTTGTAGCTGAATTTATTAACCATAGTTTGTACAAAAGAAGAACAAGCTACATACAAATCCTCTCAGACAGTCTCTGTATCTCTCATTGAATTGAGCAATAAACATTTTTTACAACGCAGAAGAAAAAATCACTCACGCTTGGACGTTTAAAATCGTTGTATATTTAAAGAGGTTTTAAATTTAATACGAACTGTGAATTCCGCTATTTTCTCGAAATCTAGTAGATTTGGTTTGAAATCTTATCGAAATCTATACCGTTTACACTAAGTTTTTTTTATATTTGCCAAGATTCCTTATCCAAGACAATATCCAATATTTGTTTAAAATTTTTCTTAAGCTGTTAATAGAGCATTTACATTGTCTCGAAATCTAGTACTTACGAGATTTCGAGCTAAATCTAGTTGAGTTTTACTACTGAACCAGAGAACATCAGGCTGTGATACATTGAGAATTAGCTTACTGATCTAACCAAATGTGTACACCTCCTTGTGATCAGCTCTAGAACTTGTTGACTTCTTGTGATGTTTCTTGTATACTGGACTCCAGATAAGCTTTTCTTAATATAAAGTTATTTGCTTTGAATTAATTTAACTTTTTTAATTTTCTTATTTTCAAGTAACATGCACTAAATATGTACTTGAAAATAAACATTTTTCCTCTTATGTATTTGGAAATTTTATATAACCCTGAATTTCGTTTCCAAGTAATCCACAATGACTATCTAAGCCATTATAATTTATTGTATTTTTTTTTTATAGAACTGAACCTAATACTAGTATCTAATAAATAAAATAATATTAGCGATGAACAAAAATCTGCCATCGCGTGCATTCTACAATTTGAATATTTACAATACCATTAACAAAAATAAATTATAATTTTTTTTAATGCAAACCATTTATTATCGCTAAAAAAATCCGGAAAATATAAATATATATTTAAAAAAAAACAATAATAATTGTATAGTATTTCAGCCTGATATTTACTTTTATTTTAATACCCTTCATTCGTACAGCAAGAACTTTTTTTCGCATAACTTTTTATTGATGCCGCCAAAAAAAAATAAAAAAACAATATAAAAAAGAGAACAATAAACGTGAGTAATATAAAACCTTAGAACTGGCCCGTCTGGCAACAAATGATGTACAAGCATAAAATATTTTTAAGCTTAATCTAAACATCTTAAGGACGTTGTTGTTTATTTGGCTGCAACTTGCAACACATTCTGTCTTTATTCAGAGAAGTTATCATTGATAATGTTTGAGTGCTTTTAAGTAGAATAGACCGTGAGTGTGTGTCTGATGATTGTCTTAAATATATGTGGCAATAGGGAATAATCGCTGAAGTCGACTTAAGCTAAGCAATATTTTTGCCCAGTTGTGACTACCGTTAAGAAATTAAAAGGTTCTAACGCAAGATCTGGAAAATCATTCCGATTTAAACACTGCACCTTTCAACTAGGACAACTCAAACTCAATTTTCTTACGTCTACTTATGCGATTATTCCATATTGCCACAGCAAGTAAATTATTGGAATAATGCCGGTCTTTCGGATTACTCGAGACAGTTGGGTGCACATGCAAGAGATCCAAATACCAACACCGATGTGTGGGCTATGGGTCTTTTCGGTTATCCAAACAGCTGGGTGCAAATACAAGTTGATCAAAATACCAACACCGATGTGTGTATGATTATCCCTTCCATGCTAATTCTCCTGCTGATTGTTAAAACTTTTTCTCTGCTTCTGTTTTCCCCGTCTGACTTATCCCTCACCCACTTTTTGTTGGTGAGGTTTATTTTGCTTAAGTTAGGTGAAGTTAAATGAGTTAGGAAAATGCCCCTAGTGACCTATGTTATTGCCAAAATTTTGTTCTACGGCTTCCTTCTTTGTGAGATAAAAAGTTTGTAGTTTAGCTCTAGAGGTCCAATCATAGGTTAAGTTACGTTAGCAGGCTGCTGGTAATGAAGGATGAAATTTGGAGTCCAGCTCACTTGGGTGCAATATAATGATGCCTTTATGCTACCTGTGAATTAAAGAGAAGATAGTGAGAGAGGGTGATAGGAAAGAGATAGTGATAGAGAAGACAGGTGCTGAAAGAGGAGTGAGAGGAAAGTTTCATTCTTTCACAACTCTGCTTCTTTTGCACGGTTCTAATAATGCAGTGTTGCAGCGCCTCCGGTGTCAATGAGGCCTATTAAATTTTGAAGCTGTGCTTATTAGCCATTTTATTGGTTATATTACTTCGTAGATGCTTCTGCTACACAATACTGACGAAGGAGGGCTCTCTGATGTTACGCTCAAGACAGCCTTCATCGCTAGAACTTTTCCTACAATAACTGATAAAAAGAGATACTAATGCACATCAGAAAAATGCATGGTCTTGTTATTTAATGACTGTCGGAGACCGGGCTCGAACCTACGACCTCCTTCGGTTTTGTAGTCAACGTGTTAACTTTTTTTTAAACAAACGACCCGAGAAGCGATTATCCTGTCTGCGAAAAACAACCAGGGTCTATGGCGGGAATCGAACCCACGGCATCTGGACTGAGAGGCTCGCATCGATACCACTCAGCCACAGGGGTACCTTGTCTAGTCATGGTGAATCCAGTCATTGTGAATCATATTTCATACTATTTCGTTATTATTTATACAAATTCGCTATATCTAAGTGCGCTTAGTTAGTGCACTAAGTAGGTTCATATATTATTCCTTTTTCTGTTCATGTCAATTGTTACAATATTATTTACTTCTTTTCATTTATTAAAGTTACTATAGATTTAAAAAAAAATAGAGCTATGAATCGCAATGATTTTGCTGTTCAATATTAATCCAAAGAATTTTTTAAGTGCATTAAAATCTTATGGTTTTCACTATGTGCAAAAAATTTATATAGATCGTGCACTTATTGCACAATAAAAGTCACTAAAACAGCAAATAATGCCTTTGAGTCAAGTTGATTCATATAATAAACGAAATATAATAGCAACAATTGTTACATATACAACAACAAAAAAAAAAACAATAACATCTTTAAAACAACTAAACACCCAAAAAGATGACGACAACATCTATGTACATTGACTGAGAGCAAGCAAGCAGCAGGACAAACGAGAATGTTGATGATGCTGACGATGAGGAAAGAATATGAAAAGTTTTGAAAATTATAGCTTATCTTTTATCCAATGGCAGTGATATATGACTTTGAAATCTTCCTTGCTAGCAACAAAAGTTCACTTCCCGCTTTTTATTTCATACGTTTTTTTATTATTCGGTTTTCATCTATTCACTGTAAATAAATGACCTTTGTGCTCAAAATTGTCATGATTATTATTTATATGTTAAAATATTACAATAAAATATAATAAATATTAAATAAATGTTCAGCTATATTGTTTTATCCACAACTCGTATGTCATTATTAATGATAATAGTAATAATAATGGCTGAGTGGTGTTTATTTCATTTTAGATTTTCTGCATTCAATTTCATTTCAAGTTATTAAAATTCTCCTGTGATTTTGTAATTGCTTTTGGAAATAAATAAAAATTCCATTACATGTAGATATTTATTTAGTTGCACGTGTAATTTGTTAACCCTTTACTTGTTTTGTGGCTTTTATATTTATTTTCTTTTTTGGTTGAGGAAAGCTGTATTAGGGGTAAGTGAAATATTTTTAGAACTAAGAATTAAGACTTGTGAAAGAAAAGCTTTCAGACATGGCAATACGGCTGATATGAGGTCCCCTATACCAATTTGTGATACGAGTACCTACGACCGGTCATCTAGTATGTGTTTTTCTAGAAATTTTTGTGGCAGAGCATTTGAGAAACTGTACCGTCTTTGTCCTGTTATTGACATCTGCAACGGAATGTATTATAGGGAAGACCTAGCCTACTACCAACTTTTCCTATCGCCCAGTCTCCCGTCAATATCGAGACCGACCGCGAGATGTTCTTCCTATTTGTTCTGAGCGTTTGTCGTGGAAAACGCAAAATTTCCTTTGCAACCCTATACGTACTCAGCTTATTCTATAAAACCAACGGTCCTGGGTTCGAGCCCGGTCACCGGCAAAGTCAGTAAATGACGACACCACGGAGTGATGAAGGCATTGTCTCTGAACTACACCTGCTTCAGCGGATACTAATCCTAATGTAACATCAGAGTGCCCTCCTTCGTCGGTATTGTGTACCAGAATCATCGGCGAAGTAAAATAACCAATAAAATGGATAAATTGACACCAGAGGCGATGTAACACTGCCTTACTAAAAACGTGCAAAAAGCAGAGTCGAAAAAGAATAAAGCTTTCCTCTCTTTATCTCTTCCTTCACCACCAGTCTTCTCTATCACTATCCGTTTCCTAACAGTGAGATTACACGAGACATAAGTTTGGACATTTTTGTGTTGGCAATTGTCAAAGTCTTTGCTAACACAAAAAATTACCGTGCAAACCGTAAATGTTAGTGTTCGAGCACATGTTTGGAAATAATTGCTCAAACACAAGTCTGAGCAATTATGTTAGAACACAACTGTCAAATTTACCTTTTTCGTAGAAAATAATGGCTGGAAACTAGAAATAATAACTTTTTAAAAGTTAAAACGCACACTTTGTATGAATACGACAACTTACTGCCAGTTTATAGAAGACTAGTAAAAATTCTCGCCTGTCTATTATTATTGAAAACAAAAACATATTTGAGTGCTTTGTTTTTGGTGTCAATAGAAATAGGCAGACGAGAATTTTTACTTGTCTTCTATAAACTGGCAGTTAATTTTTGAGTTTTAACATTAAACGTCTACCAACCCCTTAAAATAAGTTTGAACTTACGTCATTATGACGGCGTTATTGCTTATGTTCAGAAATAAAAATTGCTCGTCTATACGCACTGTAAAGAAAGTGGCACCTAGTAATAGTAGTAGGCATTAATTGCCTGAGTACTAATTCTCTTTGTAAAAAAAGATAGTTCGAAGATATTTTTAATGTCTCCAAACGCTACTGCAACCGAACCCGGCATTAGAGACGTCCATAGTTAATAAGTGCAGAAACCCGCATAAGAGTGATGTCGCTCTGGATAGTATCTCCTTACATTGATTAACTAAAATTGAGGAGGTTTCTAGTGATCTTAGGGATACTTCCACCATCGGAAAGACGGTACGCAAAGATCACTAGAGAAACCTCCAGACCCAACACCTAAGGTCACTCCTATCCGTCAGTGCAGACTCTGGTATCATAATAAGTAAATATTTCGCTCTTTTGTCATTGCCCAGCGGCGAACGCTGCATACCACATTACATCTCTTTAATGATGTTTGTCATACTTTGTGTTCAAGGAATGCTAGCTTACAAAGTGTACGAAAGTAAGCTAGATTGTATTCGAACTGCCCACTGACAACTTACAATGTATGTTAGGCAATACTGAGCTTTTATGTTGATTGGATGAACACTTCCGTATCTCGCTTACTTTGTGTGCAAGTGAAAGGGATTCACTCCACAAATGCGGCAATGCATTTGAAAATGTATACTAGGTACGTTTATGAGGTGGTGTGCATTACTGTCTTACATGTGTGCATCGAATCGTCGCTTCTGTAATCGAAATTTTCGCCGCTGGGTGCTTTCTGAATGGGTGAAGAACTTTGAAATTTCGATCAATGTCAGTTTTGGGTACCATATAATATGAATATTTTCTTAGTTCTGTATGTTTATGCTCGTTCCCGTACTTGCTTGATCAGACAGATGCTTAAACTTTCAGTGCTGTTTATGGTTTTGGCTGTTATATGCAGGTCTATAGGAATATCAGCCACTATAGCATTCAGGGTTTTTGAAGGACTCGGTCGAAAACAGGCAGTAATCCTGATACAGGCGGATCCTTGAATTCTGCATGGTTGTTCTACCTCATATTTGAGGAGCTGGCAAATAAAACTAAACATGTCCTCTGTAAATGATTTTTCGGGCTCCAAGTACACATCTATGATATCACAAAATATTTTAATTCCAAACCAGTTCGATTTTGCATTAAAAAAAGCAATGTGAGTCCGATCACAGGGGAGATGTGTAAACATCTAGCAATGAAAAATTTTTTTTAAGTTGGAAGTACTTATGCTTTTAGTGTCCGTATTCATAATGAAATTCTACCAAGTGGCAAAATTTTTTTTATACAAAAATGCCAAAATTTGAATGAAAAAAACTTTGCCACTTGCTACAATTTTATTATGAATACGGCCCTACGATTTTACTCCCCTGTGATCGGACTACATGGTTATTTTTTCATTCAAATTTTGAAATTTTTGTATGAAAAAAATTTAGCCACTTGGTAGAATTTCATTATGAATACGGGCATTACTGATTATTGAAAATTCAATGCACCTCATCATATAATAAATCATTTAGGCAATTTATAAAAATTGTAGAAAAAAAATTTAGTAATCAATAAAAATTTACTGGTTAAAAAATTATTTTTACTGAAATTTTAGTAGTACTGCAAAGTGCCCATCTATTGTAAATGCTTTTACTTTTTAATTCCTGTTGTTCATCGTTTAGTTGTTGCTGTTCTTGTTGTTGCGTACGCATTGCAATTAAAATAAAGCAATTATCAAGTTAAATAAAACAAACAAAAACCAGCAAATTCCTATATATGTATTTACAATATTTTAAATAAGTTTGTGTTGCTTCTTTCAAACACTAATACACTCATACATAGCTCACACCGATTTATAGCGCGGTGTGCATCTTAGTATGATAATCTTACTCAAAATTTGTGATTTTATTGTGAAAACGATTTTTACCCCCCAGCGTATAGATGTTTACACATCAAAAAATATCGAAACCTGACTCTTACTTGCTTAGTTTCTTTCTTAGTAGTTCAGTTATTTGGATGTCCTGTAAAAAAATAGGAACTAGTCTGATTTTGTTCGCCAGCTCCTCATTTCTTACTTGTAGCGGTCCATCATACTAACGAATCAGATGTGTCAGCATTTAGCGTATAACTGCTGTGTGCATTTCATTTAAAATCTTAATGTTACTCTCTCTCTCTCTCTCTCTACTCTATGACCTCTTGACCTTTGCGTTGAATAGTATCAGTTCTGTCTGCGGCCCCCTTGCTGAGTGTGCTTAAAGCTTTTTTGATGATATTGCATATCACGGTCATTAAAATCCCTGATATTACTATTATCACAGAATACACAGAAGTGAAGAAAGTGGCAGGTAAAAAAAGCTCCAATCAGGTTTTTTAAAATTCGTGGAAAAAAGAGAAAGGCATAGTGATACTGTAGTGTATTACTACTTATCAATTAACACACCAAATAAAAAGCGTTGTACTTTTATAGCACTAGAAACAAGAATCAAAACAAAAACGCCGACAAAATTTAAGGGAAAACGAGACAAACAGAAAAATACCCTTATCTTCCGTCTCGTGACACTTCTGTATGTTTTGTGCTATTATCACATCATCCATTTACATTACGACTTTTATCTTCTTCTTATCTTCTTATCAAGGAGAATTGTATTAACTACGAAAATCCAGAATAGAGAGGAAACCATCCCACTTTTCGGTGTTCCTCTTCCTGCCCATTTTGACTCCTCTCTGTTTCTTGCCCTTTCTTATCTCCAGCATACTTGCTATCCAGCTCCTGACATATTCCTCCGCTCCACACTTTTAGAGAGCGTTTGCTATAGCAGCACTAACTACACTGTTAATAGCATCTTCTATATCTATGACGACAGGTAGTGTGTACTGTTTGTGTCCTACCACCTCGTGTAGAGCGACTCCATAATATTTACAACTTTCATAGTGCTACCATATTAAAAATTAATAAATTAATTATTTGGATACGAAGTCAAAATTAGGGCATACGTTTTTTAATTATGCTCTATAGGGCAGTATTGAAAAATTTCAACTGAATTCGTAAAAAAAAAATTGAAATATCGTGATTTAAATATGCCACTAGTGACTGAAGAAATTGCAAAATACGCAGGCAAATATTTAATTAAACTTGAGTCACATCCTAATCCGCTTGCCCATAGTATTTTGAACTTTACTGGACACATCCGCCTAAAAAAGAGGGACACAAGGACTCTTATACTCAACACTCCAGATGGGACTGCTTGAAAATACTTATTTTTTTTTCCTTTTTGATTATCACTACTTATGTATTATTTATAACTATCACTAAGCTTATGTCCGATACTGGTCGGGCCTAATAATTATATTTAGATTTAAGATTTGATTACTTATTGTTAGTTCATTTTTGAAGATACAATAAATAAATATATATGTATATGAAAAAAAACGAAATTCGTTTACTACATTTCTTTACACCTAATATAAAAATGCGCGAGTTTTTTTAGTGAATACTCAGTTTAATAAATTCTTACTTGTTTTTATTTTCCTGTTGAATTTTCAAATAGCTCCCCAATGCCTCATCACATAATATATATTCTCCATTTTAACGCCATCAACCGCATTCGCTGAACGTTCTCATTCCCACACAAATCTTTCAAACAGCAGACAAAAAAATAATAATGTTATTTTCATTCATCTGACAATAAGAAAAGGAATGCTGTACGAGTACATGCAACATTCCAACTCTTCCTGCCCTTAATAATTCGTTGTTCGTTGGCACTTTGTACTCATCATTACCAACATCCATATCATTTTTATTATTTACTCTTTAGAGCAGCGGTATTATGTTCATTTTTTTTTCTTTTTTGGTTTTGCTTTAATGTTTGGCGTAATAAAGCAAAAAAACAAAATAAGTAAAGTAAATGGCAGCTCTGTGCTGAAAACAACAATACACCGAGGTATACAAAACACATTTACTGCACTTCAACTCCTTCTAGTTCGCTTGTTTTATGCCAGTCAGTGGAAAACGTTGGATCTCTCGCTACTATTCCTATTTGATAAAAGTAACAAGTAATACGGACAAACAGACAACGAATGCTGTTAAGGGATTTTTCTATACTGCTCTATACTATTCAGATTCTTTTTGAACCACTCGCATTATTAAAATAAATAATTTTGAACAATTGTTTTTAAAGTGACATAAATCCTTTAGGTTTACGTGTTAACTCAAAGTTCTTTTAACTCAGGATAATGCCAAAGGACAGCAGTAACAATGAGCTGGAGAGTAATTCTAACATCGATGCTGTTTAAAGGCAACTTGATTGATGACTATTTGTTAAGAAGGGTTGCTGCATGAAGTTACAATTTAATCTTGTGTTGATAACTTTAATTCAAGCGTTATAGTATTAAGTTGTAATCAACAAATAATATTGATCCCTTCAAGCCAGTGAATTCTTAATTGAACGAACAATTTATTATTTTTTAATGATAAAGTTAAATATTTTGGATTTAATTTCTGCTAGAAGTCAAAATGATTTTTATTGATGATTATAATTCTACTCATTGTTTCCTGCTTTTGATACAGCTACTGTTGATGTAGAAATAAATTCAGTAAAGTACACTCGAAGGGTTCCGTATTGACGGTTTTTTAAGTTTTGCCGTTTTTTAGTTTTGGTCATTTTTTTCGTTTCTTGACGATATTTTCTTGTTTTTTTACAATTCATAGTTTTGGTTTAGTGAATTTTTTATTGTTTGGCTCTTTTTTCGTTTTGGCGACTTTTTTTCCGTTTTTGGTGCTTTTTAAGATTTTTGACTTTTGGTGATAGTTTTCATTTAAACACTTTTTTTATTTTGGTGATTTTTTGTTTCGGAATTTTTTTAATTTTGGAATTTTTTTAGTTTTTGAAAATTTTGAGGGTTTGCCTCTTACGGTTTCCAAGATGCAGCCAGTTGTCAAAATTGCATAGTGAAAAGACATAAACTGATAGAATGTCCTTTTAATTTTGATTTGCTTAAATTTCAGTGTTAATTGGTGTAGTCTCCATAGAATTAGAATAGGGGGAAGATCTGATCCAAAGACCGGCACTGCGACACCTAATGGATCTTTTGTACCATAAATCTATGAATTAGATTAATTCAATCTATATATGACTCTCCTTATGAAGGTCAGTACAGATATTGGAGAAGGCCGCCTAATATCATCTGAACACAGAAACTCAGAATCAAAAACACGCCTTCTACTGTCACACAATACGATATACTCACAAAGAATGTGTGTCGTCGTCTCGTCATCTTCCAAGCACAAGCGACACAAAGGTGAACGAACTTGGTTGCTTTTCCACAGAGGATAGTTCAGTCCAAAGTGATCAGACAGAAAACCAGTAACAAGCCGTAAATTATTCCTGTTGAAGTTCAGGATGCCTTATATGTGAATGGCTGTATCAAAGTCTTGGCCTGTCTTAAACCAGAAGAAGGCAGCCACATCTCCTTAGCGGTCGAAGTGACATCTTTGATCACAGACATTATAGTCGACCGATTTACGCCACAAAACGGCTCTGGGCCCATAAAAGGGGCAGAAGAGGCCCTCTTGGCCAGTTCATCCGCTTCCTCATTCCCTGGATGACCCCTGTGGCCAGGTATCCAATAAATGGAAACCTTATTCCATATGGATAGCTTTTGTAATGAGTCAAATCACTCTAAAACTAGCCTGGAACGGAATTCCCATGAAAGCAGAGACTTAAGAGCTGCCTGACTATCGGAAAAGATAGCTGTATGCGCACCTCTAATGCCCCTATTTAAATTAATGTCAACACATTTGGTGATTGCCTGGTAGTCTGCATAAAAATACACTAACTTAAAAAATTACAAGTCGATATATGTGACAGGGCATAGAGAAAGGGACCTGAGGGTAAAAAAATCAATTTTCACTTTTTTTTGATGACAACATCTGACATCGGATAGCATCGAATGAGACCGATCCCATGCCCCAAAAGTGTTCCCTCCCAAAGATATGCGCGTTTTATGAAATTGAAGTCGACGATTCTAAGCGCAAATAGAAAGGGACCTAACCGTAAAATTTATTTATTTTCATTTATTTATTTAGAAAAATCATTTTAATCGACGGTTCTTGCGAATTGGTTCCTTAGAACTTGACGGTACCGGTCTTTTATTTTTTTCGATTTCTTAACGTCTGCTGCCTCCACTTCTTGAGGATTGTCCACTTACACCGAATCTTCCTCTTCGTTTCCATTTCCAGAGACCAAAGGAAGAGGAGCAACCGAATCTTTTTTTGAATCGTCAAAACATAAACCCCGGATCTCTTTATACAAGTACCATTGACGCTTCATCGATAACCCTGGTGACGTAATTATAATTCGTTTGTCATCGAAACAGGTACTGTTACTCAGATGTATGTTTTCATTTATGCTGGCTGAATTTGCAAAAAGTTTACATTGCACTGGTGACTGAGCAATAAATACAAAGTGATATTCCAATTAAAGTTTTATATTTAGTGGGGCAGTATTCGTCCCATTTTCTCCACTCAACAACAGGCTCACTTGAGTTTGGAAGTCGAATAGGTACAGGAACATTAAATCCATTACGAGATGATTTTCTAACACAATCAACTACATCCATGAAGCAGTCGACATTAGTTTGGGCATATTTTAAGTTGAAAACTCCGAATAAACGATCAGGTGAAAACTTTGTATGTCCGCTTAACAAAAAGTTCAATTCAACTGACTCACATCTGGAAGTATCGACAAGGTGTTGTAAATATCGTATAATCGCATTGTTTTTATTTTGTGAAACACAGCGAATATCACTAATTTTTTAGTTGAATGCACTTCTCGTAGGTAGTAAGCATTGATATTACTGAATTCGGACCTTTTCCAATGGAATCGCTTTCGTCAATACAGAAGATGTGTTGAACATTTGACGTTCCAAAAATTGTTGTTTTGCGACCTGATTTAAAGTATGCAGTTCCTATGTGGACCCGACGGAAAGCTAACATTTTGAGCATAATCCATAAATATTACTAGATAATCCTCCCCTGGAATACCTGGATACATGGCTTGACTAATGTTCTCAGGTCGTTATAGTACTCTCGCTGAGTGCAAAGTAGAAAGGGACCTAAGGGTTGGTATTGGTCTCATTTGAAAGCGACACATCTCATGACGTCAGGAACGTGTTGGTCAACCTTGAAAACGCGCGTAGGTCGTCCCTACCTCGTGTTTTGTGTAGGGAGTTGGTTTTTACTGTTTTCTACCTAGCGTGCTGTTTCCATGAGTTTGATATCAATTTTGCTCACATTTTTTCAAATCCAGGTTTATTTTCTGAAATTATTAATTGTAAATTATAATAAATACTCATTTCTAATTCTTTTAAATCATGAACCAGGTTTCAAAATTTTGTTTAGGTAAAAAAATAGGCCTGTTAAGATATCAGCTCATAATATTAATGATGAGATAGTGCGCGTCACACTTTTCGATTTCCCATACGATTTACATGGTATGAATTGATTTGTTTCATTCTGATTGTCATAAGTAAAGAACGGAATGTCCTACAGACAATTTTTTGGTACGCTTTTGTAGAAAATTGAATTGAAAAATTGAGTTTAACTTTTCTTCTCTTCTTTAGAAACGCACATTAATTAATAAAAATATTTCATTCAATAAGAATTGAAATTACTGAACTTAAGCCTGATTAAAAATTATTTCTGATTATAATTTATTTAATACAATTTCAAGTACGAAACAAATCATGTAGTTAAATTTTTATGTTTTGGCTGTTGCTTGGCTACGAAGGATTCATTTAAGAAAAAAAAACCATTTTAGTTACATCAAGCGAATTCTTGTCTTGACTGAATTTCATAATACTCAATAGCTAACAGCTGAAATATTCAGTTAAGGACTGCAATAGAACATAAAGAGACATTGCACTGAGTGTCACCAGCTTTGAAGGACAAGACAAAGAGCTACCTTGAGAAATGAGAAAATTAAATATATATAGTATATTTATGTAATTAATTCTTAAAATTACTGTTACTTCTTCTTCCATTTCTATTGTATGTGTAGAAAAATACATTTTATTTTGTGCACTTACTTCTTTACACTATTGAAAATTACTCATACAAAAATCTTTTATTATAAATAATAAGCCAACAACTGAATGAAGTTTTAGCAACAAAAGAAATTGTAACAACTCCATTTTTATATTTAACAAGTGCATTTCCCTTTTGGCAACATGCAGGAGATAATTTTTCTTTTGGTTACCGACTGATAGCAACTGGTAACAATGGAAACTTGCCACAATCTCTGGAGTAGTTAGCGAGCGGTGCTTGCTCTCATTGCACTTTTATTATTTCCATTATATTGTTTAATCTCTTCATATTTTTTTCTCATATCTTTTATTCCATTATTAAGTTTAATAATTAAGTTCTATTATTAAAAGTTGTTCGTATAGTTGAGTGCTGCGTTAATAAGTTTAGTAAAATGTAAATAAGTGTTTAACTTTTAATAAGCACCGACTTGTAGCATTTTTTTTTTTAATTACCCCCAAACTTGCAGACATAATTTACCTGCAGCAATAAATTTTTTTCTAACATCATTTAAAAAGATAAATTAAGGATTTCATTAACGAACAGCATATTTTGTAATGCACCTCAAGAAGAGAGTTTGTGTTTAGGGAACATATCCGGGATGGGAGAGTTAAACAATGGAGCAGTGGTTTATTAAAAGTGTTATAATAGAATTTTATGTTGTTCAGTAATACTTATTTGACTACTCTTTAATAAAAAAAATCAATTAAAAATATAATTGTATCAATAAAAATGTTTAATAAAATTTTTATACAAAGCTTAATTGACCTAATTTAATTTTTAATTAAACTTTTGCTTAGCTAAACTTTAAAATAACAGTTTTATTGACTCAATTAAATTTATAATTTATTATGGGTTGTATTCAGTAAAAATGTTAACTGGAGAAACATTTTTTTTACGTCTTTTGTCTAAAAGTCAATTTTTAAGAAGTGTGAAATTAACCCCCAAACGTATATATTTTAAGTTTAATGCCTTGCTGTAGTCAAAGACAAGAAAGGACAAGAAAAATACATACGGAGAAGAGTTAGAAGGCTTAAAAAACTACTGCTTCTACCGAAGCAGGTTTGTAAGCGAGAGAAGCTGGTTGTATTTGTTTCTTATGTAAAGTTTTAAGAAAATAGAGACTTTCTCTTCTCTAAGGTAGATTCAGAAAAGGTAGATGTAGAATTGAATAAAGTATATTGAGAGATAATTAGTTGTTAGAGGATAGGAGAGGCTAGGTCGAGAATGGGTCATGTGTGTGCCATACCAGCCGCTGCTTCTAATATAAAGGCTCAGATTTTTTAGTCTCATAGGCTACTGACGGATGGTCTGCTAAGGAATTGCAGAAGGCGATCCTACAGAGCGGGACGGAAGAGGGGAAGCAAAATGCTTTCCTCCTCCTCTTCATCATTGCAAATAAAGCAGTATTAATTGCATGGGAGACCCATACGCAAGGTTGGCAAACGGTATTATAAAAATACCGATACCGATTCAAATACCGCTATAATTAGATACCGGTATCGTTACCGATACCGAAATCCATTTCGGTTAGAAAATACCGGTATCCAGACTACCGTTTACGTCTATACCGGTACGTACTGGTATACCGATTCCGACCAAAAAATAAATGATAATTGAGTCTTAGTTGCCAAATTTTTATTATGTATTACAACTTTTTTCACCATGAGAGACATTTTGGTTTTTATTTCAACCATTGCATTCGTTTGGCTTTATTATTCCAGAAGCCAACGAATAACATTTGTCAGCCAATATTATTGCCACGTTTATAAAACATAGAATCTCAAGAAAAAAGAGCAAAGCCAGAACTAAAAATATTTAAAATGTTTTGTAATAGATACTATGGTTTCAAAAAACATAGCATAGATAAGAACCTTTGTTTTTCTAGCATTTATTCGAAGACAACTAAAATTAGTTTTTATTCAGAATACCAAAAGTTAAGTTGTTTCAGTTTCAATCCAACTTAGTTAAGCTGTAAACCGTAATATGGGCAAAAATTGCAAAAATATATATCAATTAACTTTCTTTCTTTGGCTTACAGAAAAAACTTCTAAACTTTTATATTTGATGTTAAAGATTCCTCTCTTGAGGTGAAGAAAAGTGCCTGCTTTAAATTTTTAAATGTTAATTGTACAAGAAGATTAACTTCTTTGTTTTTAAGTTGGCTGAAAGAATATTGTATATTCTTTGAATTGAAATATTCCAATGTTCGTTTCGTCTGAATTTGGCGAGAAAGTTATAAACAATATGGGTCCAGTACAAAAATATTGCCTAAGAACGTGTCCAAAGTATAAAAGTGTCGAAAAAAAAACCCAAAAAATTATATTTGGTGGAAAATACGGACATATATTTGAAATTTACTGAAACAAGATATACATATGTACATATATGGTTCAAAAGGCCTTAGTCTCTTCTTTCTGTATCCGTTTATAAATTTAAAATCAGTTGATATTTAACTTAGTTAGAGGTTGATAAGTGCCTACGGGTACGAAAAAGCGGTTTTTTACCCGTAAAGGCTGGTATTCTGTTCGAAGTTGAGAAAAATTTTCAGTGCAATTGGTTATTTCGCGTGAAAAATTTGACATGTACTAAATGTAGCCCAACTCGCGGTTGTTTTAATAAATTTCTCGCTTTTTTTTTGCTTGAAAGTATGCAACATTGCTAAGATTCCGTGCGAAAAAAGCACTGCTCATGTTGTTTCGCAGCTAAACTAAAATGATACCAGATTAATTTTGCATGGAAAGACATGATATTCCGTGTTTTTCACACCAAGAACAGAGTACTACTCATGCGAATTTATTTCGCAAATATTTCATGCCAAATACATACTTTTATATGTAGTTTGACAGCTATTCGCACGAAATTGTGAACAGAGTACCAGGCTTAACTCAAGATTTTAGAGATGTCTGGAAAATTTTTATACTCGACAATACCTAGCAGAAAAATAGTAACACTTCGCAGGTATTTCGATTTCATTAAAATTTATCACACAGTATAATTTATCAGAATAGACTTTATCTATGTAAAGTTTGAACTGCAGTCTCCTTGTTTCACTTTTTTAATAAATTATTGTTTAGTAACAGTATAAAATCATATATAGAAACAAATAAGTTTATATGCTTTTATACATACATATGTTAATGTAAAAATACTTCCTTTTTGAAGTAATTTAATAAAAAAAAGTTTTTTTGCTATGTCCACTGCCTGAAATAATAAATTTGTCAGTAATATCGGTATACCGGTATTATAAACTCGATAACGGTATGTACCGGTAATACCGATACCGAAATAAAAAAAATACCGATACCGCTACCGATACCGAAATTTAAAAAATAATTGTACCGGTATCAATACCGATACCGTTATTTGTTTCGGTTTCCAACCTTGCCCATACGTTTAGAAAGGGGTTTAGAAAGAGTAGTGACCGGTCAGTGTGGCCAACAGATTCCTCAAGTGCTTCCTAGTAAAGTTCATGAGGTTTTTATTTCTGAGAAGGTTTAGGCGAGGCCAAAGGGCTCTCGCTATTGCGCAGCTGAGGCTCACTGCTTCATCTGTCTTGAGCTGATTCAAGAAAGGCAAAATCAAAGCGTCTCCAGCAGGATGAATGAGCTTACAGAGATTATTGATATCGACTTCTCTGCCAGGTCATTCGCAATAAGTATATGTACATAACCAACAAATTTCCACCAGCTTAGCAAAAAGAAGGCAGAGCGGTGTACTGCCTTCTTTTTGCGCAAACAGCACATCTAGAACGCATGAACAATTCTTACTGCTTCCAAAAACTTTATATTTGTTTTCTGTGATATTGTTGCTAAACACAATCCTTATCTAAAATTCAAATGTTTAATTCTTTTATATGCCGACCTTAAAAATGTGCAAAAAGGTGTAAGTTCAAGCCCTCTTTTATGTTCTGGCGAAAACTTTCCAACAGTCGACACATTTGTTGCGGTGTTCGTATACTGATCAAGACAGAATTACTCGGAAGAAACTTTCTGTATTTTTCGTCAATTATATTAAACAAATGAGATATTATGGACTTTATGCCTTTTAATTATAAAGCGTAGCCTCTAGTTTAGCCGCCTTAAGCATAGCTCACTAGGGTCTGGGCCTGTTCGAAAATACATCACTGCTCTGCATCTTAAGAGCAAACTCTAATTTAAAATGCAATAAAAATTTTCTGATAATCTTTTCAGAAGTAGCCATTTTTTATATTTGCAGTGCAGTGATGCATTACCGAACAGACCTTCTATAAGTAGGTGCCATTGTGATGCCATGTATTTAAATTACCAATTTGTGTTAAATGTCTGTATTATTTAGCCACACAGCTGGTTTAACAAAATTATGAATCCTGTTGTATCTGTAAGTATTCTGTGACCAAACACTTTGCGTCGGAAGTCTCTGAACCTGGGACAGTGGTTTCTCTATCTTCTTTATTTTAGCAACGTCTTCAAAAGACGTCTTTGGGCAGGCGCTCTGAATGACCAGTGATTGTTACTTACCGCTATAATGTCTCTTATTTGCAATCTAGGAAGGTTTATCGAAAAACGTGTTGCCTTTGAATTTCTTTCAGGCAACTTGTTGTAGTTTCTATGAAATTATCTTCTTCACCTACTTGAAACGGATTCCAATATCCCAGATCGTCTCATTTGTTTCTTGAGTGCTAGAAATTTTCGCCAGGGCTTCAGCAGTGTCATTCATATTAAAAAGTACTATGGGAGTTTAGTATTTTGAAGGACAGTTCTCGGTTTAATTGATCGGAATATACACCTCATACTACCCCATCAAATGATTTAGATCACTCGGTGAATATTTGGATAGCATTTACTGGAAGGAGTATACCATTTTCACAAACTGGTCAATCAGTCATGTTCGTCACAAGACCTGGATCGAAGGTAGCTTCAGACATTGCATTCCATGTTGATAGTTTTAAAAATCCTTACATGACCATAATTATTATTGGTAGCCAGTTGAAAATAGTACCATAACAGAACCTTAGACAGAGTGATTTCAATTACGACTGTTATCCTGATTGCAACTGTGTTGAAGTTTCGAAGATTTGCATTTAAATAAAAATCCATAGTGTACGATCCGTATTAAATCAGAACATTTTATTTACTTTGCACTGATAATAAGAGCTTTTAAAACAAACAATGTTAAATATCTCACTGTTGGAATACCACGATGTTACCTTCACTGTTTTTTTTTCAGAAGAATGCTAGCAACATCCAGAATGTTACAGCAATTTTTTTTTTTTTGTTAAAGAGATGTAACACTCAGGCAATGATTGCATACTACTATTATTAGCTGTTACCTTCTTTAGGAAAGGGATAGTGATAGAGAAAATAGTTGGTGAAAGAAGATATAGAGGAAACCTACATTATTTTGCAGCTCTGGTCTTTTCACGTTTTTTAATAAGGCAGTATTTCAGCGCCTCTGGTGTCAATCAGGCGTACTAAATTTTCGAAGCTGTGTTTAGTAGCCATTTTATTGGTTATTTTACTGCGCCGATAATTTTGCTAAACAAAATGCCGACGAAGGAGGGTGCTCTGATGTACTCGCTAAAGGCGGTGTAGCTCCGCGACCAGTGTCTATGTCTTCATCAGACATCATCAGAAAAATCCGTGGTGTTGGAGACCGGGCTCGAAACCAGGACCTAGGTATTGTGGTCAACGTACTCACTACTTCAGCCAACGCCACCCTCAACATTCAACAGCTTCGTTCGTGTTGAAATTCGTTCTGTTGGTTTGTGTGTCTGTAGATTGACAACTGAGCATGAATGTAGAAGCATTATCGTTGTCGTGTATCTGGCGATCTGCACTGGTTTATGTGTTTGTATTGTTCTTAATAGGCTGAAGGTATTACATTATAGTTGTTGTAATGGTTTGAATGTTGTCTTGTATGTTTGATTGCTTGTTTATTATGTATCTGGATCACTGTAATTTTGCAAAACATTTGTATATTTTCCCATACTATCAAATTTGCGTTGGTGATTTTTGCTCCCTAGTACTGACCACCAAACAGCAGCCTGATAGTATATAAAGCCTTTAACATACTACGAGGGCGGTTCGGAAACTTCTTAGCCTAGCACAAAAAGAATGAACATTTCTCAAGCTTGTTTGGATCGTTTTAAGCGAAATAAAATGGATTTTAAGCGTCGTTTCATAACTGTTGATGAGACATGGATCCACCACTATACTCCAGAGACAAAAGAACAATCCAAACAATGGACTGAAGCTGGAGGAAGTGCCCCAAAGAAGGCAAAAACAATTCAATCGGCTGGTAAGGTTATGGCAACGGATTTTTGGGACTTCAAAGGTATTTTATTGATTGACTATCTGCAAAAGGGTAAAACAATAAATTCAGAGTACTATTGCAACCTTTTGGATCAATTAAATGTACAAATTCGAGAAAAACGTCCTGGCTTACAACACAAAAAAATTATTTTTCATCAAGACAACGCACCAGCGCACAAGAGTGTTTTAACAATGGCTAAAATCAACGAATTAAAGTACGAGTTGCTTGACCACCCACCTTATTCTCCTGATTTTTTTTTTTTTTTTTTAAGAGAAGTAACACTCAGGCAATTAATGCCTACTACTATTACTAGGTGTTACCTTCTTTAGGAAAGGGATAGTGATAGAGAAGACAGGTGGTGAAGGGAGAGATAGAGGAAAGCTTCATTCTTTTACAACTCTGCTTTTTGCACGTTTTTTGATAATGCAGTGTTGCAGCGCCATCTGGTGTCAAATGAGGCGTATTAAGTTTTTGAAGCTGTGTTTTGTAGCCATTTTATTGATTATTTTACTTCGCCGATGATTTTGCTACACAACGAAGGAGGGCGCTCCGATGTTACATTAGGACTAGTATCTTCTGAAGTCGGTATAGTTAAGTGACCAGTGACTATGCCTTCATCTTTTGAACTTTCCTACAACAACTGATACAAAGGGACACTAATGCACATCAGAAAAATGCGTGGTGTTGTTATTCAATGACTGTTGGATACAGGGATTGAACCCAGGACCTTCGATTTTGTAGTCAACGTGCTAACTACTTCAGCCAACGCCACCCTCACTTTTACCTGTTCCCAAATCTAAAAAAATTCCTTGCTGGCAAGCGTTTTACCTCAAATGAAGATGCAATTACAGTTGTAAACCACTATTTTGAAGACCTTGAGGAAAACTATTTTAATCAAAGGATAGAATTGCTAGAAAAGCGTTGGACTAAGTGTATTGAAGTTTCAGGAGATTATATTGAAAAATAAAAATATTTGTGAAAAACTAACTTTTCTCTTTCATTGATAGGCTAAGAAGTTTCCGAACCGCCCTCGTACTGAGAATTAAGTTTGTATTTAAAAAAACTTTTTTGTATATGTTAAATAAAAAGCAACTAGTCTTCTTTTTTCATATTTTTGTCCTGTTTCACAACTGCTCATAAGGAAAGCGCGTGCTGCAAAACGTCTTCATACTCCCCTCTGTACTTTTCTCTATCAGTTTTTTTTTTATTAAAAAGGAAGTGCACTTGACTGCATCTTTACTATTGACACGTGATCAACCGAAAGAGTTTAACTTACTCGCTATGGATTATTATTATTATTATTATTATTATTATTATTATTATTATTATTATAATTTCTTTTTGGGTAAAAGGGTGTGTAAGCACCATGGGGTAGATTCACATATAAAATACGAGTAACAAACAATATTTATGCGATAATGCAATTTTGAACTTATATATTTTACAGTTTTTTGTTATTGTTTTGGTACATGACTCTTTAGACTCGTACAAGCTCATCTTTATTCTCCATATTATTATCCTTGCCATTGTCATAATCGTGTCTAAAGGATAACAGCAGTATAAGAGTCACGCCAAAAAAGCATGAATATTCAGACGTTATTACAGATGTTAATACATACATATGTACATATATACATACAGCCACACACACATACATATATGTATATACATATATGTGTGCTGCATAATTTGCCAATTGTACTTTATTATTGTATATGTGTACGTGTGAGTGTGTGCGTGCTTAAATTGGGGTTATGTGTTAACTCATATACAACATTAGCATTCACGCACATCCATATTAAAATGAATAATTTAAATATCATAATCGTTTAAATGGGGTGATATTTTTAAAGTGTGCGTGCATACAATTCACTTTCATGTAATTCTATATACAAGATACAAAATAAGTGGCAATGTTTCATTTAGATTTTATGTACAGTTTAAGTGCATTTTAACAAGCAATAGCAATAAGGGGATAATTTTACTTCTATATTGCTTTCGGGAGACTGTTTCTTAGCTGGAATAAATGGTGCAAGAGAACTTACAGCCAGCATCTTAACTTTAACAGCATAAAACATTTAGCTGGCGTTCACCTTGCCATGGGATAAAAACCGTGAAGCTCATCATTTTCTGAAAAAGATTAATGAAATGTTTTAATACTTGTAATTCTTAAACTTTACGCTCATACTTTAAAGCTTGGGAAAAACCAGGAAAATGTGTTAGTTTAAAAACTCCCCACATATGTAGTGCAAAGACAAGAACAATTTAAAATTTTAGAATCGTTGTTTACACGAGCAAAACCAAATCAAATATGTTAAAAAACGCAGTCACATCTAGAGAGAAGGCATTCAATATTTGGCGAAATAATCAAAATGCCGATACTGATTTGATACGCAAAGGGAAGAGATCTTCGTTTGCCAAGTACTGAGCTATGAAGAATCTTACTGCAAGTCTCCTAAGTTGGAATGCATTCCAGCAATAGTCTTGATGAAAATTCCTAAAAAAAAGGAGAGGTTAATAACCCTGAAAATTATGAGGTACCTAGAGTCCAACAGCTTACTTAACGATCGGCAGTATGGCTTTCGTAGAGGACTCTCTACGAGTGACACAGTTGTCCTCCGCTCGGAGTATTGGATAAATTCAATCTATCATTATGACATTAGATATCTCCAAGGCTAAAAATAAATTGTGTCGGTAATAATTTCTCTCGATTTTTATCGAGGTTCCTCAGGGATCGCACTATATGAGCTGTTGTATATGATAGCTCATCAAACGAGTTTAAGATAAGTTCAAGGATACTCTTTTGCGGATGACAACAATAGGCCACTACTGCCGGAGGTTGCGACTATGAGGCAAAGTATGAATGATACTTTAATGGGGTCATGTGAATAGCCTCGATTTGAACGCTTGTAAGAACCAAGTTTAACCCTGCTTCTAAGAACAGCAACAGCCAGATCGACTGCCAATCATATTTATACTAGATGGCAGAGCAGTTTAATATTAAGATCTTATGATGACCTTTTCAAAACTGGGACAATCTTACATGTTATATCGGAATTGGAATATGTGGGTTTACTCCTACTCTCTTGCAAACTAAAACTTAGGAGCAAGACAGAAGGTGAAAAATATAGAAGGTGAGTCACAAGAAATGATTGCGTTATCACCATGAAGTTATTAACTCATCTATGTATATGAGAAAAATACAGCCTCTTTGATTTCAAGAATCGTGCTAACCGTACACTGTCTCAAAGGTTAAAAGTCGAACAAAATGACTTTCGCAGCTGTCAAAATATCGATGAAGAGGAAAGTGTAGACAATTTTCTGTCACTGTCCTGGACAAGCAAGAGAATGATTACAATGGGCGCTCTTGAGTTCCCGGAACTTTCTGACGTTGCCAATGTTGAACTGCAATGTATTATTAACTTTATATTGAGTACTGGTTGGTTCGACGGTGGAGAGTCCGCATAAGCAGTCTCCGTAGTATCACAATGGACTGAAATGGTCTAAGTAAGTCCGGGATTCTGACTACCACCTAAACTAAGAACCAACTTCATATTCTTACTTATATCCGCATGGCCGAAAATGATACTCCATTTGTAAGTATGGGTGATATAACTATTAATGTAGTGGAAGCTTTTGATGTTCTTTTTGACATGAAAATTCATTGGAGTAATCCCATTTTTAAAAAGTATCAAACGAAGCATTCAAGTGCCTCCTAGGTTCTTTGAAACGGTATACCTTACTATTTATACCATCCGTATTTGTCCAAAAATATAACTCTCATATAAATATATATATGTATATGGGCCGGCTCTTCAAAAATTCTGCCTTATCTCGCCTTCAACTACGACAATTTGGTCCTAGATTAAAGAGAAACTGTTGAAGTCTTCTTTAATTTATTACAAAAAAAAGTGATAGTCGAAGTCAAAATACGCCAACCACGGGAATATTTTAGGGATACTCTACCGTGTGCAAGGGCGAAGAAGCTCAGCAGTGACAGCGGTGTATCCAACTTTATTGATTGATTGAGAGACGATGCAATGTGCGGTACACTTCCTTGTTCTATCGCTACTATAATAGAATGTGTTCTAATGCTAGCAAGCAACTGGCCTAGAAAATGTTTATAGGATACATTTAAACATTTTAAAGATTTTCACATATTTTTTCTAGACAAGTCGCTGGCTTGCATTGTGGAAATTACACGGAAATCAAGGAAGTTGTTCCTGAAGCCCTCACATTTAAACGCACGACAAGTGCTTCATTAAAGGCACAAAGAATCGCACTACGCAATACAGAGAGAATTCGTTTTTAAACGTACTATTCGTATGTGGAACAACCTATATATAGAGGTATTTGCTGTGTGTCTTTCCACAGGCATTACTCCATCTATCCTCCCCACAAACTATTTTCCCAGTTCTAGCATTGCATGAATATGGGTCATTCGCTAAGTGCTGATACTATTAAAAAAATGCGATTTAACTACAAAACATTATTGTTATTCTTTGTAAATGAATAATAAATAAAATTTCCATCAAAATCCTATAGTATTATGTGTAACACTGAAATTAATCATATGATTTGATTTCATTTCCTAGTGATTACAAAAACTGTTTTTACAAATTGTTTATTATGTAAAAAAAATAGTTACAATCAAAATACACATGTTTCCACAGACATGCAGATAAGTATTTCACAAAAAAACTTAAATGTGGCACAATGCAGACGTACATACATCAACGTACAAAACTTTCTCTCATGCTTGAAATAAATGAACGGATCCGTTTCAAATGTGTTCTTACGTCCTTGCATACGCAATTTGTGTGTGTTAAAGATACATACATATTTAAGTTAGTAGTAGTAAAAAAAATTGTTTTCTCCGAGTATTTTAATATTTTCTATATTTGTTTGAAACATTAACATTGAAAATTTTAAATATGTGTTGTCTATTTAATGGAACTCCTATGATATTCATGGAAACTAAAGGGCCTTATTATAATTAGAAAGCTTTTGAATATTTTTCTACTCGTACTGTCTTTAAGAAGGAGTACGGATGTCTTCTAGAAGTCCCCTGAACCTCTTATGGATATATATATATACATAATAAAGTCCTGCACAAAACCATTTATAAGAACTTTCAAGATATGAGAGATTTTTCAAATGCTTTACTACAGCGAAATATTCTAAAACAAACGCTAAACAACACTGTTGGCAAGACAAGCAATTGAAACAAATGTCTTGCCAACAGTGTTGTTTAGCGTTTGTTTTAGAATATTTCGCTGTAGTAAAGCATTTGAAAAATCTCTCATATCTTGAAAGTTCTTATAAATGGTCTTGTGCAGGACTTTAATACATAACTCCTGCTTGCTCGATTCCATACTCATGTCTCTCTTACACACGTTGTCATTGTGGGTTAGGCCTTCCGCTCACGCTCCTTTCACCAGAGATGCTGAAGGGGCTGAAAGTTAATGAAAATTAAACAAAACAGAAGAAAATGTGGAATGTGTATCTTATCTTTTATACGGAAGAGCCTAAGCCTTCTCTAAGGCATTATTTAGCAGTTAAATAAGAAAAGTATGTAATTGAATAAATAATAAAATAATACCTTTAATAAAATATGAAGTAAGAGCGCCTTCTGAGCAGGGCTTACGTTTGGACAATATTATTTACAAGAAATAAAATACCAAATTGGGTATTTAAATAATTAAAAAAAATATTCTCTAAAGGGACTACTATTTTTTAATCCACCCACTAAATATAAAATTTGTTTTGATGAGCACTATATGTACATCCAAATTTTCTTTTTTGAAAGCATTTAAAATAAAAGAGAAGCAACAGTTTGTTCATTTGTGCTTAAAACTTTGAGAGAGTCTTCCGCAGGTACAGTAAAATACTTAAAAGTCAATACCATTTAAAATACCTTATGACGGCAAACTAAAGGCTTTAGTTTTCGATATACATATGTATACATATATATGTATGTATGTATATGTATATATGTATGTTCCCGTCGATCCTACAAGGAGCATAGCGCCTTTTCGGTAGTCTATTTAAATCTTTTTTCAGACTGTTTTCGGAGAGACTTGTCAGGGTTATAGTAAAGTAAGCTCGTGCTTTTACTAAGTAAGGCCCTTTTGAGAGGCCTTCATGCTCCCTCTATTTGCTATTAGCGTTCCAAAAGTAACACAAATCTGGGCGTTTTAAATTCTAAACACACATAAATTTACAATTCTCTCTAGTAAGCACGAAGATTAATTTTATTGCTGACTTCATAAAAAATGACATTAAAATTCCATACGGCAGTTCAATGCGTATGAGTGTGAAATTGAAACAGCAATATTAAACCAAGTATATGATGAACATAATGTTAGTGTTGAGAAAATCAAGTTTGTGTAAAGACAGAAACACACATACTTCAATAGAAATATTAATAAATATAAAGGAAGGGAACCAAATAAAATTATCTATAGGGAGTCATTATTTTGGAAATCAAAAGGACAGGCAAATGCGTGTGCGCATGCATGTACATATATGTATATGTATGTAAGTGTGAAAATCTATGCTAAATTAAAATTCAATTTTAAACAGGACCTCTGACAGAAGGCAATCTTTTGGCTTCGGCTTTAATCGTCTCCCTATAGCCAAAAATATTTAAAGTCTGCAAAAGCGACCATAGACTTGACCGATGTAACTTTCGACTAGTCCAGCAATCACTAAGATCTGAAGAAGATCTAATGCTCCCACTTTTTAAAAAGTTAGCAAATGTATGCTATAATTAGATTAAGGTTAAAAGTGTTTACATATGGGCATTTCCATGGTGTCGAACCTGACCGTCATATACATACATTTAAAGTGAAAAAAATCACACAAAAAAAATTTTTATTTTGACAGTAAACTTAGTTGAAAACCAAACCATTCGCGTGTGACAAAAAACAGAGTTTGATTTTGCGCCCAGTGATTAAAATCTGAAGCAATCCCCCTTATTGTGAATGGCGTCGTCGACGTCACATAAAGACGACAGTAAATATTGTCACTTGTCTACTCTTTATCTGCAACAATTGGCTCTTATTGACAATATCTTACTAATCTCTAAGGCTTTATAAATTAATGAAACATGTTAATAGTAGTCAATTCTTGTCGACAAAGAGTAGACAAGTGATCATTTTTACTGTCGTCTTGATGTAACGTCGACGACGCCATTCGCAATAAGGGGGAATATTTTAATGTGACTCATTTTAGAATTTTGTGCACAGATGTCTCTTCAATATGGTTTCGAATTTACCCAAAAATAATTTATATTTTTTTAAATCCTAGTCGCACGTGACATGTCGCATGTGGGATTTTTTCCATCATGATATTTGCATTCTTTTTAGCTCTTTTTAGGAAATTATAAATAAACAATTATATATAAAATTTTTTTAACAGAAGTATTCAACCTATAATTTTTTTCTTCATATCTCTTGTCAACGAATTCTCCACAAGCACAAATCAAGCTTTACAAATGCAAGTATATGTAATGCTTGTTTGGTATTTTGAACTTCTGCGAGCTCCTGCCAACCTTTTCTCTTACGTATTCCGCCTTGTCTCTTCACTCATTTAATTTTTTCTTTCACCCAACGCCTACCACTTTTTCCAAGATTTCCTTGTTTTTCAATTTATGGTTAACATTTAATTTTCCTTAACATTTTAAAAATTTTTTATACCAAATTTCTTAATTTTATTTTACATTTAGCATGTCGCACGTGACCAATTTCATATATAGGTACCAATTTACAATTTTTAAAATTTTTTTTTCAGCAAGGTTTTCTTTATTTGTATTTTTCTGATGTGCATTAGTGTCCCTTTTTATCAGTTGTTCTAGGAAATTTCAAGTGATGAAGGCATAGAAACTGGTCACTGAACTATTCGGGCTTCAGCGGATACTAATCCTAATGTAATATCAGAGCGCCCTCCTTCCTCGGTATTGTGTAGCAGAATCATCGGCGATGTAAAATAACCAATAAAACGGCTACTAATCACAGTTTTGAAAATTTAATACGCCTCATTGACACCAGAGGCGCCGCACACTGCCTTATTAAAAACGTGCAAAAAAGCAGAGTTGTGAAAGAATGAAGCTTTTCGTCTATCTCTTCCTTGACCACCTGTCTTCTCAACCACTATCCCTTTCCTAAAGAAAGGCATAGTGATAGAGCGGCATTCATTGCCTGAGTCTTACTTCTCTTTAACAAAAAAAGCAGAAGAAATATCAAAATGAAAAAAGCCGCGCTTTGTGACTGCATTCAAATTTCTCGAAATTGGTTTCGTATAAAAGTACTCTTTTACAATAGTTAAATTTGATTATTTCTCTATGAAAATATGATAAAACAAATTGTTTTCAAGAACTTTTAATTTTTAAGTGTCAGTGGACCTTTCGGTGGAAATGTAAATATACATATTTTCTTTTAAATATTCTAAAAATTTCACTTTCTCTTCATCTAAGGATTAATGTTTCAATGGGAATTAAAGAAATGCTTAACCGCAAATGTGCAAATTTCAAAACCCATTAAAATTAACAAGAAATTCCTTTAAAAAAATATGTGAATGAAATTCATTTTTCTTCTTGCAATTTTCCACTTTCTCTCTACTACAAATAAAAAGTATTATTTCATGTTAATTTTGATGAATTTTACCAAGCGCAAAAATATTTTCCATTCTTTTTATTATTTATTATATACATATATTTTTATTTTTCTCTTACATATACATATGTACATATGTATGTATATCTCATGCTGCAACACTTTGAATAGATTCTGCAGTAATTTCATGTATTCTTAAGCATAAATATTTTTTATTTTATTGCTTTGCTGTGTATGTGTATACATTTCCATTAGAAAAAGATATATTAAAAAAAGAATAAAAATGTTTTACTCAAGAAACCAAACCATCAGCAGCTAAATTCTGAAGGCAAACAGACAGACGAACAGCTGCGGACCAACCAAAAGCACAAGCATTTTCCTTCAACTTACTTTAACCGAAAATTTACATATAAATTAGTAAATTGTACAATAACAACGAAAACAATAATACAAAAATAAGAGCAAATTTTTTATTAAAACAAAAATAAAGAAATTAAATAAAATGCGAAAGCTTAGAAATTTAGAGAATAAAAATATTTACTTTCTTGGAATTTCTTTAAGCAAACATCCTTTCATGTTTTCCTTATTGAAAATTAAAAAAAAAACAAATTAAATGGAATTTGGCCTTCAAAAATATAACAGAAACTTTTAATGGTTGCAATGTGGTAGAATAAAAGGTTTTTTTTTCAAATTATTATTTTTATTTCGGTAGACTAGAATCTACAACTTAATGCAAATTTGGTTAGGCAAAATCATATTTTTTACTTTTGTTTACTTCGCCATATTGCTGCTAAGACTTTAAGCATTTTTGTGTTTGATTTTGTAACATATAATTTTTCTAAAATATTCTTAAAAAAAATTAAGTACAAAAGAACAACTACATGACATAATGGCTCCTTAAAGTATGCAGCAAAAAATAAAATTATGTTTTCCTTGAAGTATGCTTCGGATAAAACGAAGTATTCAGAAAATGTGAGTTTGTAGGGAAATTATTCTCAACATTGTTCGCTACCCGCTGACTTTTTGCACTCACTGGGGCCAGTGTCACAACTAACATTCACTTCAGTCTCTTTTCTTTCCTATCACTTGGTCTTCATTTATACTGTGAGCATGGCACATGCATGACGTGCATGGCAAGTGCGTTCCACATGTGACTGGTGTGAGTGAGGATTTTGGTGCGCAAGATACAGTAGTGCGATTCCATCCATTTTTTAATCAGCAAAACACAAGAATTTTGAACTCAGAAAATTACACTGCTGCATGTTTGTTTGTTCAAAGAAAATTTTCCTTGCTAGCATAACAAAAAAAAAAAATACAACCTCCCTCCTCCATCCCTGCAAGATAATGGAATGAATAGATAAAAGTAGCAGCGTGTAAAGCTGCTTCTCAATAATAAAGTTCAGAAAAATTTTAATTTATAAAAGAACGTTACAAAGACGCTTACTTACCTTTAATACATATCCTTAATTCTAAGAATGATGTTTAAGATGGAATTCATGCCAGAATGCAGTGAATTCCGACATTAGTTCATAAGCAAATTTAAGTTCACAAATTCCACGGACATGCACATCCTTCACTGACTCATAATTTTAAAAATTGTCGGCCCTGTTCTGTAAACCGAATCCGAGTAAATTTCTCGTTTTCAAAAAATTAATAATGGTAATGCAGACGTGTTTAAAATCATACACGATAATTTTCTTTCAGCTATGATATTTGAGAATTTATATAATAAAAAAAATTTTAAAAAATCTAAACAAATATTTCTATTGTCGGAGTTAGTTTTCTAAAATCGTTCGATTTCAAATCGATCGGTTTACGGAATAGAGCCGTGTAGTATTTCTTCTAAAATGTACAAAAGAATGTAGCAAAAATTTATTACTACTTGTAAAAATATACCATTAAGTACTGCAGCAAGTTTCGTTTCAAACTGTCGAAAGACACGTCTACCACTCATATATCCTTTATATTATAAATTGAGCAGTTCTAGCTGTAATTAGGAACAGAATACAATAACAACTTATAATTACTTCTACAATAACGCAATTAAGTTCTCTGGACATACCCACCTACCGCATATCCTTAATTTAACCATTTGCATAATATGCAAATATATAATATAGCACAATTCAAGATAAAATGTATTGAAAATTTGTTACTATTTCAAGAAGTGTACAATTCCTTACAATTAATGCAAGCACACGCCTACCCATCATATGTTCTTTATAACATAAATAGTATTTTAGCTAAGTTAAGACAAGGAAGCCAAAAAAAATTTATTACTACGTCTAAAAATTACGTAATTAAGTTCTTTGATAAATTTCATGTCAATTGATGCAAAGACATAATTATCATTCACATATCCTTAATATGATAATTTTTATTTCAACTATATTTCTCAGTATAATGCGGCAAGAAGTAACACTTCAATAGCTGCAAGGATATGCGTAAGTCCCTGATGTCCTTTTTTTACTTAAGTTTCTTGCTTGAATTCGTTTCATTTGATGCAAGGACATGCCTACCTGGCATATATCCTTTTTACCAAATATTCAACTTCAGTTATTTTATTATTGTGACTACATAGAATGAAACAAACTTTTCTTAAATTTGTTTAGAATTGTGCAGTTAAGCGTTATGATAAATGTCATTAAAATCCCTGCAAGGATATCTCTACCTACCATATATCCTTTATTTGGAAATTTTATATCAGCTACAACTACAGCAAAAATTGGCCATTATTTCAGAAATCGTAAATTTAAACTGTTAGCAACTTTTATTTTAATCTATGCAAACATACAAATTTTGGACCTCAATATCAATAGCAGGAAAAAGGTATACAGTAAATTTAAAGAAGTACTGAAGTCTAGAGCAAACGTATATTAAGAAATTCTTTCTACCGTCTTCATATGAGGGGGTTAGAGCACAATACATCCAAGTGACTAGTATTAAGTTAGGTTACCAGGGGGGTTATTATGTGTTCGAAACAAAAACTGTTCGAATTTGTTGTATGTTATTAACATTGCAATTCGAACACATTTCAGTTCGATTCAGATTACATAATAACCCCCCAGGCTGATGGTAAGGAAGGGTGAAATTTAGAGTCCAGCTCACTTGGGTCCAATATAATGATACCTTTGTGCTACCTGTGAGTTGAAGAGAAGATAGTGATGGAGGGTGATAGGGAAGGGATAGTGATAGAGAAGACAGGTGGTGAAGGAGAGATAGAGGAAAGCTTCATTCTTTTACAACTCTGCTTTTTTCACGTTTTTTAATACTGCAGTGTTGCAGCGCCTCTTGTGTCAATGAACCGTATTAAATTTTTGAAACTGTGTTTAGTAGCCATTTTATTGATTATTTTACTTCGCCAATGATTCTGCTACACAATACCGACGAAGAAGGGCGCTCTGATGTTACATTAGGATTAGCATCCGCTGAAGCCGGTGTAGTTTTAGTGACCAGTGCCTTATGCCTGCATACCTAGAATCTTTCCCACAAAAACTGATACAAAGGGACACTAATGCACATCAGAAAAATTCGTGGTGTTGTTATTTAATGACTTTGTCGGTGACCGGGCTCGAACCCAGGACCTTCGGTTTTGTATTCAACGTGCTAACTACTTCAGACAAAGCCATTCCGGAGTGACTAATATTAAGTAATGAGAAAAATTAACTTATACTTAATTTGAAATTTATTTGCTGGTGGTTCAGCGATGTCTATATGCATTTAATTGTTGCTGTAACAAGTCGTCAGTAGACTTCATTTACACATTTTTAACAGTCACAAACCTCTTGTCTTATGTACAGACTTTCAAAAACTATTTGTTATCCAAAGGATTTCTAATTGTATAAAGGTGTAGAAAAATAGAATAGATTCATATCGAATACAAACTATTTGCTGGGTTTTGTATAGGTTTCTAAGCCTACTATGCTTATTTTTCTTTTGTGATCTTCAAAAATATTATTATTTGTGAATTCTTAAATAGTTTTTGTTACAGCAACAATGAAATGCGTATAGACATCGCTGAACCACCAGCAAATAAATTTCAAATTAAAATAAACTTATGACAATATGTCGAATAATAAATTTCTTAAATATTAACTTATACTGCAATAAAAAATTTTAGATACTTTAAAAAATTTAACTTTTTTAGTAAGAAAAAAAGCATACATTTTTCATATAAAGATTCCCACAAATAACATTTGAAGTGAGGAAGGTCGCACTTAAACCCCTTGTTCTCTATTAATTTGTAAATAAATGAACATGTACCCAAAAGTCTTACAGCCTTAAAAAGCCTCAACTATTTTTATAAATAAGGCTGTTAGTAAATAGAAAAACAAACAGACAAAAAGAAAAAGCACAGACATGGACTGTCTAATTAGCCAATGGGAGCAATCATCCCTGGCAAGACGATTTCCCCTACTTGCGCAACCCTCTGACGTTATGAATAAAGTGTATGACTTCGACAAGAGGTATGAAACTTTTCTGGCCAATAATGGGGGAAATGGAACACCGGTATTCCTTTGAAACTGGCACCATCAGGTGGTATACTGATGGTTCCAGAACGCCGGCAGGTTCCGGTGTAGGAGTTGTAGGACCAAGGACTACCTACCACGAGTCGTTGGGAAAATTTCCTACCATTTTTCAATCGGAAGTTTATGCCACTGAGATATGCGCACAATTCAATCTTGATAGGGGCTACCGAGGAAAAGAAATAGTCAGGCTGCCATCAAAGCGCTCAGCTCATATGAGTTTACCTCTAAGTTAGGGTGGGAATGCCGCATTAAGCTAAATCAGCTAAGCAGCAGGAATACGGTCACACTCTGCTGGGTTCCTGGACACGCCGGGGTGTTAGGAAATGAAAATGCAGACAAAATGACCAGAACGCTGGGCTAGTACAGCCATGGTCGGACTAGAACCGTTTTGTGGCCTCGGATTGGACAAAATCCGGGAAGATATATCGACGGAGATCAAGAGTAATAGGGAACACCCCTGGTTCAATCTCCCAGGATTGAGGCATGCAAAGCTAATGATTGGAACGTATAACCAAAATACTTTCATAGCATTCATGTCCCTGAGTAAAAACAGTAAGAATGTTCACAGGCTTCCTCAAAGGTCATTGTATGGTGAGAAAACACCTCAACAGACTTGGCATTGAGAGTAACAGCCTGTGCAGATTCTGTGATTACGAAGATGAAATTCCAGAGCATATTCTGAAGGACTGTGAAGCGTTATGCCACAGAAGATATAGACAATTAGGCAAGCACCTATTGGTGGATTGGGAACTGCCAACTTTGGATGAGGTGCTCTAGCACCTGACAAGGGATACAATAGATCTACTTTGGTCGCAGTGTCCTGTGCTTCCCGTTTGACTTAATTCATTCAAATAGAAAAACAGATACACAAAATTTAAAAAAACGTGTTATTGGTTTTCGATTCTCTCCGGAATTTCCTCCATTCTATCGTGAGGAAGTGCTTTGAACCATTAATGGTGAATTGGTGGAATATAGCAAATGTTCTGGAGGTTCTTGAATTTCAGTTTTTCCAGTTCTTTGACAATGTTTTTTGGAGGAAGTTCTGGGAGTAACTGTGCGGCTCGGCCAACATTACGAACTATGCTGAAGTACTCTTGCTCATTCGTAAGTTATAAAATCCTCTCTTTTTATTGATGTTGCAGAAAACTTTTTACTTGAATTCACCAACACAGTTGTTGCTATAAGCTGTAAGGTGGGTCAAATTCTGATTCAAAGAATTTATAAATTTCAACAGCAAGAACTAATTTCGTGGCAGCCACGTGAAGCTTGGCTTTCATTACACATATACCTATTAGTTTCCCTTGTAAAACAAGGAGTATATGATCACTTAAACCCCTTCTGCTCCAAGCGTAACAGGTTTTTTTTAATGAGAAGTGATAGAATTGCTCTCCATATCTCGCCAGCGGAAGCAAAAATACACTTTGACCATTTATGTTCTGAATTTATCTGAACTTTACCTGAAAATTCAATGAGCAAACTCAATTTGGAAAAAAGGCACTACGAGTACTATGAGTACATATAAAAAAAGTTGTCTATCAAAGCTTTAAATTAAAATTTACTAGAATTAAATTTATAAAACTTTTCCGCCAATAGGAAAGTCATAACACATGTATATTAATATTTTACGCCAATTAGCAGCTTTTATGCTTTTGTTAAAGAACATTTTCCTCAACTCATGATCTTTTTTTATATTAATTTTCACTTGATATACACACAATCCATTTTTAATTTATAAATAAAAACAATTCATAAATTTATATAATTTTTATATTTTTCTTTACATCTGTGCTCACTGACGGAATCAGTGAACTGAGCTGAAATTTATTGTTAATTAATTGATTTTGTCTTTATTATTTGATTGAACGATTTACATCAGCGTTTGCTTTTAATCTTGTCTGCTATTTTATTTTTTAAATCAACTTGAAGCCAGAAAAAATAGCGATTGTGTGGAAAAAAATAATTTGAAATATTAAAACAGGGAGGCATATTGATAACAAATGCTTGATGTAGTCGTTTGATGTAGAAAAAAGCCAATAATTTTTTAAAGCAAATAAAATACAGGGCGTCTTAAAAGAAAGTTTATATTTAGTAGATTGATGGAAAAAATAAGAGCACTTTAGCAGAACAAAGTTTATTACTTATTTATGTACACAATTTAAGAACTGAGCCGAGCTGAAGGCAACCGGACGTATCACAGATTGCGGATAGGAATACGTGGTTTTTCCACAAATAATGTGAATTTAGACAATTTGGTCATAGATTAAAGAAAATATGTTGCAGTTTTATTTAATCTATTACAAATGAAGTCGAAATTGAAAAACCCCGATAAGATGGAAGGAGTCCTGAACAGTCAGTGGATGTTTGCCTTGATGGCAACATCGACAAGATAAGTGACTACCAACTTTCAATTTGTGCTCTTCAAACCACAAATCCCTAAAACATAGCAGTCTCTGTTCACCTAATTGGTGCGGCTGCAAGCGGCCGTCTGTACTTTATATTAAGCGGTTCGCTATAAAAAACGTGACATATGTACAGCAAATCTGATGGTTAGGATGGCAGCCTCATCATCAGGCTAGGATGCATTAGACTAATATATTTGCTCACCCGAGATATCATGATTAACGAAACCTCAAATAACATGAAGGACTTATGCTCCTTGAGGGATCAGTGGGAACATATATATGCATGTGGATATGCATACATACATTTAAGATTTTCTTGAAAAATTATCAAATTTAGTCATTTGATGTAGTATTAAAATTTCGTATGACAACTCGGCAGGTGTACTCCGTAATGGCGGCCTTTTCGTGAGGTATAGTGACAAGAAAGTCAGTTTGTTGGCTCGAAATTTAAATTTCGCCTCTGACTGGCATCGTATACATACCGACTTTAGCGGATACTAATCCTAATTTAACATCAGAGTGCCTTACTTCGTCGGTAGTTTTTTTTTTTTCTTAATAAGAGAGGTAAGACTCCGCCAATGAAGAATGCCTGCTGCTATTACTAGGTGTTACCTTCTTTAGGAAAGGGATAGTGACAGAGAAGACAGGTGATGAAGGAAGAGTAAGAGGAAAGCTTCATTCTTTTACAACTCAGCTTATTGCACATTTCTATTAATGCAGTATTGCAGCGCCTCTGGTGCCAATGTGGCGTATTAAATTTCGAAGCTGTGCTTAGTAGCCATTTCATCGGTTATTTTACATCGCCGATGCTACACAATGCCGACGAAGGCGAGTGCTGTAATGACACAGTCGCCTTTTCTATCAGCCCAATCATGAATATTCCCACGGAATATATTTCTCGCCGAAAATAATGTTCTCGAGAAAACATTCCTCCAATCATAAATTCCTTGGGAACAAAAAAGAGTAACACGTGGCATCACCGCATTACAAAGCCCCTGGTTTCACTCATTTGTTGACATTTTGATCTCCGGTTTTTCGCGTGCAAGCATAAATAAATTATTGGAATTTAACAACTTTAATAAAATATACAAAAAAAAAGTTTACAAATGATGTATTTGCAAATTATTGGTGTTTTTCGAAATAAAAGAGCTTTAAAATACTATTTTAATTATATAAATTTTGCTTTAATGTAATATTAACTCGCGCGGAATTTTTGTTTACAATTGGGTTGTATAACAAAAGTATGAGGTGATGGCAAAATATACTCGTAATTTTCTATGTAAGTAGAATTTTATGGCCATTATTTTGCAATTAATTTGAACTTGTTATATCCTCCCGTACCCTTATACTTTTTTTCGGTTTGCGAAAGATGCAAATTCTCCATACGAAGAAGATTTGGAATATTATAATCTTACACAAAAATATTCCTCTTTAATAAAAAATATGTCTATTTTTTTTTCCAGGTTGAAGGTACTTTACAGGAAGTCCACAGGGTAAAAATGCATCTAGCTGCTTCCATTTTTAAAATGAAATTGGTGAAATTATGTACGGTGCCAATTATTAACGACTGCGGTGGTGTAGTCTGTAATTCGAAACAAACGAAGGAAAATGCTTTCGAATCTGTATGTTAATAACCCGACGTCTTCACGAGCCATCGACTTGGACATGACATGAGAATTTTGCGGTACTGCAATAGAGATGGAATATTTACCAATTTTGTTCTGGCCCTTTTGTTTTTATTGCAAATGGTTGCAGACGCCGAATCTTATCGTGAAATATGAACATGAGCGTTCTCCATTAGCCATTTGCGATCTCCAACATGATGCACATACCAAACTTCATGGCTAGTGGAGACCCCTAGTAACATACAGTGGGACGATATGAGGTATGTAGTGCACATTAACAAAGCTGTTATCTACAGTGCACATGAACGATTTCAAAAGTACGACTTGCCTTATGAATACATATACATACGTACATACATACATGTATAAGGTAAATTGGGTTCCACAACATTTTCTAATGGCATTTCGTGCAATTGAAAGTCTCTGCGTTTAAATCAAATACAAAATCTTCATAACTTCTGACATCGCTCTTGCGTAGTAGGATCTTTAAAATAAGCAATAAGCGACTTGTAATCAGGTGGATCCCTGAAAGCTGTGAAGCAGCTCTAATTCTCTATCAAGATCCAGCCATCTCTTGGTTCCATAACATTTTCTAATGGAATTTCGTGAAGTACTTTTAAATTAAATGCAAAGTCTTTATAACTGCTGATATGGCTTCCTTCGTAGTCGGATCTCTGCAATTAAGCCACTGGGAATTGGATCGATCCCTGAAAATCCTGGTTTTATCGAAACAGTTCTAATTCTATATCAAGATCCAGCCATCTATTGGTTCTATAACATTTTCTAAGGGGATTTATTAGTTTATTCCAAGCACCTCTAATTCTGTATCAAGATCCATGAAATTTTCTGATGGTATTTCGTGAAATTTAAAGTAAGTACTTTTAAATTAAATGCAGTCTTTATAACTTCTGATATCGCTTCCTGCGTAGTAGGATCTCTGCAATTACGCCACTGAGAATTGGATCGATCTCTGAAAATCCGGGTTTTATCGAAGCAGCTCTAATTCTATATCAAGATCCAGTCATCTCATATGAAAAACCTTTATAAGCCTTGGTAAGTTACACAATTACATATGTATAAGTATATATATGTATATCGTCACCTTAAAGGCAAACGGACGTAACTACACTTTTATATTTTTTACAGGAGTAACAAAAAACATTACAAAATCAATAATAAATTATTCTTAAATTTTTTTTTCGAAATTTACTTGTAGTATGGATACTTACATATATGTTTTTAACCATTTATTTCCTTTTGATATATATTTAAACTTTTGTGTTAGTTACGTTCCTTGCAATAAAAAGAAGATGCATTCGTAATTACGTCTGTTTGAATTTGTTTAATAAAGTCGTTATTTTGATCGCAGAGGTCTAAATATTTGCGTGATAAAATGTTTAATAAAATGAACCATAATCAATCAAAAACTCGACTTGTTGTATAGTTTACGTCCGTTTGCATTTAAGGTGACGATATGTATGTAAGAAAAATTAAAACTGCTTTCTTACTAATTTTATAATAACTATTTTTATTTGTTTCTTTAAAGTTTTGTTTGTATTAAATAATTCTTTTTGTTGTTTGTTTTAAATATTTTTGAGAAATTACTAAATATTTCAATAACTTTTCATATTTGTTAGTCGGTATTTGTTTCAAATATTTTTTTCCTTTTTTATCTAATATTAATACTGTTTTTTTTTTGGTAATAGATATATCAGCATGTGTGTATGTTACTTCTTGATAATTATCCTTGTTTCGTGATATCTTCTCAGTTTGTATAATTGATTTTTTGTTTGTGAAATTTAAATCGAGTATAAAAACAGGCAGTTTTGCTTCTTTTTTTTTTGTTTTTAACTTTTTTAAAATTATTGCAAAAGTTTAAGCGCAAACACTCGAGTGGTGATAAACATTTCCATGATGATTCTAAGACTGTAGATACTTTTTCTGCCACGCCTTAACATACAGTATGCCCCTTTATTTTTTTGTTTGTTTATTGAGCAGCCATTTTAAGTATAATCGTAAATTTTTGGATACTGTTGTTAATGTCTAAGTTACAACTTCAATTTTGTCCTTGATGGTGCTTTAATCGGACGTCAAATGTTAGATACAGCTTCAGATATCTAAGATACATATATACACGCATGTGTACATCTTTAACTTTGAACAGCGATTGCCAATTTTGTATGCACGTTGATGTTTCTGACGTGTTAAATCGTGATGTTATACCAAAAAAGAACTGTAATTTCTTACGTTGTTTAAAATATAGCATGACATTGGCGATCTATAAATCAAAATAGTAGAATCGATGAAGATTTTGGACATCTTTGTGTTATGTAAACATACCGTAATTAAGAACAAATGACAGATGTCGTTTACTCTCCAAAATGTCAAAAAGTTATTAAAAACACAAATCACCTGCTAAAAAATAAGTCAACTGTTATGAATACCGCATTTTTATAAGTGAGCTTGTTTTGAGGCGTGGCAAAAAAATTTGCTGTTTCAGAATGCTCACTGAAATATCTATCATCTGACGACAGGGGTTGTATTCGTAAATGCATCACTGCTCTGCATCATACGTGCAAACTTTTATTTAAAATGTAATACAAGTTCGCTGATAATTTGTTTTAGTAGTAATCATGTTCGTACACCATATTTGACATTTATTTGTGCGTTATCTACTTCAGTGAACCAGTTTAGAACATTTGAATTTCCATTTGCAGCGCAGTGATGCATTTACCAACATACCCAGACATACCTTTGTTTTGTATGGGAGTCGACCTGACCCCTTATTCTTTAACTCGCTAAAGCTAAATCTCTATCGCTAAAAATTTATAATAAAGTCTATTTATCAATGGCAATGGCTTAAAAATTTAATCCGCCGAAAAAATAACATCGCCAAAAATATTTAATTTTGTATTCTTTCAGCATTTTAGCGATCGAATTTAGCTTTATCTCTTGCGAATTACAGAATAAGGGGCTGATCTAGCTAAAACACATACACACACAACTGCCATTCGTCTTTATTAAGGGTCTAATTTTGTAAATCGAAAACGCTAAGCATTGCCAAATTCTGTTTTTGTAATTTATATTTTTTCATATAAAATTTGTCAACGCCTTAGTGTTTTCGTTTTACAAAATTGATCCCAAATTCTTTTCACAACGAAAAATATTTTGTCCAATAATTGATTTATATTTTTAACACTATTTTCAATTATTTATGTTAGAATTTTGTTTGTAGTTTCTTTGTAATAATTTAGTTTAATTCAATTTCATTTTCCTTTTGTCTTTACACTTCATTAAGAACTCAATATATTTATTTTACTCCTTAAATTAAATAAATTTTTAGGTTTTCCTCTTAAATAGTTTGTTTTTGTTTTCTATTATTTACTTTAAAAATAATTGTTATTTACTTCTCTTTAAACTTTTTTTTATATTTTTTGCTTTTGCTTTCTTTAGTATATTTTATCCCTTGTATTGGTTTATCAATAATTTGTTCCTTATAATGGTTTTATATTTTGTCTTACTGCTGCTATACATTCTCCTTTTCTGTTTTATCTAATAAATATATTTCCTAAAAAAAGAAATAAATTTTTTGTATTTATTTTTTTTTTCTGTTAGTTAATTGTTTAGTTTCAATATGAATTTTGTATACCTACAGAATAGTTTATTTTAGAAGAGTATTTTATTTAAATTAAATTTTTCTTGTTGTTAGTTTATGTCTTTCATGATTAAGTTTTTTTATTGTAGTTTTTATATGTTTGTGACATGTGCTGTAGCTGCAATTGTTCTCGCATGTTAAATAATGGAAAAAAATAAATTAAAAAGTGTTAAATTGAGGCCAGATGATGACTCGTTCTGTGCAGCATGTGTAAGGGAAAATTGCAAAATATATTTGCAAATAGAAATAATTATGGTACATACAGACATACATACATACATACATATGTATGTACGTATTTTTTAATGAAGCACAGAAGATGTAATTGTTTGTTAATAGAGATTTTTTTACAAAACTGTTTCCTAATTTCAAGAAAAAGGGTAAAGGTAAATTACCCTGGCGCTCTATTGGAATTTGTAAAAAATGTTAATCAATCGATTCGTGTTGCAAAAATCTTTCATATGTCATGTTTTAGACTCGGCAGTTTTCTTGAACCCAGTCTGAGTTTATGTAGAGAGAGGGACGATATAGTTCATTTAATTTTTTTTTTATAAAAAAATGTTTTGCACGAAAAATAGACGATGTATATGTATATCGTCCATTTAATTTTTTGCATAAAAAACGGACGATGTATAGTCCATTAAATTTTTATCGTAAAAAATTTTTTTGCATGGAAAATAGACGATGTATACATATATAGACCATTTAATTTTTCTATTTATAGTCCATTAAATTAAAAAAAAAATCATGAAAAATGGACGATAGTCCATTAAATTTTTTACATAAAAAATGGACGATTTAATTTTTTGCATGATCCATTTAATGAACGATGTATACATATATAGTCCATTTATTTTTTCTCATAAAAATGGATGACGAATACGTGGACTTGTGCAGATACACAGACACACACTATAATCTTAAAGCATCCTCTTTTTATCGGGGGTTTAAAAATAAACTAGAAAGGTCAATAAAAATATAATTTCAGTTAATTTTATTAACCCCCGACTAAAAAATGAGTGTTATGTTTGAAGTGTGTGTCTGTACGAATACACGTACAGACCAAACGGCTAGACCGATTTTGATTTAGTTTTTTTCTGTTTTAAAGGTGACTTTCGAGAGTGTTCTTAGCTATGTTTGAAGAATCTCGGTCCAGCCGTTTAGAAGATATTATATCTTTTCTAGATATATGGGGTTTTTTTAATTTTTAATTTTTGTTATTCTTATAAATTTCAAATACATATTTTCATTTTGTTTTTATTTTTCAGTTGATTACACCTACAGCCGTTTAAATATGTACTGATGAAACAAAAATTAAATCTGCATCTACAGGATCTATACTTCATCTTCCGTATTTGTTGTATATGAAAGTTATAAAAAGTCAACACAGTGATATGTACAATCTATGTATATTTTAATTAAGTATTGTTTGTAAAACTTTTTCAAAATTTGAAATGATCTAAAAAAATTATGTTCTTTTACTACAATTATTATTATGTATGTACTCATAATTTTTAGATTCCCATATTTTGAAAATATATGCAAACATTTTTCTGTTTGTAAGCTTGTTTGTTTCTAAATTTTCTCTGGCAATTTTGGTAAGTATTATTAGTATCTGGAAATTACATTTAGTTTTTGTATGATGTTTTTTCATGCTACGCAGCTTTAAAAAACTATTTCCATTCTAAATAGCAAGAATATGTGTTCAAAATGGCAAAATTTTAGTTTTAAACAATTATAAAAAACAAAAAAAGATTTGTCACATTTTTTCACTTTTATCCCACTGTGCATGATGCATGCATGCGCTTCTAGTTGAATTTTAAAAATCGACTTTTATACCAGGTCATCAGAAATCATAGCAAGCGGATTTTAACATTTTAAATTTTTCATCACATGTATACGCACGCACACATCCACAAAAAAAATCCAGCCAAAACACCAAATTTGCTTGCTGTTGGAATAGTGAAATACCAGGAGCCCAGAAGAATTAGCAGGCATACAAGATAAGAAATATTCCAACGAAAAAATTAAGGGGGAGGAGCCAATTTATAATGGAAATAATTGATATTTCCAATATATATATTACCCCGTAAGCAAGATGGATTGATTGATTGTTGCTGATAGCCGTATCGCCTTAGTGTCTTCTAGATGATAGATAAGCCGTTTGCTATGAAAACGATTTTTATTTTAACTTCAATGTCTTACCAAGCGCTTGGAAAATATGTTTTAAGTCATACATGTTAAATTCCAATTAGAATTAGCAATTGATACAATTGGTTTATATTCTCTAATTCATCAAACAATTAGAATAAGTTCAACTAATTTCCATTAGATAATTGAAATTTTTATTCCAATGGTAAAACTAATTGCAATTAGTTGCCATTAGCAAAAAAAATTGGTTTACCTTTACAATTAGAAATCTAATTGAATTCTGCAAATGCAATTAGATATTCAATTAGCACGAATTAGAATCAATTATTTGAATTCAATTGAATATCTAATTGCATTAGCTGAATTCAATTAGATTTCTAATTGTAAAGGTAAACCAATTTTTTTGCTAATGGCAACTAATTGCAATTAGTTTTACCATTGGAATAAACATTTCAATTATCTAATGGAAATTAGTTGAACTAATTCTAATTGTTTAATGAATTAGAGAATTTTACAAAAGAAGGTTAATTAGCAATCATTAGCATTATCTAATCATTATTTAACATGTATGTTTTAAGTACATTCATGTTCTGAAAATCACATTTTTCAAATCACATGTGATGTTAAATAAAAGTAATAATGGACATGCAGATATTTTTTTTTTGTTTAATTTTCTATTGTGTAGAGCATCAAATATCATTTCTGAGAGAAATTTATCGTATATGATTTTAAAAACGTCTGCAGGATTATTATTACTTTTAAAATCACATGTGATTTGAAAAATGTGATTTTAAGAACATGCCCCATATTTTTTTTATTAATTTCTTTTCAAGCACTCACTGTTTGTTAGTTTTTTTGGGTGTATGTATATAAATAAATAATAAAGGTATTCACGTCAACTCTTGCAACTGTGGAAAATGCATAATTGCACTTACTGACGTGAGCAACCCATTTTGTTTAGTTGTCTATAAAGCAGCACAATATGTACATAAGTAGATATATTGTACTCGTATGTTTCTTGATTGTCAAAAGACTTTGTTTATAACTTCGCTGATTAACGTGTAGTTTCCACAATGCAAGCAAGCGACTTGTCTAGAAAATTTGTATGGGAATCACTCAAAAATTTGAGTGCTTTTCATATATTTTTTCTAGACAACTCGCTTGCTTGTATTGTGGAAACTGCACATAATTCTGTAATTAATTCACTAATAACAATAACATTATTAATAAAATTCGAATAACAATTTGAGCCATAGGTCTTTTGAAAATAACAAAATTATGTATTTGTTATCTTAAAACCGAATTTGAAGATTACTTTACTATTTCTAGCTAAGAATTTTTACATATTTTTAATTTTATAATTAGTTTATTTGTAACGGAAACATCTTCAACCACTCTTGTTTCATTTAAAAGAAAAACATTTAGGTATTTCTGCGTTGTAATTTGATGTACGATTGATTTTATAAGTACTTTTTGCCCTTTTTTTTTTGGCAATGCCGTAAAAAGTTGCACAACTTTGCAAAATTTACTCTGATAATCTTGCACTTACTCAGACCCTGACAATTTTGCATCATTTGTGCAAAATAATTTTCTATGTGGTTGTTATATTTTTTGAAAATTTTGCAATTTTTTCCGCAACATTGCAATTTTTGACGTGAATACCTTTAATACTTTAAGAAAATGCTTATTAAATTAAGAACATTTGTAACTAACCCAATATTTTTCGCCAGAATTATTGATTTGATGGAATTCGTTGGACGTCTGTGTATTTAGTAGTATCTTCTAACTATCGCTTTAGTTTCGTCTGAATGACAAGAGCCATGCGCGTGTTTGTTGTGTTGTTTGTTTGTTTGTTTGTTTGTTTGTTTGTTTGTTTGTTTGTTTGTTTGTTTGTGTATTACTGATAAAATTTTAAAATTGCACTTTTCTGTTAGGCGCACAGACAGAAGTAGTGAAATATAGCAAGTGGATTATTTACAAAAAACGATTTTATTTTCTTATGCAAAAAGTAAACGCCCCCAAAATAAACTTGTTTTATATCGCCACCAGAAATACAAATGGGATGGACAGACAACACTATAACATAACAGAAGGCATGATAATGAAATTGAAAAAATATAACTATTGTAGCTTACAAAATGATATACATATGTATATACATATATTTATCTTTGTATAATAGATATAGAAAAAATATTTATTTTATTTTGCGATCTTTGGAACACTTTCTCAATAAGCCCTACGCTGCTTATAGGAACGACGGGAATATATGTATATACATATATAAAACTTAGTTATAACCTGTTGTACATTTAACTTCACTAATTTTTTGTCATTAATAAACTAAATTTTTAATAGTGATCTGAGCCTGAGCTCTTTTAATTTTAAGTGACCATATTTAGAATAAACCACAAAGGAAAGTGTAAAATATAAAAATATTTTTTCCAGTCTGAGAGTGAGTGAGCCAGGCTTTTTACTGTTATTACTTACATTGTATGTATTTCCCCGAAACATTTCTGTGTGGGATTATTGTTTATAGACTTATCGCTATAGAATCTTCTGGACGATAATTTAAAGTGGTCATGTCGTATATATTTTTTTTTAACTTTGAATAGAACTGTATTAATATTTTTCTGATTTCAGCAATTTTTATGGCTCACAAAAATTCTTGGCGCCATAATGGCCTATTGTCGTTCTCAACTCAATATAGTTTGCATTGGTGTAGCTATAAATTTTATCAAGGGGGGGGGCATTATGACGTGATTTTCATGAGTAATATTAAAATAAATAATTACATGCTTAATAATTCAAGGTGGGGGGGGGCGGGGGCAACAGCAATTCTTCATGGGCAATGCACCCCCAGAATTGCCTTTCTACGCCTATGTATGTATAAGATGTAATTAACTCTGAAGCTAACAAACTATTTTTTAACATGTGAATCAGGACAACATTGGCTCAGGAAAAATTAAAACTTAAACGTTAAGTGAATGACGACCGTACTGATTTGAATTGAGTTGATAATCACAATAGGGGCATACAATTATGTTAATTATGAAATTTCATGGACAAAATTCATCGATATACATAATATATAAAATTAATTCAAAAAGTCAAATTACACGAAATTTTTCTATTCGATATTTGCCCATATCAATGAGATGCTTAGTAGCTTAAAAAATTTTTACTTTTTGATCAACAAAAAAACTCAAGTTAGAAATTTTTGCTAAAATTAAAAAGTTTAAATTTGATTAATATTTTTTGGCCCATAATTATGAAAGTCGTCTCAGTGATATCGGGCTCTATTTTCGATTTAATCGTAAGCGACAAAAATTAAAGTTTTCAGTAGAATATTTTTAATAATATTCAAATATATATTACACGCGTAAATTATACTTTATCAACAATTTAGCAATTTTGATAATTCTAAACTATGGATAGGCCCATAATTGCACAAATCAAAAAATATTTGTATATTATGCAACATTTTAATTTAGCGTTGCACTAGTTTCGATTAATATAATTTTATTTAATATATTTTTAATGTTTATTGAGGTTTTTTTTAAGATTTATTTAATATTTCGAAGAAAAAATGCATATGACCTTGGACCAACTTCATAATTAAGGGCACAAATGGTCGGGTGTTTACTGGTTTGCCGCAGTAATACTATATTCTTAATATACTGTGCGGCAAACCACTAACCACCCGATGAAATATCTTTTTTATTTTATTTTTTACCAAAATACTAAACAAAAATTTTAGTTTCTGGCAACTGGCAACGCAAGTGAAATTCGCTTGCATTCCATAAACGACACACAAATCAACTGGTTGTTATCAATATACATATGTACATATGTATCTGTTTTCATCGCAAAAATATCAGCCAAATTTTATTTTCTAAACTGAAAAAAATGTAGATAAGATGTTAACTCTCAAAGTTATGTTTGGTTTCTTATCACACGATATACTAAACTATATATAACAAAAACAGTACGTTTTTTGTTATTTGTATAAAAAGTGTTGCAAGGACAATTATAGATAGCTTTTGTATTATTTTTTTGTATTATTCCTTTAATACGATGATTCCCTTCGGCTAACGTCCTGAAGATACTACAACCAGCAGTCTGAAACCAGTAAACCTGCATAGAAATGTTAGCTGGGTGTATATGAATACTTATATTACGGTAAACAAATTCTTTCTTAGACTGCAAAAAAAATTAATATTATTTTGCATTCCTTACATTGTCTTCTTCTTTCCCTAAATATCGTCACTTAAAATGGGAGAGAATATATTTTTTACAAAATAATTTTACTCACATATTAAAAGAGGAAAATTACTATTAAACTTTATACATATATTTACTGTTTTTTACGCCGTTGGTTTTCATTTACTATTTTTTACGCCGTTGGTTTTCATTTACTGTTATTTTTATAACTTCCCTTGTACTTGACCGAAACAGAAAAAGCAGAGGTTCAGTGGATTTATTGTGTTCAGGTGGCGATATGTATATGACAAATTAATAAAATACAATTTCTGTAGGCACGTGCAAGAAAACTAAAAATTTTAATGATCTACTTACTATTTCTGTTCGCCTGGTAGAAAAATATCAGTTTTAAAATATCACAGAACAAAGCAGCTATAGTGTTTGTTGTTGTTGGTTGCTTAGTGAGTGCAATATTCGAAATTTTTTTTATAATAAAAATTTAACAAAAATTAAATAAAAGGTATTCATTTGTTTTTTTCTGTTGGAAAAATGGAAAAATTTTATTTTTTTACAACAAACACAGGAAAAAAATTCCTGTGTTTTTTTTACCTGTGTTTGTTGTAAAAACAATTACATTTTTCCATTTTTTCAACCAAAAAAACTGAAATGAATACCTTCATAGTAATAAAATAACAAAAAAAAATATATATATATTTAAGAAAATTTGTAATAAAAAGATCAATTTCAAGGTGTATAAAAAAATATTTTACTGAAAATGTGTAAAATAATTTAGGTTAAATATGGGCAATTCCACAGAATGTAACTTACGATATCATGTAGTACGTTGACCAATCAATTAAGCTTGTATTTCAGAGAAAATTACAATTATTCTTCATTTCATTTCATTTATGTACATATGTACTTTTAAGGAGCGTAAGTAGCTCTGCCACCTTTGGTAAAATATACTAAAGAAAAATCTAACCGCATTGATCTGAAATACAAGCTTAATTGATTGGTCAACGTACGTGACATCGTACCTGACTTTATGTGGAACTGTCCATTGATTGTAAGTATCACTTCCGAAATAAGCACCAAAAAGGAAAAAGTGGTTAAGTCGAGATAAACACATTTTGAGTTAGTTGCACCTATGTAGGTATTCTCCTCTGACAAAAATTTCTATTATTTTGTGCTATTTTCCAATAATAAATAAATTGGTGTTTATTTTTTTCGACTTACAATCTCATACGGAATAATTTCTTAAAATCGACTTGAAAGTTTAAAACTGCTCTCCTGCTTAGCAGTAAAATACGACTCAAGCACTTTTTCCTTAATGCCACAGATATATCGCTCATTTACTCAAAGAACATCATAACTCAAAAATTACATTTTTTGATGCAGTTTAGTGAAGCAGCTCCAAACAATATAAAAAGTAACCTATGTGATAGAAAATTAAAAAATAAGAAAAATAATATTAAATAACAAAATTGGCGGCGACGCATATTTTCCGAGTTATGGGGATCTGAACTTTTCATAGGAAAGTGTGAAGAATCCCAGAAAAAAATTAAAAAGCTTTTGGAATTGTACATACTTTTCAGAAAAAGGCCTATAACCAATGGACCGTTTAGCATAAAGTTTGTATTGGCTCAAAGAGGAAACCTGACGTAATAAATGCAAGCAGGAGTTGAGTTTATTTATAATCTATGTACATATTTACATATACATACATATGAAATTTCTAATGAAAGTAATAGACTGCCACCTTGTCTACATGATGCCTTCATGCTTCTACAATTTTTTTGTATTGAATTCCTTTACATCTTTGCTAAGTCCAACTTTAAGGCGCGATCGAGTTCTATCATTGGGAATTATGAATTTATGTATGCACATGTGTTTCTTGCCTCTGTATTGATACATTATGGATTGAATGTGTTCGAATGAGTGTTTTTTAAGATGAAATATTTATTTTCATATACATATGTATATATTTTGTATATATATGTATGTATATATTTTTTCTCTTTATATTTTTAAATATAATTTATTTTTGTGGTATGTATGTATGTATATTTAAGTTAATATATTGCATATGTATGAAGTTTTGCTCTTTGTTGTTTTTGTGGTACATTTTTATTTCTTTTTTTCTAAAAACAATATTTTCATTTTTTTATGTCTTCTATAGCAAATAGAAAAAAAAATTAATTAAAAAACTAACTATAAATTTTATTGATTGGTTTTTATTTATTTATATGTATATGTATGGATTTGTGTTTCTTCATACATACATATATGCAGCATTTATTATTATTTTATTTATAATATTTTTTGTTTTATAATCTTTTATAAAGTGGGCTGTTGTTAAGACTAAATTTTAATTTATTTGCTTTTAATGTATCTTTATTAAATAAGTAAAGTAAACAGAAATTAAATTCAAATTTAAAATAAATAAACTAATTCACTTAAATACTTATTTTTTTAATGACTGATAATCCCATTAAGAAAAAAAATATAAACGAGAGGATTGATTTACAGAGAAAAAAAGTAACAATCATACACAATTCAAGTCAATCAATCTTGAGTGATCAAATATAGTCAATTAATTAATAAGAAGACTTTAGACAGACAGGCGTTATCCTTGAAAAGGGTACACCTTAATCCGGAGAGTACATGACCCTTATTAAGAGTTCCATTCGATTTTCGCTGTATATCAGTTACATTTTAATTTTTGTATATCAATTTTTTTCTGTATTCAACTACTTTCACCCTTGCCAGATACAATATTTTGAACAGAGTTATTTGAATTCAAAACGGTGACATTCTTCGTCGAATACACTTCATAATACCAAATTAAAATCCGTTCGATCAGCAGTTTCCAATTGGAGACGAAAATCAAAATTACCTCATAATAAGGACCTTGGTCTAATCGTCGCTTTCGATAACAAGCTGATGCGATTAGGTTTTTTCAATCTGATTATGGCACTCGCTATCGAACAATGTAATAAAATTTTAGGTATCGAATGCTATAAACTCAAACTGAAAAAAATTACGAAATCAGTGTTTTCTTATTTATTCTTAAGCGAAAGAAAATGTCTTCGAAATCATTTGCATTCGTTTCGAATTACTCAAGAGACTCTCTATTTCAAACACATCAAGTTTTTTTACCCAGAGTTTGTTGACTATATATTTGCTAAGCAAGAAATCTTAATGTATGTGAACCAAGTGTACAATTGATTGGCTGCTTTTTGTGTGTTCTTTTATTTTAGTAAGAATTGTTTGTACAAAAATTTTTGGTCTGATGGCAAGATTAAGCGTTTAATATAATTTCTAATATTTCATAACTAAAAATTTTAACTCGTTTTCCTCATTCTATTTCCTTAAGGGATTTCTTTTTAAATATTTTTAATATTACTTATTTTTATATTAAAAGAATTGACAAACGAGTACTACTAAAGCCTGGATCACATTATCGGCACAATGTACCCAATTTTCGTAGGCTCACTGAAATAAAGTCATAAGTAGTGATCTAAATTTACCTTATTTCTCAACTAATTGAAATATTAGGACACAATTGCACTACACTGAGTTGGTAAAAAAAGCCATATAGACTTATTCCATAATTAATTGAGTAATAATGCCATTTTGGCTTATTACTTATGACTTTATTGCAGTCAGCCGATGAAAATCGGTTCATTGTGCCGATAGTATGATCCAGGCTTAACGCATTAACTTTTTCAAGAGGTAAAGCTTCACAAAATATGTTGGTAGTTTTGCACAATATTATTTTAATTTTTTTAAAACTTTAGCGCTTACAATCTATACAACCAGTTAGTATACACTTGTGAACTCTTTTAATATATTTTACCTTGTTTCTTTATCAATTGCTTAGATTTTATACAAACTATTTTTGAATTTTATTAAAATACTATTTATACTCATGTATTGTATACACTTTGTTTTGTTGTATTTTCCTATTTATACTTGTTTCCTGTCTTATGGCCTAATTTTGTAAAACAGAACGAAACGTTTCAAACAGAAATTTTTGGTTTGTTTTTAATTTTGAATTTTGTAAAACATTTGAAAACGAAAATTCTATCTTACGTAAAATAAATGTATTTTATAAAACAGTTGCAAACGTTTCCAAACGACTTAAATGTCATATGAAAACGTTTATTAAATTGTATTTGTTTTAAAAGTTTTAACTACATTATTGCATTATTTTTGCTATAATAATGAGTAAATTAGTATCTAGGTCAGACATAAGCAAAAGGCCGCCCGTGGGTACTTCGTTATGATATTTTTTACACGCACATTCGTACAAGCATGCATTTTACTCTTTTTTTTATATATATGCGTTTGCCTGACTTTGATCTAGGTGCACGATAGAGCTCCAGGCCAGCTCGGCCTATGGACTTAGTGCCTATATTTACACATACATTCGCTTTAACACCCTCATAACTACTTTGTTCCTGTCAATGATAAAATGATAAAATTTAATGCGAAGTTTGAAAGTGTGTAATGAAAGTTTCCTGGTAAATGGAGATGCAAAAAGTGCGTTTCTTAAGACATACTCACTGACACTGACCACTGATACAGTCATCAAATTGTTGAAGCACTTGAGCTCTAACTACAGAGCTATATTTTGTTACACAAGTAGGCCTAGAAGAAAAATTCGAAAGCATCGATTGTTAAACCAGGGAGACTGGGCCTTGGTCATAAAATTTAACGTGATGTTATACTATTATGTATCTCTCTTTAACCCATTATATTATTTAACTATGCACTTTTAAACTGGCGCCATGATCACTAATAGAAATATAACAGACTAGAAATCTTTAATTTGCAATTTTTATACCCTTTCACAGAAAAAAATAAGTTTCATTTTTGATAACAAAAATTCCGGTATTCAATCATTTTAATTTTCGAATTTCCTGTGATAAAGAAATCCGCTATATCAATAACAAAAATTGTAAAATAATAATATTTTTTTCTTCAATAATATAAATATTTGAATTAATAAAATATCTTATCAATAATTTTTAATGTAAATGTAATGAATCAAAGAAAAAAGTTGTTGACTGAAATTTTATTTTCAGTGATAATTGTTATTTTATTGTATGTGTGTGTGTGTTGATGGATGAATGTTAGTTTGTTTTTGCTTGGCTGCGATTAAAACTAAATGTATTTGGGATGAGTCGAACCGGGAATCTCTTGACTAATAGACTAACGTGCTTACCATTCAGCTAAAGAGCAAATGGTTATTGGATTCGCAAATAATGAATACAGGCAAAACATGAGAAATCATGGTTCTTCTACATTTGCGCATTGCGTTTTGATATAATCTAAAAATAACTTTGTTGAGAAAAAAAAACAAGCCACGACGATTTTCGGCTACTTGTTGTAATTCACACGTATACAACACGACCAATCAAAATAACAACAACATTAGCACATAACCATGTCCAGTCAATCAACAAGCAAGATAAACACCAACACAAGCAAAACAAAAGTAAACGATATTTTAAAATGCGCGGAATTGATAAATGCAATATTCAAGTTAATGACAAATATTATTGAAATTAAACATTTTATTCATCAACATGGTTTTATTGAAATTAATTCTTGTCAATTTTTTTCTGTGTACGTGAAATCGGTTTTCCGAAGCTCCCAGAAAAGCTAGAAACTTCGTTCTTGGACTGGTGTGTCAGAAATTTTCCAAAATAGATTGGTATTGAAATTCAGCAAAATCGAGCAGACGATTGCAGAGCTGGAAACTTAAACTTTATTTTGACATATAAAAGTAACTACCGAAAACAAATTTTTATTTTTTTTTTAATATCCCAGTAAAAAAAATTGGAAGTCATTCTAAAGGAACTACATTTTCATTGCTTCAAAAAAATCGATATTTTTAATTTGCCGATAGTTAGTAGAAAACCAAGTAGAAGTTTATTTTTGTCATACAGAACCTTGTATTCCTCTATAGTTTTAGAAATTACTCACCAGAATTTTAAAAAAATCGATTTTTTTCAAGAAACTTATGAATTAATTTTGGTCTAAAATTTTGAAGTTATCTGCTTAAATTTACATGAAAATACTGTTTCGCGTTTAAATTACTATAAAAAGAAAATAATTGTTAAAATAGGTAACTATTAGCCATTTTTCCTAGATGAAAATATTATCATAGAACACAAAAAATTACATTTTTCTTAAAATCGCTTCCAATTCGGTGACTAGGCATCGAAAAAGAGAACTTCTTGCAATGACAACCCTACGTAAAAATCATTAGATCGGATCGAAATTTGCACTACTTCCAGATCGCAAACTCTACATTTGCATGACTTTTTTGGAGTGTCTTTTCTTACTGGGATATAAACTTATTTTACACTTCAGTACGACTAAAATTGGAATTTTAAATTAAAAAAATATAAAAATATTAAAAAGACGTTTCCAGGTTTGGAAAACTTTAACTTTTTGTGTTATGTAAAATTAACTATGTCTAAAACTATATTAGTATTTTCTCGAGAACCGTAAGAGCTACAGACCTGAAATTTGGACACAGTGTGTAGACCTTTGGCCGCTACAACAACAAATACATGAGAATTGGAAATTAAAGGGTGTTCCAAAACGAGCAACGAAAAATGGTAAAATCCAATGTAATATACATACAATTGTATGTATGTATGTATATACACTTGAAATTTGTAAGGCTAGTGTATTTTTATACAGACTACATAAATTAACACTAAAATTTCAAAAAATTTAAATTAAAGGGTGTTCTATCAGTTAATGCAATTTTGACTATGCAATTTTGACAACTTGCTGTATCTTGGAAACCGTAAGAGCAAAACTCTTGAAATTTTCAAAAACGGTAAAACTAAGAAATCAAAAAATTATAAAATCGCCAAACCGAAAAAAATCGCCAAACCGAAAAAAATCGCCAAAAACAAAAAAAAATCGCCAAAATAAAAAAAACACCAAATTACAAAATAAATGTCTAAGACTAAAATAAATCGCGAATAACCGGAAAATAGCTTAAATTGCCAAAATTAAAAACAAAATCACCAAAATGAAAAAAAGTCGCCAAAAATTAAAAAAAATCGCGAAAATGAAAAAAATCGCCTAAATGAACAAAAACCCAAAAACAGGAAAAAAATCGCCTTAAAACAGGAAAAAATCGCCAAAATGAAAAAAAATCGCCAAAATGAAAAAAATCTCCTAAATTAAAAAAAAACCCGAAAAACAGAAAAAAATCGTCAAAATAAAAAAAACGCCAAAATGAAAAAAATTGCCAAAATGAAAAAAACCCCCAAAATAGCAAAAAACTCGCCAAAATGAAAAAAAACCCACAAACAGGAAAAAATCGCCAAAATGAAAAAACCCCAAAACAGGAAAAAATCGCCGAAATGAAAAAAATCGTCAAAATGAAAAAAATCTTCAAAATGAAAATAACCCGAAAAACAGAAAAAACGCCAAAATAAAAAAAAACGCCAAAATAAAAATAAATTGCCAAAATGAAAAAAAACCCCAAATAGGAAAAAATCGCAAAAAAGAAAAAATCTCCAAAGTGAAAAAAAACCCTAAAAATAGGAAGATATCGCCAAAATTAAAAAAAATCGCCAAAATGAAAAAAAATCGCCAAAATGAAAAACTCTCCAAAATAAAAAAAGCCCAAAAAAAATCGCAAAAATGATAAAAACCCCCAAAATATAAAAAAATCGCCAAAAGGAAAAAAACTCCCAAAATGAAAATAAACCCCGAAACACAGAAAATAATCGCCAAAATGAAAAAACCGAAAAAACAGAAAAAAATCGCCAAAATGAGAAAAAAGCGACAAAACTGAAAAAAATCGTTTAAACTGAAAAAAACTTCAAAATAGCAAAAAAGCCTTATTAAAAAATGCTCAGAACCGAATGTACGGAACCCTTCGTGCGCGAGTCAAAGTCGCACTTTACTGAATTTTTTAATATTAAAGGAATTAAATGAAACTAAGTTTTTTCTTATTATACCCTTTACCCAAAAAAATGGTAAAAGGGTATATATAGGTTTGTCATTCCGTTTGTAATTTCTATAATATCGATGTTGACAAGAGTGAATGTAAAATATATCTTAACCACAGAGTGTAGAGTAAAATATTCAACTATTGCTTATATCGAAAATAAAATAATTGAATCAAATTCTTTAATCGAAAAATACTGAAAGGTCACTTACTATAAATTGCTTTAGAGAAAAAAAATTATCAGAAAACAGATATGTATGTATGTATCTGTATACTATATATATATATGTACGTACGTTGGTAAAGGGTATATAAGATTCGGCACAGCCGAATATAGCACTCAAAAAGAAAACAAAAAGTAGTTAGATCTTCAGAAAAATATAAATGTGAAAAAAGGCCAAGTTCCTATTCAAAATTTCGGCCATCAAAAGTAGTGAGATAATTTTTTGTATAAAGTTCTTGTTTGGCACAATGCTTATCACAATATTACATACATATGTATGTGTATTAATTTATAATCGTTAGGGTGTCATGTTATTTATATGCAACTTGGCAATATTTTGACCTTTATAATACAGAAGATAATAGCGGATATATCTTTATTTCTTTATGTGGGGAAAAATGTTATGAAGTAAGCATGTTGCCTAGAAATGATATGAGACCTTGTCGATTGAACTTGTGAGATTTTGGATAGGAACTTAACTGAATCCATGTGTCTGATGAAAAACATATCCATATACATTAACATTTTACTCCAGCATTGAAATATTGAACGTTTCAAAGTTTCACAAACATCCAATAAGTATTTATGGGCCCTTAAAGCTTAAATTAGACGTGATATAACCATAACGCCATAGCCATAACCAAACCAAAATTCAATTGGTTTCTATGGTGAGAGTGAGAGAGACTCGCCATAACGCCATAACTCTCACCATAGAAACCAATTGAATATTGGTTTGGTTATGGCTATGGTATTATGGCTATGTCACGTCTAATTTAGCTTTAACTAACGCCGCTGATTTAGAATTTCTTGTTTCGTTGGTGCTCATTCCATAATTTAATAAAATTTGACTTTGAAAATATTTTTATATTCAGCTTTTTATAATGAATAATATATTTTTCAATTATAACATTTTGACAAGAAACGAAAACAACGTAGCGTTTTACAAAATTTAAAATGTTTTTGTTTTCGCTCCAACCAGAAACGAAAACGAAAATTCGTTTAGTTTTACAAAATTAGGCCATTAATTTAAATATAATTTCTATTTTTTAATTGAATTCTTTTTTTTTCATATGTATGTACAATGCTGTAGATATTTTTAACTTAAACTAAAATCACTGGAATTTTTGTGTGTGTCTTTTTATTTAAAATAAAAATAAAATAATGAAAACTATTATTTCTTGCAATATTGCAGTTATGTTATAAATTATTTACAATTCTTATTTTTTTTTCTTTTTTTTTAATATTACAAGCAGTTTTTTAAAGTTTAAGATCTTAAAATTTAAATATACAATCAATTGCTTAACATTTCCCTTGACAAACTTTTCTACATCAGGTTGCTTGCTATAAAACTTAAAAAATAAAAAAAAAAAAAAATAAATAAAAATGGGTATAAATTACATACTGTTGAACCGATTATTTATACTTGTAAAGCAATATTTATAAAAACTTTCATTTTAGAAAGAGTACACAAATTTCAATGTGAATGAAGAAATATAGTTTTCTAATAAATTTTATTTATAAAATTGTGCAAAAAATAGCAAGGTTCTAAGACTGTTTGTGTTAGAGGATAAAAATATACATATAATCGTGTATACGTCTGGGTTTCATTTCAAAGGAGGTTGAAGTTTCCTCACTTGTGCAAATTTGTTGAGGTTAATCGGACTCGGAAAGCATACAAAATTCTTCCATTTCAGTTATTAAATGTGTTCTGCATTTTTGTGTAACATCCTACGAGAAAAATTTTTATAAAACATTTTAACCCTCTAACTCTTTTTTTGTCTGTTTCGAAGAAGCGGGAAAATATTATATGGGTTAAAATATTCCACTAACGTCTATACCCAGTTAAATTTTTGCAGGCAAAACTAGTCATGATTATGACTAAAATAAAACCAAACGATGTTCACATTTATAATCACGAAGCGAAATAAATTCATACATATTTAACAAAAAAAAAAAAACATTTTTTTAGCCTAAATAAAGCCTAATCTATCCTATTGAAATTTAAAACATAAGATTTAAAAAATGTCCGAGTTACGGGCCTCTAAATTCTAGTACTATATTGTGATTATACGGTGTTTTCCAACGAATATAAACAATATTGGGTGTCATCTTTAAACATTTGAGAATAGCTTTGATGAAATGGTAAAATGGAAATCTTTATTAGGCAGAAAATCTTTATTAGGCTGCGCCGTGTCAGGAAACACCTGCCCGACCGAAGGACGGCAGTGCAGGAAAACGTTATCTATTAAGCAGGAAAAGTTTGTAAGGCAGAAAAACTTCTTTAGGCTGAGCCGTTTCTAAAGATATCACGGTGGAGAAAATTCTTAATCCCGGCTCAAGGCTAGCAGTGCAGGAAGTCGTTATTATGTATTAATGTATACCCGCACCCATATGTATACATGTATAGACAGCCCGCCCAAAGTAACATCAGAGTGCCGAACATCAATCGGCTTCTTTTACAAATGATTACACATACGGTAATATATTTCTCTCCAGTTTCTCTCGGTGACCAGCTCTGATGTACAGATGTTAGCAAATACAAACCGAATACCATTTCAGTGGCTATTCCACATAATTTTAAAAGAATGATATATGGACCCATATGTAAATACTGTTTTACTTCACTTTAGTAGTTATGAAGTTAAAGAAAACAATTTTGTACAATTTGAAAAGATCAAACTCGGAAATAGGGATTGGTAAATCGATTTCGATTCCAATCGAAACCCGATTTTATGTTAAAAAATACCCCGATTTTTTGTAATCGATCTTACGTCTGCGATTTTATACTGAAATCGATTATTGGGCTATAAAAATCGATTTGTTATTATTATCAAAATTTAGAAAATTTTTTTAAAAGTAACTTATGTAAACGATTTTAAAATCGATTTTCATGTACGATTAGTCGATTTCAAAAATCGAAATTAAAAAAGTTGATCGAAAAATCGAAAATCGATTTTTGAAGATATTTACCAATCCCTATTCGGAAACTAAGCCTCGCCGGCAACTTTTGGAACAAATAGGGTTTAGGTCCTCCTTGCAGAAATAAATAAAAAATATCCCATCTGATAGAGAATTAAAAAATAAAAAGTTAAATAAAAAAATGGTCGGCGAGCCTTGTTTTCCAAGTTATGGGCATCCAAAGTTCCAGTACACAATTATGATTATTTGATATATTTTCTATCTAATGCAGTCAATATTGGTATTATTAAAAAGCTTTTAAGAAAATATTTACAGATTTATTGAAATGTTTAAAAAATTCATTAATTCATGGTTATTTTCAACTGGGCGCTGTGTACTAAAGGTATTTGGTATAGCCGGCCTTTGGCCGGGCTTAAGCATTTCCTCCACCATGTTTTTTCTCAAGACGGGGATGCGTAGTAAATGTTTTTTGTACAAACAGCCTTTGGCTATGCTTAAGGCTTTTCTCCACCATGGTTTTTCCTAACACGGCGCTGCGTACTAAGGTTTTTTGTATTGCCGGCTTTTGGCCAACACGGCGGTACTTACTAAATATTCTTTGCATATCTGTTAATTGATACCAATATTGGCCCGTTACATTCATAAATGCAATGGTAAATCACAGTTTTATATGAAAAATTTAAAGGTCCATAACTCGGCAACTAAGGCTCGCTGCCAATATTTTTATTTAATTTAATTCTTCTTATTTTTAAAATTTCTATCGGATGATTAAAATTTATTACACATTAATTAAATTTAAAAACTCGGATACTAAGCCTCGCCGCAAATATTTTTTCTAATTTTTAGATTTTCTATAAGATTTGATACGTTTTAAGTTTTGGGAGGTGCCCCTAAACTTGATTTAAGCCAAGGCCAATTTAATAATTAGGCCTTGATTTAAACCAGGAAAACATTACTTTCTATCAAGGTTGGAAACCGAAACAAATAGCGGTATCGGTATTGATACCGGTACAATTATTTTTTAAATTTCGGTATCGGTATCGGTATTTTTTTTATTTCGGTATCGGTATTACCGGTACATACCGTTATCGAGTTTATAATACCGGTATACCGATATTACTGACAAATTTATTATTTCAGGCAGTGGACATAGCAAAAAAACTTTTTTTATTAAATTACTTCAAAAAGGGAGTATTTTTACATTAACATATGTATGTATGTATAAAAGCATATAAACTTATTTGTTTCTATATATGATTTTATACTATTACTAAACAATAATTTATTAAAAAAGTGAAACAAGGAGACTGCAGTTCAAACTTTACATATATAAAGTCTATACTGATAAATTATACTGTGTGACAAATTTTTAATGAAATCGAAATACCTGCGTAGTGTTACTATTTTTCTGCTAGGTATTGTCGAGTATAAAAATTTTCCAGACATCTCCAAAATCTTGAGTTAAGCCTGGTACTCTGTTCACAATTTCGTGCGAAATGCTGTCAAACTACATATAAAAGTATCTATTTGGTATGAAATATTTGCGAAATAAATTCGCAAGAGTAGTACTCTGTTCTTGGTGTGAAAAACACGGAAAATCATGTATTTCCATGCAAAATTAATCTGATATCATTTTAGTTTAGCTGCGAAACAACATGAGCAGTGCTTTTTTCGCACGGAATTTTAGCAATGTTGCATACTTACAAGCAAAAAAAAAAAAAGCGAGAAATTTATTAAAACAACCGCGAGTTGGGCTACATTTAGCACTGAAAATTTTTCTCAACTTCGAACAGAGTACCAGCCTTTACGGATAAAAAGCCGCTTTTTCGTACCCGTAGGCACTTATCAACCTCTAACTAAGTTAAATATCAACCGATTTTAAATTTATAAACGGATACAGAAAGAAGAGACTAAGGCCTTTTGAACCATATATGTACATATGTATATCTAGTTTCAGTAAATTTCAAATATATGTCCGTATTTTTCTCCAAATATAATTTTTTGGGTTTTTTTCGACACTTTTATACTTTGGACACGTTTTTAGGCAATATTTTTGTACTTGCCCCATATTGTTTATAACTTTCTCGCCAAATTCAGACGAAACGAACATTGGAATATTTCAATTCAAAGAATAAATAATATTCTTTTAGCCAACTTAAAAACAAAGAAAACAATCTTCTTGTACACTTAACATTTAAAAATTTAAAGCAGGCACTTTTCTTCACCTCAAGAGAGGAATCTTTAACTTCAAATATAAAAGTTTAGAAGTTTTTTCTCTAAGCCAAAGAAAGAAAGTTAGTTGATATATATTTTTGCAATTTTTGCCCATACTACGGTTTACAGCTCAACTAAGTTGGTTTGAAACTGAAACAACTTTACTTTTGGTATTCCGAATAAAAACTAATTTTAGGGCCTTTTTCTCTAAATGCGAACAATAGATTCGATCGAACATTTATATTAAAAACAAAAACAAAAAACTGGAATTCGTTTTTGTTTCTAATATTAATATTCGATCGAATCTATCGTTCGCATTTAGAGAAACAGTCTGTTAGTTGTCTTCGAATAAATGCTCGAAAAACAAAGTTCTTATCTATGCTATGTTTTTTGAAACCATAGTATCTATTACAAAACATTTTAAATATTTTTAGTTCTGGCTTTGCTCTTGTTTCTTGAGATTCTATGTTTTATAAACGTGGCAATAATATTGGCTGACAAATAGGATTGGTTGGCTTCTGGAATAATAAAGCAAAACGAATGCAATAGTCGAAATAAAAACCAAAATGTCTCATGGTGAAAAAAGTTGTAATACATAATAAAAATTTGGTAACTACAACTCACTTATCATTTATTTTTTGGCCGGAATCGGTATACCGGTACGTACCGGTATAGACGTAAACGGTAGTCTGGATACCGGTATTTTCTAACCGAAATGGATTTCGGTATCGGTAACGATACCGGTATCTAATTATAGCGGTATTTGAATCGGTATCGGTATTTTTACGATACCGTTTGCCAACCTTGCTTTCTATCATGAGTAAAAGAATGTTCCTATCGCGATGGCATAATTGTAATTGTGTCAATAATTTAGGGCATACCCGATAGAATTCTTTTGTATTTGCTCGACTGTTTCCTTCACGTTTTGAGAAAAAATTAACATTTAGTGCACTTTTTTGTGAATGATTTTAAAACTTAATATTACTTTATTTATTGAAATACACTGTTTTGTGCCGCGTACACAATTTATTTTTTAATACTTAAGTAGCTTTTTTGCTCGATATCACAAAATATTTACTGATGTGTATTGAGAAATTTGTTCTTGAGACGAAAGATAAACAAGTCGACCGTTTAACGCCGACCAATTAGCCGCCGCCGTAATCTTATTAACTATAGATCTGCTTACACAAGAAAAACAAGTAATTGAAGTGTATTTAATATTATGAATAAAATTAAACGATTGAGTATAAGAGATATACTCAAACATGCATAGTTAAGATTTATTTTATTTTATCTTAGCGTTTAATAAGTTTATATTAAATCAGCGGCTGCGTGTGAATGATGATTTTTTGCTTAACCATCGCCGTTAAATTTTTCTTACGGCACACTTTCCTTTTTAAGGATCAGTTAGCCGACTGTAAAGGGCCAGTTACCCGACTGTAATGTTAAGTAACAGCAACAGTAGGAAATAGCTGATCGATATTGTTATGTGAAAAGTAATGTAAATGGTTATAGAGATGTAATGTAACGTAACCTACTTCTCATATAAAAATATCGATCAGCTGTTTCCTACGTTACTTTTACATTACATTACCGTCGGGTAACTGAGCCTTAATGAAATGTAACTGCAACGGTGCGGAACAGCTGATCGATATTGTTATGTAAAACGTAATGAAAATGGTTATAGGGATGTAATGTAACGTAACCTAGTTTTCACGTAAAAATATCCATCAGCTGTTTCCTACATTGTAGTTACATTACATTACAGTAGGCTAACTGACCCTTAATGCTCAGTTACCCGACTGTAATATAAAGTAACTGCAACAGTAGGAAACAGCTGATCGATATTGTTATGTGAAAAGTAATGAAAATTATTATAGAGATGTTATGTAACGTAACATACTTTTCACATAATCTAATGTTATGTGAAAAGTAATGCAAATGGTTATAGAGATGTAATGTTACAGTTGCACTTAAATTCCATTACAGCCTTTACAGACTGCGCGACGCAGTGTTTTGTGTTTATCGCCTAAGTATGTACATATGTATGTATGTATTTATGGATGTATGTATGTAGGTGTGTTCCTTTGCGGCCCTATATAAAACGAACGCGTTGACCGGTTTTGATGACTCTTACATCAATCGATTTGTCTTAATGCTGGGAGCATGATACAATAATACAGGTAGACGCTTTTCTACAACAAATAAAACAACAGTAATTTTTATTGCTGTTTTGTGGTGACAACTGTCAAAAAACCATGAGAAAACAAGAGACATTTACTTGCATTTTCTCTTGTATTTGCAAAGCTTGTTTGTATTAGTACAGCTTTGGTAGCCACTATTATGCGCGTGTATTGGTACATCAACAAAATTTGGCACATCACATCACGAAACAAGCAAAACAGCTGGCGCTTCGCGGTTACCTGTATTATTGTATCATGGCTGGGAGTGTCACTAAATGTTACTATATGGCGGCCAACAGAAGTCATTTTGTAAATACGAAAATATTAAAAAGTTGGCGAACTACTTATGTGCATTAGGGTGGCCGTTATTTTTTTTTATTTCTTCTACTCTCACCCCCCAAATCGGTTCAGTCTTATGTACAAAAAAAAATACAAAAAAATTTCATAACGATAAGTTGTTTTTTAGAGGATACATGTATCAAAATGGGTATCATTCGACAGCTATTTTAAAATCATCTTTAGGTTTCTCTTATGATTTGTCATTTCGAATAACCATTTACGTTCAAAGTTGGTTGCATTCGGGATTTTTTATTTTTTTTAATTACTATGTACTTGTTTTATTACTCCTTTCTTATAGAAATGAAGCAAAATAAGAGTAAACTTTACTTTGTACGTTTTTGTATGCGTGTACAGCAAAACAAAAGAGAGAATAAAGATGAATTAATCCCTACCATGGAAAATCGCGCCAAAGCAGCAGTCACGTAAATTATAAAAATTTTCTATTTACTTTTCTTACATTCAAACAATTTACGAGTTTTTAACTATTTAAAAAGTCCAGATTTGCGTGGCAGCACTCGATCAAACAAAAGTAAGTTTTATTTCAAGCTAAATAGAGTGTTAACCACTATTGTGGGAAATATCGCTCAAGTAGCACTCACGCAAACTTCCAAAAATATTTTTGAAGGTTTTATATCTATTTTCCATGAATGCAAACAAAATTTGCCGTTCCAGCTCATTCATTAAACAGTCATACCCTGTCACGCCAATCCTCACTAACGTAATATTTAGAAATTTTAACCTTAATCAGGATTAGACTTTTTTCTGCCTTTAATTATTAACTAAAATTCCATTAAAAAATAAATTTAAATCTGTGTACCATTTCTAAAACTCAAGCTTTTTTTCTTTGTGATAAAATTTTAACTGCTTTAAAATGCAGAAATTTCCACAGTTTTTCTTTGCACAATAACCTGTTCTTTATCTAATGCAGAAAAGCTGTCATTTCAATAGTCTCAAATGCACCCATCTTACCACCCTGCCATATAAAATCGCTCCGGGAATTGGAACCGCTATGCTCCCGACACTTTTTCAACGAATATCAGTGATATTGATGCCTCAAACTACCCGTGTGGTTGTTGTTATTGCTGATATTTAAGGTGTTGCTTTTATGCAATGTTGCTGCTGACATGTTTGTGTTGCTGTTGTTGTTATTGTTGAGACAATTGCCATTCAGAGAGCTTAAAGTGGAACGTCGACCTGTGGTATTGCAACTACCATTACGCAAAGGCAAGGCTGGCGGTGGCGGTGTGGGAGGAGTGGGTGAGCTGGAAGGGCTGGCATTATGATCCGATAGATTGATGCCATGATCGAGGGGCAACGAGTAGTGCGAATTATTGTGCAAATAGTCACTATCCAAAGCTTCTGCATATAACTTGGGATATTTCAAGGACGTGGAGTTGTTGTGATTGAAATGGTCTTGTGTCAGACGTATATGGCGATCGGTTGTATTGAATTTGGGTGTGGTATTGATAAAGGATCCGACTCCATTGGGTACTATGGGTTGGCTGTAGATGTGATTATTGGTTAAAGAACTTTCCTGCTGCTGCTGTTTGCTGCAGCTATTGCTGTGACGTGGCAGAGAGGTGATATTAGGATTTTTGCCATTAGACAATTTGCGCATGTCCTGCTGCGAGTGATAATTGTTGGGCGTACGTGTATTGTTGGTCATATACTTGACTTGATTTAGCTGGTTTACGAAGGTGGTGGTATTGGTAGCGGGATTATCAGGTAGAGGAACACAGCCATTGTACAATGAAGCACCGCCATTGGTTACTTGTAATTGTTGCAACGTATTATTGGCTGAGCCCCGACCTCGGTGGTGAGGTGGGGGTGGTGCTTCTAGCTATAGCTCTGTTACGGGTATGGGACGTGTGCCCATGTAGGGCATGCCATGCTGTCCATAGCCACTTGTCGTGGTAGCATATGGTGCTGTTGAAGTCATGGCACAGGGTATTTGTGGCTGCCGGTAGTCCTCATCTGAGAAAGTTTTTTGATATTCACGTTCTTTGCGTCCCAAGGCAGAGTTGCCCCAACCACCCTTAAGCAGCTCACGTATTCTCCTGCGGCAGGCGTATATACTTAAAGCCAAAATGGTTATGGTAGCAGCAGTAGCAACCAAGAGAACGCCTATTAAGGCTTGCTGTTGGGGATCATTGTGCGAGCAGCCCAACATGGCAGGGGTGACAGATTGTAAAGTTTCGCTCTTTAAATTAGGCGGTGAGTCACAAATTACGCCTTTAATTTGCTCATTAGTGCCATTGCGTGTCATTATTAGCGACCTCAGCCACAGCAAACGGCAATCACACATCAAAGGATTATCGGAGAGATCTAAAGTCTGCAAGTCCGACCAGGGGAATAGACCCTCCTCTAAAGTAAGTATTTGGTTTTCTTTTAATATGACATGCTTCAAGTGTGGCAAGCCCAAAAAGGCATTTTCTTGTATATCACTTAACATTTTATTGGCCGACAGATTGATAAGTTCCAAATTGGTGTTACTGCCAAAAGCGGAATTCTCCAATTTCCTCAAACGTTGAGCCCCCACAATTTGTAGGTTCTTCAGGTTTTTCAAACCCAAGAAGGCATTTGCTGGTATGACCTCAAAATCATTTTGACCCAAGGACAAATCTTCTAATCTCTCCAAGTGGGATAAAGCCATTTGTGGTATAAACTGCAAGCGATTGTCTGATAAATCTAAATATCTGACACCCTCCAAACCTTTCATGGCCTCTAGAGAGATGTTATGCAGACCAGCTCCTTTTAAATCCAAACGTGTCAGACCTTTTAAATCGGCAAAGGCTTTATTCGGTATAGACATAAAAGAATTGCTGCCCAAGTACAGTTCAGCTAAAGAAGGCATGGCTCGGAAATTTTCCACGACTGGTACTGTGGTCAAGGTATTGTCATCTAAATACAAAACTCTTAGATTCTTTAAGCCATCGAAGGCATGGGCACCTATTTTACTAATACGATTTTGTCCCAAATTCAGCTCTTCCACCTTCAACAAAGGGGCAAAGGTTAAATCCTCCAGTTCAGCCAACAAGTTGCCTCTTAAATTCAACACTGTTACAGCCGACAGGCCGGATAAGGTTCTATTACTGATTTGGCCAATTTTGTTATGATTCAAATGCAACTCCTGCAATTTGCGTTGAAAGGCAAATGTTCTTTGGGGTATAGTGACCAAATCGTTGTAAGACAAGTCCAGGAAAGTCAACTCCGCATAGAATTGTATGCTAGAATCGATGGTCTTAATTTTATTGTTCTTTATAATCAAACGCTGTATGGAGGGATTTAAAGCAATGGGCAAAACATCTAAAGTGCCTTCGCCACACTTTACCACCAAAGTGTCATCATCACATTGGCATCCATTGGGACAGTTGGCGAGGGCATTTGCCAGGGGCAGCTGGCAACTTAGGCTCAATAATGCAAACGTAGAAGACAGTAATAGCCAGACTAAGGAGTATGATGTCATCAGTAGGTTGGTATTTGGTTGCTGTCGTCGTAATAAGGATGCGTTTTTGTGTGTTGTGCTAAAGTTTTGATGATGTGAAACGCTTCCATCAGCCGTCAAACGTTGCCTCAATTCATTACTCATGATCGTGCTGCTTATGGTCGTTTGTTGCTGATGTTCTGTTAGTGGCTCCTGTGTGCCCTTCATTAGTTTGTTTAAGAATTTCGTTTCTATTTGCTGCTCCTTTCTTTTCGTTGTAAGTCTCATTGTTTTTTTTTTGTTTCCTTTAATATTTGCTTTTTTTGGTATATTTGATTTAATTGTAAGGTTTCCTTTTGTCTTCTTTACTTTGGCTCGTGTTTTCCTATAGGCTTTTTTTAGCTTATTACAGTTTTATTTCCATGTATGGCTCTGTAAAATTGCGGCGTTTGTTGCCCATTGATAGGCAATGCAACGCAAGTAATTGAAATCTGAATGCAATTGACTGAAACGAAAAAGAGAGAAATTGCAAAGTTAGTATGTATGTGTATGGAATAAAAATATTTAATTATATAATAATATATAATAAAAATTTTAAATAATAGTAAAATGTGTTTCAGAAGAAAAATAAAAACATAATAAGCCCTGTAATATTTAAAATTTAACTTACTTTTTTTAAATGCAAGTTTTAATGATAATCAGGACGCTATTTTTTACACTATTTCAATAAATTTTTGTGAGGAGGTGTATTTGTGTGAAATATATTGGAATCACTGAAAAACTAAATTTCCTAAAAAATACGAGTTAGGGCCTTTCTACTTGAGACTATCGATATGTATTTGTTAAGTATAAGAAGAGGGAAGATTCTGAAATAGATGTTTGCCCCAATGATGTTCCAAGCATATCTCTTTAAAAAATGGGCAATAAGTTTGAAGAAAATGGGGAAAACATTGTAAAACCCCAGATCGGGGCGGCCAAGATCATCACGAGTGGCGGAATAATTTGAAAGTGTTTCAATTCGGAATTGCGGAAGTGTTTTCAATGTGCATAAATAAATCCTCATTACATCGAATTTACGTAAAATCCTAAAATTTCCCTAAAAATTCAATAGGTGCTCTTAAGAATATTTTAATGAATTAGACTACCAATATTCAAATTAGCTAATTTCAAACAAACCGCATACAATGGACTATAGCAAAACTCAACCGATTCACGTTATTTCTGAATATCACGATTTGTCTAAACGATGTTGAGGTAAAATGGGGTGAACGTGCTACTTCAGGGTAAGCAGACACTGAAGGCCAATTTCACACAATTCCTAGTCTCACCTCCACGTGGTGCACTAGCTTACCAGACTGCTTCGGTATCACATGATTTTTGTTCGTAGCTCCACAGGTATCTGAAGAAGCCCATGCCTTTTTCATATGTATACAATTAAAAAATTTGCTCTTTAGATCAGAATTTTATATCAACTCTTAGATTAACTTCCAATACTTTATTTTTTTTTATATATATTATATATTAAATACAATATGAAATCAACGCACTTTTTGTTCGCTCGTTGGATCGTTAATCGATCCCATGATCTCCGTATTTTAGACTAGAACACTACCAACTGAACTACAGAGGCACATATTTATTTTCGTACACAATTCAATTAAAAAATAAAAAAATAAAAACTCGAAGTAAAAATCTCATTCGTGTGCAGGTAAGCGAGAGAGGATTTTCTATAAAAAAAACTTTGAGAATGTGAGTATAAACAGATGACCAACTTCATAGTGTTTGTGTTAAATTTCGTCATTCGCTTACGTTATTGCATGTGTCTCAAAAGAAAGTTGAAAGTGTTGAGGTGGAACTTTATTAACACAATCTTTATAACGAATTTATGTTATGAAATTTTTCATGAAATTTCAGAAAATATGTTGCACGAAACTTTTTTATTTGTTCGTAGCAACGCCATAGAAAAGAATGTTATTGGAAAAAAGGACAAAGTATGAATCTCGGAGGCATTTTTGGCAACTTTGATCTGATTTGTTTCTCCAGGGAGTCTACTCTGTAATTCGAAGCGAAAGAGAATGCTTGCGAATTTGTATGCTAAAACATGAAAATTCTCTCGAATTTTCATGTTTTAGCATACAAATTCGCAAGCATTCTCTTTCGCTTCGAATTACAGAGTAGACTCCCTGGAGAAACAAATCAGATCAAAGTTGCCAAAAATGCCTCCGAGATTCATACTTTGTCCTTTTTTCCAATAACATTCTTTTCTATGGCGTTGCTACGAACAAATAAAAAAGTTTCGTGCAACATATTTTCTGAAATTTCATGAAAAATTTCATAACATAAATTCGTTATAAAGATTGTGTTAATAAAGTTCCACCTCAACACTTTCAACTTTCTTTTGAGACACATTGTGTACCAAAGAAAGAGCAGTATTGTATTTTAAGATAATCTTCATTCTTAAGGTCGTAAAATATCGCAAATAAGCAAAATGAAATATTACAGACTTCAACGTGAAATATATATTTTCTTTTCTAAATTTGCTTTATTTTAAAATTTTCATATATTTTAGCTTCCACTTTCACTTTTTTTAATTTTTGAGCTGTGTTTTTTGTAATTGTTTTAATAAAAAATCTAAAGTTTCCAAAATTTCTTAACATTGTTGAAGGTACAAAAAGACTGTTAAAAATATTCTTTTAAGTGCACAAGTTATTTCATTTAATTATTCATACAGCAGCTTGCAGGCGAAAGGATTAAAAAAATCACTTTCTTAAGAAATCGCTTAAAACTCTGTAAGAAAATTTTCTAAGATATTTAAATGACTTAAGTTTCTTAGCACCTTCAAATGTTTTAGCATTAATTTTCATTCTGCTTTTTTTTATTTCTCCTTTACTCCAGTTTTATATTTTTGCGATAACCTAAATAACTACTGGCAGAGAAGAAAAAGTAAAAGTTTTTCTTAAAACTAGTAAATAAGTTTAACATGTTTTTGTGTTAAACTTTTAGTTGAGCATAATATATTTCCGTGTTATCTATTGTTTTTATGTTGTTTTTTTTTAATAAAAGACACCACACCACTTGTTTTAATCGATAACTTCATAGTTGGAAAATAAGAAACACATACTTTAGAGAGTAGTAGATGTGATGGGGTCACTAAAGCCAAAGGCTTGGAGCAAATGTTTCACAGAAGCTGCACGCAAAATGTACATAAATGCATATATATAAACTTGCATATTTATATGTTGGTATGCGAGCTTTAAAACAAAATTTACGGGTCGTCGTTTATTTTTCGTATAGAAAAATTAAGCCTGCTGTACATCGTTTATCGTTTAATTTTCCGATATGACGATGACGCTTTACGATTTAATTTTTTGAATAAAAAATGTTTTAATTTTTCCCATGAAAAATTGACGATGTAGTCCATTTATTTTTTTTATGAATAATTTTTTGCACTACAAATGGAAGATATATAGTGCATTTAATTATATAAATAAAAAATGGAAGATTTAATTTTTATAGTCCATTTAATTTTTTGCATAAAAAATGGACGATGTATACATACATAGTCCATTTAATTTTTTTGAATAATTAATTAATTAATTTTTTGTATGAAAGTGGACGATGTATAGTCCATTTAATTTTTTTTTTAATAAAAAATAGACGATGTATATATAGTCCATTTAATTTTTTAGAATAAAAAATTGACGATATATAGATCATTCAATTATTTAAATAAAAAATGGAAGATTTAATTTTTATAGTCCATTTAATTGTTTGCATAAAAAATGGGCGATGTATAGTCCATTTAATTTTTTTTTTATAAAAAATGGACGATGTATAATTAATTAATTAATTTTTTGTAGGAAAATGGACGATGTATAGTCCATTTAATTTTTTTTGCATGAAATATGGATAATGTAATTTTATGTTACTATTATGCATGAAAAAATGGACAATATATAATCCATATAATTTTTTCGATGAAAAAACGACGATGTATTTTTTTCGATAAAAATGGACGTTTGATTTTTCGATATGAAAAATGGACGATGTGTAGCACGTTTAGTTCTATATTTACTTAGTTATCACATTGTTATTGTCACCGACTTTGAATATCATTAAATTTATCCCATAATTTTATTTAACTGGCTAAATTATTTTTACCATTTTGTGCTAATTTTTAAAATCGGTTTAATTTTTTAAAAAAGTTTTATTTTAAATTTAAGTCAAACCGAAAAAGGAAGAATGTGTGCTACTTATTAAATATTGCGATTGTGCTAAAGTTGTGACATAGAAACAAACAGAAAAATTAATACTTTATTTGTTAACTTATCTTATTTATTATGTTCGGCTTGGCGCCAAGGGTAACTGATTCAGTACAACCGTTATGGCAAGAAGTTAGCAAAAATGTTGGGGTTTTCCTTTTCACTAACACACAAAAGAAAAGAAAAAAAAATCACCATGTTTATGTTTATGGGATTTGCAGCCATAAAACCCTTATACGATTACTGGAAGGAGAGAGAAATGAAAAAAAAGTAGAGGACATAAATTTAAGTCTAAAATAGTGAAATTGCTTCCTTTAGCACAACACCAGCTAAATAGTAATGTAACCAATAACAAGAGACCATTTTATATGGAGGTTTATGTATGTGCCGGCTTACACATACGAGTATGTGAGTCGCTATACACTTAAAGAAATTGTGGTAAATTAATTAAATTAATTTGGTTCTCTGAGTAAAGATATAGTTTTCCAAACCAAGATTGATGTAGCAAAATTGTAATGATGGACAATGAAACCATCCGTGGAGGAATAGTGTTCTAAGCAGAAGAAGGGTGTGAAACATTAAGTCTCCGTATTGCAAGGCAATTTGCGGATCACGGAAGTATTTACCAAGATATCCATGATATCATCGAAATTACGGATTGGTTGTTGTCACTTCAATAACCGTAATATTAGAATCATATGGATCCCGCGGCAACAGGATCAGGTGAACTCTGGGAATGATAAGCTTGCAAAAAATAGTGGAAAGCCTATTAGGTTCCGCTGGATATAGAATGTGTAGGTTTAGCCTCATTTTTGAGCAAGCAAAGGCTTAAAGGGGCAAAACTGAGGAAGAAACAATAGTAGGTGAACCAAAAGAAATGACTGCATGATCACCAGGCAGTTATGAAATCGTATACACAAGAAAAAGACGGTTTCTTTAATTTCAATAAATAGGCAACAAATGTCGGTTTAAGTGTCCTTGTTGACTGCAAACTGCCTCATAGACAGGCATGTAAAAAGTTAAGAGTGTTGAATACAATGACTTTTGCCGCAGTTGCGAAGATGTTGACGTAGAAGAAAATGTAAAATATTTTCTGTATTACTGCCCTGTATTAGGAAGAAAGAAAATGGCCACCTTGGACGCTGCTAACACATTGCCAGGGTTGAACTGCAACGTGTTAGTAGCATTATATTGTGATCCTGTGGAGGACTGCGTTTAAACGGTATCCGTGGCATCATAATGAACAAGAACTTAGGTCTAAGTGAGTCCGTCATTCTGACTGCCAACATAAAAGTATACGTTGTTATTTGTTTTTTCGAAAAAGGTAGCTAAGAATTAAATTTTTTTTAAATAATATATTCTACCATCAGCATCTGAATACGAAGAAGATCAATTCAAGCACCAGAAATTGGTTAAAGCTCCAAAAGCCTTTTAGGGCTAATTTTGTACTTATTTACAATTTCGTTGAACGTATAGAATGTGGTTTCCTTAAAAAGGTGTCAAATAAGTACTTTTTCAAATGGTTTATAATATCTTACCGTGAAATTGTACTATAGGGTAACTCAATTTTCAGGGTTGCTCTTAGGAATTAAGCCGGATTGCACATCTTGCATTTTTTAATTTTCTAATCAAGTTAACTCGGCGATTGCATTTTGTAAAAGATTAAAAGGCTTTGCAATATTTTCCATAATGCGCTAACCCATATTTTATACCAACCAATCAGAAAGTAACATAACATTGGAAAAACCAAATCGGAATGACTCAGAACATCAGGAACTTTTGTGCCTTAAATGTGCATGCATGTCCTCTATACCGCATTTTATAGAGAAGTTCTAAGGCTGAATCCCTGCAAAGTTCAATTATCACAAGAATTAAAACCTTTGAATGTCACTCATGACTTCTCAGGAAAATTTATGTATCTCAAGAAGAGGTGACATAGTTGTAAATTTGCCTCCACGCAGTTCAGATTTAACCCTTACGAACTTTTTTCCAATCGTGCTACCGCAAATCAAAATATCACGCCAATAAACGAACTTCCTTGACGTTTTTAAAATAAAAAATCTGTCACGAAAAGACAGATCTCAAGTATTCCACCTGCCGTCATAAAAATTTTACTAATCGATAAAATAAGTACCGCCAATGCAGTTTACATTTGGACGATATTAATTTTTAAAAATAAATTCCAAAATTGTTAAACATTGTTCCTATAAAGGTCCTACTTATTTTTGGATCGATGCACTAAACATAAATTATCTTTTGAACAATCTAAAGTTCAACAAAAACACTTCTAATAAACCAAAACTATTTTGGTATTCAAGTTGAATTTCAGGACTAAATATATTCAGAAGCTTAGCACAGAATATTACGCGGAATATTGATACCTTTAAAATGGAAGATAAAGCATTGAATGCTTTATCTTCCATTTTAAGGGTATTTTTACAGTCCCATTTAAATAAAGGAGAAAACACCCATACACCATACAGAGAAGAGTTTGAAGGGGCAATTTTTCCCGTAAGATATGCAAGGTTTCCTTTCCCGATTATATCACTTAAAACTTGTTAAAAACAATTAGGTTTAGACATTCTAGGTAGTAAAATATTTCTAAGTGTATTTGTCATGGATCTCTAACTTCCACCTTTACCTTTTCAGTCATTAATTTTTTTTCTTTTTTGTTTTTCTGTGCTCTTTCTTTTTTCTCCATTTATTTTATTGGTTGCCAAAGTTCAATAGCAAGAGTTCTTGAGCTTAAGATTTATGCTTTTCAAGTTAACTTCTAGAATTTTTTTTAATGTTTTCTTTCTAAATTTTTTATTTTTTTTTATCATTGGGTTTTAACTTTCAATGACCTTGAATTGATTTTCTTTCCTTTTCAGTTGCATTAATTTTTCAATACAAAAAACTTTTCATTTGGAAATTGCTTGGCTTTTAAAAGTTTTTCTTTTTAAATTAAAAGTGACTTGTACGAAAATTACAACTTTTTGCAAGCACCATTAAAAAAATGTATCACCATTTACAAAAGAAAACAATTTAAAAAAAAAAACTTTAAAATATTTTTACAACACAAAAAATTTAAAACAAAAACGCCCCAAAGGTATGCAACACCAAAGCAAAGTGCACATTTGCAATAGAGCTGCTGAAAGTATGCACAAATCTTAATTAGAAAATCAATATGTAGAAACCTTACGCCCTTCCCACGATGTCGCCAGAATTCGTTCGATCGAATACTTATATTGAAAACAGCAACAATTTTTGTAATGTTATTGTTGTTTGCAATACAAGTTGTCGATCGAACGATTTCTGGTTACATCGTGGGACAGGCCGTTAATTTTTCAGCTAAACTAAAACAAATTAAATACCGCTTATTTGTCTTTTAAAAACATTTTATAAATAACAAAACTCCCAAATACCTTCACACCTTAACTAATAGTTTCTCTAATACTAGCTCAAAAAGCTTTAAAAGTTTTATACTCGTATGTATGTGTGTAAGAGTATGTACTTGTATATGCTATGCCTGCTGTTTAAGTTAGTGCCAGCATCATTTCCTTTTCCCTCTCTCTCACTATTGCCGGTCTATAAAAATATTTTCTTTAGCAAATGAAACAAATTCTTATGTTTTGTGGCTTTTTTTATGATACACAAGTTACAGCGAATTTCTTGTATTTTGCCAAAAAGTATTCTGAGAATTTAGGCTCTGACAAACGACCCATAACAATAAAGTTTAAACAAAATATCGCAAAAATTTTAAACAATTCAATTTTTTTCTTCTTTTTTTTTTTGAAGAGAAACTGACAACAATTGTAAAATTGTTGTGCTTTATTAAAAGATCCCCGTAGGTTAATAGTAAACGAGATGGTTTTAAACCCATACACAGACACATTTACAAACACTAGCGCACACTCAAAATTATACCCTCAGTTGGCCTTAAGGGAAATTAAAATTTGTTACTTTGTATGTATGTATTTGCATGTATGTTTGGTGCTGTGGTGTACACTGTCATCAAAACTTTGTATTATTTTATGTCAGACAAATGTTTAAGTTCTTTTTTTTAAGAAAAAAAAGCACATACATACATACATATTTGCTACAAATTAAATTTTACGAAGGCGAAATTCCGTTTCAGCGACAAATTTTTGACCTTAAAATATTTTAAAATAAATAAAAATATTTCATTGCTTTAGTGGTGCAAGAAGGAAAAAAAATATTTGTGAGAATTAATTATGTAACTAGTTATAGCGAAAAATCTTATTTCTGGAAAGACCTTTAAAAAATGCCACAATTATTCCACTACGGATGCGGGATTCCGTCTTAAAAAAATTTACCATGAAATCAATTTTTCTAAAAGAAAAAGGCTGTAAACTCCATCATACTAGGATTGTATTACATGATATGATTGTGTAGAATAGTCCTAGCCTTATGCCCGTTATTTCTACAAACAGGTAATTTACCTAAGATTTTTACCTACGAGTTTGCCTTATAGAATTTAACTTACACGATAGGTATCTGTACACTAAAAGATATCTATGGCTAGAAATAACGGGCATTAATAAAGCAAAACTTATGGTAATCCTATTTAATTTTGTTTTTATTTTTAGAAAAAGATGTATGCCATGAAAAAAAGGGCACACCTTACATATTTCCGTGTATAGTAGTTTGGAAATTTGACGTCTCCTCCTCCTCCTCCTAAAGTAGGAGTGAAGTTCTAAACATTTTGCGTATCATTATGATGTTAAAGCATGAAAATTAAAAGCTTGCTTTTTAGGTATAGGATGTATTCATCTTTTTTATGAAAACGCTTACTAGGATTATTTTTGGAGAACACATTATCTCTATATTTCTTTTCTATATGGTCTCTTTGTAAGTTTTGAAAAAAAGCTGCCGCAAGTACCCTCAATATGGGAGGAATGACGGACAGATAAAAGTGTTATAGATATATATTTGCCACTAAATTTTACTATAAGTCTTCGATTTTTAACATCACAAATAAGTAAAAAGTTTTAATACGTTTAAGAATTAGTTTCAAGCTTGTATCTGTGGTATATACATACATGTAGCATGTGTTCAGCACTTTCAAATGTCCTCAGGGCCACGGAATTAGCGGCCAGAAATGTAGATGAAAGTGAGAAGGTAACCTTCTACCTACCGACAGCCAGGCAGAGCTAAAAGCTTTGAAGGGGCACAATGTCAAATCGAAACCTGTTAGTGACTGTAGAAGAGCCCTTAACATACTTATGGACAAATACATATATTGTCAGACTGTATTGGGTTTCTGGTCACAGCAGTGTTGAGGGAAATGAAATTTCCGATGAGCTGCCAAGAATAGGGTCGGTGTTAGATGAGTGAATGTGTGACAGACGGGTGAAATTATCGATAGGTATCTAGGGCTATGTGAGCAAAACTTGACTCAGCAAGATCCAAACTGGTACTCGATATGAATAAGAAGGCGATGGGATTCGTGATAGGGCCGTTGACTGGTCACTGCTCGATCAAAGCAAGGACCGTTCCATGAGAATATTAGTGATATCGGTAATTGTAACCTGGAGGATATCAGAGGCTTCATCATTAGAATTCCTTGGCTTAGTGACGAATAATAGGGGCACTTCTGGGTACAAATGAGCGTTAAATATTACTTTGAACGGTTCAATAAAAAGGAGTCACAAATGACCTAACAAAGTCTTCGAATGGAGGTGCGTTATAGCACCGTCCTTCCTAACCTAAGCTAAGTTTTATTAGACATATGAACTCTATAACTATTTTCGCTTTCTTTTTCGTAGAAAGGAATTACATCAGTACCGCTAAATAGGAATGTAACGGTTTAATTTTACTATTAAAGATGAAGAACAAAAGAAAACGTAAAATAAAGACCGAACCTATAAAGAGGAAAAATAGAGTCTTCAGTACAAGCTCATTTTAGACCTTTTTTATACACTGCCACAAACTGAGCTAAGCAACTTGTTTTGCAAATAAGGCTCTCAGGTGTAATTTTTAGGATGCAAACAAACCTCATATTATTCTGTATATGACAGCGCCTTCTAACAAAGTGAACCAATTACCGACTTATTTAAATTTATTTCCTTTTCATAAAAATAATACTTCTATTTATCTGAAGTTAATAAAATGAACTGCCTTAAAATACATTTGTTGTATGTAATAAAAGTAAATTCTTTTCTTATTTTTCTCTCTCTCAATACTCATATTATAAAAAAAATGTTAATACTTATTCTCAACACACATTTAACACATGTCACATCTTTTATTTAAACAACAATTTCATGTTTTTTTTTACTTAAACTTTTCTCAAAGAATTTGTTTTGTTATATTCCATCAACCATGTTATGGAAAATACTATTTTTTGTTTGTTTGTTAATGTTTCGTTTGAATGCAAGGAACAAATAAAAAATGGAATAAAAAACACGTTAAATTGCTGTTAAATATAAAAATTTATATATGATGCCAAGGCACAAAATTTATACGATATTGTATAAACAATCTAAAAATGAAAAAAATAAAATCTAAACAATTTCAAAAAACGAAAAAAGTAAATACTTATAAAGCTTCTTTGCCAACTGAATGGATAAAATGTTTTCCATGAATGAATGTGTATGACAAAAATTAAAAAAAAATAAAAATTTTTATTGACTATAGAACTTTTTAAAACCAAAATATTTTAGGGCATTTCCAGCATTACAGGAAGATTTTTCTCATTTGTTTTCGAGTTGCTTGTTTGTTTGGTTAAATAAAAGTCTACCATCTAAAATACACCCTGTGAAAGGAAACTATCATTTCAGAGAAATTGATCAAACGTTGTAAAACTAAACAATGTATTGTGAAAATATTTTTTCTCTAAGCATTTACTATACGTATTTTTTTTAGAATAACATAGAAACAGAAAAACAAAAATGTTTTAGATTTTCATATTATCGAACTACACAAAAAGCTATCAGTCTTCCAAAATGATTTCTATGTCAATAGCAAGGGAGAAGTGAGGGAAATTTGAAATAAAAGCAATGGAATAATAACAAGACTGAGAGTGAGTGCTTTTAGCAAGCATTTGTGTAAATATTTAACATCTACAGTCAAAAATAGGATTTTGTATAAAATAAAGAATGCAAATATTTCTGTTTTTATCAATAAAATTTAAATATACAAAAATGTAAACAGACCATGCAAAAGAGAAAATAGTAGGAACATTATTTATGTATATAAGTTCCTCTACCTTCCTCTAAAGCATAGGGCACCAAAGTGAATGGCAATTAGACCTTCTACAGAGATGCACGGAAAGTTGCTGACCGTCATTCACTCAGGAATCACCAGAAATGATTCCTCCGTATGTCTGTTCAAACAGCTCACCAATTCGTGTACTAGCCCAAGTATTTCCCGGCAATGACATACCACCGTCTGTTGAAAGCTAGTTGGAGTGAGAAGGCGGTCAGTCAAGTAGCCTGAATGTTCGCAGAAGATCAGGACATGTTAGCAAAGTAGGAAAGTGATAAAAGGATGTCTGCCGAAGCATGACTGTAACGGTGGATTGCCCATAAGGGCAACTCTAGGAGGGCTAGCAACCCACTTTTCTGAAATTAGCCCTCGTGATTTCAGAAATTACTCTGAAAGAGTAATATCACACCACGTTAGGACCCAAATTTCTTGGTAATGCAACAGAGGCTTTGCCTAAACGAAATCGTCACTCTAATCAACCAGAATCCAATAAGAAACTAATGGGCTTGATTGCGTAAGAGGTTATTGTTTTTTGAGCTAGATTAAAGTAACACGTAACCTGTACTAACATAAACGGCAATAATATATTCCTTACTCAAGACAACACATTGTAGCCATTAGTTTGCTTGCTAGGTAGAGATATAGCAAGTATGCTATGCTTTCCTCCTCATCATTGCCCTCGCAATTGAGGAAAGAGCAATTATATTGAGCCTTTGACATCTGTACATTATTGTTTAGGAATGGAATTTATTGTGGAATGGAATGGAATAGTATTAATTGTGCCTTGAACAACTAAATTTAATCTAAAATTTCTATGATGCTCTCAACAAAATCCAGTACAATTTGGAAAAGTAACTGAGTGCAAAATAAAAAACCCGGATTCTGCTCTTTCTCAACACATTCTATTCTAATCGCATAAAATTGCACGCCATTATTTCATCTGCTTCCAAATGTACATGATACAAAGGTAGATGATACCGGCAACTTCTCCACAAAGTAGTTTAGCCATAAATGGACAGGAAAATTAGTAATCAGTCGAAAGTCCAATATATGCTTCTACATACCTGAAGAGGTCTGCCAGATCTCCTTATGTGCAATGTTTCGTTTTCACTTATTATAAGGTGACATATGACCAATTAGTACTACAAAAATATTCTCGCAAATATATTCTCGCCCCATAACCGAACTGGTACGACCAACCCTATTTACGTTAGAAAGGTTACCCACAACTTGTTATCGCAAAAAGATTCAGGCCCTAAGAGAATGTAGTAGATGCCGTCCATTCGTCGCTACCACCATGATTATTATTGCCTGAAATCCAGTTTACTGAAACCTTTTTACTTAAGGAGAGACTTCAGACTAGGCTGGGTATTGAAATACTCTTTATTTATCTTGATGCCACCCACAATGATTACCTGAGATGAAACCTGAATTACATTGATCCATGGCTACCGATCATTGCACATTTACCCTAAACACAACAAATACCATTCACTGTTTTTTTACCCTTGTGTATGCCAAAGTATACTTATGGAGTCTACGGAATGATCAGAATTCACGCAAGCACCCCTTAAAGCGAAGGTGATATTTGAGGCTATTAGCACAGAAGTGGTGTAATCCACATCAATTTATTTCAATAATTGCTGTTTTTAATTATTTAATTGCTTTATTACTCTACAATATTGGAATCTGTGCAAAAACCATTTTTCAGCTCCATTTTCTTTAGAATCCCAAAATGTTGCATACTCAATTTCTTTATAGTTGGTAATGTAAATAATGTATTTATTACCAGAACAGCAACCAAAAAACAAATGTGAATTATACCATTTCTGCGCTGATAGCCTCATTTAATCTTCCGTCGAAATCGGCGGTTTATCCTGCGAGTCGTAACACCCAACAGTTCTCCGCAGAATTGTGTCCTTAGGATCGCTGAGCAGAGCACTTACAGCACCACAGTCAGAAAAGTTTTCAAGACCGCAATAATGCAGATAATCTTAGGAAGGTATCCACAATAGTTAGAAATATTAAACTATTAATGGCCAATGTGGGAGAAGTCCCCTGTGCACGCCTACTCTTGAGATGTTCGGTTAGGATTGACATAAGCACCGAAATCTGTTGCCAATGACCTTATGGTCGTTCTTTCAGGAGGTAAGTTCCCATGTATCTCTTTCTTAGTCTGGAGTTCCTGATATTTAACTGCTCTACCCTCTCTTCACAGGATGATCGAAAGTCCAGTGCTATTTTCTTTTCCAAAAGCGAAGATTATATGACCATAATAGTGGCTGTATTGTCAGTGCATATGTTTCCTGTTAAAAGACTTTCAATCTCAGATAATAAGCCTCTTCCTGAAGGTTAAGATTTCCACCTAGACAACACTACAATTATTTCCAAGTCCTTTTAATATACGGTGATCTAATGCCACTGAACACACATATGCCATATTCTTCGGTATGCCATTTTACATACCATTTTCTATCTGCAGTATCAATTCCATCATGGTGCACGGGGTGATATCCTGTGGACTAGAGGTTCAGCGGAAATGGATTGCACAAATTATTGCAACGCGAGATATCACATCCGTCACCATAGAAAGGAAAGCACTAGTTGTAAATAATGAAACAAGTGCTTATAGGACACATGAGAAATACGCTTCTTTCTTCAAAACAGTCCATCACACCCTAACCTTACACAAGAGAATCCAATGTATATTTACCTGCACCACACTAGTTTAGCAAATATTTTATTACTTTTTCCCACAACCAATTCATTTAAGATAGACAAATGTTAGTCTTTCACTTACTTTCTTTTTTTCTCTTATGGTATATATTACATTCATAAGTGGATATAAAATGCAAATACTTGACGAATCTACTATAATAAATAAATGTATTGCCATCAAAATAGACAAAAATATAAAACGTTTTATATCATACATGTGTTACATTTGTAGCAAAATTTCTTTTTTTTTTATTATTTTTTTTTATCTATCGAACATTAGTCCAATCTACACGAAACGCGGATTGCGTTATATAACATGCTCACATGATTTTCAACTGAAATTGACACACACATGCATGTTCATATGTACATATGTATCGTATGTATATACAGATGTGCTAAAAACAGAAACATACAATTTCACAAAATTACTGAAAAGTTGATATACAAATATTTACGAGTGTATCCAATCCATACCGCTCATCCTCACAAACTGGCTGCAATACTAAGCATTAAAAAAACAACAACACAGAAACACAGAGTTGGCGAATTGTGGAAATCAACGAGGGTTAGGCTATGCTCACTTGACTCGATTAACAGGATAAGTTTTTTCTGCAAGTATTCAACGTCCTAAGTCTCCGAACCTGAAACACTGAGGGAAGAGATTTTCGGTTGATTCTTCCTCCTAATAGTACTTAGAAATTCTTCAAAAATATTTATAAGGTAGTCTAAATATTTGGGAGTGTGCACTGAATTCTTAATGGAATTGTAGTTGGAATCCGGGAAGTCTTATAGCAAATAGAGTTCCCTTCAAATCCCTTGCATATTTACGAGGGCGGTTCGGAAACTTCTTAGCCTATCACAAAAAGCGCGGTATAAACAGAAAAAAGTTAAGTGTTTTGGAAACTTCCATCTCTGCTATGAACACATGTTAAATTTTGTTTCGATTTGGCAACTCCTTCATATAGAAACAGGTGTTCACAAAAGACGCATCCGCGATTTTTTAACAATGGAAAAATTAGAAATGCGTGGTGTCATTAAATATTTACATAAAAAAGGTTTATCGGGACAAGAAATTCATAATGATGTGGTGAATGTGTTAGGTGAAAGTGCTCCTTCATATGCAACAGTAAAAAATTGGGTTGCTGAATTTAAACGTGGTCGTACAAGCATTGAAGATGAACCACGTAGTGGACGTCCAAAATCAGCAACAACAACAGAAATTGTAGCCAAAGTGCATGATATGGTATTAAATGATCGACGAATAAAAGTGCGTGAAATAGCTAATATCATGGGCATCTCAAATGATCGAGTCCATTTAATTTTGCATGAAGAACTACAGATGAAAAAGCTTTCTGCAAGATGGGTGCCGCATTTGTTAACAGTCGACCAAAAACGCATAAGAATGAACATTTCTCAAGCTTGTTTGGATCGATTTAAGCGAAATAAAATGGATTTTAAGCGTCGTTTCATAACTGTTGATGAGACATGGATCCACCACTATACTCCAGAGACAAAAGAACAATCCAAACAATGGACTGAAGCTGGAGAAAGTGCCCCAAAGAAGGCAAAAACAATTCAATCGGCTGGTAAGGTTATGTCAACGGTTTTTTGGGACTTCAAAGGTATTTTATTGATTGACTATCTGCAAAAGGGTAAAACAATAAATTCAGAGTACTATTGCAACCTTTTGGATCAATTAAATGTACAAATTCGAGAAAAACGTCCTGGCTTACAACACAAAAAAATTATTTTTCATCAAGACAACGCACCAGCGCACAAGAGTGTTTTAATAATGACTAAAATCAACGAATTAAAGTACGAGTTGCTTGACCACCCACCTTATTCTCCTGATTTGGCTCCCAGTGACTTTTACCTGTTCCCAAATCTAAGAAAATTCCTTGCTGGCAAGCGTTTTACCTCAAATGAAGATGCAATTACAGTTGTAAACCACTATTTTGAAGACCTTGAGGAAAACTATTTTAATCAAGGGATAGAATTGCTAGAAAAGCGTTGGACTAAGTGTATTGAAGTTTCAGGAGATTATATTGAAAAATAAAAATATTTTTGAAAAACTAACTATTCTCTTTCATTGATAGGCTAAGAAGTTTCCGAACCGCCCTCGTAATTATTCTAGTTTAATTATACTTGGGCTACTTATTCCATACTTTATTCACAATTGATTGAAATTCGTGCTAGATTATTTTCATCTCATCTAGACAAGGAGAGAGACAGAGAGATATTAAAATATCACAGATTCCTTCATTTCTTTCTTTATTAGAGGCTTTGGCAAGGGTATCCGTCCTATTATTGGCATTTCCAGGTTCACATCAAACAATAGTTTCTGCCCATCAGGAGTGGTTTTGTGTATGAGGTATATAAAATGGACAAATGTCTTTGAACCAGTTGTTTAATCATAAAAGAAAAGTAATAGTAAATGTTTTTTATGTGAATTGTTATAATTTAAGTTTAAGTTTAACATTTGTTAACGCACTAATAATCCCAAATTATTATTTTACTTATTCAGTAAAATATTTTTTATTAAAAATATATTGAAATTGATTATTGAGGAGGGGTTTAACTGGATCCTATGCGCATTTCACTGTCGCTAATGCAGATCACCAGGGAACCTTTACACAAAAACTTTTCCTAGAACAACTAGAGTTATTATGTTAAACTTTCATTTAAACAAATGAGAAACTCAACAGGCAATGGTAAAGTAAGAATATATAAAACATGTTGATTATTCTTGTTTCAACCTTGTTATTTGTTGAGCTTCTCATTTGTTTAAGTGAAAGTTTAACATAATAACTCTAGTTGTTCTAAAAAAATTTTTTGGATAAAGGATGTTACTCCTTTGTTTACGATGTCGTATATGAGGAAGCGGAGGAGGTAATATCTCATCTTATATGTAACTGACATGCGCTTGAAAACCAACTACTTCGCACTTTATGAAGGGAGGTTATTGATGTCCTTCCTGAACTATCAGCGGTTGCTGTTAACGATCTTCAATCCTTTTTAAGTGAATGGTTCAATCTATTATTCCAGCTGCACAAAAAATCATCTTTATTCCTCTCTTTCTTTCTTATTCCCATTTCTCTTTTCTGTAGGCAAAGGGATCTAATTAACTGAACCCATGCAAGCAACTTGTTAACCTGTCATAGGACGGGTTATGGACCTCTTTGGCTTCCATAGTAGTAAATTTTATGGCGCTAGAATACTAAATAATTCCCCCATGCATCTAGATTATTTAAAACATAAGTTTACAATAAAAAACATTTCATTTGAAACCTTAAATTTGAGTTTTTCTTCATTAAACTTAAATCTGTTTGATTTTCAATATGATTTTTTACAAATCTGCTGCCCGATATTTAGATTCACTGAGAATTGACAGTGAAAATAATTTCGCGGCAGATTCGTGATAAAATTTTTAACTTCGAGAGGATTAACAAGTTTACTTGTTATTCACTGTCGTATACGTCACTTACATGCTATTATCATACAAATTCGGGAGCATTTTCTTTCGTTTCGGGTTACAGAGTACAATCCCTGAATAGTAGCCCTCATTGGAAATAAAAGGCGAACAGTTTGTTCGTGTGAAAAAGAAAACTTTTACGTGAACAAACTATTCGGCATTTTTCCCCGATAAGGGGGAATGATAAAATTCTCATTTGATTCGCGTTGAAATATTTCAAACAAAGAGACAGTTTGTCAGCAAATACTACAGGATTGAAAGCTAACGTATAGATTAGTTTATTTCATTTGAGGAAAAACAGTTTCATGTAAATGAATTTTTCATGACACTCGGTACAAAGAATAAGCACCAAAAATAAATATTTTCAGGAAAGAAAAACTCATGTTAAAATCCTTTACTTTATTGGCTTTACATTAAAGTAGCATCCCTCGCATTTAGAATAACTGTAGTGGTGTGCGTTAATGGTTTTTTTTTCTTCGTAAATGCGTTGTGTTACAATTCTAATATATACAACTCAAATGACAAATGTGTACAACGAACAAGATGTATGACGTAGGATTTTTTGTTTATTTATTCTTGTGAAAAAAACAAATTATTTTCGAGGAAAACGGATATAAACAATTTTTCAAAAATGTGACTTTAGACGGAAGAGGAATTTGAAAAGTAAAATTTTACTCTTTAAGAAAAATGAATTTAAGAAAATATTTAAGTAAGTATTTAATCCAAAAATATACTTTGTTATGTTCAATTATCTTTACTAAGAACTTCTGTGAAAGCATAACTGTATTTCTTTAGATCCTCGTAACAACAGTAGAAGATTTTTATTGATTTCTTCGAAAAGAAAATAAAGTTGTTAGATAACAATATCAAGTGCTATTTAAATTTAAAATCCAAATTGAAAAAAATCACGCTCCTGGCAACAGGCCACTGCGGTATAGGTACACATACCAGGAGATTAAAGCATCTATTGTCGTTGTCAAATCAACTCAGTTTGGTTGTCTGAGATTCAACTCAACTTACAGATAGACAGCGCCATTCCCAAATTAAATAAAGGTTGAGTTTGTAGTTGTATTTTGGCATAATCTTTTCCAGGAAAATTTAGTTGTGAAAGTTGTGTTTACTCGCAGATGACCAAATTGAGTTGAGTAAGGTAGAAGTAGGAAGAAGGAATAGTTAACACCAACTCTCTCAGTGTGCTGCTCATGCTGATAAAAAGGCGTTTTTCATATACTTTCCATTTCTGCAGTAGCTTGCAAAAATATCGGAATACGATATAAGAGAAAAAAATTCATTCGTCCAAAACTCAGGCTGATTTAGTACTGAGCCTATACGGCACAACGAGACCAATCAGGAACCCAGAGAGGCAGTAATCGTGGAATTGGCAGCCTCTAAACCTAACATTTATTTCACTAGAGGCTTCATTCATAAAAAATATTTTTTATTTATAAAAGGTTTATAAAACAGATTTCTCTACAAAGTTTGTTTTATACAACCATGGGTGGCGTTAGCACGTTGACTACAAAACCCAAAGTCCTGGCTTCAAGTCCGGAGTCAGACAATCATTAAATAATAACAACAAGAATAGTTAGTCAACAAATAAAACATTTTTCAGTTGTGCGTTAGTGTTTCATTGTAATAGTTGTAGTAGGAAAGTTCAACTGATGAAGGCATACACACTGAACTGCACCGGCTTCAGCGGATACTAATCCTAATGTCACATCAGAGCGCCCTCCTTTGTCGGTATTGTGTAAAATAACCAATAAAATAAACACAGCTTAGAAAATTTAATTGTGATTCCCTTCTATTGCCCGGTAAAAGTACTAGTAAATGGGGGGTATAATTTGTACCCAAAAGTGATACTATTATCCGTCATTAAGCCACTGAATTCCTATGATGAAGCCCCTGATATCCTCCAGTTTACACTTACCGATATCGAATGCTCTCATGGAAACGACTGCTCAGCCATCTTAGCCAATAACGGTGCAGCTTCAAGCAATGGCAGATAATATGCTCAATGGTTTCTGGTTCCTCTTTATGCACGCAGATTCTAGAGAAATCTGGAGTACCAGTTTTCCAAATGCTGATCCTTGTTCTGACTGAGCAGTGACCAGTCAATGTGCCTATCACAACTCGCATCGCCTTCCTACTTATATCAAGTAGCAGTTTGTATCTTCCCGTGCCAAATTTTGGCCAAATAGCCTTCGAGACTCTCCAATGCTCTCAACTTCGCCATGAACGGTTGGTCCTTCTCTCCACTCATTACTGAGTTCCATGTAGTTATGACCTATCGGTAATTTTACCGATCTGTCACACATTCCCTCATCCATAAGCAAGTTAAGGGGTCTCCCACAGTCACTAGCAAGTTTCGATTTGACATTGTGTCCTTTCAAATCTATTAGCGTAGCCAGGCAGTCAACCTAGAAGGTTACTTTCAGCTACATTCCTGGCCACTAATTCCGTGGCCCTGATGATTGCCAAGATATCAGCTGAGAAAACACTGCATTCACTCGGCAGTCTCAAATAGCTACGAATATTCGCTCCCAAGATATAGACATCACCCCCGGTGCCTTCCGCAATATTTAACCAGTCTGTAAAGACCGCACTACCCTCATATCGCTTATCGAATTGTACCCATTAATCCCTGTCCGGTTTACCAGGGGTCACCACAAAGTCCTCTATAGGAAGTAGGTGAAGAATGACGGCCAAGGCAGTCTGAGGTGTGCTCCTCTGAGCACCTGTGATGCCCAGCGAAGCACACCTTTGAACCTTAGCAAGTAATTTCCTGTGACTTTCCTTCCTCAATGTCTCCCACCATACCACAGAACCATAGGATATAACCTTATCAGACCGACGTGTAAATATCGTTCACCATCTTCGGTTGCAGACCCCAGTTCCTTCCTATGGAGTTCCTGCATGCGTAATAGGCACTGCGCCCTTTCTTTAGCCCTTTCCTGCGTGTTATTTTTCCAAGAAAGCTTGCTATCTAACAAAACACCCAGGTCATTTACTCCCTCTGCTAGTCTCAGCTCTACTCCTCCCATCCTAGGCAGTATAAAGCTTTCTACTGCATTATTAAAAACGTTCAAAAAGAAGCGAATTGTAAAAGAATGAAGCTTTCCTCTATCTCTTCCTTCACTACTTGTCTTCTTTATCTATCCATTTCCTAAAGAAGTTAACAGTAGTAATACTAGTAGGCATAACTTACTTCTCTTTAAAATTAATGTTTTAATTAGAAACTTCAGGTTATTTTTAAGAATTTTGGAAAAAAAATTTTACACTGTAAAAAAGTGAACAAATAGTTTTTTGTTTTACTACCATTGTAAAAAAATCCTAAACACAGAAAACTAAAATTGGTCACCTGCCAAGCACCACTGTAGGTTTTAGTGTTGACTTGCATTGACAATAAATAATATTGAACCATTTTTTCCGTCTCTTAAAGTGTCTGTAACAATGAGTGGTTTAATGCATGTTTTATAATGTTTTTCCCGTTTTGTTTTTTTATATTAAGAAAATACGAGTACATAAAGAAATAATGTTAATATCCTTCCGTCGCAAGAATTTTTGCAGGATATATTTCTGTTGTTTCAGATTTTTTTTTCTTTAAAAATTTTTTTTCCTCTTTTATTATGTAAATATCTGATAAACAGCCGGAAGCACCTAAAGTTATGCTACAATATATTTGGCTTTTAACAGTAAGAGGTTTTGCGTTTTTTTAACTTAAATAGCATAAAAGCTGTATAAAGTATACGGATTTGTCAGGCTTAAAAAAATAATATTTAAATAAATACGTTTAAATTTGCTTGTTTGTGCTAAAAATCATGTATCTTTCATAACAACTTGTTGTTTTTCATAAACATTTTTTTCCCTTAAAGATAAGGTATACCTAAAAGCTGAGATTATTCATACAACGTATGTATTGGTGCAAAGCCTTTTCTCCAGCATATATTATATGTACGTGAAAAAAAATTCAGACATAGTATGTATCTCAGTTTTTACAAGCTTTTTGCAAGCTTAACATAGTTGTTGAAAGGATCCCATAAGAATTGTTTTCCTAGTTTTCTGCCGTAATTTCAAATTGACCAACACTGACCCTTACAAAAAATCGTCTTATGTGAGTTTGCATGAGTGTGCATATGTGATTTGTATGTATATGTAAACTAAAAAACTATAGTTCATTGTTTTGGCAAGTGTCAGTTTACAAGTTTGTGTAGAAAACTAAGCCCAAAGCAACGAAATTTACACACGACTTGTATATGTCATATAATTTTTTATTTCCTGTTCCGTAACTGTGAACTGCTTTTTTCCAGATTTATTTTGAAGTTAAACTTTTCTTTCGTATATGTATCTATTTTTTATATTTTTTATTTTTGGCAACTTGTTGTGTTCAATAAAATATACACTTTGTTATTTTGGGCTTGAATTACCTTTAAGATTTACCACAGTTGCCAGCCTAAGGCCAAATTTCAAATGAGTATGACAGAAGCCAAATAAATGGCAGACCAAAAGGGAGAAAAGATAAGCACAAAATGTGCCAGGAGGTTATGCATTAAAGTTAAAGTTATTTTAATGATTAAAAAGAAACTTTAAGTTAAAATCAATGTAAACAAATTTTTCTGTAGCAAATTTTACAATTTATAAAAAAAAATTAAAAAAAAAATGTGCTGCAATTTCTAGGATCTGTTATGTACGAAATTTTCTACAATTTGTAGCAACAAATTTGTACCAAACTTTCTGGAATGTGATGGAAATAGATCTTTTAAAATGTTTAATAATTTGTAGCAAACATGCTCTATTTGAAATCTGCAACAGTTTTAACACAAATTCGATTTGCTATAATTTGTTAAAAAAAAAATGTCTATACAAAATTTTAAGGAAAATGTCTATAAAAGATTTGCTTTGGTTTATAACAACAAATTTTCTAAGCAATTTGCTACAATTTGTATAAAAGATTTTAAAACGAAATTGATTTCCTTCCACATATTAGATAGTTTGCAGCAAAAAGTTTTCTCTAAAAAAGTTGCAAAAATTTGCTTAAAATAGTGTCTATAAAATTTGCTATAAAATTTTTTAACAATATGTAACAAAAAATGTCTGTAAAAAATGTATAGCAAAAAATTTATATTAAAATATACACATACTAATTTGTAGCAAAAATGTTTTATTCAAATTTCCAAAAGTAGCACAAAATTTATAAATAAAAGCTCGATTTGCTATAATTTGTAGCACAAATTTTCCAAAGAGAATTCAATTTGATACAATTTGTTAAGAAAAATTTCCTTCGATTTGTAACCATTTTTTTTAATTTGCCTAAAGTTGTATAAAACGAAAAAAATAGCATCAAAAGTCTATATTTTAGTGGATCAGCACATATTAGACTTTTTATAGATCATTTGCAGCAGATAGTGTCCATAAAATTTCTGCAATCTATAGCAAATATTTGCTATACAAAATTTTTACAAATATTTAGCAAGCATTTCCTGTAAAAAATTTATAATAATTTATAGCAAAAAATTTACATAAATTTTTTTTAATAATAAAAAATTCGATTTTCTATAATTTTTTGTACAAATTTGTTAAGAAAAATTCGATTTGCTATAATTTGTTAAAAAAATGTCTATAAAATATTTGAAAAAATTTTAGCGAAAATATGTGCTTCGATTTGTAGCAAAATAAAATATATTTTTAACAATTTGCTACAATATGTATAGTGAAATTTATTTTTTGACATTGGCGGGATTTGAAATCAATTGATTTCCATCCACATATTAGATAATTTGCAGCAATAAATGTTCTCTATAAAATTCGCAACAATTTGCAGAAAAAATAGTCTATAATTTTTTTTTTAATTTATAGCAACCATATAAATTTTTTTTTAATAATATGTAGCAAAAGTTTCCTATTAAAAATTTATGTCAATTTATAGCAAAAAATTATATAATAACAGTAAAGCAAATTTTCTGGAAAAAGTTCAATTTGCTATAATTTGTAGCACACAATTTTCCAAAGAAAATTAAATTTTGTATGATTTGTAGCATAAATTTTTGATTTGCTACAATTTGTGAATAACGTTTACTAAAGTTTTTAGCTTCGATTTGTAACAAAAAAAACTTTAAGACGTTTTTTGTATAAAACTATTTTTTTATTGAAATTCGCTATAATTTTTATCAGCAACGTTCTATTAAAAATTCGCTATAAATGCAAAAATTTGTTAGCAATTTTATAGCAATAAATGTTTACACAGAAGAATGGTTTTGAAACAATTTCTTATAGTAGAAAATAAGTTTTGATATGTGCCAATATCTAAGAAAAGCTTTCTAAAGGAAATAAAACTTTCTTAAGAAATAAAAAATTTGCTACAATTTATAGCAAAGGGAAAATTCAATAGAATTCGCAGCAGCGGTTTACTATTAAAAAAATACTAATTTTTTTTCATAAAAAGAATTTGGTGATTTCGATTTGTAATAAAAAATGTTTTAAAGCTAAAAATAAAAAACTAGAATAATAAAAACAGTTAAGTTTGGATCATCACATATTAGACTTTTTAAAGATTATTTGCAGCAGAAATTTTCTCGATTAAATTTGTAACAATTTGCAGAAAATACTGTCCATAAATTTTTTTACAATTTATAGCAAATATTTGCTATACAAAATTTGTACAAATATGTATCAAAAATTTTCTATACAAATTTGTAACAATTTATAGCAAAAAAATATATAACATTTTTTAATAATTTAAGTGTTCTATTAAAAATTTAAATTTTCTATAATTTGTTGTACAAATTTGTTAATAAAAATTCGATTTGCTAAAATTTATTAAAATAAAATGTATATAAAATATTTGCAAACAATTTTTAGCGAAACTTTTTATAAAAAATTTGTTTCGATTCGACAAATTATTTTTAACAATTTGTATAAAAGCCTTAAAAACGATAGAAAAAGCATCATAAGTCTATATATTAGTGGAATTCAGTTTTTGACATTGGAGCGATTTGAAATCGATGGATTTCCATCTCATATTAGATAATTTGTCTCTAAAAATTTGCAATAATTTCCTAAATATAGTCCATAATCCTTTTTAATTTATAACATTTGCTAAAAAAATATGTAACAATATGTAGCAAACATTTTAAAATTAGCACACATTTTTTAAAGAAACTTCGGTTTGTTATAATATGTAGCACAACGTTTTTTAAAGTAAATTCGGTTTGCTATAATTTTTTAAAACATTTTTTATAAAAAATTTAGTAAATTTTTTAGCGAAAATTTTTGTAAAAAATTAGCAAAACATTTTTTGGAAACAATTTACTACAATTTGTATTAAAGTATTTTTAATTTAAATTTGCTACAAATTGCATCAACAGCATTATAGAAAAAATTGCTGTACAAAATAATTTTTTACTGAAGAACTGATTTTAAGGCAATTTATTTTTTTTTTGTAGAAAATAAGTTACGATCTTTAGCAATAATTTTCTACAAGAAATTCACTATAAATAAAAATTTTCTATAAAAAATTCGCTATAATTTGTGGCAAAATTTCTATAAATTTTTTTTTGTAATCTATAGCAAAAAGTTTCTTCAGCGAGTACAACACAATTCGTGGCAGAGATGTTCTATTGAAAATTCGCTATAATTTTTTGTAAAAATTTCATAATTTTTTTTTTGTAATTTGAAAAATTGTTTGCTTGTTTTTTTTTTTGGTTAATCATTGTCTATGTATATGCATTTTGTTACCGATTATGGAACTCATTAGTAGACTTCAACTGAAAAAATTTTCAATTTGAATATTTATAGTAAGACTCTTAATACTTTATTGATTATTGTTTTGAGAACTTTCTTTTGCTATTTTCTTTTTTGCTTTTCCTCTGTGATTTAACATATGTATATGTTTTATTTATTTTTTTTTTCTTTTGTGCACCTTTATATCAGTCTGGTTAAAATTCCACAGACAATATTTATTTGCTGAATAGTTTTTTTACTATTTTTTTGAGAAGTCTGCAGAAGAGTTTCAAGCCAAGGCAAAAAATAAAAAGAATGTTGACAATTCCCCAAATACTCCTTTTACTATAAAAGTAAAAAGAGTTTCTTTTGGATCAACTGCTTTAGCAAAAAAAAAAAAGGAAAATCAGGTACAAAAAAACTATAAGACTGCATGTACATTATTAATGAGTTTTACCTAAACAGTTTATGCTGTTAGGTTAGCTCACATTTTTCTTATATAATTTTGCATGAAATTTCTTTTTGTTAAAAGGAAATTTTCCTGATTTGCTCAGAGAAGTACTACCCTAACTTTTTAACAGAGGCTTTGGAGCCAATGCAATGTATATTTCTTTTTATTTTTCCTTTTTCTTCCTGTTGGAAAAAGTTATACACGACTGTGTACATGTCGGTTGTGTGGTGATGACCTTACCAATGCATGTGCCAAGTGAAATAAATCTTAGAGAAAAAAGGAAAACCGCGTGAAAAGTTTTCCAATTTTTTTTCGGTTTTTTCTATTTTGTGGCAACTCAACACAAAAAAAGTGAAAATAAGCTTGCGACAATTATAGTCTATAAAGTTGAAATAAAGTAAAACAATGTATGATGACACTTTAGTTGGTAACGTAAAACTAGAAGTTTAAAACTACGTATTTCTTTTTTAAGTAAAATTTTATGAGAATTATAAAACAAAATGTATACTAAGATTTGTTGAACAATCTTGTTCGTTCTTTTGGAAGCAATCTCATTTAATTTTTATAGGAAGTCTAAGATGAATGGTTATGGTTACTTGTATGACACTTGCAATGGCCGCTTATGGGATGGGTCTCGGGAGCTCTGCTTGTTGTGTCGGTAACCGGCACTCATCGGTGCTGAGCACAATGCCTAGCATAGGGCTGCTAGGAATGCCTGGTTACAGGATAAACTGTGAATTGAGGTATGACAGAATATTCAATGTCACAATTCTACCAAGGGCGGAAAGGGGTCCCACTATGGATTACAGGGGTTTTATTATATAATCCGAATCGAAAGGAAATTTTTTCGAATTGTAATGCTAATAACATACAAATTTGAACAGTTTTATTTTCGAAACAAATTATATAATAACCCCCCAAAAGTTTATGTTGGTATGCTGATGGATCCAAAACGGAAGATGGAGCTCATGCTGGAGTTTTTCAGGTAAAAATACAGGCAATCACCAAATGTTTTGACATTAATTTAAATAGGGTCATTAAAGGCGCGCATTTAGTTATCTTCTGACTCATTACAAAAGCTATCCATACGGAACAAGGTTTCCATTGACTGGATACCTGGCCACAGCGGTCATCCAGTGAAGGAGGAAGCGGATGAACTGGCCAAGAGGACCTCTGCTGTACGGTTTATGGGCCCAGAGCCGTTTTGTGGTGTAAAAAAGATGTTACTCCTACCGCAAAGAAAATGTGGCTGACTTCTTCTGGTTTAAGGCAGCCAAAGAATTGGGGCAGCCATTTTCATGTAGTTTCATCATGAACCTCAACAAGAATGATTTATGGCCTTCTGGTCATTTTGGACTGAACCATCCTCTGTGGCAAATTAACCAAGTTCGTTCACCCTTGTGTCGTTTATGCTCAGAAGTTGAGGACACAACGGTACACATCCTATGTGAGTGAGTGTATCGTCTTGTATAACAGTAGAAGGCGTGTTTTTCATTCTGAGCTTCTCCAACCAATGTTTTGAATTTCATAAGGAGTCATACCGAGCTTGATTTAATTTAGAGATATATACTCGGAGCACAAAATGTCCATCAGGTATTGCAGTACCAGGCTTTGGACCAGATCTTATCCCTATTCTGTTCTATGATACTGGCCTCAATGCAAAACCATATCCTCCTTTTTTCCATATCAAAACTTCTGCATGATATCAAAACAAATATTTAAATATAGATGCACTCTGAAAAATAAATATTGCACTAAAATTCCAAACTTTAATAAAGTACAAGGTAAATGTAACAGGTACTTAAATTTTTTTTGATAAATTTTATTATAATTTTCAAATTTTGAAAACTAGTTTAGAGCTTTTGGTTTCCACAATCAAATAGCATTAAAACATGCAACTCTTGATCTTATCATAGAAGTACATCTCTAAATTCGAAACATTGTGACTCTTACAAGTGACCTGCAGTATTTAGCTAGCATTGCAGCTGCCATCATTTCAATTTCCATTTCAACAATAAGTGTTAATAATTCCCAATGGGGAATTTCAAAACTTATTTAGAGTTTACTGACACAATCTAACAGATAAATTTAAACAAACACAATCATGCACCACTACACTGCACTGCACTGCACTGCACTGCAACTCACTCAATCTCTGGTGGCTGGAAAATTATGCTTTACAACAACAATAGTTACGGTGGCAGCTAATGCTATAACCAGCAGCAGCACAACTATTAGTAATAGCAAGTAGTAGTTGCATGAGTAGCAGCAGTTTTTGTACGATGCCACACAACCAAACTTCATACGTTGCACATACTTTCAGTACTGTATAAATAAGCGACAATTTAATTAATGACATTTTTTTTGTTGTTATTTTATTTCCATTACTATACTGAATTTAATGAAAAATTATGAAGGAATTTAATTTTGAAATATTTATGAGACAAATGTTTTAATAACGTTGTTTTTTTTAACGAAAAAAAAATATAATAAAAAAGCTCACACAATAAAAACGATAATTGCGTTGACATAAATATTTTTATTAATTATTAACAAAGACATGCACAGCAACACAAAGTCAATGAGACAAACTGTTGGCAAAGTAGAGTTTGAAAGAAACTTTCTTATGAAATTTGTTTTAAATTTAAAATTATTTATGCTTGCATGTCAAATAAAAATTTTTGCAGTGATTTATTTGCAAAAAATAAGAGTGAATAAAATCAAATAAAAAAAAACTACACATATATAACACGAATTGCCACAAAAAATGTCACGAGTGATGTGCATACACAATAACACGACTATTAAAAAGTTTAACATATTTTTGCACAAGAAAATACGAGTAGCTATAAAATAAAATAAATTTTTATGCTTTCATTCAATTGTTTACAAATTTAAACAACTATTTTTTAAACAAAATTTACAAACATTTTGTAAAAAATTTATCCAACATGTTTTATAAAACAAAAAATTTGCTACAACATTTAGCAAACATTTTCTATACAAAATTTACAAGAATTTCTAGCAACATTTTTCATAGAAAGTTTGCTACAATTTTTTTCAAAAATAGTTTAAATTATTATACTTGCTATAATCTGTAGCAAAGGTTTTTTACAGAAAATTTGCTATAATTTGTAGGAAACATTTTTTAAAGATAGTTTACAATATTTTCTTTCAAATTTTTTAAAGATAATTTAAAATGTTTTTATCAAAATTTTCTACCGAAAATTTGCTATATTCTATGCAAACATTTTTTTACAAAAAGTTTGCTATATTTTTAGGAATTTTTTTGGAGAAATTGCTAAAAAAAAATTTTTTAGATATATGTAGTTCAAAATATTTTTTTAACTGAAATCTATTTGTTTAAAATAAAAAAAATTGCTATAATTTGTAGCAAAAATTTTTAAGAGAAAATTGGCTAGAATTTTTAGGCAATTTTTTTTTTGAGAAGTTGCTACAATTAGTAATAAGACTGTCTATAGATAAAGGGTGTTTTTTATTGAGGTATAGAACTTTAAGTTGGCATCACTTTTTTAACTGGCGGCCATTTTGTCAGCTGTCAAGTGATTAATATTTAGTTTGGTTTGCCATTTCATCATGAACAGGTTGACAAAAGAACAACGCTTGCAAATCGTGCAAATTTATTTCGAAAATAATGGTTCAGTTCGCGAAGTTTACCGCAAGCTCCGTCCATTTTATGGTCGACATAATCGTCCATCAGAGCAATTAATTCGGTTAACCATGGATCGTTTTCGCACTACGTTTACTCTATGTGATAATACGCATCCGCAGAGACGTCGAACAGTGCGCACCGAAGAAACAATTGCCGCTGTAGAGCAAAGTGTTGAAGAGGACCCGAATGAATCGATTCGCCACCGTGCACAGCAATTGGAGCTTTGTCCATCAACTTTATGGAAGATTTTGAAGATTTTGAATGTAGATGAGTTGTGGTTCCAACAAGACGGCGCTACATGCCACACAGCGCACGTCACAATCGATTTATTGAAGGAAACATTCGATGAGCGCATAATTTCGCGGAATGGACCTGTCAATTGGCCACCAAGATCGTGTGATTTGACACCATTGGATTATTTTCTTTGGGGATATGTGAAGTCGCTCGTCTACGCCAACAAACCAGAAACGTTAGGGGACTTGGAAGCCAACATTCGTGGCGTTATTGCCAACATACGGCCCCATATGCTCGAAAAAGTGGTTGAAAATTGGACCTGTAGAATTGGCTTTATTCGAGCCAGCCGCGGCGGCCACATGCCCTAAATCATATTTAAACATTAATGGCATAAAATTATCCTTCCAATAAAGCCAAATTGATGGACATTAAAACGATTTTCTTGTGTTTTATTTCAATTCGAAGTTCTATACCTCTAAAAAAACACCCTTTAGTTCGCTTTCAGCAAAATATGTAAATCTTAAGAAAATTTACTACAATTCGAACAAAAATTTTAATATACATGCAATTTGCTATAATTTGTAACAATTATTTCTTAACGGAAAATTTGCTAAAATTTGTATTACCAATTTTCTCGAAAACTTCCTGCAATTGGTTATGAAAAAATTTCTTATAGAAATTAAATTTGAAGTTTGTAAAGAATTTTCTTGAAAATATTTTCTACAAACAAAAATATATTGAAAGAAATTTGTTAAATATGTACCATAAATATTTTAAAATACATTTTTAACAATTTTACAAAAGAAATATTTTACAAAAATTGTCCATAAAATTTTTTCCTATATTTCAAAGCAAAAGTTTTCTATAAGAATTGTGCCGCAGATTATATCAAAAAATACAATAGAAATGTTTGCTACAATTTGTAACAAAAATCTTCCATTGAGAAAATTTGCTACAATTTGTACTGACATTTTTTTTTTAGATCGTTGGAAAGAATATAATGAAGAGGGCACCCATCACATTTTACTTCCTCGCTAATAAACTAAGTAGTTTCGTTAGGTTAAGAAGGGTGGTGCTATAACGCACCTCCACTCGCACACCCAGTTGGGTGCATTGTGATTCCCTTCTATAGCCCCGTTAATGGTAATATTTAACCCTCCTCCCCCATTTGCTAGAGAGTTCATATGTCTAATCCAGGTTAGGTTAGGTAAGGAAGGGCGGTGCTATAACACACATCTACTCGGAGACTCAGTCTTCCTATTCATATCCAGTAGCAGTTTGTATCTTTCTGTCTCAAATTTTGGCCAAATTGCCCTCGAGACTCTACAATCATCCGTACTTCGCCATGAACGGTTGGTCCTGCTCTCTACCAAATTACTGAGTTCCCTGTAGTAATGACCTACCAGTAATTTCACCGATTTGTTACACATTCCCTTATCTAACGCTGACCCTGTTCTTGCCAGCTCATCCGCAATTTCAATTCCCTCCATATTGCTGTGGCTAGAACCCAGCATAGTTTGACACTATATTTTTCCATAAGCAAGTTGATGGCTCTCTTGCAGTCACTATCATGTTTTGATTTGACATTGTGTCAAAGCTTTAAGCGCTGCCTGCCCGTCGGCGTTGAAGGTTATCTTCTCACCTTCAGCTACATTCGTGACCATTAGTTCCGTAGTCCTGATGAACGCCAAGATCTCAGCTTGGAAAACGCTGCATTCGTTTGTCGGTCTGAAAGAACTACGAATGCTCATTCCCAAGATGTGACACCAGCGCCTGTGCCATCCGCAATTTTTGACTAGTCTGTACCGTACTACCCTCATATAGCTTACCTCCCATATAGCTTATCGAGCTTATCCCTATCTGGAAGTAACAGTGAGGATGTCCTACTAAAATCAATTTCTACGACCTTATAGTCCGTGAACCCAGGGGTTACGGATTGCTAATCACTTAAACTGTTCTAATTTAAGATTGATATGTGTCCTGTTATTTCTGTCTTTACCAAATCTGCTTCAACGACTCTAGAAAGACTTCTAGTCACCTTTCTCACCCCTAAGTGCTCTAGAGGAAGTAGGTGAAGAATGACATGCAAGGCAGCCTGAGTTGTGCTCCACTGAGTACCTGTGATGCCCAGCGAGGCATACCTCTGAACTTTAGCAAGTAATCTCCTGTGACGTTCCTTCCTTACTGCCTACTACCATACCATACAAACATGTGAAATAACCGGTCTGACTACCGATGTGTAAATCCAGTTTACTATCTTCAATCGGAGACTCCAGTTTCTTCCTATAGACTTCCTGCATTCGTAGTAGGTATTGAGCCCTTTCTTTAGCCTTTCCTGCATGTTCTTTTTCCAAGAAAGCTTGCTATCTAGGAAAACACATAGGTATTTCGCTTCCTCTGCTAGTCTCAGCTCTACTAAAGAGTTACCCCCAGTTTTTGACTGGCTAATCAAACTGTAATTATTTTTAAGTTCTAATTAAATACGAAATTGTGTTTTTGAGTGCATAATTAAATAATAATTAAATACCCAACCTTGAGTAATTAAATACTACTTAAGTTTTATGAACGTACCATATGTTTTTATGCGTGTATGTGTTTATTGAAAACATACACATGACATCATGTGGTCGGGTTGAAAACATCATGTGGTCGGGTTAAGAAGAATTTCGTTTAAATTTCATAAATATATAACATATACAATACAAAGTTACATATTATGGAATAAGGTAATAGAAAAATGTATTGCAATGTTCGTTTGATTTCATAAAATGAAATTTTATGGAATTTTAATTTTCTACATGTTTATAACCTAACTTTTTTGTTTATGCTAAACAGCTGTTCTTTGGAAATTTTGCAGGGTTGCCGTGCTTTCAACGTAATTTAATAAGAACTTGAATTAACCACTGAAAAAATTAAATCGTATATAATTACAACTTAATTTTAAATAAAAATTAGCTAATTACGTACTTAATTATTAAGTTAAAAACTACGGGTTACTCAGCTAAAGTTGCTGTGTGTGTGAAACCAGTCATGGTTTCTTACTTTTTTTTAATTTTGCTACAATTGCAGCAATTATTTTGTATAGAAAATTTGTTGCAATATGCATTCAAATTTTACGCTATTGGTGGCTAAATTTTTTACAACTTGCAGCAATAAAAAATATTTGAATATTTTTGTTCATCAATTTTCTACTAGCAAACATTTTTATTTGTATTTACATTTATTGCTATTTGTATAAATATTTGGGAAGTACATATATTTTTATTTACCAAAAATATTTGAATAATTGGCAAAAAGCTTGGTCATGTAGACTAAAATATTATTCATAACGTTTATTTTTAATTGCTGACAATTGACATAAAAATGACAACTACAAAAGCTTAAATTAAATAATAAATTCTAAATTTTATGCCGTCACACGAATATCTGGTATATACTCGTACAAACAAAATTAAAATGTCTGCATGATAAATGTTAAAAAATCCACGAATACGTACAGAAATACAAAAATAAAAATACATACAAGCAAATGTGCAAACATTATTTCTGTTTGCAATTATAATTGTCACGCAATTGTCAAATTGATATTTCAAATAAACCCAAATACATACAAACATGCACAGACAACATGTCAGAGCCAATAGGCAGGATGTCTGATTGTCAATTTTGGTGGGGAAGGTCGGAAAATGAAGTCTGTTAATAGAAACTGTAGAACTCATGGATAACACATCCTCAAAATTAAAAAAACAGTCTTATGTACGTACATACATACGTATGCATCTATTGATGTACATTCATACATAATTTGTATTTTTATAAAATATAAATTTAATGTAATGAAATGCACTAAACCATACGGTTGCATATCATTTTACAGTTGCCACGCTTAATGTAGTTCTAAACACTGGCAACAGCAGCTTGTTAAAGTTGATTTGCTGCAAAGCATGCATCAACAGATGTTTGATGTACATACATACATACATACATATATTTTTTTGTCCCTGCCAATTTCTTTCCTGCCACATTTAGAGAATCATAAGACAACAAAAAGCGGCCTGGTTTTTTATCATGTTATCGTAATGATTGTTGTCATTGCTTGCATTCGCGGGGTAAGAAAGTTGTGCCTGACTTTTTTATGTTTCTCATTTACTTTAGTTTACTTTTGTTTGCAGCCAGTGATGAAGCATGCAACTCAGCAAGTTATAACTAACTTGTCATGCAATTAACACAACGTTTTGCAACAAGTTTTAATTTGATTTTTTTTTTCTTACTTATATATTTTTGTAATTTATTTGTAGTTTTTCCGTTTTCTCTTCCAGTGCGTATGTTTTCTTGTATTGTGGCTCATTGTTGATGTTGCATGTAGTATTATAATTCTTTGTTGCATGTTGGGCTTGATTATTGCGAGTTTTGTCGTTCATTTCTGCTTCTGCTGTTGTTTATTTTTTCTTTTCAACGTTCCGTTAGTTAATGATTGTGCAACGTGGCAGATACTCGTATTAGGGAGGATGTTATTTGTTGTATATATAAAGTTTTTGTAATAAAAAAATTAATATGAAATTAAGGACTCTTTCCCCAGTCTTTCTTTAATTTAGATTTTTTTTGGGTGGGGGGATGGGGTTTTTCTTAGAGGCTGAAAGCTCTCTGGCTGCTATCCACTTGCGGGTAGCAAGAAACGATTCCTCTGCTCGGAATTGTTAAGTGAGAAGATGTACAGAGTGAAAATAGGATAGTCACTGAAGCTCTACTGTTTTTAGCCGGCCTAGCTGTAGGTTGGCAGCCCGAACTCTAGGTTTGGAAGCTTTTACCTAATCATATATTCTTAAATTCAAATCTTCAATTTTCCTAAATGGAATTCTCCGTGAGGCATTTTATATGCATAAATATTTTATATTGAATTTTTTTATTTATATTTTTAGATAAATAAAGGACATGTGTATATATGTATATGTATATCCTTCTGTCATGCACTAACGAATTGATGCCAAGAAACTTAACCTGCAGGAATTTTTTATCAATTGTTCATTTTGCAAAAATTCGAATGGTACACGAAATTCCGAACTTTTCGGGAGAACAACTAGCGGCTGTAAAGAACCATAGTCACTGGAATAATGTGGCTATCGTAACCTTAAAAATCGCGGGAGAGAAGGATTCTGGATATGTAGTGTCCGGCCAATGCTACTGGTTGCACGGTCATCCAAATACTTTTGAAAGTGATGTCATTCAGTAGATGCTGCTGCTGATGGTGGCATAAGGTCTCTCTATTTTAGAGATTTCTTACAGAATGTTTAGATACATGGTAGAATTCTTTATACTTGGCTATTCCCTACCATTCAGGCCATCTTCCGTAATTCTCTTCAGTAGTGCTAGATCAGATGGCTCAAAGCAACCCAGGTTTAAAGATCGCAACATTACAAGTTGCAGAAAGCTTTCTTCAACTTGCTTTTTATACAAGAACTCACATCTACCGATTTTCAAAAACGTCGTGTCTTTGTTGTATTTCAAGGACACAAATTGCAAACTAATCCGGAATTTTATCTTGAGTGATGCGGCCTATTTTAATCTGGCGAAAAGCAAGCAGCATTGTCGCATTTGGGGCTCGGAAAACTGAAAAATTATACGACTTTTGATCTGGCTGAGTCATTGGACCTTACTTTTTCGAAAGTAGGGAATGAAGAACTGTGATGTTGAATTAATTCCACTATCGAACTGTTGGATTAGACATAGGGAAAAAACCAGAGCTCGCAATAATTGGTCTCTCTCGTGCTTGTTGTCAGAAAAAAACACACGTCCACTGACACGATACGACACTGTCGCGAAAAAAAACCCTCAAACTTCATTCTTCTTTGGCTTGCTCTTCGCTCAACCAACGTTCGTTTTTGTTTGATCGCTCGGCTCATATGAGCCGTGGATAGGTAAACATTTACATACATGAAGATTAATTTTGTTTTTGTTGTACACATATCTGTATTTTATTTTACATTTACACTTTGTTGACAAATAGCTTTATATACACATATTTTTATTGTTACTTACTATTATCTTCTCCCTTCCTCTTTAATGCTTTGCCTGTGACGAAATATCTAAGGCAACAACATAAAGCAAACGCAACAACAAAAATAAAGACCTTTTTTGCGAACACTTTGCGGTCATGTGGTCAGTAAGAGACCGATTCGTATGTTACGCTCAACCCATAACCCGGGAGCGAGAACAGGATTGAAACGAAGAAGAGGGTTGCTGTTCAGACAATGAGTGATTCTGTCTCATTTTTTAGGTCTCTTGAGTGAGAAGACCGCACAGAGAAATTTGGTTGATCATATTTTGCGAGCTCTGGAAAAAACTGTTTTTTTTTTGCAAACTTTAGAGCAGCAATTGAGATATTATAATAAAATATAATAAACTGAAACTAAATTATTTTTAAATTTTTACTGCCTTTTTGATTTTTTTTTTAATTTTAAAAGGGTTTTTTAAATCGAATTGTTTTAGAAAATGTTACACCTTATGAAAGGGATCAGGGGCCCGTTTCTCAAAACTAAAAATTACAAATCTACAAATAAAATACACACAAAACAACAACACTTTTAAAAATTTTATTGTTGTTTTGTGTATATTTTATTTGTAGATTTGTAATTTGTAGTTTTGAGAAACGGGCCCCTGGTCCAAAGAACGGCACTGCGACACTTAATGAATCTTTTGTGCCATAGATGTATAACTTAAATCAAGCACATAGGTTGGAGAAGTCATCCTAATAGCATCAGAATACAGAATGACAGAGAGAATATGCATCTTTGTGTCATCATCTTCTAGGCGCTATGAATATTGAGGAATTTTTAATTGGGCATTATTTAATTTATTTCGGATTTTATTTCACATTAAGTTTGGTTGGGCTTTATTTCATCTTAAGTTTTATTTAATTGGGCTTTTTAAATTGTACTTTATTTTATTTATATTGGTTGATTTTTTATAAACTTTCTCTTGGGCTTTAATTATTTTTTTTGGGTTTTATTTTATTGGGCCTTATTTAATTTTCTTGTGAAAGCGTGAACGAATTTGGTTACTTTTCCAAAGAGGTTAGTTCAGTCCAAGATGACCAGAGAGAAAACTGGTAACAAGTCGTAAATCATTCCTTCAGCATCAATGCAGAAACCATAAGAAGCCAAAATCACTTCCGTTGCGGTCGAAAATTCATTTCTAATTATTACAGAGCTGACAGTCAACTATTTTACGCCACAAAAGTGCTCTGAGCAAATAAAAGAAGCAGCAGTGGACTTCCTGCCAAGGTATCCAGCCTGGTTTAGTATCGATAGTTTATGTAGTGAGTCCAAAGACTCTAAAACAAGCTTGGAACGGAATTTCCATGAAAGGAGGGACTTAGGAGGTGCCTGAGTCAACATATTTGGTGATTGTCTGAAATACTAGGACCCACAGACTCCAGCGTCAACTACATCTTCCGTTTTTGACTTATTAGCGTGCCAAAATAAACATCTGCAATCCATTATAAGACCTTTTTCTTCCTACAATGTCCTAAGCTGAATTATGACACCAAATCTCCTGTAGAACCTCAGTTCACAGTTTAAACTGTCACTAGGAATTTTTAGCAGGGGGCAAATTACGGCACTCGTTATCGAGCGAAATTACGAAATATTTCAATAGAGTTTATATGGAAACAATTTAAAATGTCGAATCGTATCGACTGCCGTAATTTGCCCCCAGCTCTCTCAGTATCGAGGAGTGGTCTTTGCTTAAACAACAAGCAACCATTACTGCAGAGGAAATTATGAAGATTTGTATGAGTATTAATTCAATCAAGACCTCAATGGTTATGTTGGATATGACCACATTGCACTTATTGTAAGAATACACGCCAATCTCTGAACCTTGCAGTTTGTTTGTCACCGCATTCTGTCTAGTCGTCCACCGCCAGGGGGATCTATAGTACATCACGGGTGTGGCAATCCCGGAGCCCCAGCTAGGGTAATGTGGCTTTTTCCGTTGTCTTACCTTTACCCATACAACTTATGTGTTACTACCCAATCTCTGGCAACAGAGAAACGGATATGCACATATTTATAAAAGGAAGACCTGTTTCCTTATCACAATCCTTATGTCAATCAGGTGCAGCGTCACCTGGAACTTCCCTGAGTTCAAAAGACGATAGAGGTGATGCCTTTCGGTTGCCTGACAGCAAAGCTGCTCTAGGAGTTTGGGTATCTTTAGTGATCGTCAGAATCCTTTGCTGAAAGGTCGATTTCATCCTACCCTGGATTGTGGGCGTCACAGGCATACGTCTGGCTCTGATGAGTGGATGAGCGGTGAGGAATTCTTGTGGAAACCTCGCTGTGAGTGTATGGACTGCACTCGCGGCGTGAGATCTTGGAGAATCGTACGTGGTGACTCTGTTGGTTGCTACCAAAATCGCTGGGAGAATAGTCTTGACTTTCCAGTGTTAGATCAATGCTAGCAGTTGGTTTGACGCGGTCAGCCAGGTGTTGTTGCCATACAACAGATAGTACTGTTTTGACCAAGTAATTACGGCAAACATTTTAGATAGCTCTAACTACCTCAGCAAGGTACTTGACGTAGTACAGGGATTGCAACCTATGTGCCCGTGTTTAAACCACCGTGAGATTAGGCCGTAAAGGTAGGTGCTCACGATTATCTGAAACATATCTGTCCTGTAGTCCCCTACCATTTAATAGCGTCGATGTACTGACGATTTTTGGGCTCATTAAAAAAAAATATTTAAATATTGCGCTTTAGTAGTATACTAACTTCTTTGAATATTGAGTTTACCCTAATACCTCCATATTTATTCAAACGCACACACATACATCATAACACATTTAACAGAGTCATGTTCTATTAGTTAAAGTACCATGGTTTTATTTAAGTCTATTTGCTTGCTTTTATTGTATTTATTTAATATTCCTTATATTTAATTGTTGTACTCTTACATGTGCATGTATAAATTTTACACAAAAAAAAAATTAAATTATTATTATACATGCTGCAAGCACAGACGACGACTTTGCAACAGCAATTGCGTTCAAAAGTACTTTTGCAAATATTTTCTATGATTAAACAGTAAAGAACATAAACTAATTGACTGGGAAAGTTTCAAAAGAAGACTGTATGCTACAATTTTAGTTTTATGCTTTTCTTTTTTCTTTTAATATTAATTAAGCTAAAAGGAAAGGCGGCGCTGGGGTGGTACTACGCAACCAGGAAGAATAATAAAATATTAAATTACAAGTTATTAAAAGTTAAACAATGGGTCATATAAAATTAAACAAATAAAGTTAAGGGCGATAATGGTCAATAAAAAGTTCATGTAATGTATTAATTAAATTTACAAAATCTGTGTCAATTGCTTTAAAGTATGGCACAGGTATTTAACTTTTTTAAGCTGCTTTAAAATGCGCAATTAGCAACTTCATGCAGGATTTGTGTTAATAATACCTTTTTCTTTTGTACAGAAGATCTGTTTCTTTTGTAAGTTTTTTTTTTTCTTTACCACAAATGCAAAGAAATCGTACGAATTTCTCTCACAAATCCAGCTAATTGAAAGTGTTTTCATTTTACAGTCTTCTTGTAATATTTCACAATGGTTTTTTGTGTGTGGATTTCACTTTTTGTTTATATTTAGCGGGAAAACACCCTGAATAACTATTGTTCTGAGAAATGCATAAAGTAAAAGCAAAAGATATTCGTTTTACTAAGAAATACATTACTGCTGATTTAAATCCCTTTCTTCCTCATAAAAGATTTAATGAAAAAGCAGTATACATCACCAGGAATCCCTTATTTTTTTACAATTTTAAAATATATATTAGAAATTATAGTTAAGGATATAAATATCTGTTTATTTATGCTGTTAGTTTTTGTTCTGTCGATGCGTATGTTTGTAAACGTGAGCTGAATGTTGCATGCAACTGCTCGTAGTATTTAATATTATTTCATCGTTGGTTTGAACAAAAACCAAGGTAAGAGACATTTTTTTAACTAAAAATTTTTGTTAAACAAAATAAATTTTTGAAAATATATAAGAAACAAGAGAAACATTTTGAGAGTTGTCATACTAATATGCCTGTTCTATTAAATACAAATAAGTACAATATTTATAATTGTAAATTATGAGGGGTTGCCCACAGCAGTCATATTTTTTCGTGTTATTACTTTAAAACGTGTTAGTTTATGAGTACCTTTGGAATACTCCAAATATGTTTCTTAAATGCGTTGACGTTTATTTGCTTCGTTCATACACCGGCGGAGAATGTGTAGTTGACTACAGAAATAATCAATTTATAGTTAACTTATCTTAGACTAACTAAAAGCTAACTACAATTTTATCCAGAACTGATCCAAAATCAATTTTTAAGTTAAGTATTTAATCGGATTTGGTGAGAGCCAACACAATTTACTTTCAGCTACTTTGAAACTCATTTAAATTTTATGTTACCACTTTACTGTTATTATTTTAAATGGTACCTTACCTGGTAGCTAGCGCGTTGACTATACAACGTGTGATACATAAATAGTTCGAACCCCAGCAACACCTTTTTGCAAATTTACTGACTACCTACCAAGTGACTTACAAAAAGTCAACTTTAAGTTGGTTGAAAAATAGTGCAGAATGGGACAATAAACTACCGACTGGGACATCGCAATGCTAAAATAGTTAGTTGCTTCTATTGGAAAGTAATCCAAGTGTTAACCAGCACTAGTTGCGACATAGTTACCTTAAAATTAGTTTAAAGTTAACTGAGTTTCCAACAGGGTAGCTACAATACACTGTTGAGTTTACTTATGTATGTGACTTGTTTCCGTGTTCGTAAGTAACCGAAAAACTTCCCATTACTAGCGAAAACTTCCTGTTGCTGGCTAGTAAGCACTGTACTAGTCTTGTAGTCGGAGGGTCGCAAGTTCAAATCCTGGAAACAAGTCAAATATATTTGTTCTACTACCAAAAAAGTTTGACTTAAATAGAACAAAAATAAGCAAATTAACTAACATGTGCATAATTAGTAAATAACAAACGATAATGGCAATACGGTTGTAAATTTAGAGAAGGTAAAAAAAAGCTTTCAGGAAATTGAATACGATGAATCAAAACAAATCCCATATTCCATTTGCAAAAATGGCTGAGTATATAAAGCAGAAATCTACATCAATTGACACCACACACAGTGGACCAAACACAAAAGAACGCTGTTGATGAAGGTGTAGTGGCCTTCTAAAACAGCTAGTTGTTCCGCCCTACTAAGTGTTTGTCAGAATATTTACAATTAACTTTGGTGTTATTTGTTCATTAATAACACTAGTTTACAAAATAAAATTTTTTTCATGTACATTTGATAAGATTTATATTTCCTTGTGTATTTTTTTCCGCTGAATTCGAAAATCAAGGTTAAATTTTTTTTTATAGACCAGTTTTTGAAATATTGTGATTTTTTCAGTTTTTCGACCTTTTTTCACCTGACCCATAATATCTCGAGCTAGACTTGTCCGATTGGGTCGTTGTTGGTACTCAAATGAAAGGTATTGACATGACAAATAAATATGTATAATGGGATCTTTAATTGGTATAGCGGTTCAAAATATATCGATGAAAATAGGGCACATTTTCACAAAAATCATATTTTACAGTGATTATATACTGACAAAAAAGTACAAATCGTTAAAAAAATCGTCTGGTTTTGGTCCATGTACGTTAAAATAATACTTTTACGTAAGAACCAAGACCAACCAAAAGAAAATCGACCGAAAAATTACAAAGATATAAGCAATGGATTGAATAAATCCAAAGTAAAAATACATAAAAATAACAAATAACACAGGTCAACAAAATGAAATTTATTATGTAAGGTCAAAGGTTTCATAGTCAATTTGTATATACTAAGTACTGAGTATCAATCCCTTTAAATTAGTTTTTTTGAATTGGCTCTGTATCTCGAGATTTTCCGTTATAAAAAAATAGGATGCTGTATCACATAATTTGCATTAAATCGAGAACCAGTTCTTCAATTCAATAACAAATTACACCGACGGATAGGAAACAAATTGGCCTTTAAATTATATCGTCATGAATTTTTCCACAGTCTTATACTTGCAGAGATATTCAGAAAGTTTTATACAAAAAAATAAATTTTTTCAAAAAAATTTAGAAAATCGTTTGTTTCTTAAAAGACTCATTAAAATTTTAAACTGAAGAAAATTTTATATTTTATTACTAATTGTGATACATTCATATGTTATAAATAAAACGAACCAAATTTATTAAAAATCATTCCATTAATTCTGAATTTATTCACAATTAAGTGCTAGCATACGTGTATATTTTACGGAATTTTTAATTTTTATTTATTTTATTATTATTATTTTATTCTTTAAAATATACTCGTATGGTAGCACTTAATTGTGAATAAATTCAGAATTAATGGAATGATTTTTAATAAAATTGTCTCGTTTTATTTATAACATATGAATGTATCACAATTAGTAATAAAATATAAAATTTTCTTCAGTTTAAATTTTTAATAAGTCTTTTAAGATACAAACGATTTTCTAAATTTTTTTAAAAAAATTTATTTTTTTTGTATAAAACTTTCTGAATATCTCTGAAACTATAAGACTGTTAAAAAATTCATATAGCCGTAATTTAAAGGTCAATTTGTTTCCTAGCCTTCTGTGTAATTTTTCATTGAATCGAAGAACTGGTTCTCGATTTAATACCAATTATGTGATACAGCATCCTCTTTTTTTATAACGGAAAATCTCGAGATACAGAGCCAATTCAAAAAAACTTATTCAAAGGGATTGATACACAGTACTTAGTATATACAAATTTACTATGAAACCTTTGACCTTACATAATAAATTTCATTTTGTTGACCTGTGTTATTTGTTATTTTTATGTATTTTTACTTTGGATTTATTCAATCCATTGCTTATAACTTTTTAATTTTTCGGTCGATTTTCTTCTAGTTGGTCTTAGTTCTTACGTAAAAGTATTATCTTTACGTACATGAACAGCAACCAGACGATTTTTTAACGATTTGTACTTTTCTGTCAACATATAATCACTGTAAAATATGATTTTTTTGAAAATGTGCCCTATTTTCATCGATATATTTTGAACCGCTATACCAATTAAAGATCCGATTATACATATTTATTTGTCATCTCAATACCTTTCATTTGAATACCAAGAACGACCCAATCGGACAGTTCTAGCTCGAGATATGATAGTGAAAAAAGGTCGAAAAACTGAAAAAATCACAATATCTCAAAAACTGGTCCATAAAAAAAAATTTAACATTGATTTTCGAATTCAGCGAAAGAAAATACATAAGGAAAATCACATCTCGTCAAGTGTACATTTTCAGTGTAAACTAGTGTAATTATCACATGTAATTTGGCTTACAAAGCGATACAAACTTTAGCTTGATCAAATTATAAATAAGTATATAAATAAATATTTATTTGTTAATATTCCTCTGATTCTGCTGATGATACAAAATAATAATGGTTGGATACAAGTTAGAGTAGCTCCTCATTAATAGAGAAAATATTTACTTAAAAAATGCATCGAAAACTAATGCATTGAGCATTTTGAAAGTCTTCAGACTAATTAAGTTAAAAATCAGAATTGTATTCTACAAAATAGTGAAGGTTGGATCACAAGCGTGGCACTTCATATATTTAAAAAGCATAGATAGAATCGGACAAACTTTTCATGAAACTTAAAACTAATACACAATTTACATTAAAATAAAATTAGTTGCATAAAATATGTTTTATTTGTCAATGGGAGGTCTAAAGAAACAAGCCAAAAATGCTTCAGAAATTCAAGAAAAAAAGGACAAAATACTTCAGAGATTCATGCTACATCATTTTTTATACATCACTCTCTTCTATAGCGCTGAAATGAGCAAATAGAAAAAGTTTCGTGCAACAAATTTCAAATCTAAAATTTATTTTGAAACAAAAATTTTTTTTGGAATTATTAAATTAATTATAAAATTAATCAGCAAAATACGAGGGCACATCAATAAGTCCGTGACTTTTCGAACTTCCCTCATAGTTACATAAAATGCAACACTGTTCCCATCAAATACTATATGTTAATAGACTGTTCAAAACATACAACCTCGTGTATTTTTCTAAAAATGGAAAAAATTTAATTTCGAGTGCTCATGAAACATTATTTTTTGCGAGAAAAAAATATGTCAATCAAACCAAGGAAAAGCTCGATAACTAGTATGGGGACTATGCACCATCGATTTCAATGGTAAAAAACAAGTGGTTTAATGACTTTCGTTGTGGTCGCACAAGTACAAATGACGCTGAACGTTCTGGACGGTCAATTGAGGTCAGTACACCCGAAAATTTCGAAAAAAATCCACGATATGATGTTGGCCGATCGAAGAGTAAAAGTGCGTGAGATTGTTGATTGCATAGGCATTTCATATGACAGAGTGGTTTCGATTTTAAATGATCACCGGTGTTTAAGAAAGTTGTCTGCGAGATGGGTGCCGTGTTTGCTCACAATCGACCACGAACCCATGTGCAGTTTCCATGGAAAAAATTCAAGAATTGGGGTATGAATTACTCCCTCGTCCGCTCTATTCTTCAGACTTAGCACCGAGTTACTATTTCTTGTTCCCAAACTTGAAGAAATAACTCGTCGGAAAGAGATTTGACTCCCACAACAAATCATTCCACAAACAAAGGTCTATTTTAAGGACCTCGAAAAATCCTATTTTTTGGAAGGGATACAACAACTGGAGAAACATTGGACTAATTGTATAAAGTTAACAGGAGATTATGTTGAAAAGTAAATTTTTATTTGCCAAAAAGACTTTGTTTCATTCAAAAAGTCACGGACTTATTGATCCGCCCTCGTATTGACACTTTGTATGAGCATAACAGAAACATTTAACAATCAAAAAACACATGTCGTGTTTGACTTTAGGACCCAACTCAACAATAAAACGCTTTTTTTCCAAAAATCGATTATTTGTGATATTTTTTGGTGGTTATGGCACCACATGTTAGGTTAGGTTACGTTTGGGCTACCTGTGAGTTCAAGAGAAGATAGTTAGAGAGGGTGAAACTCTGCTTTTTCGCACGCTTTTTATAATGCAGTGTTGCAGCGCCTCTGGTGTCAATGAGGCTTATTAAATATTGAAGCTGTGTTTTGTAGCCATTTTATTGGTCATGTTACTTCCCTAATAATTCCGCTATACAATACCGACGAAGGAGGTAGCTCTGATGTTTCATTAGGATTAGCATTTGCTGAAGCCGGTGTAGTTCAGTGACCAGTGTTCCTATGCTTTCATCACTAGAACTTTTATTTCAGCCAACGCCACCCTAAACAAATCATGTTGCACACATCACAAAATTTAGTTACACATCTTTCATAGTTGCAAGAGTTGACGTGAATACCTTTTATAAGAATTTAAATGAAACTTTCTTAAAGGCGCCTTTAATTATTTGATGATTTTCGGGAAGCTTGCCTGCCAACTTTAAAAAAGTATGCAAATTCTTATTAATCATTACATAAAATTAAGAATTATCTTGCAACAAACTGTTTTTCTCCCGTATCGAATCAAGCTTTGTTTTAATTAAAGATTTTAATGCATTCAATAATACATTCACTAGGGATTAATTTTTTAAAATTACTTTCTTTTTTTCATTCAGCAGAAAACACAATATTCTCTGAAGAAATTATATATACAAATATGTATAAAAATTATTTTAGCCAGAAATTGCTGTTAACACATTTAATACCACAAAGTGTATTTAATCAATTCTTTTATATAATAATATTTATTTTTTTACTTACCTTTAGTATTTAAAAATCCATATGATGAAATAGCTGTTGTTGTAAAATTTCAATAAACAAAATGGCGTTGTACTGCTGCTGCTGCTGCTGCTGCTTCTGGTGATGTATGATATACTAAACGTTTGACAGACAGATTTTCATTGCACATTTACAGCGACACTGTGCTAAAGTGAGTGTGTGTACGTAGTGTTGCTTGTAAATTTTGATCCACTTTATAAATTTATTTAATTAAAATATGCACTACTGTTTTCATCATTATTATTTTATTGTCATGTTGTCTTTGCTGTTGTTGTTGCTTATGTGTGTTTTTCTTTAATGTTTAAATAAAATAATGGCGCAATTGTTTTTTCCCTTGTTTCCATTTAGGCTTATGGTCAGTTTTTGTATCGTTGCTGTTGTCGCTATTATTGCACTGTAGTTCGATGCTTGTGGCAAATTGCAATAATTATCTATAATAAAATTAAAAGAAATATCAAAGAGAGTATTATTATTATTATTGCGGCGCCAAAAAAAACCATATTAAACAAATACAAAGAGATCAAATAAGTGTAAAGCAAAAAGTATTATGTTGTGTATGTATGTATGTACTTATGTATGTAAAAGTAGTGAAATTAATGAATTTAATTTTCAATTGCATTTAAAAAATAAATAATTATTTTTAAGATTTTTTCTTTATAATGCAATTAAAGCACACATACAGCTATACTTTGTGTTTATACATACATATACATACATGCATACATACATATGTATGTACATATTTAAACCCAGCTAGCATTTGGAAGATTGAATTTTCGGTAGTCATCTTACTCACTCATTTTTGACTAGTTTTGGTGATTAAAAATTGAGTTTTCATACAGTTCATCAAAAAGATCAGTCAAATTTGTCTATTCCTTATGATTAAAAACTGATTACAATTATTTTTATCATTTGCTTGAGTACTTTTTGACTATTCTTGGTGACCAAAATGCGATACAATTTGGTAGTCATCTTACTTACTCATTTTTGATTACTCATGGTGATTAAAAACTGGGCTTTCATACAATTCATCAAGAACAACAGTCAAATTTGCCTATTCTTTATGATTAAAAACTGATTACAATTATTTTTATCATTTGCTTGAGTACTTTTTGACTATTCTTGGTGACCAAAATGCGATACAATTTGGTAGTCATCTTACTTACTCATTTTTGATTACTCATGGTGATTAAAAACTGGGCTTTCATACAATTCATCAAGAACAACAGTCAAATTTGCCTATTCTTTATGATTAAAAACTGATTACAATTATTTTTATCATTTGCTTGAGTTCTTTTTGACTATTCTTGGTGACCAAAATGTGATAGTTACTTACTCTTTTACCCCCACCATTTCGCAAACATAAAAGGTGATCAGCTTGTAAACAAGTTCCCGTTAACCAACAAGTCAAAGAAAAAGCAATGCCGAAAAAATTATATATTGTATTTTGATTGCATAGTGAGAAGTCCTGTTTTTTATCGCTAAAGTGAGAATTGGTGTCTATTTTTGTAATAAAAAAGTTTTTTATTGAAAAAATTAAAAAAAGTTAATAATTATAATAAACAAGATACTAATAACTATTTAAAATAAATTAAAAAATTAGAAAATTTAAAAAATCAAGTGAAATTATGTCAGCCAAAAAAATTAGACGCATTGCTAAAAGAGAAGCTGAAAAAATTATGTCATGCAATTTTAGTAAGTAAAATGAATTCTTGAAATTATTTTATTATTATTTTGTTTTTTAATTAATCGTATATGTATATATAACATAATTTTATTCCCCTAGACTTAAGAGCAATGAATTTAAGAAGTTATTTTATTATTTTGTTTTGTAAATGCATAAGAATTGAATTATAATAAAAATTTTATCATAAAACTATATCAAATTATAGTCTGATTTCTATTAAAAAAAGGGTCAAATATTATACATAATATGATCATAATATGACTTCAAATTATGGTAAGATTCGTTTCAAAAATTGATCGAATATCATGCAAAATATGATCATTAAACGATTTCAAAAATGGGTCGAAAATGAAGCAGAATGTGATCATAAAATGATTGCAAATTCAACTAAAAAGTGAACAGAAAATATTATCACATATGATAACAAATGTACATGAAAACTACATTAAAGCAGAGATCATAAATGACTATTCAGGAATAGTCACATGCAGGGTACCATTTTCTCCCGATGACAGAATCATTTATGATTAGAAAATGATTGCATATTTGATAGTTTTAATCATCTAGAATATTCAAATGTGACTATTTTTTGATCATTATTTTCACAAAATGCTGGCTGGGAATAATGTGTACACTTAAAATAAAACAAAATGTTGGTGTGCACTATGTGTACTTTTAATTACACATAAACACACACCCACTTAAATTTGTAAATCCTTTTAAAATAAAACTGCTAAACAGTGTGTGTCAAAACAAGTGCAATCAGCTATGAAAATATTTTTCTAGGACGAAAGCGAATAAATTAGTAAATTCAAAGCGAAAAAGATAGTAAGTAAAGAAAGGTATACTGAGGTCGCATTTCATCAATTCTATTTAAATATGTATTGATATTTAAATAGAATTGGCCCCAAGTCTTTTAAGCTATCAAGCTCGTTTATTATGAAGCACGTAGAACAAATTAAAACTAGTTTTAATAATTGTAATCAGTCTAGGAGTTGAAGAAATAAAAATATTTTCAATGAATATTTGCTTGTTTTTTGGTTAAGCAAACTCTATATGCATTTTGTTCCTGCTTAAGTTTTTGAAACAAGCTAAAAAAAAATTCACATGATTATAGTAAGACTCTCAATGTGTTATTGAGATTCACAATATACAAACACAATAAGTTTTCAAGAATCAAACAAAAAAGCTTTACTACTTCATTCAAAGTTTTTAAAGGAGAAAATAGAAACAAAATATTTTATATACTTCGGTGCTTATTTTATTCCCCTTATTCCAACTGTCAACATCGACGTCAGGTCAATATAGTAGAAAAAAATTTGCGCTTTTCTAGCTGTTGCCGAAAACTACCGACTGCTATTGACGGGCTCATGCTATTTTCTGCACTTATGGGAGCAAAAATAGACTGTCAATACCACAAAATTGTTCTCGTGAGCGAGTAGACAGCCCCCATTTTGTGGTATTGTTTTGAGGTGACGCCGATGTTGTCAATTGGAATAAGTGTGATTATTATTATATTATTAATATCATTCAGGTTATTTTTTTCAATTAGTATAATTTTTATTTGTGCTTTATGCTAGAAACACAACTGGGACGAACGACGAATATTTCGGTGCGAACTTTCGTCATAAAAAATAAAACACATTTGCGCATATGAAAATGAACACAACACCACCGTAGAACGAAATTCGTCGTGTGTGACGAACTCTGAGATAGGTTTATTTCTGTTTTGTACGCCGACGAACGACAAAAAACAATTTTCTCTCTCTCTCTTTGCATACACAATAACCAACTTTATCAATTATGACAGCGGAATTCGGTGAGTAAATTCGTCGTTATTGTGCTTCATGCGACGAATTTACTCAGCGAATTCTTATAGACGAATTCGTCAACGTGAACGAAATTCTTCGTTCGTCCGAATTGTGTTCCTAGCATTATTTGGTATTTTTTTTATCAAGGTTTAAGAGAGTGTGATAAAAACAGTATTTTTCCAAAATTAGTATTTGACTTGTTTAGTAAAATATTCGTCCATCGCACAGACTTTAATTCCGTTCGGAAACGGAATTCAATCCACCAAATTTTTGTAAGAGATGGTGTCTAAAAAAGAAAACTAAAATTCGGAAATTGATCAAGTGTGTCCAGACTTTTGGGGGGTGCTGGTATGCTGGAGTATACTCCGGCTAGTACTCGGCATCTTGAGTTGGATTCAATTAATTCCTCTTCCGAATGGAATTAACTTCAAATATGCATTTACTTAAGGTCCTGATCGTGCGATTTTTGTGAAAGTACAACCCAGCAATGCTGGAGTCTATGAAAATTTTCAAAAGACAATAACAATTCATCAGATCAGGGTTGTATTTTTTCGTAGGTCATGCGATTGCATAGGATAGCTTTTACTATGGAAGTATTGTTACTTTTTTTCAATGGCAATCCTTGGAGGATGAATTTACATGATGATGAACTTACATACATATTTATTTATTGGTATACTTTTTTCATATTTTTCGAATTCTTAAGGCATTTTTTCTATAGTTAGTGGAAATTTATTACACAAAAACATTTTTCCTGATAATCACATACATATAGAAATTTTGTTTATGTTATATAATTACAAGTTTCGCTAAAACTTTAACCTACATATGTGTACGAAAAGCTTAAAAGCTTAGCACACTTTTTGCTGCCACTGTTTGCCTATATATGTATTAAATTTATTATATGTATATTATGTACATATTATGTATATTATTGTTTTAAACAAATAATGATTTTATAAATTATTACATTTTAACATATTATTTCCCTTTTTTATAATGGACTTTTATGTGTGGAAAATGTTTTCACAGTACAGTCGGTTTTGACAGGCATATTTGCCTGTTAAAAACTTTGTCCTGATGCGTAAATAAATGAGGAGAGCAATTTTCGGTACCAGGAGATAAAAACTAAAGAACAATTTAGCTTGCTTCCTGAAGTGGTTCTACAATGCATTAATGCTATTGATGAAACGAAAGTTTTTATTTAAATTATACTCTTTTATTAAACATTGCCATTTTGCATTCACAGCAAAAAAAAAGTCAAAAAATATTTAAAATTTTTGTTCAAGAGCCATTGTTTTCCAGTGAAAAAACTTTGAAAAAGTTTTCTAAGATTATCAGTAAAAAGAAAATAAAAATCGTTTTTAAACAATGACATAAATAGTCCTAGTTTACACTATGCAAGTCTTATTGCTAAGCTCATTATTTTGTTAGGAAAGAGAGACGAGGGGAAAAGAAACGTTTCCGTTCCCTTCTTCTCTCTCTCCATCAAACTTATCAGCTTAGCAATAAGACTTGCGTAGTGTAAGCTAGGACATATGAAGAGTGTTCGCTATCGTGTGCTGCTTTGTATGCAATAATATGCTTAAGAATTCTCATATTGTTTATATTGTAAACTTTACAGACAGCTTGTTTGGTGTAAGATTGAAAGACCCGATTTGTTTTTCTTAATTGGGACCACGTATTTATATTTATCGGTAAAACTTTAAAATAAAATTATTCTAATTCCCCTGAAATTAATTTTAGCCTCCAAGATTCGGCAACATTCGAATTTTCTAGTACTTTTTCCTGAAAAATCGAAACTATTGTTAAAATCGCTAGAGCCAGAGTTAAGGTCAGTTAGTCAGCTTCTTTAAGAAATGCAGAGTTTATTTTATTATTTAAAAAATTGTATATCCTCAAACTCTTTAGTATTAATAAATTTTTTATTTCCTCCTCTTTTGGCCTTACAAAATGTAATTCGTGATATAAGTTCAGAAGATATTATTTTCGAAAAATAAATTACAAAAATTGAAAGCAAACACATTTTCTTCACACATTTTGCCTTCCGTTATGAGTCTAATTAATATAAACTTTCTTTGGCTTTACCTTGAATTGCCCTTCTCTGCCTTATACGTTAATTTATATTTATGTATTATTTACATCTGTAAATTAAAATATTTTCACAACAACTACTTCAGTCATTTATTAATAGCTATTTTCTATAATTTGTGCACTCTGTACTTTAACTCTTTTTATGCAGCCATAAATCAATATTAAAACGAGCTTTTAAATAAAATTAAATAAATATTAGTTTTCAATGATTAATAGTATTTTAAAAACTTTACTTTTGTATTTTATCAATAAATAATTATTAAAAATTAATTAACAAACGAATAAATTTTATAAAATAAAAAAGTCCATTATGCTAAAATAATTATAAATTGATAAAAAAAGTTACATAGAATGCAGAGGGAAGCTGACCTTGACTGACAATTTCTATAAAATTGCATATATAGGCGAACAATATTCGTAACAGAGTTAAACAGTTTTTGTACATAATTGAGCCAAAAGTAAAATCGACTTCAATGCAAAGATCTGATAGAATATTTTCGAAAAAATATTTATGGGACCAAACTGGAAGTAAATTCTTGCAAACCAAAAAAAAATTTATATCTGTTTTTTAAGAAGTACGTGAAATATAATATTAAATTTTAATAACCTAGCCTCCGCCCACATCTTTTTAAAATGCAAGATTGTGTATTTTTCAGAGCTCAGGTAGAATGTAAAGGGAGTAGCAACTGCCAATTTTTCATCTTTAAAATAGTGTAATTACAAGAACCAAAGGTGTTTGCTAGGTTTCGCAACAATCAAATTAGTAGAATATCATAATAATATCGTATCAAATAAAGAATTTCCTGGGCTCAATTTTTTTACAATTATACCAATTGGAAGCTATATCCTCTCAGACAGAAAAATAATTTTTACAATTTGTCTAAAATGTACAGAGGTATGAAGTAAAAAGGTTAGGTTAGGAAGGGTGGTGCTATACCGCACCTCTACTCGGAGACCCAATTGGGTCTATTGTGATTCCCTTCCGTTGCCCAGAAAAAGTAATATTTACCCCCCCCCCCCCCCCTTCCATTTGTAGCCAGAAGTGACCCTATTATCCGTTAATGAAACACCGAGTTCCCATGATGTCCTCAAGTTTACACTTTCCGATATTAGTAATTATTTCATGGAAACGTCTGCTCAGCCATCTAGGCCTATAACGTTGCAGCTTCGGGCAGTGATAGATAATATGTTCAATGGTTTCTGGTTCTTCTTCATCCCCGCACATCATACAAAAATCTGGAGTGCCAGTTTCCCAAATGCTGGTTCTTGCTCTGACCGAGAAGTGACCTGTCAACGCGCCTATCAAGATTCGCATCACCTTCCTATCAATGTTCAGTAGCAGTTTGGATCTTCTTGAGTCAAGTTTTGGTAACAAACCCCTCGAAATTCTACAATCATCCCTACTGTAGTTGATCCTACTTTCTACCCTATTACTGAGTTCCCTATAGTGATGACCTATCGATATTTCACCGATCTGTCTGCCATTCCCTCATCTAATGCCGACCATATTCTTGCCAGCTCATCGGCAATTTCATTTCCCTTAACACTGCTGTGGCCTGGAATCCAACATAGTCTGACACTATATTTATCCATAAGCAAGTTGAGGGCTCTCCTACAGTCACTAACAAGTTTCGATTTGACATTGTGTCCCTTCAAAGCTTTCAGTGCTGCCTGGCTGAAATGTAGACAAATTCATAGCATCCTCCTTTTTTGAAGTCGGCTAAAAACAGCTTTATGCCAATGCTTAAACAATTGGGCAGTAATTTAGTCCAGTTTTTCTTTGCCTTCAGTTTCACAAGACACTATCGAGTACAATAAACTGCAAACAATAATTTATGATAAATCACAACTTATTTTTCATCCTGAAGGTAAGTTGTCACAAATTTATAAATAAATATGTAGAAATAGTTACCATATTTATTTTAAGCTGAAAAAGTTCCGAAATAATTATACTTTTTATGAGAATTGACGGTCGTTTTTTATCAATTAAAAGTTGTTTGAGTTAAACCTCTGACAAAATTGTCGAGACACTGCACAACACTAATAAATGCTGTCTATACCTGAAAAATTTTTCTCTTGATAACGATTTGACTTTAATCATGATATAAATTTATCAGTTATAGACTCATAGTTAAAAACTATACTCACATTTTGTAGCAGAAAGTTATTGCACATATCCTAAAGTTGCAGACATGTATGCAACGAAAGATTTATTTCCGCCACATACTTTTTGTCGTTTAAGTATTTCGTTTATTTTACTAATAAATTGTTTGTATTCAATTCTTCAGCTTTATGCTGACTTCAAAAATGATTTCATCGTTTGTGTTTTTTTGTCATTTATTTATTTTCCGCCAAGTCAACAAATTCGTTTTAATTGTGAAATTTGATACAAATTTTAAACGTTCTTTACAGTTAAAGTAGTTTTTCATTTTATTTCTTGCTAAAATAAACAAATAAATGTCTTTTGCATTACAGAAAAACTTGATCTGTGTACAAAGTTTCGTATTGGATTTACGAGGTACAATGGTGAAATGCTTTAGAAATTAGCAGGGACCGCAAATAACGTTTATTTTCCAAATTTAAACTAAAAAAAAATCAAACTAAAGGAGAAGTGCTACTACGTGCACAAGAAGAAATACACTAAGATAATTCTTATTATATTCCAGTAAAAATAGAGCTTCCAAAAAAGTCAATAAGTTCCTGAACTTGTGACCCGGAAGCAGTGCAAATCCTAGATAATTTCTAATAATTTTTACATAGTGTTGTCAGTGAAGAAGTTCTCTGCTCAGTGATTTCGAAGTCATGTTCAGGATGTTAAGTAAATCTGGGGTTGAATCGTCACATCCCTGAAAGTACAACTCGTTACGTAAATACGTGAACGTATGTCATAATCCGAGCGATGTATCACTTAATTTGTTTTCGTACGATTGTCGATACGATCACGGATGTGACGATTTGAGCCCTGATTTTTTTTAAATGTTTTTTTCACTTTCTCTAAATTACTGATTTAAAACAGTGTGTTTTTGTAAATAAAAATCTAATACTTTATGGCATTGCCTTCATTTTCCTAAAAATTAAGACAGCGTAAGTATTTGCAAAAACTCCAAATTATCACCAATTTTGCATAAGTGAAATAACTTCTTCTTCTTATTATGGATGTTGTTAATAATCCATTCCTAAAAAGTAAAAAATACAAACTTGTTGATACTTTGGAAGTAGTTCCTGAATAACTCCTTCCAATTTTTTTTTCAATTAGCCCAGTAAAAAAACGCTTCCAAGGAAGTCAATACGATCCCGAAATTGTGATCCGGAAGTAGTGAAAATTAGGAGATCTGCTCTGTAATTCGAAACGAAAGCAAATAACATACAAATTCGAAAGCAGTTTCTTCCGTTTCGAAATAAAGAGTAGACCTACTGGATAATTTCTAATAATTTTTATTATTATTTATTCGGTGAATCCGAAGTCATGTTCATATGTTAAGTTAATCTGATTTTTTATGTTTTTAATATACTCAAAGGAACTAATTTTACAGAGTTAGAAAAAACTCACCACCATCCTTGGAAAGGTAAAATATAGACGGAAAATCATCTATCGGTCTTGTTCTGTAAACCGAATCCGAGTAAGCTTCTCGTTTTCAAAAAATTAATAATGGTTCTGTAGGCGTGTTTAAAATCATAAACGATCATCTTTTTTTAGATATGATATTTGAGAATCTATATAATAAAAAAATTTATAAAAATCAAAAAAAATATTTCTATTGCCAGAGTTAGTTTTCTAAAATCGTGCGATTTCAAATCGATCTGTTTACAGAACAGGGGCGTATACCTTAAAACCCAGTAGATGTGGTTCGTGGCATCGATTTCATTAGAATCAAAATATTAGGAAATAACTTCTTAATTAATTATCCGGGTGTTTTAGATATCACTTCAAAATACACACTAAGGCCCAAGTTCACAGTCATTGGTTAGCTAATGTCAATAATTTAACCAGAAATATTTCATTCACAGCTTTTTGTTTACCATTAGTTAAACCGCCAAATGTCATTGGTTAACAAATAGTTAGACAACAACTGATTCGTTGCAATTTTTATTAGTATTGTTTTTTTGTGAAAATTTTTAGACACATTTCACACATACGTTGCCAAGCATCTGCTTTGTGCTTACCTGTGACACTATCAGTTTCTTTATTTTCTATTATAGTTTGGTTTAACCGAACCAATTTCAGCACACATTCAATATCTTGCACGATAAAGTTTGATGAGCGCACGATTGTTTTATCATTTATTTATTATATTTATTTATTTCATAAATACATTACAAAATAAATTTTTTTAAGTATTGTTGCACAAATATGGGCGGAGTAACTAGACCATATGCCCAAGATGTTATTAACAGTATTTTAAAAAAGTTTTTGTGACTGACTATACACGACCTATGCCTTCACATAGAAAGTAGCAACGTGGTTGTCAACGAAATTCCACAAAAGAACCGCAAGATTATACGGTTATCCGTGGCAGTTAGTAAGCCAGTGCGAGCGAGAAATACTGTCGAGGGCCAAACAACACACACAAGCCTGACCGCAGTTAAGAAATAATTACGATGACGCGAGAGCTGTTCTTCCCAGAGCTGCTTAACGACTGTGTTTTATCAGTTTTTAAGAAATAATATAACAAATGTAAATAAAAACCATATGCTAAAGCAGAGCTTGCAATACTGAAACTCAATAGTTTGATAGGGTTACCTTTATTTTTTCATATTAAGTCCCAGTTTACACTATGCAACTCTTATGGCTAAGCTGATTAGTTTAAGGGTAAGAGAGACGAGGGGAACAGAAACGTTTTTTCCCTCTCTATCTAATAAACTAATCAGTTTAGCAACAAGACTTGTATAGTGTACGCTTAAACAATACAGTGTGATAATGAAGTATTAGTTAAACAATAGTTATCATTTTAGTTTACTAATAGTTAACTAATGACTGTAAATTTGGCCCTTATTGAAACTTCGGAAGTAAAAAAAAGTAGTTCCTGAATAATTACTTCCAATTTTTTCACTTGCTGTAGAAATGTCTATAATACGTAATTATTACATTACTAATATACTCGTAAGTTAAAGATTTTAAAAGTCTGAAATTAAAATATTTTTAGCATAAGCCGACAGATACCGCTGTCCATGGATTCAGTAACTTCTATTGCGATAATCGTATCGCTATAATAAAGATAATCCCCCCTATTGTCAATGTCATCGTCGACGTCACACCAAGACGACAGTAAAAATTGTCACTTGTCTACTCTTTGTCGACAACAATTGACTACTATTAACATTATCCATTAATTTACAAAGCCTTAGAGATTATTAACAGATTGTCAATAAGAGCCAATTGTTGTCAACAAAGAGTAGACAAGTGAGAATTTTTACTGTCGCCTTGATGTAACGTCGACGACGCATTCACAATAAGGAGCAATGAAATTTTTGTCAACTTTTCTATCCAGTAACATATTTTAACAAAATTCGCTGTCGGTTGAAGTAAAAGAGTAAATTGACAAGCTGAAATTCACTTAGTTTTTCTTTAATTTTTCTTTGTGGTTTAAGCTTATTTTGAAATTTTGTATGCAGAGATGCCACTTGATATAGAATTAAATAGTGAGTAAAACACGGATGGACATTATCGTAAAAGGAAATTACAGAATCACATTATCGTTACAGCAAACTAATATATATTATATATCGATAAATATTACGCTTTTCGGTTCGCAAAAAGTTACTGAGTCCAGTGGTGTGATTCAGTAACTTTTAACGATCAGACAATCGTAATTTTTTTCTATACATTTTGTCGCTTGCAATAACGATTGTGTGATTCTGTAACTTCTTTTTAACGATAGTACGCAGCTGATTGGTGTTTGTCGATAAAATTAACAGCACATAAATTATTGTCGCTGAAATAACGACACAGCTGATATTAACCTTCAGCGAATATCGTTAAAAATGTTACTGAGTAGCAAATTCTATAAAGTTTCATTATAATTCTTTTAACGATGCTATTATCGTTAAAAAGAAGTTAGTGTCAGCACTACAGGTGCTGCTATAATTGTTGTCAATAGTTCTAACAAATTTCGATGTTGTTATTTTACATACCTGAGACAATTGCAGAAATTATAATTGTAAGGAAAGTGAAAAATTTTACTATTTAGGCACAGTTAACATTTTACTAGGAAATAAATGTCTATTAGCTTTTTATATATAATTTCAGCTTCTGTTTACTATAATAAATTTGTATTTTAATCAAAATAAATTTTAGTCTATACAGCTTTGTTTTCTTCTCTTAAACATCTTTTTTGTAACCACAGCAAAAATATTTTATTGTTTATTTACTTTTGTTTGTCATCTACGGAATGTAACTCTGAATCTAACTGATTTTACCCTTCCCTAGTAGATTTTCTTAAATAGCAAATAATATACAACTGTGCTGAAGAATGACTGCGTGTAAATTCAAAATATATTAAGGGTTTTCAAGATAATGTTCAAAAGTCTCGCAAATTGTGCAATTGTGCATTTTTACGCTCTCGTAAATAAAATTTCAAAAATTGTATAGAAATTTATTTGCACAAACCTGTTAAGTTTTCCCAACAATTTTGACTTGTAAACTTAAGCTGTGCAATTGTGCATTTTTTAAAGAACAACTTCTCGCTTTTGTGGCTTTCTTTAGGCATTTTTAGACACACACACACACTTTTTTTATTTTTATAGAAATAAATAATATATAGATATGTCTTTAAATTAAAAATTGCTTGAAATTTTCTTATTTTATTTTTATTAAATGAACTTTTTGACGTTTGTTTCAAATTTCTATAAACTGTTTGCGCAAAAGTTCAAAAGGGGCTTTATGAAACAAGTCTCGCAAGTTTGCCCAATTACACAAATGGTAATTTTGAGTTCTCATGAAAACCCTTATTGTATTTGTACATGTACTTTTTTAATTTGAATAGCATTATTATTAGCTAAGAGTTTTTATGTTTACATTTCTGCTTAAATTTAGCTTGAGTTACGATTAATATTTAATGGGGTTAAAAAAAAGCAAATGAACATTAAACATTTATACAGATCCGAAAGCTGCTTATGTTAACATTTTGTTTTATTTTTTAATAAAGCAAATGAAAAGCAAAAGAAATATACACATCTATATGTATTTATTTACACACATAAATACGTAAATAAAATTTGGTTTTAAGGACTTAAAAGTGTGTTTTAACCTTGCTTTATATCCTCATGATTAATGTAAAATATTTTAATGTTTTATAAATGGAAGTGGGAACCGGCGAAAGCAGACTTCAATGCTGCAGAATTGGGTTAAAATTTTTCTTATAGTGTTTTCACACTGCAAGTTAAAACCATAAACAGCTGATTTTGCATTCAAACTGCAAGTTTGTTAAATTCAGGTATTAACTCACAGACTGTCTAATAACATTGTTCAAAATAAAATAAATCTCCTTCAGAAATGCGTGTGTTTGTTGCTATATTTTTTTCTGCTTTTTATAACACTTATTTGACAAACTGTACAACAACTGTTTTGTTTGTATGAAAAACTAAGAAACTTTACAATGCGCTCTAAAACAGAAATTATTTTATATTTTGTAAATAAACATTTTAAAATTATGGAAGAAATATGAAGAAGTGCTTGGAAATCAAGTTATTTTATATAAAAAATGCACAAATAAATCACAAAATACAACTTCTTATCGGTGGATTGATATGTCATACCGTTTATTTTCACTTTCCGGAGGTCAATAAAAATATTTTTGTTGTTTTCCTCCAAAGAACTCTTTTTTTCCATAATTTTTTAATTATTGTTGCTGCTGCATCCATTTTTAACTTGAAAACCTTTCAAGCGACATCTATTCTTATTCACTGGCATAAACAATATCAGCTGCTGCCGGTCTTTTCAACTTGGGAGCACTGAATTTAGCACAGCGAAAACAGGGTTGCATTTCATAACACGAACTTAAAACCAATTCAGAAATGGTTTTAAGTTGGTTTTAACAAAAACAATTTGTGTGGTAAAATCAGGTTTTAACAGTTGGTTTTAACGTTAAAACCAACTTTTATTAAAACAAAGTCAGTGTGAAAACACTATTAAGTTCTTTTAATCTCCTTGCAACGAGAATGTTGCATAGTTTTGAAAATAGACCGCCATCTAAGAATAAGACTACTTGTAAAATTTAAAGTGATTCCACGCCTAAAGTTGAAACCTGGTAAAACCGTAAACAGGTGATTTTGCATTCACACTAAAGGCTCAGTTAACCGACTGTAATGGAATGTAACTGCAACGTAGGAAACAGCTGATCGATATTTTTATGTAAAAAGTAGGTTACGTTACATTACATCTCCATAACCATTTTCATTACTTTTATAAATTCTTAAATTCAGGTTTTAATACACTGGCTGTCTAATAAATTATAGTTATCTCCTGTAGAAATATGTAAGTGTTGTTGTCGCTGTACTTCTTTATACTTTTTATGACACTTATTTGACAAACTGTACCAGTTTTCAAATATTTCAAAATTATGTAACTACTTATACAAAATAAAAAAGTGCTTGGAAATCAACTTGTTATACATACATATGTATATCTATAAAAAAAAGTAAGCAGATTTCGAAAGAAAAAATCTCTTGTGTCTAGAACAGCAATGGATAATTTTGCAATTGATTATGAAATCTATGAAGTATCTCACTGTTGTAAAATTTTTAGAGTTGGGACATCATCTACTGCTTGTGCCGTTTTGCTTGAGTTTTCTGAAAAGGTTTGGAAAGTACTTCGTCCACTTTATATGACCAATTTTCCTCTTGACAGAGAAACTATAGAACATTCTCCAAATGGTTTCTTGGAACTCGGATATCATTAGGAGCGATTGGTAATATTTAAACTAAGTGCACACGTACATGCATTATAAATCAAAGCTGTGTTTTTATCGACAGATGAAATATATATACATATATATAGTTATATAGTCTATCTTTTCCTCCGAAAGGTTCAGTGGAATTGTTTGATTGTTGTTGCGGCTGCATGCATTTTTAAATTTTAACTGTTTCAATCGGTGTCTATTTTTATTCACTGGCATAGACATTAGCAGCTGGTTCCGATCATTCTAACCTAGCAGCATTGAATTTAGTACACAGAAAACAAAAAACCTTCAGTTAACATAAAAACTCATACCTAACAACGATCTCCAACGGCGTGTTGTTGTTGGTTAGGGACTTCGGACTACATCAAACAGATCTGGATTTTCATCGACAATTCATTATGACTGATGGGCTGAAGTAATTTGCACGTTGACTACAAAACCGAAGCTCCTGGATTTGATACCGCTCTCCGACAGTCATTAAATAACAACACCACGCATATTTCTGATGTGAATTAGTGTCTATTTGTGTCGGTTTTTGTAGGAACAGTTCTAGTGATTAAGGCATAGACATACTGAACACTGAACTACACTGGTTTCAGCGGATACTAATCCTAATGTAACATCAGAGCGCCCTCCTCAATCAGTATTGTGTAGAAGAATCAACGGCGAAGTAAAATAACCAAAAAATACCTACTAATGCCTAATGCTGCAACACTGCATTGTTAAAAACGTGCAAAAAAGCAGAGTTGTAAAAGAATGAAGCTTTTTTCTTCTATCTTTTCCTTTACCACCTGTTGTCTCAATCACTATACCTTCCCTAAGGGATCATTTTCATTACTTTCATAAATTCTTAAATTCAGGTTTTAATACACTGGCTGTCTAATAAATTATAGTTATCTCCTGTAGAAATATGTGATCTGGACTCTAAATGTCATCCTTCCTTACCAGCAGCCTGCTAATCTAACGTAACCTAGCCATGAGGCCCATTGTAACTTGGGAAGCTACGTTAAGAAACAGCATGGTCGCATTTCGGTCCAAACATCTGAAAAAGCTGAAAAGCTTTCCATTTTCAAACGCGTGACTATTTGGTGCGGTTTTTGGTCCGGAGGGCTCATTGAATCTTACTTTTTCGAAAATGAGACCGGATCAGCAGTTCGGTGAATCAGCTGTTACGGTGAATGAATCAGCTGTTACGGTGAATGGATTGAACTATCGACCGAAGATTGCTGATTTTGTATGGGCGACCTTATGATTTCTCAAATAGGCGATCGCAATTATGATTTAACACTTTTGGACTTTTTCATTTGGAGCTACCTGAAAGGTAAAGTCTAAGAGATGGAATTCGTGAAGTTATCGATAAGATAATGAAAAATTTAATGAATGGAATATTTTCCTGCAAGCGTACTCATACTATATATTGTTTTCCATACCTCCTCTTTGCAAATATAAAGAATGGACAAATGTGAGGTTAGAAGAAAATTTGGCTGTCAAATGATGAAATGTTTAGAATTGAGCTGTCATCCTTTGACATATAGTTAGTAAAAAGTTGGAAAATTTTAACCAAGGAACTCTACGCTCTTCAACAAAGAATTTTAATTGTTAAATTTGTGAATTTTAATTTGAAAGACTGGATTTACGTGAACAACCGAAACAACTGAAAGATGAAATTCGGCGTTGAATTGACGAGATAAGCGAAGCTGTTACAAAATGTGGTTTCAATTTTTGTGAAAAGAGCGAACGTTTGCCGACGTGCTAGAGGTGGACATTTGGTAGCAATAAAACTGAATTAGTAAAAAAAGGTATGTTTTTAAGCCAGTTTGCTTCCTACCTTAAATATACCCACCCTTATCGTATCAATATGAAACCTCTTAAAACGTGGAATTTTTCTATTCCAAATATTCTTACACTAAAGTTAGTATGTCCACCTATAAAACACGTCACTTGGCGATAAATCTAATAACATAAGCCAATTACGAAAGAAAATATGCAATAAATTTAAATAAAAACGTGTTAATTTTAAATTAATTTATAAAAAGACTTTAACAAATTTCCATATTTTTAGAGTATTTCAATTATTTATGATGACTTCATCTCTTTGTTCAAGTTAATATTTAGCAAATTATTACAGTTTTCCGCAAAATTTATGGCTTCCACTTAATGAAAATGGCACGCTGTTGTTTATATTACTGGTAAATTGAGACAAGTGGTCTCACTGGAGTTCAGGCTCAAGAAAAAGTAAACAGCGATAATTACGAAAATTCCAGTATTTGTTTTCTTTTTGTTTGTTTTATATTTAGTTTGCTGGTGTTTGTGTGCGTTAAACAATCAGCATAATTTCATTGTAAAGCGACGAAAAATAAACATAAAGAAAAAGGAAAATATTTCAGCAATAAAATGCTTGGCAATTAAAGCAAAAACTAGTATACTTTCTGTCAGAAATAAGGCTCATTATTTAAGTCTGTACACAGGCAATTTAAAGCAATTTCACTGTAAAAATTTCTTTAACATTAAGAGCCACAGAGAAATCGCTTCAAATTGTCGCTGTTAACCTTGTTCGAAATCTTATAAATTTTAAATTGTTTGATATAAAACATCAAATTTATTAACTATTCAAATCATATATTTTTCAAATAAAACATCTGCCTGATGATCATGTTGATTTTAATCATGTTCTTAAATTAAACACGCACGTCACTTTAAGCGCCACTTTCTTTGAAAAAGAAAAGAAAACGTTTGTTTTTTTGCTTAATTTACTATATCTTCACCATCTCTCCTTATGTAGTAAGTGTTTATTCAATTTGCTTTGTATAAGGTCATGTCAGGTTCCAGTCGTTGTTTGTTCATTTGTAAATGCAAACACTTGTGCTGCATTTACCAGAATGTGTATAATATGGCTTCATATGTGTATAAAAAAAATTCTCAGACTCAGACTTTAATTAAATGCTGTAACGTGTGTGTCTGTTAAAGTTTAATTACAACTGAATATGTAGCACGGAGGCCAAGCATCCCAGTCAACAGAATTAATAAATAAAATTTTACCAAAATTTAAATCATAACTTATACTCACGTAAAGACCTCATTAAGGCTCAGTTAGCCGACTGTAATGGGATGTAACTGCAACGATAGGAAACATCTGATCGATATTGTTATGTGAAAAGTAATGTACAGATTCTTACATTCCGGTTACATCTCTATAACCATTTTCATTAGTTATTACATAACAATATCGATCAGCTGTTTCCTACTGTTGCAGTTACAATCCATTACAGTCGGCCAACTGAGCCTTTAGTCTGTAGTTGCAGTTGCTGTTCTGTGCTGTACCGTTCTATAATAACTTATCCGCTGTTTCTGACGAGAACGGTACGACCTTAACAATAAGTGATGATTTTTGCATCCTCCATAGTTACGTCTGAATATATTTTTTTTGTTAAAATTAAATTTTTTAAATTATGAAAGCACAATCACAGTTTATTTCAAATTGTTTTTAATTTATTTATGCGGTCACTTACAATTACTTAACATTTTTTTGATTTTCACAGGTTGAACCGAAGTAGGACAGAACGAAACAGAAAAACTACCGACTTGTATAAGATTTCTATCAACAAAAAGAGTCCGCTGATTCGTAAGAGAACAGAAAGTAAAAACTAATTATGCTTTACGTCTTGCACTAAAAGCATGTTTGTCATTATATGTTATATTGAGATAAATGTTTGATACAAAAAAGTTTTTTAATATCAGAATTATTTTTCTTGCCACGAATATCATCTCATGTCAAGATCTCATTCTTACATTAATAATTGTGGTATATGAAATATACTTTTAGTAGAAGACATGTCTTATACTAAGACACATGTCTTATACTAAGACACATGTCTTATACTAAGACACATGTTTTATACTAAGAGCTACGTCTCATACTGGGGAAAATATCTTATACTTAGACAAATGTCTTATACAAAGACTGTTGATTTAGATTTAGTATACACTGCCGTCTTATACTAAGAACATCCACCTTATACCATGACTATATTCTACTAGACCACCGTCTTCAACTTATACTAAGACTGCCATCTTATATACTTATACTAAGAATACCCTCTTATAGTAGGACTAACATCTTTTACTAAGACTACGACTACGTCATATACTAAGACTACCGTCAAACTTATAACTTGTGACTTATACTCACACTTATACTAACAGCCTCATGTATAGTCCTAGTTTACACTATGCAAGTCTAATTGCTAAGCTGATTAGTTTGATTAGTTTCTTTTCCCCTTGTCCGTCTATCTCTCCCTCTCTCTCACTCTTTCTCTCTCTTTCTCTCTCCTGTAGCTTAGCAATAAGACTTGCATAGTGTAAACTAGGACATAAAGAAAAATTGACATGAAGTTAGTATCAAGTTCAATCAATCTAATTGCTAATTCTTTCTTATTTATATACATATATATCAGGCAGTAAATGTATAGCATTTGTGCTGAGATTGTAACTTCCATTTTAACCTTAACATATACTTTCCAACAAGTTGTTGCTTATTCTTATAGTTATAGACAACAGTATTTTTTGAAACATCTCATACTATGTTATACTCAGCCATATACATATGTACTTGATAATAGCGCCATTTCCTTCAGACTAGTCTAAAGTATCAGACTTTGATTCCTTTTAAATCTTTTTTTTTAGAGAATTGTTGTACCAATTATTCACTGGCTTATCGTCATCGTATAGCCTGCTATTCAAGGTGTTTTCTGTATAAACTTACGACTTATCTCTTTTGTCCTTTACACTGTACATTTTTTATTTATGCCTTTTCACATTCTTTACTATATTTTATTTGTTGCTTTACTGGTAAACATTTCTTTTTCATATTAAAAACTTTATAATGGCGTGTTTCAAATTGCTCTTAATTTCCGGTTACATAAGTTGTATGTATGTGTAATTATGACTTAAAATTGCCAACGACTTTATTTCTTAAACTATTCAAGAGCTTTCAAAATGGTTTAATTTAAAGTGAAATGAAGTCACATAAGAAAAGTAGCTTTATACGGGTATAAAAAGGTTGCAGTATTTGAGGAAAGCAAAAAGTATTTTCTTTCCGTTGAATAATCAATTCGGAAAGTTTTATCATAAATTTATATTTTCTAATTGATTAGTAATCAAACACTGCTTTTAACAGATTAAGATAAATACCAAAAACATAATGTAAATATTACATTCTGATATTAAAATTAATAGCATCAAGTCCATCAAGACGAAACCAATTTTAACACAAACCTGATTACTTTATTTTTCATTGTTTTTGCTTCCATTCAGAATTTTACATCGATAATCAATAAAGATTATATCAGCAACGGTAAAGTAAAATCAAGCCAAGTGTTCGTTACAAGAAACACACACGTACATACACACATACATACATACTTATGTATATATTATATGAGTATGTACGAACATACATGTATATTTACTATTTACAAGACTGCTGATGGATTGATTTCATGCAACACGTCACACACGATTAAACTTCACTCTCAACGAATAAGAAGAATAATTTATAAAAAAGCAACAACAACAAAAAATAAAATGCGAAAGAACAACAATATGCATTAACAACTGCAATATTATGAACATGTTATTATTGGTATATTAAGAAAATGGGGCAAAAAGGAGGTTAAATGTTTAAGCAACAGCATGTGGACGAAAGATTAAGTACAATATATGTTACTAGTATCGCTAAAGTATTATATATATGTAATTTATTTGTATTATTATATGTATTTATATTTAAATTATAACATAAAGTTTCTCTTTATTTAAGTTTTTCAGTTTCAATTTAATACTCAAAGCAACGCCCTGTATTAGACCCAGTAATCCTAGGCAAAAACATAAAATTGTTTTGCTTATATTAAATCTTCTACCTATTTTCGTCTTAGAACTACAAACTAACCCTAAAAACTATTTTATGCTGAAACCACAGTCTTATATTAAGATTGCTGTCTTACACTAAGACTAGTCTTATAAGACTACCGCCTTATAATAAGACTATTATCTTACTGTTTTATAATAAGACTACCATCTTATACTTATACTACTGTCCTATGTTAATTATATCGTCATATACTAAAAAAAATACCCTCTAATACTAAGACTTTCGTCTTATACTACGACAATTATATTATAATAAGATCAGCGTGACCGTTTGACCGACTAAAGTGGCAAATTGCCACTTTTTCAACTGCCTTGCCACTTTTTTTGGCTGCCTTGCCACTTTTTTTGGCTGCCTTGCCACTTTTTTATTCCTTTTTTTAGAGTGAATTATATAAAAATACGTTAAAAATAAAAATTTTATTGTAGTTTTCTCGTTTTTTTTAAATTTTGCACCTTTTTTTGATAAATCCTCTTTTGGTGCCACTTTTTGAAAAATGTCATCGGTCACCCTGAATAAGACTGCCGTCTTCTTTAAAAGTATCGGTATATACTTAGACTACCTTTTATACTAAGACTGCTGTCTTATACTAAGATTTTTGCACATATTACATTTTTTTATCTAATTTTTCGACCGTCTTAAACTAAGACTTTCGCACATATTACATTTTTTTTTAAATCTAATTTTTATACCGTCTTATACTAAGACTATTCTTATAAGATTACCTCTTCTAAGACAAGACTACTTAAAGCCGTTTCACACTATAATACAAGTATTAATACTTTTGACGAAAATGCATCCCTAATCTAATTTCTGTTTCAAAAATTTCAAAAGACAATAACAACTCAACATGTCAGAGTTGCATTTTCCACAAAAGTATTAATACTTGTATTATAGTGTGAACCGGCCTTTACTGTCTTACAGTCTTATTATAAGACTGTTATCTTATAAGACTACTGTTTTATAATAAGATTATCTTATATATTAGACTATTTTCCTATACTAATACTACCATCCTATAATAATACTACCGTCATATACTAATACTACCGTCATATACTAAGACACTCTAATAATTTCGTCTTGTATAATAAGACTGCCGTCTTCTACCACGACAACTGTCATATACTTAGACTACCTCGTATACTAAGACTTTCGGACTTAACTATTAAACATGTTTATCTAATTTTTCGACCTTTTTTATATGTTCAATGAAACAATTTTTTTAAGCTTTCGGACCGATTTTAAAACAATTCTCTTATACTGAGAGTACTGTATTATACTAAGACAACTTTCTAGCTGGTTAATCTGTTTAATTGGCTGCCCACTCCAATCAAACATTTAAGTAGAATTTAAATGATTCTTTTTGGACAAACCACTTCAGTCATAGGTGTTAACTTATTCAGGACCATATCAAGTACTCGGATGTGGTGATTGGTACTGCATACAACACGTCTCATTGATATATCTGATAAGGACACTTATACCAATCTCTGATAACTCTGAAGGGTTGTCTAGAACATGGCTGCCCATAAACTTGTATCTCTAGGGCTGCAAAGCCGGACATTCGCAAAGAAAGTGGAAGAATGTCTATTTTTTTGTTTCTTTACATCTACTGCAGATCTCACTATAGAATAGGCCTACCTCATTAGAATGTGTTCCGAACGTTAAGTGCGCGGTCATGATTGCGACGAGCCTTGTTATTTGTATTGAGAGCCTATTACTTTAGCAAGGCAGCGCCATTTGCAATAAGTTTTATAAAGATAATGCTTACGATGCAGTTTCTAAAAATATCCAAATACATGGCTACCGATTCGGCATTGGAGGCATTCTCAGCAGTCAGTTCGTCCACCCGTTCATTACCTGGCAAGTTTCTGTGTGCTGGAACACAGATGAGGGTGAGGTCAGACTGATCACTTAACCTAGATAACACATTCTTGCACTGCCCAACCAGAACAAGTTAAGTTAGCAGGCTGCTGGTAAGGATGGGTGGAAAACTAGAGTCCAGCTGACTCGCGTCATATACAATGATCTGTTTATGATACCTGTGAGTTGAACAGAAGACAGAGAGAGAGAGGTATGGGGGAGAAGGATGAGAAATTTGATGTACAAAAGAGATAGTAGTTGTTAAAGGATGTGATACTTGAGAAATTGGATATGGGTGGGGGGCGGAGTCAGCGGTTACACCAGCCACTGCTATCCTCCAGAGAGGGACAAAAGCAAAGGAGATGTAAGATACTTTCCTCGTCATTCTCATCAGTGCAACTGAAGCTGTAGTCATTATACGGGAGACCCTTATGCTTAGCAAGGGGTACAAAATTACACGAGATTCCTCAAGTGCTTTCTAGTGAAATTCGTGAGGTTTTTTGTTCTGTGGGAGTTTAAGCGAGGCTAGAGGGTTTCCGCTATTGCGCAGACGATTCTTGAGCTAATTCAAGAAAGGCAACATCGGAGCGTCTCCAGCAGGATGAGAGTGGGAGACAACAGAACAGAGAAACTACTATGCAATTCGAAACGACAGAAAATGATTTCGTATTATTAAGATACTAACTCTAAACTCTTTCGTTTCGAATTACAAAGTATACCCCTAGGAGGAATTGGTATTATCTTAAGCACAAAAGTGCTGCTGGCTGTCAACAAAGATACCGACTTTGCTCTGTACCTTTCTGCAGATCCGTACTCTAGTCGCTTTTATTAGGGAGACGAAAGGAGCATTCTATTCCAAGATGGTCTGAGAAGACTCCAGATAAAAATACAAGTATTTTCCTGATATTTTCGTAGAGTTAGTTTAGAATATATAATTTGAATTGTTTTTAGGGAAAGTGAATATCAGTCCAAAGATTGCCCAATACACAGTGAAAAAATAAATAAATAAATAACGGAAAAATCGCTTCCAGAACATATACAAATAAAGTAAAAGGGGAAACAAAAAGAAGTATTGGAGCAATTTATGATGGAACATCCCGTTTTGTTTTGTTTTTCTTATTGTCATATGCTTACAGCAATGTAAAAAATAGTAGTAGGTAATATAAATTACGATCGAATACCGTGATCCAAAAAATTTTAGTCATAGAAATATTTCCCTACACGAACGTGCACTCTAATTCGAATGCCGTGATTTGCCCCCTGGATGGAAATAGAACTTTAAACACTCTATCAAATTCTAGATGACGCACCATGTAATCAGAGATTTCTTCAGAGTGGAACGTAATTGATAAAAGATTCCGGCATAACCATAAGACCTTAATATCCACCACTCAGATGCCACTAATACTGCCGCACTACTTGAGGATACTGAAAATACATGAAGGTCGATCGAAAAAAGGTTTAGTACAACATTCAAGAGGATACATGTACTCTGTAATCTGATCTGTAATCTGATCTTCCACATATTTTTCACTTGTTGCAGACTATCATACTACGCAGCCATATGTCAGTATTGGAAGTATTGTATACATTCAAGCATTTTAGGGCTTAGGTCCAATTTAGATCCAAACATCTTACGACAGGAGTAGTAAGCAAAAATTACCTTTTTATTTCTGTGTTGAATATTTAGTTTCGATGATAGGTTTTAGTTCAGTATGACTCCTAGATATTTTGTGCTATCCGATTAGTACAGTTCTTGATTTTTCTACCGAGGAAGACCAAATTTCTTTAAATTGGTCTTAGGGTAAATAGTAAGAGTTCCGCTTTGCCTGAGTTTACTCCTGCACAAGTATGTAACCCAGTTTTCTAAGAATGCCCGAAGCATTTGGACATGATTATTACCATTATTACCACATCATTACGATACAACTTTGTAATCCTCGTAAAACTACACTATACTACAACTAACACTTTATACAGGCATTACCGCTTTATATAAAGATTTCCTATAGTTTTAAAACGTCTTATAAAATATGTGTCGTCACATACTAAGACTACCGTGTCATAGTTAATACAATTATCTAAAATTACTGAGTTTTAAGAAGAGTATTTTAAAAATTCATCCTCAAAAGATCTCAGTCATTTCTTTAAAAATTATTTAAAAAATGGAATACAAAAGTACTCATTAATGTATAATAATAAAAAGGTAAACTAATTTAAAGATAAACTGCCTTATTCATAAAAAAATATTTCTGTTTAATAAGAGGTTTATGAAAAAAATTGTCTATGGAAATTTGATTAATAAACCTTTTATAAAATCAAAATATTTTTTATGAATTAGGCCCAAAATAAATATCCTAACTATATTCAGGGCTTCTACTCTGTAATTCGAAATGATAGAAATTACTTTCGCATTTGTATTTGGTACATGCAAATTCGAAAGCATTTCCTTTCGTTTCGAATTACAGAGTAGACCCCAGGTATCTGTCCTTTATTTATCCGCTCTTATAACACTTTTTATTGAAAAGTTGCACTTATTTTTTTTAGCCTCTACTGTTGTTGCCAATAATGATCGAGTTTTTTTTACAAAAGTAGTGTTTCTTTTCTTGTTAAACTTTACAAGTGATTTAGAGCCAAGAGAAACCAGAAGAAAAAAGTTAAAGTCAAACTAACAGCAGCTGCTTGTGTCAAACTAGATGTTGCTTGTGCTGTAAAGCTCATATTATATTCAACAACAATTATGCTGATGCTATTGCACATAATTTAATATAAGCAACAACATGTTGTGGAAAATAAGACGGACCACTGCAACAGCAGCAAAAAACAAACAAAAAAGAGAAAAAATAACTTGTTAAAACCCCTTACTTTTTCCTGCCATAAAGATTTATACGATCATCTTTTGATCCCTGCTTACTTTAAAGAAGACGATGAGGGGCACTTGTGAATTCATAAAACAGAAACACTCGAATGAATGCTTTGCTTGCCTTTAAATTGGAGCAACTTTAAAAAGCACAATCATTAAAAAATAAAATAATAATTTAAGATTATGGGGCTGCTGTTGCAGATGAAATTATGATATTGTTGCATCAAGCTGAGAGTAGAATAACAGCAAATAAAGTTACTTGTTAAAGTAAATACAAAATTCATGTGGTGATGATCACTTTTTATTTCGTCTTCTTACACGATTTCTTTCAATTATAGTGGTTTAAAACAATTTTAAAGTGAAAGAACCTGATAAAAATAAAAAATAAAAAAAACTAGCAGCAATTGTTTCTTTGAATTAAAAAAAAATTCATTCTTTGGAAAGTTTCTGGAATGAAATGTAAGCTACGTTAATTACTCGTATAAGAACAACAATGAATGTGGATTTGTATTTTTTTTTTTCAAATACCCTGCACACAATTTTAAGGATCATTTAAATTAAATCAAAGTACTTATTTAGTAATAATGAAACATTTTGAAAGTAAGTCCGCATTTACATAAGGAAAGTTGTCGTAAAAGTAGTTGCTTAAGACTTCTTATAAGATTAATCATTAGAGGCGTACAGCAAAATCTCAGATAAAAAAATTACGATAATTATTTCAGAGCTTAAAGCTTTTCCATTTTCTATAAGTTACCCTCTTCTCTAGCGCTCCTATTAGCAATTAGAAAAGATTTTGTTGAACAAAAGTCAGGAAATTTCAAGCAAAATAACAGCACTAACTAATTCAAAGCCATGATAGTTCTAGTGGATTCTTTTTTGGCACACTCCATAAAAGGATTCTAATGGGAAGAGGATACATTCTTATACCTCATAGTAACATAATATATCCTATTTGGCGGCTCAGCTACTCCATGGATTAGCAAGTTTCTATGTATGTTAGTTAACCCCCCAAAGAGTTAAATAATTATTCCTTTGTATATTTACCGTTTTCCGTTTGTTTTTTTATAAATTCTTATTGCTATATTTTTCTTCTCTGTAATCTGCTCTTTTGCAGACGAATTCAAAGTCATGATCATTTAACATCACTTTATAAAAAAACGTGTTTTCTTAAGAAATTTTTTGCCATGCCACATGCAGTATTTGCTTATTTTTTCAAAGTATGATATTATATCCATCACTAATTCTTTTGTTTTACTGGCTTTTGAGTATTTGAAGTTGTTTTATTTTTTATTTTTGTTTTTTTTTTTGTTGTTTTCGTCCACTAGAGTTTGACGAGCAACTTCAGTTTGAATGAAGAAAGCTGGACAGTGGAAAAAGAAAATGAACGGCATTCATTACAATCATCAAATGTGGATTATTTTATTCTTGTTTTTTTTCTTGCTTAGAATTCAACACTCTTCGTTTCTGATATGTTACATTTTGCTGCTCTTCTAGTGAAATAACAGAAATTGCAGGAGAATTTATAAGAGTGCAACTGCATATGTAAGAGTTACACTAAAAGAAGAGAAGTGGCAGAAGGAAAAAATTTATGCATTGTAAGGTTTTTGCTGTTGGCTGAAGTAGTTAGCGGGCTAGGTTAGGTTAGGTTATGAAGGGTGGTGCTGAAATACACTTCCACTTGGTTGCCCAGTTGGGTCCATTGTGACACCCTTCAGTTAGCGCGTCAACTACAAAACAAACGACAGTGTGGCGATATCCCAAGTTCAAACCCTTACAGATCCAGTCATGTCAACATCATAGATTTTTCTGATATGCGCAAGTGTCCAAAATCACTAACAAAACGGCTACATAGCTTTAAAAATATGCCAACTTACTACTAGAGTCTCTGCAACGATGCTATAAAACTTAACAAAAGGCATAAAAGCAGGGTTGCAAAAAAACTAAAATATTAATTAAGTTTCTCTTCTCTCTATCCATCAGTAACTTCACCATCTGCACCTGCACTATATAAAAGCGTGTTTTTTTTAATTGTCACAACTTTGAGTTGGCATCACTGCTTTATTTGAGCACCCATTTAACAGCTGATAGTTGCTTTTTGTTTAATTTGTTTTGAAATTTCATTATGAATCGACTTACAGCAGAGCAACGCGTGCAAATTGTTGAAATATTTAATTCAAATAATTGTTATATTCGTCAAACTAATCGAGCACTTGTTCTATTTTCCGATGAAGCCCATTTCTGGTTGAATGGGTACATAAATAAGTAGAATTGGCGCATTTGGAGTTAGGAGAATCCAAAGCCTTTGTCGAAACACCATTACATTCACAGAAATTTACTCTTTGGTGCGCTTTATGGGCTGGCGGAGTCATTGAGCCATATGTCTTTAAAAACAATGATGGTCAGAATGTTACTTTTAACGGTGAACTATAGGAACATGATTCGAAAATTTTTCATACCTCAATTCCGTGGCATTAATCTCGCTGATATGTGGTTCCAACAGGACGGAGCCACATGCCACACAGCGGGCGCTACAACTGATTTACTCAAAGAAACTTTTGATGAAAAAATAATTCCACTTAATGGCCCAATTGATTGGCCACCAATATCATGTGATTTAACCCCATTAGATTATTTTCTTTGGGGTTATGTTACGTCACTTGTCTACGTCGATAAACCACAAACAATTAAACACCTGGAAAACAACATTTGAAGAGTTATCGGCGAAATACGGCCGCAAATGCTGCGAAAAGTTTGTTGGAAATTGTTGTTCCAGATTGCGCCTTTTACGCGCCAGCCGTGGCTGCCACATGGCTGAAATCATATTTAAACATTAATTTCATAAAATTTTCTTTGCAATTAAGGCCGTTTCATTGATATTAAAAATATATTTCCTTGTTTTATTATGTTTTAAACTTGTGTCACTCTATAAAAAATACCCTTATTTCCCACTCTCAGATAACACAAACGAACCTGTTATGCGGGCCCATTCGCGCTAAAAACCGAAATCCTCTTCTCAGCAACCTGAAAAAATAACCCCACCTAGCAGTTAGTGCAACATATTGAAAGAATCGAATGAGTAACAATTTTGTTATTGTACAGTGAATAAGCCTATGTATGACCTCAATATGTTTGATCGAATTTCCTGCTACAAAAAGAGACTATTCTCTTGTTTGTGAGTTTGTATAAGTATTATACTATTTAAATAGCGCAAATAAATTAAAATAATTTTCAGTGATATTGCAATTTCTTATTTTTATTTAATGCGAGTCGTAATATATACGTATTGAAAAAAATAGTTTGTTGTTGGTTAAGTATGTCTAGATGCAATTCGTTGCTGCTTAAGCAACTCATCAGTAAACTTGAACGAGAATAGAAAAAGCTTACAAATCTCAATGCGTATACGCCAAACTCCCATTAAATTATTGAGAATTACAAACTGATGATATGCTTAAGCAGCAACGAAACGCATTTAACGTTCTTAACCAAAAACAAATCAAATTTTTTTTAATTTTCAATACTTTTAACTTAGTTTATCACAACTGTTCCTTGGATTGGTAGTACAGAAAAACAAGTCTCGATAAGGTATTTTTCACAAGAGGATGTAAACAATTTTCATTGCTAATTTTGTTAATTCAATATGTAAAATTCTGTAAAAAATAGCAGAATTATTTGAAAAGGTGACAGGATTTAATGAGAAATGATACAATTATATTACGAACCAAGTGAAATAAGCGTGTATGATCTAACTTCTAAATCGTTTTCACATGTTTTGATGTAAGTTCGGATGTTAAAAGTCTTGACAGATTTGTCTATGTTGAAAGTTAGAAAATACAAATTTATAGTGTGTTCTAGCATCCAAATTTAAAAGAAAAAAAATTGGAGATGATGACTTAAAATGTTTGAGTTTTCTTGTTTGGTTTTGCTTTCAGAAGACTGTTTATAAGTGAGAAGAAAACGAATTTCTTTTCTGAAAAACGAAAACGACAAAATCAAAAAATGTGTCCAAATATTTCTTTTTCTAAATTTAGATGCTAGACCACATACTATTAATTGTATTCTCTAAATTTCAACTTAAACATGTGCAGCAGGTGTTTTAAAATACCCAACAAAAAACGACTCGGTAGCCAGAAAATACACTAAAATCAAGCTTCTTCATATAATAAAAAACAAAAATCTAACAACTGATTTTGGTAAAGGATGGCAAAATATATAAACATGAAAGTATGCGTCTAACTCTTAAAAAGGGAGTGTTGAAGTCACTCTTCCTGTTTCTTTAACACATTGTTATGGCAAATTGACACAGAAAACTATGAAACCCAGCGCTTTTATGTAAAATTTTGGGAAGAACATTTTCACTCTATAATTCTTCTCCATATGAAGGAAGGAGCATCTCGCAGCCCAATGCATGAATTTGACCGTGAAAACTGGCCATGTTTGCACCCTTGCATTGTCCGGGTGGAAATTTTTTTTCGCCAAATGCTGCCGGTTTTTTCAAATCCTCATTAAATCAATCCAATAAGCTGCCATAATGGCCCTTATCAAGAATAAAAGGCGAACAGTTTGTTCACGTGAAACTTTGGTATAAGGGGAATATTCGCATTGATTGTTTTATTTTTCTGCAGGTGGTCAATGTGGATTATACCGCTTGCATCCCACAAAACGGTAGAGATGACTTTATTGGCTGACAAAGCCATCTAGGGCTTCTTTGACGGCGATTCACCGTAAGAAATCCACTGCTTTGTTGACTGTTGTTTGGTCTAAGTTGTGTTTTGGTGGAAAAATACAACCCTGGTATTATGGAGTTTATGAAAATGTTCAAAAGGCAACAAGAATTCAGGGTCGTATATTTTAAAAGTGGTACGATTGCTTCGGATAATCAGGGCAATCATGAATAAATTTCCTCGAGAAATTTCTCCCTTTTCTAATTAGAATTTGTTTGTTTTTCCTATTACTTGCTATTGTTTGAAATTGTTCCCGGGGAAAATTTTCTCGCGAAATTTTATTCATGATTGGCCTCAATGAGTCCAAACCTTAACGAAAGGGCGTAAGAAAAAACTGCCTAATAAATCAAGAAGATTTTCTTTATGAAACGCTTTTAGGCTAACCAGAGAGATTCCTTATTGTTTTTATGTGGTAAATTTTATTAATTTTATCAAGAAGAAAACCACATGAAACAAAGAAGAAATCTTATTATTCACAACTTTTATTTACTCAATTTCCGTTATTTTTGGCACCAAAAAAACAATCCATATAGAAAAACTTCTTGATTCGATTAGGTTTTTTTTTTATAAATTGTAAACTATAGGGATTTCTTATTGATTTTATTAGGTTGCCTTATTGACTTTTTTTAAAAGGGTTTCTTCTTAATTTTATTAGGCTACCTTATTAGTTTTTTCAATAAGGTTTTCTTCTTGATTTTATTAGGTTCCTATATGATAATGTGTAAAGCATCTTATTGATTTTTTTTATAAGGAAATCTTCTTGATTTTATTAGGTTTCTTGTTATTTCGTTTCTATAAATAGACATAGAGACAATTTTTTTCATGATCTTTTTCATTTTTGTATACGAATGTTTGCACAATAATTTCAATGGTTATTCAGGCTGCTTGTTAGCATATTGGTTAGAGTGCTTGTCTATCAGTCAGAAGTTTGCTGTTTCAATACACTTGGTGAGTAAGTTAGTTAAGAATATAACATAATGTGTATGTTTGTATGTATAAATAAATAACATCTACAATATACTACATACATACAGACATATGTATATGGTGTAGAATTTAAATGAAAATACATAAGTACAGAGAATAAAGACACAATTTTTATTTTATTTTTTATGAGTCGCCTAACAAAAACAAGAAGAAAATCTTACTAAAAAATCAATAAGATAACCTAATAAAAACTACAAGATTTCTTCTTATTTTTTTCAAAAAGGTTTTCCTTATTAAATTAACAAGATTTCCTTATTGAAAAAAACCATAGAGATATCTTATTAATTTTGTTCTATTTTATGAGGTATTTATTAAGCACCGTTTTCTCTGTGCGGCCGAATTTGGGGAGAAGCAGCATCCACATTGCGGAAAAATTTCTCATACACGACTGATCATTCAATATTTAAACAACTGAGCTAAGTGAGATGCTTATGACTTCCACAACCTCTTAGTTTCAATCTCTGATTGGAAAGCACTTCATAGGGAATCTTTTCAATTGTTTGACTCTGTGAACCCAATGAAAATTCTACCATAGTGTGTGCATTTGACTTCTATAGAAGTTAAAGTGCATATGTTAATTAATTAACTTATGAAAAGAATAAATTTAACTCTTTTTGCTAAGCCTAAACCAGGTTTACAGCTCTCTTTGAAAAACAGTTTCCATAGGTCGTTTTTAGTTTCTCATATGTTTTTCTCTTAGTGCAAATTGACAACCTTTTTAGCAGTTTTTCTTTTTTTTAAGTTTCAGTCATTTTCAGCAATAGCAGTCGTTGCTGTAATAATGCTTTTAATATAGATTTCCACATCATTGGCTTTCATGTTTGCTGCTAAAGCAACAAGAAAAAAAGAGAATAATAATTACAACATGTGGTGCATAGAACTCAAACAAAACATAGAACTGACACAAAAAAAGAAGAAAATAAGAGTTACTAAATGAAACAGGAAAAAGAGTATTTTGTGTGTCTATGAATGTTGGATTAAAAGTGCTTAAAGTCATTAATGGTTTCCGTTCTCGACTAGAAGTCATTTCAATTCATTTCAGTTAAGCTAAAAATTCTATTTATACGAGTATGCGCTGGTCATCATCTACAGTTCCTAATGTTACAAGTCACTTTTTTGTAGCATTTTACCGACTTAGAAAGCAATTATGTAAGCACTCGCATATGTTTGTGATTTTTTTCTTTTTTTTTTTTTTTTGATACTGGTGCACACGATGTCTAATGATTGTAATGTGATTTTTTTATATTTGAGCTTTAGTTTTTATGCAGGTAGTAAGATTTTATTTTAAGGTCTTAATAGAGCTTTTTATATAAAATAGACTGGGTGATTTGTAGTTAATTATTACTTTCTTTATATGACTCACTTTTTAGTTACTCGCATGTAAAAAATTAAGATGAGCAAGATTGTAAATAAAATAAATAAACTATCTTTAAGAATTAAAGTTCTGATTCACAGACATCAGGTTTAACTGATCAGTTTTTATTCAATTTTCTTTTGAACCTGCATTTGCGTTCATACACACCATCAAGTCAAGTCGTCAAGTCTCATCAAATAGAGTATTACGAATGACAAAACAAAACGAAAATGCAAACTTGACTGGTACGGTCAATTCTGTATACCTTTCCATTCTCTTTTCCTCTCTCTGCTAAAAACTCAAGACTTGACGACTCAGACCTGACGTTTGTGAATCAGGACAAACTGACTTACTTCATACTTATTTAGAAATTTCTTTGAGCTTACCTTGAAAATGTGATAAGATTACCAGCCTGAAATCTGAAAATAGATAAATAAAATAGGTTTTAGATTTTAGAAATGTAAATAAGTGCTCATAAAAATAAATTTAAGTGATAAAATAAATGTATTTGAATACAGGGAAAATGTTACAAGTTGTGCGAGTGCAAATTACTCGTAGTATAAAAGGGCGGTCCCAAACTAGTCAACCTAATGAAAAAAAACAACAAATTTGGGAGCATATTTTCTTTATTTCTTAACACAAAGTCCTTTTAGGAGGATAAACTTTTCTCAGCGATATTAAATAGCTTCGGTAAGCTGTTTATAGTAGGAACTGTCTAGCTCTAGCCATTAACCGCAGACTAAATATCTTCGTTGTTGTTAAATCGTTTACCACCGAGCCTTTTTTTGAAATTTGGAATTAGAAGCTAACCCGAAGGAGCTGAATCTGCGAATAAGGTGCGTGATAAAGCAAATTCGAACTTTAATTCATTGATTTTGGCCATCATAATACTGGTGCATTCTGTTGTTAAAACAACACTTTCTTGTCACTAAATGCGCCCTTTTTCCTTAAATTCATCACAGCTGTAAACGTTGCAACAAGTTAGCATAGTACTCTCCATTGATTGTTTTTCCTTTTTTAAGATAATCATTAAATGACTACCACGCTCATAAAAAAAACAGACGTCATAACCTTGTCTATAGATGCAGCTGAATTCTCCTTTTTTGGTACAATTTTCCCATTCCAGTCCACAGCTTTGACTGTTTTCCTGTCTCCGGTGTGAAGTGGTGGAACCAAGTACCCTCCCATAGCTGCGAATCGAAGCACAAGATCGGTTGTAATGAAACGTCTTCACTATGGTTTTTGTTATTATGTGAGCAAACTTACATATATCATCTTGCACATAGCTAATGTAATATCAGAGCTCCCTGCTTCGTCGATATTGTGTAGCAGAATCATCGGCGAAGCAAAATAAACAGAGAAATTGTTATTTAACAGAGCAATATTCTAAACTTTAATACACCTCATTGAAACCGGAGGCGCTGTAACACTGCATTATTAAAAAGCGTACAAAATGCAGAACTGTAAAAGAATGAAGCTTTCCTCTATCGCTTTCTTCATCACCTGTCTTCTCTAGCACTATCTCTTTCTTAAAGAAGGTAACATCTGTTGCTCTCTCTCTCTCTTTATAAAAAAAAACTTACCTCAAGAACAAGAAACGTGTTGAAACTAATAATAATAAATTTTTCTTAAAAAATAAAGAAACCCTGCATTCCAATATTTAAGGATGTGTATTTTTCACTTGTTGACATAAACGACAAATAGTCGACATCGTCGCCATCTTGTTATAGAATATTAAATTTCTATTGAAACAAAGTTGACGACAACAAGTGGAATAAGGGTAAATATTTATATAGAATCTAGCTAATCGTTAATATCGAGCTATAACCGCCAAAAAAGCTTAACATATATATTTTCTGGGCATCGTTTTTTGCCTAAAACCGATTAATTAAGATCGTAAATGATCGTTTTTAATAAAAAAAAAATCAAGTTCGAAAATTCTGTCGCTGTTGTGGCATAATATAGGGTGGAATTATGCCATTCAAATGAAAGTATGGATGTCCAACTATTCCGTTTTTGCTGGCTCCAAAAAAAACTAAACAAGGTGGCGCCTTGAGGCATAACACATGTTTTATAAGGTTGCCAATTTTCGCCAAAACAATTATTTTTTCTTCAAAATACTGCCATCATCTATATGCCAGGTCGGCTAGTTTAGGAAGCGCGAAAATGTCTTCCTAAAACATCTATAAAATTTCATTTATCCAATTAGATGACGTCACGTAAATACAATCACGGTGACCGACGACATTTTTCAAAAAATGGCACCAAGAAGGGGATTTATTAAAAAAGGGGCAACAATAAAAAACGAGACAACTACACTAAACTTCTTAGCTTTGATGTTTTATAACATAATTCACTTAAATAAAGGAGGACAAAAAGTGCCAAGGCTTCTATTCGGTCAAACGGTCACGCTGAATACAATACTAAAAATTGGGGATTGTTTAATCGCTCTCGAGAACAATTGTGTGCCACTGACAATATATTTCTGCTCCCTAAGGTCTAGAAAATAGCACAAACCTGCCAACAGTAGTCAGTTGTTTTCGACAACGGCCACACAACCCAGGTGCCGATGTCAACACCTGGAAAAAGGCTGATTGTTTAATATTAAGGATCCAGAATATCAAAAAGGAAATATAAGAGTCGACAAGTCAAGAAAAGCTGCGTTGTAAAAAAAAAGAAAAAATCGCCTTTCGTTATATTAACAAATGAGAACAATTCAGATTCCAAGAAAATAAAATTTTTCTGGGAATTGAAGCATCTGCTGATTTCCAACTTTCATGTTATTTAAATTAAAAAACAAATTTGGTTAAATCATTTCAGCGTTCTTTTTTTCTATTTTTTTAATGTTTGTCAATGACACTTCTGCCAAAAATAATTGCTCAATTCTATTGAATTTTCAAGTTATTCACACTCTGGCACTTTCTCTTCAATAGAAAATCACATTTTACACAACTCATTTTTAAAATTGTATTTTCAGTCACTTCCCATGGTCTCTTAAATAAAATTTATTTATTTGTTATTTATTTTTTTTTTTGTCATGATTACGTTTCGGTTAATGTTGGTATTGATATTTAGTTGTGCCTTTAGCAAACAACAAATTCTGTAATTTTTTTTTCAATATGTAAGAGGAAAAAACGAAATAAAATAAAATTATTTTTTAATTTGATTTTCTATGGCTGATAACAGTCATACACACCAACCGACATCAGCAGCCAGCCAGCACTTCTCTGGCAAATGTAACAGCAACAGCACCCAACAACATATCAAGCAAATAATGGAATATATTGAAAAACATTTCGATAACATAAGCTGAACTACTTTATTTTTTTTTTTACCAACAATCATAAAATAGAGAGAGAATAAAAGTAATAAAATTTGTTTGCAGTGAAAAAAAACAGTTTAAAGGCGTGAACCCATTGAAATTTAGCCACTCAACAAGTTTTCATCTTTAACAATTCTTTACAGTTTTCCGTTCAAATATAAATCAGTTCACTTCTCTTTTCCCACTTTTAAACTGATTTTTTTTGTACTTAAAGTTAGTAAATGTCGCCAATTTCGTGGTTTAATGTTAATGTATTATGTTTTTTGTTCTGAAAATTAATTTTATTTAAGTGCTCTCAAGCAGAAACGGTTCTTACTCGTTATCGCTTTAAATAAGTAAAGTGAAAAAATTTATTTAACAGCTAACAAACTCAATGAAATTTAGAGTTAATAGAAAATTAACTTAACAAAAAAAATGGGCTTAATAACTGTATACAGTGTACTCTCTCTTTGCGGACACCTCTCTTAAGCGAACATTTTCCTTAGGGATATTTTAAATTTTTCCCTCTTGAGCGGACAACCCCATAACCGGACAGCTAACAACACTGCAACACTGTTTTTCCATTTACTCTTTTTCACATTCGTACAGATGTTGCTTATTAAATTGCTTACTGATTTTCAAATAAATCTCCAAGATAATAAAATTAAAAGAAAAATACGTCAAGCTAAAATTTCTGACTTTTTTAAATCCGTTTGAATACCTCGCATAACAAATTTTGTTTTTTTTACTTCTCGCTAAAATGTTTATGAAATTTCTGTTTACTTTATTTAATATATACATATTACATATATATATATATATATATATATATATGTTCTTGTTTTGGAAATAACATTTTTTAAAGATAAATATGTTACCAATTATTATTTACTCTTTTTGAACTTTTCTTATAAGCGGACACTTCTCATAAGCGGACAAATTTTTCAGTCCTTTAGGTGTCCGCCCGAGAGATTGTACACTGTACATTTAAATGGAAGAAACTAAGTTCAGAAGTTTAAATATTCCATTTCACCGTGGTTGGAGTATTTTGACTTTGACTACGATTTAGAAAACCTTTCTAAATTTTTTCTTTAATCTGGGATGAATATTCATCTCATCAATGAAGCTCAATATTCCATTATGAAAAATCCATCAGATATGTTTTTTTTTTGTACGAAATAAACAATATATGGGTCACTTTATGTATTAAAAATCAACAGGTTCGAAAGTTCGAACTTAATTTAGGACATACAGTTATAAGGGTCTCATACTAAATTAAAGTGGTTTCTTTATGATGTATATGAAACTAAATAAATACAACATTGTTCGAGTATGAAATTTCGCATATTCGAAATTGATCCTGTCCTGTATTAAGTCAAAGTATTCCTCTGTGAGCTTTTTCAACTCAAATAATTACAATATTTTTCAAACGTTTAATTGCGATTATTCGAAATTGATTTCGAAGATGAAGCTCTTTGTACTAAGTAAAATAAGTTTATTTATGAACAACTGCAAGTTAAATTATACCTATATACAAATACTAAATATATACAAATACTAAATTTCGAAAATTCAAACTTCATTTCGAAAGTGAGCTGAAGCAGCGAAAGTACTTCTATTCCCACAAAATAAATATTTTTCAAGCTAATTCAATATATAATATACAAAAATTATCGTTAATAAATTGTTCGAAACAGACAAAATTTTCGAATTTATTATACTTTGAAAATAAGAATTTGTTTTCAATATTAATTTTAGTACAATAAGTAGCAAGAATTATATAATATATAATTTTTAATTAGTTCATGTTAAAAAAATTAAGCAATTTTGAAGCCTCCTTTTTAAATTCGAAGAATTCAAATTATCAATTCAGGGGGTATACTCTGTAATTTGAAACGAAAGAAAATGCTTTCGAATTTACATGTTATTAATATTGTATTTCGAAAGCATTTGCTTTCGTTTCAAATTACGCAGTATTCCCCCAGGTTTAATTTCTGCTTTTTTAATAACAATACATCCACCTAGAAATTCTAGCTAAATTTTAATAATTCAAACGTAGTCATCGGAAGTAATTGCAGTTTATTTAAAAATACTTTTTGTATAGCGAATTAAAATTTTGTACGGTTTTGAATAAAAATTACAATAAAAAATAAATGGAAATTTTTTAACTCATATTTTTTCAAATCTTCTTTTTTAATACTGACCAATTTCCACTTAAAAAAATCTAGCTAAATTTTTATATTTCGAGATTAGTCTTCGAAAATAAGTGCAATTTATTTAAATATACTTTTTTGTAATCGAAATAACATTTTAAATGGTTTTGAATAAAAATTACCATGAAAAATAAATGCGAATATTAGAACTCATATTTTTCAGACCTTAAAGGCGCATTTTAAAATCACTTTAATCATGCTTCAACTGCATTCAAAATAAATTCGAAAATTTTTTCAAAGTTAAATGTTTGAAAAAAATACTATACGAAATTGATTATTTGCAAAACAAGCAGTGAATGATTTGATATGAAGTTATCATGTTTCAACGTTTAAAATCAATTTCGAAAATTCGAATATTGTGTGAAATTCAGTTTTACAGAGAGCTCAACACCTGTTGTTATTTATTAAAAAATACTTTCTTTATAACAATTCTTTTGTTAGTATTACTGATTTTCAGTACTATAATTGAATTTCAAAAATTCGAATATGATTTCAAAAATGAGTTTTGAATACACTTTAAGTCTTAAGACTGCGAATAATTAAAAAAATTAGAATATAAATATACAATTTCGAAATTCGAAATTGATTAAGAAATTTGCATGCCTATATATGCAGCTATAAAATAAAATTTCGGGATGCCTGAAGTTTTAGGAACGTTTTTCAATAAAAGTTTTCAAGTATTAACATCACATATCGATTTCGAATATGAAAATTTTATTTTGAAAATTAGTTTTAGCTCGAAATACACACTGGTAGATTTAACTTATATAGCACACGCGCTTAGTAAAAATCATATAAGAGCATTAAGGAAATGAAGCTATAAATAGAAAAAATATTTAAGAAATTATACCTAACTCTCTGAAATTTAATTTTTTGAACTTTTGCTTAAGCTGAATTTTTTTTCAACATTTTAGAGTAATCGGTCGTAACGTGGATCGGGCACGATAAATTTGATTTGTGATTCCCTTAAACTTTATTAGCCAGAGCCAATTAATTAAAAAAAAAAAAAAAAAAAACCGTGCGAAAAAGCAGAGTTGTAAAAGAATGAAGCTTTCCTCTATCTCTTCCTTCACCACCTGTCTTCTCTCTCACTATCCCTTTCCTAAAGAAGCTAACACCTAGTAATAGTAGTAGGCATTAATTGCCTGAGTGTTACTTCTCTTTTTAATAAAAAAAAAAAAAAAAAAAACGTCAAATAGTAAACATTGCACTCTTTTCAACAGCTGATAACACTTTCAGCAGTTGTATACATGTGTGCAAACTTCACAGTATTTATTTTAAAAATGGGTTAAATATTGCAGCATTCACTTTTGTTTATTGAACTGATCTAGATTTTACAAAATATTTTTATTTTTTATTTTTTTGTATGCAATTTTATCTGTTGTCAATTATATACACACATACGTACATACGTTAAAAATAACAACAACAATAGCAGCCACATAAAACAAATTTATTTATTCTAATATTTATGACAAGACTATAACAGCCATGAGAGAAAACAAAAACTTATTAACATGCATTCGTTTAAAAATATTTTTAATACTATTTCGTATTTTATTATTCTTATTTCAGTTTTATTTATTGCATTCGAAGTAAAAAAAACCAAAAAATAATATGTATCAAACAAATTGTATCTGTAGTATGCAACAAAAAGATTTTTGAAATACACAAATACCACAAAATCGAGGCATAATACCTCAGAATGCACATGGGCTCTTGTTATTTATGAGTGTGTGTATAAAATTCAATACGATTTTTTTTCTTTTTCTTTGCTATGGGAATATATTTTGATGAAAGTATTAATAACAAGGTATTAAAATCAATGTTGTGCATTAAATGATTTAAATTAAAAAATTATATATTTAATGGAAATTTTAATAAAATGCAATCAATGTGTAATGAAAGCATTTAAGTCAATTTATTATGTTGGGTAAATGTGAATACACAAAACCAAATGCATTATAATGAGGAATTTATTAACTGAAAATAAAGATTTAATAGTCATTATTTTAATACGAGTATTTATGAAATATGTAAACAGGTGTTTTACAATAAAGCAGCACTATTGCAAAAATTTTACAAAGGAAAAAAACAACTTAAAATGTGTAATTTTAAGAATAAAAAATATATATATGAACGTACACTGTATATTTAAGATAAGACATACATATGTATGTATACTACGTTTATACGCAGACTATTTGCAAATACAAAATATGTGACCCCGTCTATGAAAAGGTGGCTTATGACTCAAAAAATTATTTTTCACTTTTTTTTTTCTTTAAAGATTTCTCATATCTGGGGACCCACAACTACGCCTTCCTTCGATTTGGTCTCACTTGCACGTGGAAACATACTTTTCGTGTGTGTTGAATGCCTTTTCATCTCTGTTAATTTCTTACACCATCGTTTAAGCCTAATTTGATGCACAGTGCTGGCAAAAATATTGTTTGCTGTCAACTAAAGGCTCATTTGCAGTGTTTTTGATTCACGGAATCGCATGGGATCTTAAAGATCAATTCACAAAAGCAACAGGCAAAAATATTTGGTTTTTGCTCCTAGCATACCGGCTTTTTTTAAATGCACATATATTCCACAAATAGAGATTGTACTGAACTCCTTTAAGCAGTAATTTCTTGTATTCGTAGGTCTCTCTCATAGTTACTGCATGAGCTAATGGGACGGACGGAATTTGATTTCCATTATGTAGCCATACTGCTTTCCGAGCCATTGGATGCATATATTCCTATTATTATTATATTTTTTAATTCCAAGAACCATAAAAAAATAATTCCTTAACTTGGGATTGAATCACAAAATGCAAGTGTGTTACGGATAAATGTATTACATTATGTTTGTCAAAGTGGGCTGGATATCTGCTTCAAAAATGAATAAAATCAACATTTTTGTACAGATTTTCTATACTTATAGCTTTTTTATTCCGAAAAGTAATAAAAATGTAAAATATTTGCGGTTTTAATTTTTTTATAAAGTTTTGAAAACAAATAAAAAAAAATCACTTTTGCATTAAAAATTTTTATTTTCGCCACTAATTTCGGAATAACTGCGAAACCGTTGAAAATATAAAAAAAAGGGTTTTAAGATAATTTTTGTGTAGCTTTAAGTGTTTAATTTATTAACATCGAACATACCGGTACCTAGTTACTGTGAAATAATTAAGCGTGACCGGGTTTTTTTATAGGTTAATATTAGCCACGCCCATTAAAAAAAAATCTGTACGTCATAGACTAAAACTGAAAACGGATTTGAGTTTAGGGCACAAATGTCCATATAAAATACATATTTTTCAGGGACCGTAAATAACAGTTATCGAAAAAATTTTAACTCAAAAACTCCATGTGTTAGAGTCAACGGAGACCTATACTGTCATATAACAATACATACGTAGTGGCAAGCTCTTTCAGAATTTATAGGGAGCTTAAAAAACGATCTCATCTCCACAGTTAAGAGTTATTTTTCAACGGAAAAATAAAAGATCTTCAAAAGAGTTTTATTTTGCCGTCATTAAATGAAACTCTTTTAAGGAGTTTTATTTTTCCCCTCTAAAATAAAACTCATTTAGTTTAATTTCTTTTGAGGAGTTTTATTTTTACTCTCTAAAATAAAACTCATTCTGTAAATTTTCTTCTTTTTTTACTGTCTCATTTTTATTGCTTATATCTGATACAAAGTGTGTAGCACGGATGAAAATCATGGTACAATTGTACTTTTTATGGTACATTTTTGACCTCGTTGGTACCGTGGTACCACCGCGAGCTACTTGGTACAATTTAAAAATGCCACTGTTTTACTATATCGTCGGTTTGTTTCTGGTTTGCGGCACATTATATACAAAATACATTAAGTCTGCAGCAAACCAGAAACCAACCAATGATATGGTAACATTAATTTTGCCCATGTTGTCTTTAATTTTTTAGTGTTTGTTTTATTTAAGATAACCGATCTCTATGAATGTAATATTTATTATTCTTTTATGTTATTTTTAATTTTTTTTACTGAATTTTTATGCCCCTTTTTGTTAAGTTTCTGTTTTTTATTGTTTACTTCTGAATTTTAACACATTTTTTTACGTTACCGCTCTTATTCATAAATATTAAAAAAATGGTACCGTCATGGTCCAAAAAGTTCATTTTGTTTTCACAGTTGGTAGAAAATCCAAGAAATCATTTTCCTTCCCTGGTGTGTAGTAATTTATTTGTTTTATTTAACGAACATAACTTTTACGGAATTCTCTGTGGAAATATTTGAACGGAGGTCGCTCAGTACCAATTTAAGAGCAGGGAATGATCTTTCCACCTGGGTTGCAGGAACACATTGCACTATTGTTGCCAATTTATATAAATACGGATAATGTATTTTTTTCCTACCACAACTCAAAAAGTGGTTTATTAATCGATAAGGGCCTTGGACAAAAATGATAAATTTCATAGAAAGCTCTTTTTTCATCCTCATTATTCCTTTCTTCGATTTCTTGTTCCCTATCAACATTTAGGGAGTTCAAATACTGCCCTAAAAGAGATGTGTGGATTGAGATGTATCGGAAAAATTCGGAAAAGATGGGAAAACATCCGGTGAAGATTGTGAAACTTCCTCGCTAATAATCGATTTTGGTAAAAAAATTAAGTTGAAATATAAGCCGCTTAAGCTTTTTTGGTGGTTATGGCACGATATGTTTTTATTTTAATTACAATTTATTCAATTACAATGCAAGGTGATTGTGCTGGGAGACAATTTATATAAACTGAGTTTTATTTTCGGAAGGGAAAAATAATTTCGGACGGCATAATAAAACTCTCTTTTTAAGAGTTCCATCCGACCTTTTATTTTTACGTTGTAAAATAACTGTGTTTTATTTTCAATTCACAAAATAACTGTTATAAAATAGTTTTTTGATATCGGTAACTGTTATTTACGGTCCCTGATATTTTTTAGTGAAAACAAATTTTTTTCAGATCAGTAATATTTGTTTTTATTGCCATTTTTTTTCTTTTTTTAATGTTTTTTGTGCAATATTTATCCATTTATAATTTTTTATTAACAAACATTTGTAACCTTGGCAACCTCAAGGATTTTATTTGCAAACACAGTGCGTTAATCGTGAATAAGTTAGTCACAATATGGCAACAATTTACAGCATTATTTGCAAAAAAAAAGTACGTATAAACGTAGTAATAGTGTGATTGTGATTTACTTTTAAAAAGTCATGAATATATGATTGCTAAAAATGATTTCTACATTTTTTGCTGGGTTATTCTTCAGCTCTCAAATTGTGCATTATTATTCCTCTAAATCTTCAGTTTTAATTCGTTTATGGCACAAATTTAACTAATAAAATTCCATTTGAAAAATACAATTATTTGCCATAAAAATTTGCTGTCATAAAATAAAACAAGCAGGCAGGCAGGCAGGAGGCAAACAAAATTTTGCTGGAGTAAATGGACAGCTGTTAAGCAAACATATATGCTCGTAAATTGTAAACAATTACCTACAATGCAACTGGAAGTATGAGTGCCATTAAGGCACTCACTCGCATTCCACACACCCTCCTCCATTGATATAAAAATGCATTTATTTTAAAAATTTTTTTTGTGTGTTAATTTTTCAATGAAAATGCGCAGAAACGTATTCAAGTTATGCATAAAATTTTCTTGCTATTTTAATTATTTGCTTTTTTTTGTTGCTGTTGTTATTGCACAAAATATGCAACATTTTATATTTGGCGCATATTTCAGAGGGTGTTTACAATGGTCATTCTCTTAAAAGTTAGAGCAAAGCACACGCTCGCTTTAGCCTTATGCCCTAATTAGGCATACATTTATGTCCTGTCACATTTGATTTGAAACAAAAGGGACGAAAATGTGTACCTACATACAAATATGTATATGAGAAAGAAAATTTTACTGTTTTTAATGATTATTGTTTTGGATAAAAATTTTTTAATGCAAATACTACCTACATACTACATATGTACATAAATACCATACTCGTAATAATCGCTATTGTAATGCAGCTATTGTAATGCACATTTCTGTGTTTTTAATGTTAAGGGCAATTAAAATGATGCTGGCAACAAATGCTTTCATTTGTTGTTTGAGTGGCCATACTTAACCTCTTTACAATTAAGGTTATAATTGTTACATTTTAATTGAACGAAATTTTCAAAAATATACTTACATATAGACTAGGGATTGCCATTCGGTTTTAAACGAAGCCGAAACCGCGGTTTTTAATCCATAAAAACTGAAACCGAAAACCGACTAAAAAGCGGCGGTTTTTATGTTTTACTTTAACATTATTATCATTTTTGAAAATACAGCAAATGTACTTCACATTGAACACATCTATACGTTAAAAAGCAGTCTGTAACAAAGACAGACAGGTTGTTTCAAAAACGTCTAAGGTTTAAAATAACAGACATTAAAGAAAATCAGCTTAAATTTACAAGAATTGTCGGCCTTACATTTATTCGATGCTATAAACTTTGAGTTTTTAAATTCCTTTAAAGAATCATTACTATTAATAAAAATGGCCGTTGAGGTCATTTGTCGTTCAGATGCTAATATTATTCAAGCTGAAAGTGCCCTACAATTTCTATACCAAAAATTAGATAATTTAAAAACAGATAAAAGTCAAAAGTTTCTGATATCTATTAAAAAAAAGAATTGACCAACGAAAAAATAGAAATATTGTTGACTTGGCAAAGTATATTTTAAATCCAATAATTACACCAAATACGTATGTTAATAATTTTGCAACCAAACTATTAAGGCGTTTATATCCCAACAGTGAATATCAACTGGATTCCGATATTGCAAAAATTACAACAATTCTTTGCAGGAAGAATTGGAATCTGCTATCAAAAAAGCTCTAACAATTTTTTCGAAATCGCGTTTTTAACATTTTCTGAGAGACAACGTAAAGTTGCATCGTCCTTGAAGATCTTAGTACGTTACAATTCAAAATCAAGGACTTATGGCCATTTAAAAATTATTTCTGCATGTAAATGCTGTAGTTTTTCTTCAGTTTTTTGCTTCTCCTATAAAATATAGAAAATTCGAGTTCCGCCTTTCTTATATTAAGCCATCGACATACTCATTATCAAATTTTCCTTTTCTAATAAAAGTACCTGAATTGAATACATACAAGAGAAACTTATTATTTTTAAATCATAATTTATCTTTCCAGCATACACACCTTTTTTTTGTATGCATGCATACTTTCAAAATCGAACTGAAACCGACCGGTTTTAATAGTTTAAAACCGAAACCCGAGGTTTTTAAATTTCCACGGTTTTTGGCGAACCCTAATATATAAAAAATATTTATAACAAATCATAAAATATTTTTGTGTGAGTTTAATTTGTTATGGTGAAAATGGGTGGTTGTTTTTCTACTTTTAAGTCCTATTTTAAACTTGGTTGGTTTGTCATGATAAAAGCCCAACTATAATTTGTTTGCCCAACGATCTCTGAGGGAGGATACGAGGGCGGATCAATAATTCCGTGACTTTTTGAATGAAACACAGTTTTTTTTTTGCAAAAAAAACATTTATTTTTCAACATAATCTCCTTTTAAGTCAGTACACTTAGTCCAACGTTTCTCCAGTTTTTGTATCCCTTCCAAAAAATTGGATTTTTTGAGGTCCTTAAAATAGGCATTTGTTTGGTCAATAATTTCATCGTTGGAGTTAAATCTCTTTCCACCGTTGAACCCTACTCATGCAATGCATTGTGCCAGAACTAAACAAATAGGTTGCATTGATTGGAACCTTCCGAATTGAAAGTAACAGGAAAGACTTGTACAGTTAGGTTGTTTTACATACTGAAAAACACAATTTTCCGTGCAGTGCGTAAATCGCTTCACTTACCAATCAACCACAAACGCATGTGCTTTTAATGAAGCACATAGTGTGCGTAAAACTACCAGGGTTTCAAAATCTAGTTCCCGGATTTCATTAGAGCACATTCCCCCTTAAAACAGCGATAAAGCAACGAAATGCACCCCACATTGCGTCGATGCTACAGAGAATTCAAAGAGTTGGATCCCCTAATGTTGCCGATGAGTTTCTTCGATCTCATCCTGAACTTCACATAAATAAGCTGCCGTTTTCCTACAGCCCAACATATATGGACTTTTCCACAAAATGTCACATACGAAGTCACGTACGTTGACCAATCAATTAAGCTTGTATATCAAAGAAAATTTAAATTTTTCTTTATTTCTTTATGTTCTTTTGAGGAGCGTAAGTATCTCTTCCTTTGGTAAAATATAAGGCAAAATCGAATCGCACTGATCTGAAATACAAGCTTAATTGGTTGTTCAACGTACGTGACATTCTGTGGAATTGCTTATATCTCACCGATTAGCTTATTCCCCCTTTTCTGTACACGCTCACGCCACATCAAAAAAAAAATTTGAAGCAACTTCATATGCATAAGCTTGCCAGTTACCTACAGTGCGATAGTGAAAAGACGATAGAAATTCAACTTTAAAAAGGTTAACACTTCGGAACTTGGTTACCACAATAGCATCACATACAGAGTTAAGAAGTCACCTGGCCCGCATGAGTGTTGTTGACGATACGATATTTACAACTTGCCAACAGACTGGAAAAAACTAAGAAAGTATATTAAGGAGACTAGGTTCCTAACACGACTAAGTTGCATGGCTTTTTTTATTGGGTAACTCCCTAATATTTCTTATCAAGAACGCACATGCTATAAAAGCATAGGTCTAATCCGAAACGGATTAGATCAATTTTGTTACTCCCATTCTTTTTAACTTAATGTAACCTAATCTCCTAACAGTGCAACAGACAAATGAGTTACCTACTACGAAGTTAAATAATATTATTTTTTCTTTCATGAAGAAACTAAAATAAGTATAGTGAAATTACTTATGTAAGAGCTATTAACCCAGCAAAAACTTTAATGGTAAAGTAATGAGTTAAATTGCTAACTTCTAATATGTCGTTTTAACTCATTATTTTAATATAGCGATGTCATTGCAGGCAAATCCTTACAACCTTGGATTACAAGTAATAACTTCAAAATGTCGGTGCTAAGAAGCTTAAGGTTAAGTTAGGATAGGTTACCAGATTGCTGGTAAAGAATAAATAAAAATCTAGCCCACTTGGGTCCAATATCTATTACCTTTGTAGTTCTTCTTAGTAGTAGGTAATGGATAAGGCGTAAAGGTGTTATAGGTTGAAAAAGCCAGATTAGATGTAGAGTAACTTGCAAATGTTAAAAGATGTTAGAGGAGAGAATGAGAATAAGCAACCGCTGCTCCTAATAATTATAAAGACTCAAGCTTTTTAGGATGATTCATGTATGAGCACTTGCCATAGGGAAGTCAGCTGCCTTGCCATCCGCTGCTCCAAATATAACGGCTCAAGCTTTAGAGCCTCATTTCCGATAAACTCAGATAGGCTGCTGAGGATAATCCTAACAAGGAAGTGCAGCCGGCGAACCTCCAGAGCGTGTCAGACGCAAAGGAGATATATGATACTTTCCACCTCCTCTTCATCATTACAACTGCAGCAGTATTTGTTGTACGGAAGACTCAAACGTTTAGCATGGGTTTCGAAAGTGTAGTGCCCGGTCAATGTGACCAGGAGATTCTTAACTACTTTTTTTTTTAAGTCCATGAGGTTCTAAGTTATATAAGGATTAAAATGAAGCCAGAGGGTTCTCTTTATTACGTAGGTGGACTCATTGTACTATCTGTCTTGAGCTAATTCGAGAAAAGCAACGCCGAAGCGTTTCCAACAGGATAAGATCGACTTCAACTTCAACGAGCAGTTTTCCTCTTTGTCAGGTAATCCAATACTTCGTTGACTAAAATGATATCACGCACCCTATTTAATGCGATACTTGAATTCTGCGCAAGGTTATCAAGGGAAGAAGTGGTATACACACCTGTGAGGGACTTGATTGTAGACTGACTGTTAGTTATAATATGGATTACTCTACTTCGTATTCGATAAAACCTTAGCCAGAATGTTGCTCCTTTAAGGCTAGGATTCACTATCCTACACAATCGTACGACTTTTGAGGAAATACAACCCTTGTGTATTGGAGTTTATGAAAATTTTCAAAATTCAATAACAATTCTAATGAATTATCAGAATGAGGAATCAGGGTTGCAATTTTTCTTAAGTCTTACGATGGTGTAGGACAGTGTCGTAGCCTTTAATGGCAGATATGTATCTCTTTATGTAAAATGCTACATTCGACCGGGGATCTGAAGGACATTTCAACTTTTCCCGTCTTAAGCCTTCCGCGAACACCGATACCAATCTATCTAGTGGGGAAAGCCTTTCAGTAAATAAAAAATCGAAAATTCCTATTGAACTAGGGTTTCGGAGTAAAGTAGTCTCTGAGATCAGGTGTGTTGTTTACTGTATTCATAACATCTCCCCATGGTCTATGGCTCCATTCGTATGAAAAAAAGGCAATAAAAATTAAACGTCATCTGACAGTATAGAACTCGTGCTTGTTTGTCTTAAACCCAAGGATTTTAATTACTCGTCTATAGAACATTTACCTTTTTATGGGCTTAAAACTTTTATTCCCGAACACATGCGCATTTTAAAAACCACATGCCTTAAACACTGTTTGAACATATAACCATCTGCGTGACAGAGAATCATTTAATTTCTTTCATTTAGTTTGCAGTCGTTACAAAAATTCGTGCAAAGTAATGCAAAAGGTAGGCAGTTTATGTGGGAAAGTAAGTTGCGTTTAAGTCCATACCATATTTTTTCTGAGAGTGTTACCAAAAATTTAAAGTTAAACTAAATAAATATGTACAAACATACTACATACAAAAAGAACTTCATATATACACAAAATACCATGATAGAAATATAGAAGGTACTTCCATTCTCTCTTTGTTTTTAAAAAATAAGTATTTTTGAAGTTTGTTTTTTGAAAGAAATAAAAAAAGGTTCCCATATCGTAAAAAATATAATTCTTCCCCCATAAAATTTTTACAAAAATGTGTAATTATCTTAACAAAAGTTGCGAATAAATATAGTGATATACATGACTACACATCTGTGATGTTTAAAAAGTGGTTAGGTAATAACTTGGCGCATCTTCTTAAATTTTTTGCCTAAAATAAGTATTTTAACTATATTTTCATCCAAATTGATTGATGATTTTGATTAGTTGAATGACAAATATGGAAGTACCTTCTATATTTATATCATGCAAAATACTACGAAGTGACTTATTGATTTTTAATCAAAATAAAACACATTGATTTCTTATTTAAATGAATAAAAATCAAATGCTCAATATACTAGACACAAATAAAAATAAATTTTTTGGAAGAAATATTTTATGAGGCAGTCATAAATTACCCACCAGATCACATTGAAATCTCAAGTGCTTTTTTACCCTCCTCTTCCTGAGCTTTAATTCATTTAGAAAATAAAAGAAATTAAACAAATCTCTAATAATCATAATGACGATCACATCACAATCTCTCTGAGCCCTATTAAAATCATCAACATAATGATGACGTTTATATTCACAAATATCTCAAGATCAGTGGGTTACATTATGATCACGAACACAAAGCAACATTCTCGTACCTAAGAGTTGTAATATGCCACCGCGGCCACACATTTTGTAAAAAAAAAGAAATAAATAAAAAATGATGGTTTGTGTGTGGCTTTAGTTTTCCATAAATTATTACACATGTTCAGATGGCAGGCCTGTGGGCATTTGTTATAATTTTTCTACCGAAACTCCATTGAATTGGTTACTTTTGTGTCTGTTTAATCGAAGGTGTTCCCTCCACAAAGGCAACACAATCACTTTCGTTTTCTTTTGTTTTTTGTTTTCATAATCCACTTAAAGCTTTTAATTTGTTTGCTTTCTGCTGTCTATTATTTATTTGCCTAGTGACACTATGAAAATTGTAAAAACTTTTTCCGGGGGTTAAAAAAAATATATAAATTTCAACTGTAAATAATACCAAAAGCGCCAAAAGACAGAAGTGCTTTTCATTTGATCGTGACACATGTCCGGCGTATGTGTCATCGTGTTTAAATGTTTTTATATGTTTTTTTTTTCTTGTTTCTTTTAAAACACATCAACTTTGAACTTTCGTTTTTAGATACTTAAAAGTTTTATGACGTTTTTTCTTTTGTTTTTATTGCATTTCGAAGTTAGTTTATTTGTGTGTTGCACTTTAAATAAGGCGTCATTAAAACATAAATAAGTTTCTATGTAAAATTGAAAAGAAGTAAGAGAGTATGAAGTGTTTTGGAAATGCCTGCTTGTGCATGCCAATTTCTTTAATATTATGAAAATTGCTGTAAAACCTTAATAAAATGCCACTGATGGCGTATAGACGAAACTGAAGTATTTATAAAAAAATTTTAAAGTATGGTATGACGTAAGGTCGTTCCAACGTAAAGCAAGCCCCGTCAAAGATAAATACATAACTCAATAAAAATTCGACTGAGCAGCACTGGTTATAATAAGGCTCTGGTACTTATGAGAGAGTTGACTAGGAATGAATGAGTAAAATAATTATGTTCTACGGGAAACACAGAACACTGCGGCAGACAGGATTTATTGTATTCTTACAAAGTGCTAGAGTACCTCAGCTAAACCTGGTATACTGAGGAATCTCAAAACTGCCATTACTTCTAGTGTTGGCAGTTCCCACTATTTCAACAGGTGGTTGCCAAATTAGCTGTATCTTCTTTGGCATAAAACTACAAAGTACTCCAAACTTCTGTCATAATCACAGAATCTGTACCGACACTCAATGCCAAGTCTGTCGAAGTATTTTCTCAACCTGCAGTGGCCTGTGAGAAAGTCAGGTTATATTTTACTTAAGAACATGAGAGGTTTAAAACGATTTTGGTTATATGTATGTACGTTCTAATCATTAGCTTTGCATGCCTCAATCCAGAAAGATTTAACCAGAGGTTTGCCCCTATATTAATGATCTCCATAAATATATTTTCTCGGATTTAATTAAAACTGAGTTCACAAAAAGGTTCTGGTTTCAACATGGGTGTGCTGCTAACCGCCCTGGTGGCCAGTTTGTTTGCGTTTTAATTTCCTTCCACTACGACGTGTCCCGAAACTCAGCAGAGTGTGACCTTATTTGCGCTGCACAGCTGATTTCGCTTTATGAGTTAAATTGGAGGTAAATTTGTATGAACTAAATGCATTAATGGCAGCCTTACTAGCCTAGAAGATGGCTATTTCACTTCCCTGGTGGACCCTGTCGAGATTCAATTTGTTCGCATCTCTCAATGTCATAAACTTCTGATTGAAATGTGTTGGGAGTTAGAGGATTGTTAGTGGCTTTGATTTTGACAACTCTTACACTAGGATATAAAAGGATAAAGCTACAGCAAAAAATTTGGCAATGTGTTTCTAGAACTAAAAACAACAACTACACTCGCGGCGTGAGAACTTGGAGAATCGTACGTGGTGGTTGTTGGTTACCACCTAAATCGCTGGGAGAATAGTATTGGCTTTCTAGTGTTGGTTCTAGCCAGACCTATTCCAGGTGCTGTTGCCATACAACAGAGAGTACTGTTTTGACAAAGTCATTACGGCAAAGAGTTTAGATAGCTCTGAGTACCTCAGCAAGGTGCTCGACGTAGTACAGGGATAACAACTATGATGGAAGATTGCAACCTATGTGCCCTGTGGAATGGGCATATGGTTCATTCTAAAGGGTTCATGGGGGCGAGGGTTAGCGTCTTACCTCAACCCGGTGTTTAGACCACAGTGAGATAAGGCCGTAAGGGCAGGTGCTCACGCTAATCTGAAACACATCTGTCATGCTTCCCTAGTGTAAGGTTTTTGTGCTTCCGATGATGCTAGAAAAGAAGGAAAATATTTCTTAAATCGTTGGCAGGAAGTTACAGAAAAATTAATTTTTTATTTTAACTCATCTCTCAATTTTATATGTAGTTGAACCTGGATCATCACGGGGCTGGGCCTAGCTGGAATAATCACAACGCACGGTTAATAAAGGCTTTATAAAAAGCACAAAGAGTATATACTTATTATCTTTATATACAAAAATTAATCCCTTTTATTTGACATGGCATCACACGTAAATGGCTGGGCCATTTCTCCATTCTTTTATTGTTTGTTTGTTATTCTCTGGAGAAGAAGAATATGAAAGAAAAAAATTAAGAAAGTTGAGCAGAGCAGGTCAAACCGGGAAAAATTTATGCTGTTGGTATTTTTTCTGTTTTTGATAAGATTGTTTTATATATATATAGTTTTAAATCTACTCAGAAAATGCTAAGCAATACAAATTTTAATTTGTATTAAAAACATGAAATCTAATTTTTTTTACCAGATTATAGAGGTGTAGCACGATTAATATAGGTAAAAAAAATGGAAGCACGGATAATAGAGGTAAAAGCAGGAATGATGGAAGTTAACAGTCAGGCATCTTTGATGCCTGGAAAAAGGGCAGTTTTATATGAAAAATTAAGAGCTCCCAAGAGGGACATCCCGAGCAAAAGTCCCGCTTTTAGTAGCAGGAAACTAAGCAACTCTCACTTAAAGACCTACTTCAGCGAAGCAATTAGTTTTTGCTGGTGACATACAGTCATACATTTAGGTAAACCTGCTTTCGTTAGTTTCTTAATAGTGTTAACAATATTTGAAATGTGTTAATTATTTAAGCTGTTGCAACATGAGATTATAATTGTTATTTTGATGACTTCAAAACAATTTTTTTTTAATTAAGAGAAAGTATTTCATTAGGCTTAATCTTCGATGTTCATCTTAAGATACTCCTATACTTGTGTATGCCAGTAACCGAATGTTCAAGTTAGCAAAACTGGTTGCAACTTCAAAATGATTTTTAAAGCATTTGGTATATTTCTCATATCATCAGCAGTTTTATGTTAAAATTTATTTGAATTTATATAATCTTTTCTTTTAAACTAAAGAATATTTTCAATCTATTTTATTTTGGACACTTGTTTTCAAGTTGTTTTTCCTTGCAGCGGCCACTCTCTTCTTGTATTCAACTCCCTGCCAACTATCAAGATTAAGATTAATAGTCGCAACGGGTTCTAAATGGCAACAATTTTATATAGCTTTTTGTTTTAGAAATAAATAAATTTTGTCTAAGCAAAAAAAAATAAAACAAGTTAGATTTATTTCTATTTAGCTATTTAAATTTTTATACATTCTAAATCTACTTGAGATAAATTTTGTTAGCTTTGTTTCGGCCAAAGCAAACGTAATGGAGGGTCATGATTATATTTCTCACACTTAAATGGACTTTAGGCAAATGATTGAGGGGGAAAAAGTAGCTAACAAAAACCTGTTAAAGATAATTATAATAAATTATTTAGTTTTATAAATATAAATACAAGCTTTTAAAGCTAAAATCGTGATAATTATCAGCAATTTATTGCCAAGTTTTCAGATAATTTGCGTTTTTGCTTGTCTAGTATTTAAGGTTTAATATTAAAACAAAATTTTTCAACAACAAAAATATAAGAATTTTGTTTTCAATTTTTTTATGTTTCTTCTTACTTTATGTATGGTGTTTCCATGAAAATAGCACAATAATAATAGCAAGCTTTTAAAAACAATTCGTGTTTATCGCCATTTTAAATATTTATATTATGACTTCTCGTATTATTTTTAAGTTGCTCTTGCAAATGAACTAATTTTTTAAGACGCCAACAGTTTTCTTAAATTTCCATTTCATGCAAAAATTTATTATAAATTGTATTTTTTATCGACTTTTGCAAACAATAACTCATTGTTTTCAAACAAAACTTTAAACACTTGTAAATTTCTCACGTTTTGCATAACAAAAAAAAAAAAAAAAAAAAAACAATTTATTTTAAAAAATTTAAGAAAAATATATTAACAAGCAACAATGAATGTACTAAAGAAATACGAAAATATTTAAATGCATAATATTTCAACAGCAAGGTATTTGTGTTTTATTGTATGTCTGTCTGTCTGTCTGTCTGCCTTTCGATTTTCCCAAACAACTAAACATTTGTTTCTTCGGCTGGGAGATTGAATGAACGACTGAGTGAGTGGCATGCACCAAAAGCAAGCCTTCAGCCATACTACAAACATACATATATCCATTTGTAAGGAATGTATATTAAAAATATACACACTTGTGAAAAAGAAAAAAAGGAAAACAGCAGCAACAACAACATCAAAAACATACATAAGCAAAAGTGTACTTTACAACATTGCAACCATTAACAACAAACATTTTTTTTGTATTTATTATTCTGTTATTATTGTGTCTTCATACATATATTAAGCTATGTACAGACGGTTGTCAGATCTTACAATATTGCCAGTAAAATGTGCTCAAAATTTCTTACAACCGTGTGAACTGGCAATTTTTGTCAGACGTCGTTGCCAGAAAAATCATTGTCAGTCCATTGCAAGACTAGCAGCTGGCAACAAATTGTCAGACATCTTACAATCGTGTGAACACATTGTAAAATTATTGCCAGCTATTTGTCAGACATTTTAATATTGTCAGATGCGCGAAGTTCGTGCATCTGACAATGGCGTCATTGTAAGAGAATTATTTCTATGGGCAACACTGTACACGCTTGATTTTAAAGAAAATATATTTAATAAAATATATGCAGCCAAAATCATTGTAGTTGCTTCTTTATGGTCCATAATAATTAATATTTTCACTTTTTACATTTAACACCACCACAAACGATTGATATTTAACAATTTCTAACAAGCGCTTTGAGTCTGGCAACGCATAATAATGTCTGGCAATTTTTGCATATGACAACCGTGTGAACTTACAATTTTTTTGCTGACGATTTTGTCAGCTGATTTTATTGTCATACAATCATCTAGCAATAAATTGTAAGATTTCCTGACAAATTTGATACAACCGTGTGAACTGTCAATCTGCCATACACTTGCAATTTTTGATTGTCAGTACAATGTCAGCACATTGCCAGATCTAACAATATTGTAAGATCTGACAACCGTGTGTACATAGCTTTACATGCAACCACTGTAGCACAACCATTCATTCATTTATCCATTTATTCATTCATCCATCCACTGCAAAACACACACACACACACATTGAATATGAACATAACAATATATTTTTTTATATTGTTTGCTGCTGCCACATTTATGCATTTACATGTGTACATCTCCTGTGTGTTAATAAAAGGCTAAAAAGAAGTTTTGTTGCAAAGCCATTATACATTCACGCATTACCCCTAAATAAATATACGAGTGTAGCCTTTAGACTAGTGTATGCTGCAACAAAAATTTTTTCTGTTCTACAGGGAAAATTTTTTTGCCCACATTCAATAAGTATAAACACAAAATTATATTTCTTCTTAAATCTATTCTCTATTGTTAAGCATCCTTCCTTAGGGGGCAACAGTCCTGTTCGGACATTGTTTTCACCATTTTCACCATCTAAAACTTGTTATAAGCATTCCTTCTCTTTTTGGTAATTTATGGTCCTTCGAATCGACCTGTAGTTACGAATATGACAAAGTTTTTCTGTTCTTAAGCTGGTTCTTACTACGAATTGCATTTGATCTTCCCTAACATAAGCTACGAGTATCAAATAAAATTTCCAATACCACACTTTAAAACCGTCAAACTTTTCATTGGGCTTCGAGTTTTCTATCGAACGGAATTTTGTTTTGGATGTAAAGAATTTGTAATCTTTTTTTGCTTTTTTACTAGCTATTTATAAAAACCATTTTTAAGAAAAGGAATCCTAGCAAAATTCCGCGAGAAATTTCTCCCTTTTCCAATTAGAATTTTGTTTGTTTTCCTTATTACTTGATATTGTTTGAAATTGTTCCCCGGGAAAAATTTCTCGCGGAATTTTATTCATGATTCGCCTCATTGTTTTTTCTATGATGTCCGTCTGTGTGCTTGTCTGCCACAGGCTGGTTTTGCGAGAAGCTTAAGAGCTACTACGGACCTGAAATTTTCACATAATATGTAAAACTTTAGCCGCTACAAGAGGAAATGCATGAAAGTTAAAAATTAAAGGAAGTTGTAAAACGAGAAACGAAAAATTTTTAAATACTAATTTAATATACAGACAATTATCTATATACACAAATTCTCAAAGTTATTGGTGCGTAGTCATAGTCAAAACAAAGTACACTTTAAGAAGTTAAAACCAGTATTACCATACAAAATACTGGTTTTAATTTCTTAAAGTGTACTTTGTTTTGATTATGGTTAGGTTAGGTTAGGTTTATCTGGTTGGTCCAAAGACCTCGCATAGACCGGGATTGATCCTTAGCGATACCAGCAGATGAAAAGAGAACCTGTTAGTACGGCAGCCTAGTTCGTGGTGCCTGTATCGAATGACTCCCACACCGATTTAACAAATCTTAGCAACCTACACATTTTTACTCTCGATACAAGCTCAAGACTACGAAAAGTGTAAGCAGCAAGATGGCTATATCTAGTTCGGCTTAAAGCCGGGCAGTGACACAGTAGATGTTCCATTGTTTCCATTTCTCCGGGTTCCTTACATTTCCTGCAGGTACCGTCGGTTATTTGTCCTATTTTAACAGCGTACGAAGCCGTCCAGCAGTGCCCAGTTAATACTCCCACTAGAATTTTACAGTTGTTTCTAGTTAATGATAAAAGGAACTTAGTCAATTTGGGATCATAGGAGCTCCACATGATTTTAGAAGTTTTGCAAGTTTTCGTCGCGCGCCAACATTTTTCCGCTTCTTCCCTCATTTTAGAGTCTATGATCTCTTTAAGGTATTGAATTGGTTTTCGGATATATACCGTTACCTCAGCCGGTAATTGAATTCCCCTTTTGGCCAGTGTATCGGCCATTTCATTTCCCTCTATCCCCATGTGTCACCGGATCCAGAATATATGTACTTGTCTACCAGTAAATAATATATCCAGGGCCTTTCTACACAGGAGCACAACCGAGGAGTAGTTGCAGTCAGCTGAAATTGCTTTTATAGCCGCTTGACTGTCTATATACAGATTCATAGTGAGAGAGGTGAGGGCTAACTCTGCTGCCATTTTGACAGCATATATTTCCGCTTGGAAGATGCTACAATGTTCAGGAAGTTTATAAGATTCCTCTATACCGAGCTCCTGACAGTAAACCGCAGCTCCCACCCCTTTATCCATTTTTGAACCATCAGTGAAAAAGTTAAAACTAGAACCACTATGATTAAGACTTTCCAGATAGCCTTCTTCACTTATAGTGATCTGTGGTTTGGTAAAAAATTTCGTCACTGGAATGATATAGTCCGAGCTACACTCCATGTTTTCCAGTAATTTGCTGTGACCAAATGATCTGTACGACATCTGACCTGTTGTCCTGAGTCGGATAGCCGATTTGCATGCCACGTTCAATGCAATTAGTTTTATTGGTTTAAGGTCCAATATAAGATCTAAAGCTGCAGTAGGTGTACTCTTTAAAGCTCCAGTGATGCAGAGCTCTGCTAGTCTCTGGATACTTTCCAACTTTTTTAGGTATGATTTTGTCTCAGTCGCCCTCCACCATACAAGTATTCCGTAGAGTAAAATTGGTCTAGCAACCGCTGTGTAGGTCCAATACGTAAGAGTAGGTGAAAGGCGCCATGTCTTGCCCAGCATTTTTTACATGCATATAGAGCAATGGTGGCCTTTTTAACTCTATCTTCTATATTGTACCTCCACGTCAGCTTACTATCCAAAATAACCCCCAGGTACTTTGTGTGTGTTTTGGGCGAGAGCGATATACCGTCTAATTTTGGTGTTCTCCATTCCTTAACTTTCCTATTAGTAAAAAGCACAAGGTCAGTTTTTCCTGGGTTTAAATTTAACCCTACCCGCGTTGCCCATCTATGAATATCCCTCAACGAGGATTCCATTAGGGAGCTAATTGTGTCGAGGAACTTACCAGTTATGATGATAGCTATGTCGTCCGCATATGCTGTAATCCTAGCTGTTTTACCCTCGAATTCCATGAGAATTTCATTTACAACCAGCGTCCAAAGAAGTGGCGATAGAACACCACCTTGGGGAGTTCCTCTCTTAGCTTCTTTGTTTACGTTGGCATTACCTAATTCCGCAGATACTATTCTACATTTTAATAGGTTGCCTATCCAGTTTTTGACTTGCAAGTGAGCACCGGAACGATTTACACTTTCCATAATTGCGTCCGTAGAGACATTATTGAAAGCGCCTTCGATGTCCAAAAAGACCCCTATAGCAAAGTCCTTATAGTGTAACGATTTTTCGATTTGTTCAACAACATTATGAAGTGCTGTTTCAATTGATTTGCCCTTTGTGTATGCATGTTGGTTGCAGGATAGGATATTTGGATATACAAATTCTTTGATGTGTATATCCAAAATTTTCTCTAACGTTTTCAGTAGAAAGGACGTCAAACTGATAGGCCTAAAGTCTTTTGGATACATGTGGTTGTTCCTACATGCCTTTGGTATGAATACAACCTTGGCTATCCTCCATGATTTTGGCACATAATGCAGTGTGAGACATCCTCTAAATATTCCTAGTAGCCAGGGAATTATCCTCTGTTTACCACGTTGTAGTAAAGCCGGGAAAATACCATCTGGTCCTGGTGATTTATATGGTTTAAAGGAATCGATTGTCCATTCCACTTTACTAAAGGAAATGACCTCACAATTCTCAGTATTCAATTCAATTGTCATTTCTGAGCGAGGGGTTTTGACTATGACTACGCGCCATTGTATTTTTATGGAGCCTACACCAATTAGCACTGAAATTTGAAAGATCAAAATTAAAGGTTATTCTAAAACCTTGGAAAAACTAAAAGTCCCAAAATTAAAAAAAAATTCGAGACAAAAAATCGCCAAAATTAAAAAACGCTTGTATGAAATATATCACCCAAAATAAAATAAATCGATTAAATGCAAAAAAAAAATCCCCAAGTAAAACTAACAAAAAATGCCAAAAATCGGAATAAATGCCGAAACAAAAAACACGCCAAAATTAAAAAATTTCTAAAATTTAAAAAATGATTATGTGTAAAGCATCTTATTGATTTTTTTAATAAGGAAATCTTCTTGATTTTATTAGGTGTCTTGTTATTTCATTTCTATAAATAGACATAGCGAAAATTTTTTTCATGATCTTTTTTCATTTTTGTATAAGAATGTTTGTACAATAATTTCAATGGTTATAAAGGCTGCTTGTTAGCATATTGGTTAGAGTGCTTGTCTATCAGTCAAAAGTTTGCTGGTTCAATACTTGGTGAGTAAGTTAGTTAAGAATATAACATAATGTGTATGTTTGTGTGTATAAATAAATAACATCTACAATATACTACATACATACATACATACATACATATGTATATAGTATAGAATTTAAATGAAAATACATAGTACAGAGAATAAAGACGCAATAAAAACAAGAAGAAAACCTTATTGAAAAAATGAATAAGATAAAAACTAGAAGATTTCTTCTTGATTTTTTCAAAAAGGTTTTCCTTATTAAATTAATAAGATTTCGTTATTGAAAAAAAAACCATAGAGATTTCTTATTAATTTTGTTATATCTTATGAGGTATTTAGTACGCACTGTTTTCTTTGTGTACACACAGATACACAGATACGCAGCCACACACTACAAACTTATAACACCACGTTTTTTGGTCGGGGATTAAATATTGAATGATTTTGATTGTTTTTTCAACCAAAAGAGAGAGAGAAAAAGGGCGACTACCAGCACACTGATTTTTTTAATAACTAACGATGTATTTTAGAAAGAAATATTTAAACAGTTGCTGACTATTTGGATTTAGTAGCAACTTTTCTATTTAGTTTCATCACACTTGATCTCCTAATTATGGCAACCATCCTCGTTTGTATACAACATGCATAAAATTGTTTTTAAAAACTATTTACAAGTGTAAGTAAAAAATATGTTTATGTTTGTTTTATTATTATATTTGTTTTATTATTGTATACATACATACACATGTATATGGCTCGTATATTTTTTATTTCTTTTCGGTCTTAACAAACTATCACTTCACTCGGCCTCATTTTCTATTACATTTACCATAAAATAACAAAACTGGTGTGCAATTTTTGGTTAAAACACCAAAGATCCTTCTTGCTTTTACTGTTAGCCGACTGAAAGCATTTGTTATTGTTTGTGGCATGTGCTAGAATTACTGTGGAAAACTATTTGCTATAAAGTGTGGCAACATGAAGAGACATGTTTGTTTTTGTTATGGCTTTGCATCCACTACCACTGGTGGTTGCTAAAAATAACAATGACAAGAAGAAAGGTGTTAGAGGTAGAAACTGCTGTTTTTTGTTGGAGATAGAAATAATATTAATACCCTACTTATAAATAAGCAACGCTTAAGTACTACATATGACGAATATATCTGAAAAGTACCGAAAAAGAGATTTAATACAAATACTTACATACATAATTTCATAAAATTACTTGCGTGAAAAATTTTTTCATTTGTGAATAGAAAACCTGATAAAGCAAATCAGATCAAAAATGTTGCAAACACTGCTTCAAAGATTAATGCTACATAGTTTTTTTTATAAATCAATACACAGAGAAAACGTGCCTACTAAATACCTCATAAAATAGAACAAAATTAATAAGAAATCTCTATGGTTTTTTTCAATAAGGAAATCTTATTAATTTCTTAGGGAAAACCTTTTTGAATAATCAAGAAGAAATCTTCTAGTTTTTATTAGGTTATCTTATTGATTTTTTCAATAAGTATGTATGTATGTATGTAGTATATTGTAGAAGTTATTTATTTATACATACTTATGTATATACACATTATGTTATACATATTCTTAACTAACTTACTCACCAAGTATTGAACCAGCAAACTTCTGACTGATAGACAAGCACCCTAAGCAATATGCTAACAAGCAGTCTGAATAACCATTCAAATTATTGTGCAAACATTCTTATACAAAAATGAAAAAAGATCATGAAAAAAATTTTCGCTATGTCTGTTTATAGATATGAAATAACAAGACACCTCATAAAGTCAAGAAGATTTCCTTATTAAAAAAATCAGTAAGATGCTTTACACATATTGATATAGGAACCTAATAAAATCAAGAAGAAAACCTTATTGAAAAAAATCAATAAGATAGCCTAATACAATCAAGAAGAAACGCCTTTTAAAAAAATCAATAAGGTAACCCAATAAAATCAATAATAAATCCCTATAGTTTACAATTTATAAGAAAACCTTATAGAATTAAGAAGTTTATCTCTATGGATTGTTTTTTGGTGCCAAAAATAACGGAAATTAAGTAAGAAAAGTTGTGAATAATAAGATTTCTTCTTGATTTTATGTGGTTTTCTTTTTGATAAAATTAATAAGATTTACCACATAAAAATAATAAGGAATCTCTATGAAAAAATCTTCGCTTCTTTCTGCTGCGATACCCCTTAGCCTAAAAACGTTTCATAGAGAAAATCTTCTTGACTCTATGAGGCAGTTTTTTCTCTATGTATCTTCTATAGCGCTACAATTGCAAAATAGAAAGAGTTTCTTGCAGCAAATTTCATGATAAAATGCATGATGTTAATTTAGTAATTGTATATCACATACCTGTAGCAGTATGGCAAAATTTAATGTGTTAATCTTGCCTTTTTTAACTACGATTTGGCTTCCACTGCGAATATATCGAACCTTGCTAACTTAAAACATTTTACTAAATGGAGTGTCAATTAAAAACCGGAAGAACAAAATTTTCCAATTTTTTTTTGCCGGTTTTAAGGGAGCGATGGCCACAAGGGAAACCATCGTAAACAAAGTTTTACATATATTGGACCTGAAGCAAAGATAGATATGAGAGCTGTAGAAAATATAACAGCAGAACTTGATTGGAAAGTGTTAAGATTCGTCTACACCTGATATATTTTTATCATAACAAAAGTCAAACTTTATATTGAAAAATATTTTTTTATGTTAGCTCTTTTTCCGATATGGAATTTGACATTTGTCATGATAAAAATATATCAGAGTAAATTAAAACACAAAATATTTTTTAACAAAATATTTAAAAATTAAGTTTAATTTAATTGAAGTTTCAAAACAAGAATGAATAATAAAAAATTAAAATTCTATGACATGAATGAAAATAATTTAATGCCAACATAATTAGAAATAATTTATATTGATGAAGTTGATTTATTTGCAAGTGTATCCAACATCGCCCCTTTTTAAAGTTAATCGGATATTCCAAATCTGTTAGGGAGCTTGCGATTTCGTTGTGGTCTTAAATGTATGATGGGAGGTTCAGCCATAGGAGTGCTGAATGCAAGCGAAGTGCTTGATTGATTATCAGGATTTAACGTAGCTAAATTATTTTATGCTTGTGGTTGCTGATGCAATTGATTTATAATACTGGGTTATTATCGTATCGTCTTTTAAGTTGGTTAGCATGACACCTAATTAATTTTGTATTATTATCAAAAACGTAGACATTATAGTTAGCATAAACAACTTTTACTACCACAGAACCTGTAATCCTCACCACTTTGTTATTTTTGTGTACTTGAGGGTAAACACGATCTTTCTGTTCAAAACTTCTGTCCTTAGATCCATGTTTAAAATCGAATTTCGTTCCCATTTTAATATCACGTTTGTAATGCCAAAACTGAATGTTGAGTCTAAGGTTGTCTTAATTTTACGTAATTCTGCAGGAGATTTAAATTATCTCTTGGAGTTGAGCGATGCTTTTGAAAGAATGTTTGGTGTATTTCGTGACTATTTCCCTCCCAATAGAAAATATCAATTGTAGCAGCTGAAGTGCTAGAGCATTTGCTACATTTGTAGTAATATTACTAGTATAAGTAAGAAAAGTCGTAGTGGTATTTTATTATAATTTAGAGTAGTAGAAGCATTAATATCAGTAGTACAGCAATTATAGTTGCAGAAAAAATATTATTTTAGTAAGAATTATAGTTAAGGTAGCAATAAAAGTGTGATAACAGTAATATTTGCAGTAGCAATTGTATTAGAATTAGCAGAAACGTTGTTAGTAGCTGTGGTGACAATAATAGTTGTATTTGAAATAGTAGTTATAATAGTAATAATGGTTGCATTAGTGATAATTGTAATAGCAATGAAAGTTGTATCAGCAACATCTGTTGTCAGTTGTACCAGCAATAATATTTGTATTAGCAATGAAGTAGCAGTAGTTGTAGCAGTCACAACAACTGTAGTAGTAATAATAGTAGAGGCAGCAATAGCAATTGTAGCAATAACACTTGCAGTAGCAATAATAGTAAAAATACTTGCAGTAGCAATAATAAAGGGTGTCCCAACAAGAACGCAAGATTTAAATTTGGCGCCATTCGAAGTCTCATTGTTTGACATTTGAACAATTGTTATTGCTTGCTAGTAGAAGGTACGAGGTTAGTAAAAATGGAGCGCTACACGAATGAACAAAGCTTTGTCATTGTGAAATTGTTTTACCAAAATGGTGAAAGTTTCGCGGCTACAGTTCGCAAATTGCGATCAATTTGGGGTCACAATAATGTTCCAAAAGAGTCAACTGTAAAGAGATTAATGGATAAATTTGCCGAAACTGGGTCTGTTAGTGATGTAAAGACAACAACGCGCCTTCGACCAGGTCGATCGACCGAAAATGTAGTAGCTGTATGTGATGATGTAGCTCAAACTCCATCCACCTCAATTCGACACCGAGCTCAGCAAATTGGTGTCTCCAAATCCACTATGCAGCGAATTTTGACAAAAGATTTGCATCTTCATGCATACAAAATTCAATTGACTCAGGAACTGAAGCCAGCTCACCATGGACAGCGAAGGGACTTCGTTAATTGGGTATTGGAGAGACAACATGTGTTATTTCGCGTTTTGGAGACCAGAATTGGCCGCCTAGATCGTGCAATTTAACACCATTAGACTTTTTTCTTTGGGGTTTTTGAAGTGGATGGTTTACGCGAATAAGCCGACGACGGCTCAAGCCTTAAAAGAGGAAATTGGACGCTGCATTAATGAAATACCGCAGCATTTATGCAAAACGGTCATTGAAGATTTCATTAAAAGATCGCGTGTGTGCAAGCAAAGCCGCGGCGGCCATCTGCCCGACATGTTGTTCCACACATAACCTCATTCTGTCTACTTTACGATACAATAAAGTTCCACGATTTTTTTTAAATATCTGTGTTTTATTTAAAATTTAAATCTTGCGTTCTTGTTGGGACACCCTTTAGTTGTAATAGCAATAACATTTCTAATAGCAAGAATAGTTGTAATAGCAAGAATAGTTGTAATAGCAATAACAGTTGTAGTAACAATAACAATTGTAGTAACAATAATGTTTGCATTAGCAATACATTTAATAATAGTTGTCACTAATAGAGTTTTAGTAAAAGTAGTATTGTAAGAACAATAATAGCTCTAGTAGCAAAAATAGTTGTAATAGAAATAATAAAAACTAAAATAAACTCGTAGTAGCAATAATAGGAATAACAGTTGTGGTAGCACTAATAGTTGCACTAACTAGAGTTGAAGTAATAAAAATATAATGACTGTAATAGCAAAAATAATTCTAGTAGCAATAATAATAATAGTAATAACACAAATAGCAATAAAAGTTGTATTATCGATAACAGCTGTGATAGTAGTAACAATAATATTTGTATTAACAGTTGTGGTTCGACTTCAACTAGGGCGTCTTTTTAATAGATTAAGGAACATCACAAAATTTTTTCTTTAATCTAGCACGAAAATGTTGTGATCGAAATCAAAATATGCCAACCCACATAAGGCGTACTAAAAGTTGTAGAAGCAGTGATAATTGTAGTATAATAAAATATGTAGTAGCAATAATAGTTTTATAAGTTATAAAATTGGCAGCAATGGTAGTGGTGGTAATAATAACAGCAGTAGTAGCAACAGTAGTTGTTGTAATAATAATAGTTAAAATAGCACTAACAACAATAATAGTTGTAGTAGCAATAATAGTAGTGGTAGCAATATATGTAAGTTGTAGTAACAATGAAATTTGCAATAGCAAAAAAAGTTAAAATAACAATATTTGCAATGGTAACAAAAAAGTTGCAGTAACAAAAATATTCACAGTAGCAATAATGAGAATAATACTAATGGTAGTAGCAAAAATACATATAGCATTTATAGGAATGGTAGCAGTAGTAGGAGAAACTGTAGTAGTTATGATACTAAATAATAATAATAATAGCAATACTAAAATCCCTAGAATGGGCCTTATCACTAGTGTCGTATTACAGCAGATACTACGAAGATCTTTGCTACTACAGCCAACTCAGTAGCGTGCATTTTTATTATTTTTATTAACAACACCTCCAGGACAATTTTCATTCGGCCACCAACTGTTAAATTTGTGCGCAACAATTTGGCGTGCAAATTTTATAAATTTTTATTCAAATTTTTTCTACAACTTTTCTCTGCTGCAAGTGTAATCTTGTGTTCATGCACAAACAAATATTTGAAGTGTCGTTATTGCAATTTAAATATTTTTCGACAAGTTTTATTACGCTTTTTTCTATCCACACTATTTAAATTTTTTCCACTTAGCTGACTTGACTGTCTGTTGGTATGGACAGTGATATGAAAAAATAATTGAAACAAAGCAAAGTTTTACATACATACAATCTGCATGTAAGGTATGCAATTTAAACTGATATTTTTACAAATGGGATAAAAATACTAGAACAAGTCCCATTTTTTTATACAGTAATTTAACTGAAATTCGATTTTCATTTTCTTAAATTCATAAAATAACGCTTTATTGTATTTTCTTAAAAGCTTTTAGAAGAATTGTGTACTTATTTTTCATTTTTAAATATTCTATTGACACATTTAAGCTAGCAATTTTTATCAAGTTTGCTATACGAGTACAATAAATTTTCTTTGATGTCAGCCAATACATAAGGAGTCTTGATTTCACACCTGTTGGTAGCAAACTTGTTGGTTTATTATTTTTTATTTATTTTTTATTATCTCATTCCTAAGGCAACAGCAATCAATAGACTTTCTAAAGTTCTGAGTGCGACACACCTTTCAGAATTAAGAGCGACATGCTTTTAAATCGGGTTACAAGGGCAACAGCTGAACGAGGATTGAATAACAGACAATAAAAAAAAATTGTTTAATAAAAATGCTCAAGCTAACAGGAGGGCACATTAATTGACTTTTTTTCTACCCAAAAAAAATTTTTGAATAACATTCAATTGAAAAACCACTGGCTGTTTGCTTTACTTCCAAAAAAAAAAAAATACATTAACTTGACCGTGAATAAAATCATGAATTTTTATTTAAAGAGCTTAAAAAAGAGACGACAGCATTTCCTTCAAAAGGAAATAAAATATAAACGGAAGTATCCTGGGCAACTTCAAGCATATGCCTGAGTAATTCTTTAGGAATAAAGAAATTAATTTCGTTTAAATGAAAGGAAAAAATTAAAAGCTTATAAAAACTACACAAAAAGCACCAAATTTAAAGAAAAAATGATTTAAATTGTAAAGAAATAGCAACACAATTTTCCAATTTATATAAAATTAAAAATTTTATCGTTTTTTGCTGCTTGTTGAATATTTCTGTGCATTTCTTTTTGCTTGCAATCAACAGCTGCTTGTCAATCATTGCACATTACCATCATGTCTTATTTTATTTTTTTTCTTGTCTTTCAGTAACTCGAAGTTTTTTTGTTTTGTGAAATTACAACATTCCTTGCTTAAAAGTATGTATTACAATAAACCTCCTTGTTGCAACAATTGTTTCATCAGCAAAAACAACAAAATAGTAAGACTAGGAATGAAAAAACTGGCAATAATGAATATAAAAAGTATCCAGTAGGAAATATACTTATAGAATTGTGATATTACGAGTTATTATGCTCTCTTCACTCACCGTATATAACTTGGTAAGCAAATTAATTGTCAGTGTTGGATTAGGTTTGACAGGTTTTTGAGAAGAGAAAGTAACCTCATTTTTGGACTTTGAGAAGGTCTTTGATACCCTGCCACATGAAGCGGTTTAAAATTTATTAATATGTAAGGGCGTTCCCGAAGAAATAATACATCTTATAAAAAGTCTGTACTCTGATGCTCACTGGCGTGTGCTACATGAAAACCATCTCGGTGATGGAAGGGAGTCAGACAGGTTTGCGTGTAGAGGCATCTGTTGGGGCCACAAGAGTCGCTTAGAACTACGCTACGGTGACATCTGCCTACTTCCGCATAATTTCACCGACATACAGTTAAAACTACGCATGGTTGAGCTGATGGCCGCTAGGGTGGGCTTAAAAAACTCTCTTAAGATGAAAACCAAAGCAAATCAAAACAGAAAATACCCAACTATTTGTGATTTCTGATGCCTTCCTTGAATATGTAGGGTCTTTTGTATATTTAGGCTCTGCCATTTCGAAGACAGGAGGCTCCTCCCAAGACATAAAAAAAATACTTGGAAGTGCAAAACTTGCGTATGGAGCTAATCCCAACTCTGCATAGGTACTAAAATTATATGGAGAAACTCGTTAACACCTAGTTCAATTTCGTCACTTATGGATATCGACGCTATCCAATCATTCGTTAATCGATGTCTACGGAGAATAATGCGAATTTTTCAATCTGCTTGTAACAGTAACGAAGAGATCTAGGCTACTATCCACCAAACCCCTTTAATGGCCAAAATCTGTACTTGCAAATGGCGCTAAATAGGACATACCCTTAGGAACCCATTCGGCGATAACACCAGAAGTGCCTTAGACTAGAACCAGCGTTACCATTTGTCAAGTTTTCCCTTTTTTTTTTGGAAGTTTTTTAAGATGCCAAACAGTTTTTTGAAAATATAAAGTTCTTTCAGGGTTTTTTTTTATAAATATGTCCATAATTGAACTTTTGCAGTATACTGGATGAAAATATTAAGTAATGTTTGTATGCCAATAAAACGATCTTATATTTTCTCACTCCCTTATTACTGCAACAGTGTCTAAAGGCTCAGTTAGCCTAACCATTTTCATTACTTTTCACATAACAACATCGATCAGCTGTTTTTTTTTAAATTTTAGTACTTTTGTAGAAAAAAAGTTTTTGTTTTGGAGAAAAAAAGTTTTTTTCTCAGATTTCGGAAGCCCAAAGACGCATAGACAGACCTGCACATACATGGCGGAGGCAGCTTCAGAAAGAAGTCAAGTCGACTGGACGCAGCTGGACCGAAATAAAGCAACTAGGTAATGATAGGTTTGCTTGGAATAACTTTACTTACAAGAATTTTAGGAAATAGATATATATATATATATATATATATATATATGTGACAACGCATAGAGAAAGGGACCTAAGGGTAAAAAAATAACTTTTCACTTTTTTTTTTTTGATGTGGACATCTGAGCATCGAATGAGACGGATCCGATGCCCCAAAAGTGTTCCCTCCTAGAGATATGCGCGTTTTATAAAATTGAAGTCGACGATTCTAACGTTATGTGAAACAATTTTCGTACTAACAGAGTGATATTCACGATTTAAAAGAATTATAAATGAGTATTTATTATAATTCACAATTAATTATTTCAGAAAATAAACCTGGATTCGAAAAAACGCGAGCAAAATTGATATCAAACTCATGGAAACAGCGCGCTAGGTAGAAAACAGTAGAAACCAACTACACAAAACAAGAAGTAGGGACAACCTACGCGCGTTTTCAAGGTTGACCAACACGTTCTTGACCTCATGAGATGTGTCGCTCTCAAATGAGACCAATACCAACACGCTCAGTGATGGTACACCAAAGATACAAGCATTTAAATCTTTAAAATGGCTCTCCTGAACAAAACCGGTTTTTACCCTTAGGTCAATTTCTATTTTGCGCGTCACATATATATTGCAAGTAAAGATGCTGAAGTGAGCGATAGATATAGAGAAGCTGAGAAGTGAGAGAGGTTGTGGAATTCGTAGCCATCTCACATTATCACTTTTTTATTATTATTTTTTTAAAGAGAAGTAACTCTCAGGCAATGAATAATAGGTGTTAAATACAGGTGGTGAAGAATGAGATAGAGGAAAGCTTCATTATTTTAGAATTCTGCATTTGGCAGGTTTTTTTTGTAATAATGCAGAATTTCAGCGCTTCGGGTGTCTGCTCGAAAAGAAAAAAAAACTTACGAATTTGTATGCTATTAACATTACAATTCGAAAGCATTTGGTTTCGTTTCCAATTACAGAGTAGAGCCCTGGTGTCAATGATACGTATTAAATTTTGGAAACTGTGCTTAGTAGTCATTTTATTGGTAATTTTATTTCGCCGATGATTCTGCTACATAATACCGACGAAGAAGGGCGCATCTGGTGATACATTAGGATTAGTATCTCCACAGGGTGTCCCTGTGGCTGAGTACTAGCGATGCTAGTCTCTCAGACCAGAGGTCGTGGGTTCGATTCCCACCATAGACCCTGAGTGTTTTCCGCAGACAAGCCAATCGCCTTGCGGGTTCTTTAAAAAAAAAGTCGACATAGTTCAGTGACTAGTGACTATGCCTTCAACATTTGAACTTTTAAGCACAACAGAAAAATGCGGGGTGTTGTTATTTAATCACCTGTATTGCGTACGTCGAGTCGAATATTCGTCTACGAGAATTTCGTACTAGATTAAGGCAAAAGTATACAAGTTTTATTTAAGCTAGGACAAAACTCTCGTAGACGAATATTCGACTCGACATACGCAATACGGCTAAGTAATAACTGTCGGCTACCGGGGTTGAACTCAGGACGTTCGGTTCTGTAACTACTTCACACAATGCCACTCTCCCTGGGTATAAGAAAACCTTCCGAATGAGGGCCGCCGTGTTTGCTCACAATCGACAACAAACGCAATCGTGTAACAACTCGTTAGAGTATTTGGAAGAAACGTGGATTGACCACAACACATCAGAGACCAAACAGCAGTCAGCCAGTAAAGTCATGACAGTCGTTTTTTTTTTTTGGAATGGTTTAAAGGTTAGGTTTAAAGAGGAGTAGGACAATCAAAAACGAATACAATGCCAACATATTGTATTACTTTAATAAGGATTTTAAAAAACCCACCGCATTTAGCCAAGAAAAGTTATTTTGCAGCAAAAAAATGCAAGGGTACACACCTGTGCAATTTCCATGGCAAAAATACATCAGCTGGGATAGAAAGGGCTCCATCATCCACCCTACTCTCCAGATCTATCCCAGAGTGACTATTTTTTGTTTCCAATACGGAAAAAATGGCTCCGTGGAAGGAGTTCTGACTCGACTAAATAAATCATCATATAAGCGTATACCTATTTTAATGAGCTCGAAAAATCTTATTTTTTGGAAAGGATAGACAAATTTTTTGAAACATTGTACAAAATGAATAAAGCTTAAAGGAGACTACATTGAAAATGTTAATGGTTATTTATTCAAAAGCATGCGCCTCATGTTACAGACTTATATATTTTACATATTTTACCCCTCTATAACTCTCCACCGCGTGAACTTAATTTAAAGTCCAAGGTTAAATTTTTGCACAAAAGTATTCCTAGTAGGATTTCACATAGAAGGGCTGAACACATTCATTTAAATGTACGGTGTATATGGTTTCATAAGTCGACTCACTGTCAGAATTTGCAAGGGTGGAAGAGGGGGGAATTTTTAATTTACTACCAAAATCAGTTGTTAATTGTTTGGTAGTGTAAGTTTTTATTTTATTTTTTCTCTAGAGGTTGACGAAGAAGAAAGTACAACTGTTATTAAATCATTTGGTCTAAAAGTATGTGAGTTTCTAAAGAATAGAAGAAAAATTAAACTAAATTTTATTAGTTGGGGGAAATATCGATATTTTTCTGTGTAGCCATGCACTTCATCAGCACCCATGCTTATCTACTTGGGTAGATATTATATTATAATCCTGAAAATAATTTCGTCAAATTTCCTACAAGGTTTTTTTAAGAGAATTATCTGCAACAAAAGCTATCATTGCCTGTCTGACTGACAGATTGAAGCAATCATTCCTTCTAAATATTTTTTTCTTTTCACAATCAAAGAGAACAGCACAACAACAACAAAATAGAATAAACTCTTCTAGAGTAATTTCTAATACAATGTAAATCTGGAGGAAGGCAAAATATTGTTTTGATTTCTTACTACTTCAACAAACCCATTATGATTATTATCTCACATTTATATCAGCTTTTATTTCTAGTTTTTCCATTTCATTATTTTTTGTTTATATCATCTGTACAGTAGAGCAGTTCATAAATGTAATGAAAAATAAACTGAAAAAATAATTTATGTGATACTGAGGCCCTTATTATGAGCAACTTTTGATCTTCGACTGTAGTTGTAACTGCTGATCGAACAAATTTTTATTTGCTAGTATAATGCGCATTCGAGGAAGAATGTTGCTATTGTGATTTTCACTTACTGGGATTATTCGAACTGATTGTATCAGTTGACGCTGAAGATGAAAGCAATAAATAAAGGTAACCTTATTGAGAACGTCCTGCTATTTTCAAGTGGGGTCAAATAAATTTTCGTTGCTGCTGCCAGCTTTCGATACTCGACATTCGATAGTCAGTGAAGATCCGAAGACGAATGAAAGTCACAATAAGGGTCAAAAATAAAAAAAATTGCTTATCGTAAATGTAAGATTTTTCTTAAACTATTTAAAATCAGCACTCCATACCAATCTCAACAGTAATTGAATGATTTTGCCAATCTATTATAATCTTTTAATCTTTTAAAACACCTAGAAAATAGCGATCAATTCTAAAACGCAACCTAGAAGACCAATGCTAATATTTGCAAACTTGAACTTAAAACGAAAATTATTATCATAATTTGCGATACTTTCCACTGTGGCATATGATTAAAGCAAATAACAAAAACCACTTACTCATCATAAATGAAAACAATCATAACAAATTACAAAAAAATAAGTTTCTACAGTAAAATGCAACAAGACAAAATATGCTTTGGAAATCTTCTTTTCCCCTACAGTTTAACATTAAAAAAATTCTAAATAATAAAGGAGGGAAGTGGAGGGAGACTGTCATTGTTGAACTCCTCTAGATTCCTATCAGATTGTCTGGAAGCGACAATTATATGCTGGCCTCCCTTTAACAGTGTTTAGTTGTTCTTCCGGCCACCCAGATTTTTTTTTTTTTTTTTTGGAACAACATTAGACAACGTTTTAAGTACATTTACAAGCCAACCATTAAAATATTTGTATTCTATAACATTTTTATGGTTTAACGCTTTCAGAAATCGTTTAAATTACAAAATGTTTATCTTGTGGTTTTTATCTTGATTGTAAGCAAAGCAAAACAAGAACAAAAAAATAATAATAATATAAATAAAATATAAATTTTGTTTATATTTCCCTTGAAAAAAAACAACATATTTTGCATAAATTTTTATTTGCATTTGCTTTGCAAACAATGTCACAGAACCAAATTGCTGGAATAGAAAATTTAATAAAATTTTATTTTATGTAGCAAAAGTTGAGAGAGCAAAGTTTTTATTCTGCTGCTGTTAAATTAAATTTTATTTGAGAAAGTGTGTTTTTTCTTTGAGGAACCGAAAACAAATATTTGTTTAATATAAGAAAAGAAAAATAAATTATATATATATGTATATATATTTATTTCGGTTTATATTCGACTTATTGATCTTCGTTGAACATCGGACATCGGATACCGAATGTACTGTTAGTAACATATTTCACATACATTTACTGCAGCCATAATAAATGCTGGTTTTCAAAAGAGTGGGTGGATCCACTCCACAATCTTATATACTTCTGTCTAAAAGAGCCCAACTTGCGAACTTATAATATAACCAAGTCTTCGAATAAATGGCCGAAGCCACGCCCCTAAAAGTTTTGGTATATTTTATATTCGTCGATCCAACTGATTCCTTAAATTTTCCACGACTTTTCTTAGTAATTTTTTGGTTGTAGTATACTGACAAGTTTCGTGAGCACAAAGGAAATGTATATAGACGTTGCTTAACCAACAACAAACATTTTAAATTTTATTAAATATATTAGCAAAATACGGCAGCACTAAAATGGGCGGAGTGAAAGGTTTGCCGTGATGACACAGTCAAGTTTTATATAAAAAAAATGCGCTGTGATGACACAGTAAATTTTCTTTGCGAAAATTATGCTGCACACGCAACTTTAACAGAAAAAGAGTGAGGTCATGACACAATCAATCTTTCTATAAGTGAAGTGTACTGTGATGACACAGTCGATTTTTTATAAGCAAATTGTTATAAAAGAAAACACTCACGTTTTCTATAAGAAAAGTGTACTGTAATGACACAGACAGATTTTCCATGAAAGGATAAAAAAGCAATCAGTTCCATGCCTATACAGATATTGCCTCATCCTTATTACACAAATATGGGACTCATTTTAAAAAAGAAGTCGTTATAAAAGTTCATATTTCTATTAAAAAAAAGAATATAATACACCTTGCACTAAACCTTTCCATTCATACGGACTGGACTGTTAATTTCTTTAACTTTTTTAATATGATAGCATAACTTACTTAAAAATTTGTTTTTAATATCCAAAGTTCAAGTTGGGAATGTGGAATGAAATAAAATTTACCTGAAAAGAAAAGATAAAGAAATATTTTAATATATGTATATGATTTGATTAGGCTAAAGTAAACGCTTTGTAAGCCAAATTACATGTGATAGTTATTAATGAACAAATAGTAATAGTAAATATTCTGACAAACTCTTAGTAGAACGGAACAACTAGCTGTTTTCGAAGGTCACTACACCTTTATCATCAGCGTTCTTTTGTGTTTGGTGCACAGTGTGTGGCGCCAGTTAATGTAAATTTTTGCTTTATATACTCAGCTCTTTATTGTTTTGATTCATCTCATTACAATTTTCTGAAAGCTGTTATTGTAATGAAAGCTCAATTTTACCATCTCTAAATTTACAACAGCCTTGTCATTGTCGTTTGTTCTTTACTAATTATGCACATGTTATATAAAATAAATATTTTAGTTACAGAAGAAGTAATTTGTTTTGATAGTTTTAAAGTTATTTCTCAATTTGTTCATAGTTTCTATGCATAAATGACAAAAGTATCGTTTTAAGTACTCTGTGAGTATTGGCAGCCAAACCACTATGAGCCACGCAACTAAATATAAGAGCACGCTCATCATTAATTTTAAACGGAATACGTTTAATTATAAACATCCAACAACTATGTTTATACACATTTTTTAAATTACGCAGCACAAACAATTATAAGTAAAATGTTTGGACTGTATAAGCTGCAATTATACGATTGAGTATAAAAATACTCTACACTACACATGCGTATATACAGGGCTATTTTATTCACACACCCATAAAGCATATTTTCCAACAGCCACACATGCAGCCACATATTTGCTATTCTATTTTATATACACAAATATGGCGTATGTTTTTTTGTCCGATTAAATATCCATAGCCTGAGTATAAGCATACTCAGAGAGAGAGAGAGTCAATTCGTGTGATACTCCTGTGCCTTTTTACTTTTAATTGTAGCGTATTTTAGTTTTTCGCATTAAGTCCTAATTTACACTAAGCAAGTCTTATGGCTAAGGTGATTAGTTTGTATGAGGGAGAGGCGAGGGAAACATAAACGTTTATTTTCCCTCGTCTCTCTCCACTAAAAAACTAATCAGCTTAGCAATAAGACTTGCTGTGTGTAAATTAGGACAAACGAAGTAGAGTTGCTCTTGTATGTTGCAATCGGCTATAGTCATCATAGTTGCTTGAGAAAATATTTGTGAGCGTACGAATTATAATTATACGCAGTTATTAAAATTAAGACTATTTACTTATACATATTTTTTTGACTACTCATTGTCATTTTCTAATCAGCGCTTAGATTAAAATGAATATCTACACGGAATTGTATACGAACTTTGTATGGATGCGTTTTAAAAGTTAGTCTACAATATAGCAGGGACCGAAAATAACTGTTATTTTTGAATTTTTGATTAAAAAAAGCAACCGCAAGGAAATGTCGGAGAATGAAACCAAGTATACCATTTTGCAAGTATTGGACCAAATTGTCAGAAAATACGATGCTTTTTAAAAATCTGACTTTTATTTTTTCAAGCAAAAATAAAAGTTATTTTTTTACTTTTATTTTTTTGAGCAAAAATAACAGTTATTTTTGACTTTTATTTTTTCGAGCAGAAATAAAAGTTATTTTTTGACTTTTATTTTTTCTAGCAAAAATAACAGTTATTTTTGACTTTTATTTTTTCGAGCAGAAATAAAAGTTATTTTTTGACTTTTATTTTTTCGAGTAGAAATAAAAGTTATTTTTTGACTTTTATTTTTTTGAGCAGAAATAAAAGTTATTTTTGTGTTTTCAACCCCTGTGACAAAGAAATTATTATTTAATATTCCAAATATTCTTTTCTAAATAAGTAAATTTAACGATTCACTATTGCAAAAGCGCCAAAATTTATAATAAATATAATGAATTTATCACAAAATAACTTTTATTTCTGCTCAAAAAAATAAAAGTCAAAAAATAACTTTTATTTCTACTCGAAAAAATAAAAGTCAAAAAATAACTTTTATTTCTGCTCGAAAAAATAAAAGTCAAAAATAACTGTTATTTTTGCTCAAAAAAATAAAAGTCAAAAAATAACTTTAATTTTTGCTTGAAAAAATAAAAGTCAAAAATAACTCTTATTTTTGCTCAAAAAAATAAAAGTCAAAAAATAACTTTTATTTCTGCTCGAAAAAATAAAAGTCAAAAAATAACTTTTATTTTCTGACTTTTACGATAAAAGTTATAACAGTTACGGTCCCTGCAATATAGTCCTTAATATACAATAGATTATAAGAATTCCAAAAATGTTTTATGCTACATTTACAAACATTACAGTAGATTTTACGAATTCGAAAGTATTTTATAATACATTTACAAAATTAACTGCGGACTAATAGCCTAATCTACCTTTAGAATAAATTAACCCAGAAGTATCTGCGAAGAAATACTTACAGGAGGTAATTTTATTTTACAGAATAAGCTTGTTAATTTAATTGTAAGGAAAAAGCGCTGCAATCCAGCTGAGCAGTTTTACAGGAGAGTACTTTTAAAATTTAACTAGTGTTTTAAAAATATTCCCACTTATGTAAAAGATTTAACTTTCCCAAGTGATATATCCATACTAATATTATAAAGATGAAAAGAGTTTTTAAGAGGTAATCTCCGGATCTGGTTCAATTTTAAAATTTTATTAAACAAAATGAAAAATGGAACCTCCTAACGAACAAAGACTATGTAAGTTTCCTCTAAGGTGCTTAGGATAGGGTACAGGTGTGGTCAGCCCCCTGTACTCAGAAAATATTATTTATCGTTTTAGAAGAGATCTACTAAAGCACCCCAGCGGCAAAAATTTCGATTACAGAAGCGATGATTCGATGCACACATGTAAGACAGTAATGGACACTACCTCATATATGTACCTAGTATACATTTTCAAATGCATTGCCGCATTTGTGAAGTGAATGCCTTTCACTTGCACACAAAGTAAGCGAGATACGGAAGTGTTCATCCAATCAACATAAAAGCTCAGTATTGCCTAACATACATTGTAAGTTGGCAGTGGGTAGTTCGAATACAATCTAGCTTACTTTCGTACACTTTGTAAGCTATCATTCATTGAACACAAAGTATGAGAAACATCATTAAAGAGATGTAATGTGGTATGCAGCGTTCGCCGCTGGGACTAGTTTCTGTACTAAAAAAAAAATAAGCTGTTCTCCCTTCATTCCGCCTCCAGTTTATCTGACCGGTCGACATAGGGAGAATTATTACCGAAAATATATAACCAATTTTAATGAAGTTTGAATCATAAATAGATTAGTGTAAACAAAACACACAGGGTAAAATATTAATTAATTGAGGACAAGACAACATTTGTCGGGCTCAGGTAATTAGATATAAAGTCGAATTAAGCTATTATTTTAAAGGATATTGCATATTGAAATAAAAAATAAAAAAGATAAGCAATATTGGTATAACTTTCTTAAAACTTACATAAGTAGTAGCAGTTCTATGTTGGGAAATTATTTTGGCGTTATTATCTCAATTTAGTTTAAGTCAACTTAAGGACAGTTTCCTTTCTTCCACATATTTTTTCCATTTCTTTTATCTGTAAATGCTATCAATTTGTAAATAAGGTTAAAAAAGATATTGGCGAGCACATTTTTTTTTTTTGCTGCTCTTGGCTCCAATCAACCTGACATTGAAAATTCTAAACAGATGCCAAAAATAACTAAATAAAAAAAATTAAATAAAGGGAAAAAATAAAATAAAAACTAAAAATAAAACGGAAATGAAATAAACAAGCAATTGTAGCAGCATTCTAGGAGCAGCGACAAGTAAAAAAGAATTAAATGCAATAACCGTGAAATGCGACAACCGTTTAATAGCTTTGTCCAAGAGCCAACTCTCACAACGCCCCCCACACTCAATAAAATGTTGGCTGAAGTGAACACAACAAGCCCTTGCAGCAAATGCTGAAGAACGGAATCCAACACCGTGAAATGACCAAATGTTCACGTTAAATGGCTGCAAACTAAAATTACTACATAGAAACAAGAAAATCATTGAAATTCTAGCAGAAAATTAAAAAAAAATAGAAACACTAAACATGACCTAATTTTCCCTAGAGTAACAAAATAAAAGAAGCTAAATTTTTTTATGCACACATTTTCTCAAACCAACAAATTTATTTCACATTTTATTTTCCAGTTTCTGAAAGCATTTTCACAGCAAATGAAAATAGAAATACATTTTATATATATAGAAATATTACAAAAAAACAAAAATTTTTGCTTTCCTCCCTGCTACCGTTGGCGGAAAAGGTCATTTAAGCAGGACGTTTTTTTTTAATATTTCTTATTTTGGGAGCATAAAAGCATTTAGAAATAAACAGAAAAATATGCTGGAAGTAAGAAAGGAAGGAGAGGAAGAAAAAAACTGAAAGATTAAATTACTTTAATGAAATTAGAAAAATAAAATAACAAGGTTAAAGTATTAAGAATTCTATATGTGTACCGGAGAGTAAATGCCACTTACAAAACTTAAACATACACTCAAAGCAATAAGTGTATTTACTATAGTGTTTGTACAGCAAAACCGAAACTAAAAGAGAATATTAAATTAGAGTAGGCAGCATTTGTATTGGGCAAAGACGAATAGTTCATGTCCTTCGGCTTGAGAAAAAATTAGGGTTTGGTCAATAATATACTATTTTTTATATATTTTTTGCTAAAAGTCCTTAAGAGCATTTACACTTGCACAAAACTTGGCAGATTTCAATTAAAATTTTTATGAAAATCTATGTCATTTATACCCAGTTTTTAACATTTATCACGATTTCTTTTCCAAAACACGAACCATTAACTGAAAATTTTCCTAAACTACAACCAAACAACTTTCAAGTGGCTAATTCATATGCCTTTTGAAATACAGAGGCTTAATTTTTTGTACAAATTTGAAAAAAAAATCCATAGTTGCATCACTAAATTCAACTTCATTTTAACAAAATCTAGTGACGAATTAGATTTTTTTGTATAGGAAATATACTAGATTTTGCCTGAAATCTCGTAAGTACTAGATTTTGCTAGATACTTGCGCACTTGGAATGAAAAAAGTATTTTTTCCAGCACAAATAATTGTTTTTTATCCAAAAAGTGTTATTTTTATATTAAAAGTTTTTCGACAAAAACTTATTTTTTCTGAAAAATTATTTGCTTTTATAAAAAGGTTCTATCTCAATTTCTTCAAACAGTTTTGCTTATTGAAACATGCGAGGTTTTCTTATAAAATCTGTATTTTAAATGAAATCAAAACGTCCGACATAGTCACGACATTATTGTAGACAACAAATTCACATTTTAATGTAAGGATAATTATTATAACCTGACGATAAAGTTCCTGATAGTTAACCTTACCATTACCTTAACGTGAATGATAAAGTGCCCTATAGAGTTTTTTGAATACCTGCAAGGATTGCAAGTCGCAAGTTGTGGTATTCCAGGATTCACAGCCATAAATAGATGGAAAGAGGTGGAGTTTGGTCCACAGCTGAATTTGAAGAGATTTCCATACTGTTTGCATTGCTCCAAATGCTTGGTTGGCCTTTTCAATGCGATTTTTGATATCCTCTCTCGAGCCGCCTGATGGTGATATGATACTATCCACATATTATATATATTAATTGTTTCTTTGTATGTGTTGATGTGTTCACTTTGAAAGTTACCATGACTTATCTGTTACTTTTAAGGTTAAAGTTGACTTGCAATGATTAAAAACATATTTATCTGTTAGACAGCATTCTAACCTTTTATGACTCCGCAACGAGAAACTCATTTTATTTTAACGATTTTAAGAACTCGTAGCATAAGTAAAAGAATTTTTATTTCATTTTTTTTTGCGAAAATAGTTAAAGAGGAAAATGTGAAGAATGTCAAAAACCTATGTTGGCAGTAAGAACTTCAAATTAAAAATATTTTAGCAATAAAAACAATAATCGACTTGGACATTCACAAAATTTAATGAAGTTAGGTTAGGTTAGGTTAGTTTAGGTAAGTAAGGGGTGGTAGTCAGAATTTCGGACAATTTTGGTCCATTGTGATACCCAAGCTCAATATAAGCTACTAATACGTTGCAGTTCAGCACTGTCGATGTCAGAACTTTCCCAGCCATTCTCTTTCTTGCAAGTCCACAGAATATGCCTACACTTCCCTCTTCATCGATATCTTGGCAGCTGCGACAAGTCATTATGTTCATTTTACCTTTATGCATGTCTACCTATGAGACAGTGTCCGTTTAGGACGGGACGGAAACTAAAATCGATATTTATTTCTTATTTCTCGAAATCATAGAAACTGTATTTTTCTTATTTAGATGAGTCCATAACTGCCTGGTGATTATGCAGTCATTTTTTTTCTTCAACCTTTTAAACTGTTATTTACATATATGATGTTTTGCCAAACAATTAATTTTAGTCAGCAAAAGCACTTTTGGCAAAACAAATAATTTGTGCAAAAATTAAATTTTTGTGAAAATGCTGCTCATGCCAAAATGATAGTGAACTTCTTGATTCGAAGGACCATAAACAAGCTTTCATCTCTTTCCACTGTTTTAGCAGAACTTTGTGTACTCGCATTATAGCAAATGCAAATGAGTTGTCCGCTACGCTCTTTGTGTCGCTTAAGGGCTACTCAGGCTATTATATAAGTACAACAAATTTCGTCAGATTTTATGAGAAAGAAATATAAATATAACATTTGTTTCGACAGTCAAAAATTCGAACATAAAACTACATTTTGCATTCAAACCTCCAGTACAGCTCCTTCATGTCACGATTGTGGAGGACGTTTCAAACAGCTGCACTGGCTATATTATTAAAATAACTTTCCATAGAGTGTAATGTTTGTGTTCTAGAGATATCTCTTTAGTATATTTGATACCACCAGTGTCTCTACACCGACTGCTTAGGGTAGACTTGTTGACTTTCATAGTGTAAAACTACACATATAGATACTTTCTGCTGAAGTAGGAAGTTTCAGTTATTCTTTTTTTCTTAATGAGAATTAATCATTCAGAAAAACACTGTACTCATAAGTAAACTTATGTCTAAGCATTTTATAGTGCAAATTTTAATATATAAATTAATTTCAAAATCAAAAGCCTAATTATATAAATCACCTCACATTCAATATATGAAAAAAAAGAACAAGATTTCAAAAATATTTTTAACTTTTGAATTTCTTACTGAAATTATATCGGCTCGCAAAAAAACAAATTTCTGCGAAAAAATTATGAAAATCGATTTTCAATTTAAATTTTTAATTTTCTCTTTAAATTTTTTTAGAAAATTTATTATTCGACACATTGCCATAAGTCCATTTAAATTGAAATTTATTTGCTGGTGGATAAGCATTGTCTATATATTTCATTTGTGGTTAGCCAAATCACCAATGAAATAATAGACAATGCCTAACCGCCGATAATTTTGCCTGATGAGACCTTATCGTTTAGAAAAATCTCAAAATATTATCAAGTCTTATGGGATGGCATATTTGTATCGTATTATATCGAGCCATAACCGCCAACAAAGCTTAACCGACATATTTTTTGGACCTCGTTTTTTGACGAAAATCAATTATTTTCGATAGCAAATAATCGATTTTGGTCAAAATATTAAGTTCGTAAACTATGCCGCTTGCGCTTTATAGGGGAATTTAATTACGAACTAAACATAGAGACTAGCTATTAGAATATAGCTTCATATCAAATCAAAAAAAGGGCACAAGTTACACAAAAAATCATAAGTGTATTAAGTTCTCAGTAGTCTTTTGACTTTATTTAATAAATTAAATATTTTTGGGCATACATGACTAAAAATGTGAGTAAATAGATTTTCCCTAGCTTTTTTTACAAGTTACATCTTTTTCGATTTTATATTACGATATATAATGCTATCGAAACGATAGTGTAGCGAGCTTGCAATACAATAAAAAAAGATGAAAAAAATAAATAAAAATTAAGTATAAGACTTGAGTGGATCTCTTTGCTGTCAACAACAGAGTGGTGGCACTTGAGAGACAATGTTTGTTATAGAAGAATTCATGTGTTATTTTTGGCAACATACATACATATATTTCATTTATTTTTATTTTAAATAAAATTCTTTCTACTTTTTTTTCAAACTCTTGGCGATTTTCTTTTACATTTCTCTAGTCCTTAAGAGTGTCATATTCTATATTTGAGGTTTTTAAAGTAGTTCTTCGTAGTTGCAACAATATTTGCAGCAAATTTTAAGAACATTTCAAGTATTTACTTACACATATAGAGTGAGAGAGTCTGCATGATGGTCTGGTTTTAATGTCATCTTTGGCACTTACTTTTTTTGTCATTCATTTTATTTTTTGTACAACACTTTCTTTCTTTCTAAACAGTTATTCTGTATAATAAGTTGGCCAAAGGAAAAGTAGATTTAGTTGTAGATATGCTGGTCATGTTTGTATCAAACAAAATTAAGCCATTGCAAATTAAAGACTTGTGATTTTCTTACAGCCAAGTTTAAAAAGATGACAACAGATGTTGTAACTAAATTAGTTGTTATGAAAGTGCCAACCTGTTCCTCGTATCATGACCTACAATTTTACTAGGTGGCATAAGTTTCGAACTTGAAGGTAAAAACCCCGCTCACTGGAATCCTATTGGTCCCATTGTATTACCCAGAATTGTACGTCATTAGAGTTACGTCATTACGTCATTTTTAAATTTTTATTAAAAAGTCAGACGATGTAAATAAATAATGGGAATTAAGAAATAAAAATCTTAAATGAAATTAAAATATTGTTTTTTTTGCTTTTCTAAAAATATATTAAAATATTAAACTCTCTTTCATTTTCACTTTGACTTTTTATACAAAATTCCAGCAATCTTCTTACAGATTTCAGTTTCCACAAAATTACAATTGTCACTAAAAGCTCTTAGTTGCTCTACATTTATTATTCTCTTGTTGCGCAGCCAAATGTAATTCAAAAAAAATGTTTTTACCGCAAATATTTTCTAACCATTTTTTTTATCTAGCATAACTATTTTATTCTTCTATTTTGTAATTTACAAAAAAAGCTTACGTATTTGTTTTAAAATAAAAAACAAAAGCTTTTCAAGGTTTACACTAAATTTACGTTGAAAAAATTGTTATATTTCGCAATAGGACGTAAAAAGGATGTGAACAGCAAACCAAAAGTTATTTTTAACTTTTTCACAGTCTTCCACTTGACTTGATTTTGTTTTCCAGAGCATTAAAAAAAATAACAAACAAAATATAAATGAAATTGCAACTATATTTAAATTTTATTTAATTATTTTCCCATGACTAAAATCATCAAGTAACAGCGATAATTGTTATGAAATCCAATAAAAAAATGGTTCACTAAATCTATTCAGTTATTAATAAAACAAAACAAAAAATAAATAAATAAATATAAACGTTATTTTCTAAAATGTCACACTTGCATACAGTAAGCATTACGAGTAATGAAACACTACACAATAGTCAAACAAGTTTTCGCGACAAACGATTGTTTTGGGTCCCTGGAAAAAAAGATCGAGGAAGATTCATATGTAAGAGTTAGACGGTTCAAATATTACACGAGATCTTCTTTTTAGATATATGGAGTAAATAGTTTATATTATTTTTATCGTAACGTAATGTCAGCTTTAGGATCTTCTAAGTTAACCTGCTTAAACTAGGGAGGAGTTCTTTCTCCACTTTTGTGGAATCTGGTTCTAAATCCTGAGCTCTTTTCTCTAGAATCGCGTAGGTGCAAGCTAACTGCCTATGCTGATGATGGGAAATTATCTATTAGAGGAAACATCCTCTTTCTATAAGGGAGATCCTACATATGTAAAGGACAACCTACATTAAGAGGTAAGATATACCATTCCCTCTTTTACCTCTTAATATGGGTGGAAAAGCGAAGACTTGCCGGTAAGTACTTGTCTTGTCTAAGAAGTATTGCCTTAGCAAAAATTAATAATTTTGTAGAAGTAAGCACTCAGACAAAAAGAATCGCTCCGGAGATGCAGAAAAGCACACAGTTCTTCCCTTCTGCCTTACAGAGGATGCAATAACGTAAGCGAATGACGAAATTTAACACAATCACTACTAAGTTGGTCGGCTGTTTATACTCAGATACTAAAATTTTTTATAGTGCACTCTCTCTCGCTTACCTGGATAAAAATTTGGATGCGAATGAGATTATTACTTCGTAATTTGATTTTTGTTTTTATAATTGTGCATGAAAATATATGTGCTTTGGTAGGTCAGTGGGTAGTGTTCTAGCCTATCATGCGGAGATCGTTGGAACTACTCCTGATTCAAATATAGAGAGCATTCAGGATGTGCAAAAACAAGTTCATACCTGGAGACCTACAAAGTGGACATCTCAAACAGAAATCATTGGATACCGATGAAGGTTGGAAATAGACGGATATTTTTGCTTGGATATACCTTATTTCTATCCCATTACCCTTAAAAATACAAAGATAAGTCTCCAACAAGTTCAGTTTTAAGATAAATATTCCAGAGAGGGTGAAGAGGGAATTAATTGCACGGTATCTCTGCTAAACAATTATTGAAAAAATATAAGTTTCGCTCAAAAAATCGTTCACTGGATCTGTACGACCATACTACGTCGAATTCTGATATAGGGAGTCATCTTGTTGTGGACTTCCTTGGAGAAGAAGACGTTTCTATATACACATGTTACACAAGATTCAAAGACTTGCCGCACTGTATAAAACTACTGGTCTTCACACTACGCCTACAGATGCATTGGATATGCTTCTACACCTGCTACCACTAGATTAATTATGCAAGGAGATAGCAAAAATCTATGGCAGACCCTGATTGAACAAACCTCCCTTATCTACTTTATGAACGCCTCTGCAGGACCTGAATACCATCCCAAGGTAGAAGGAGTGTTCATTTTTATACGGATGGCTCCAAGACTCCATTAGCTAAAGATAACAGAGTTCACTTAATTGGGTACTAATGGTGTAGTGATGTGACTCCACAGCCACTCCTGCGCAACTGTTAACCTCACCTACACGCGGTGTACCCTGTTGTTACCTGATGAGGCTCTGATGAGCGAACATGGGCGGTATAACCCTCACAAACGGTGGCGGATAAATCTTCACTGTCCACTGTCTTCCTGGAGACATACTGGCAGTCCCATATCCAGAATTGGATGCAAAGCCGAATCAGCTACTCATCCTAAATAAAGCGATAATTAACGAAACCTCAAATAAGGAGCCCGTATGCTCCTTATAGGAGCCAGAGGAACCAGGGAGCTTAGATCGTCATATTGCAAAGAGACCTCCAGATAACTGCAGTGTTAACCAGCATTAATCCTTGCTATTAAGAAAACAGCGGATGGATTTGGAGTGTTTGCACTTCAACAACTGATAGTCAAACCTCTATCACACTCATAAAATCCTCGCTTCTAAGAACAACAACACCCGTAGACTAAAGATATCTAAACCAGATGACACAGCAGTCTAATGTTGGGAATATTCGGACTCTGTGGCACACAGGATTTCTGGGAAACTCTAGGGCTGATAAGCTTGCAAGAGTCGAGAAAACCTTACAGGTTCCACTAGATCAGGAATGTGTAAGTTTACACTTACTCTCGCGCAGACTCAGACTAAGATTCCAGACTGAGGTAGAAATCCATGTGTTGACCGGATGCTGTTCCATAGATAAGCAAGCACAGAGTTTTGGGGGTTGAATGCAATGCCTTTTGCCGCAGTTGCCAAGATGTTGTCGAAGGAAACGTAGAACATTTTCTGTTTCACTGCTCTGGCCCTTGGAAGAAAGGTAATGGTCACTATGGGAGCTCTTGAGTTCAGGGAGCTTTCTAACGTTCCCCAGCTTGAACTGCAATATATTATCATTTTTATGTTAACTTCTGGTTGGCTTGAGCACAGTTACCGTTGTATCACAATGGATGAGGTTATTGCAATACCACGGCAATGGTGGAAGCCAGAATGGTTTACTCATCTATCACATAGTATCACAATAATGTGCTCCATTATGATATCACGGCATAAATAAGTCGACGATTCTGGCTTCCACAATTACCTAACATGACCTACATAAAACATGTGCTTTTTCATCCCGATCCCTCATAAGAAATCGGAAAAAGTAAAAAGACTTCAACCCTCTATTTATAATTGAGTCAGACGTAAGCATTTAAAGAAGCGATATGGTAATACATATATTTTTTCAGTCTATCCTTCCAATATCAGTATCCAACCCAGGTTAGGGCCTTGTTATTTTGTAAAAATTTTGATTGTAGTAGTAAATGATAGGAACAAATTCGTTATACAGCCTTATCAATAGTTATTTGCTTATGGTCCAAAGAGCAATTCAAATTTTGGTTCTTAATTCAAATCAAGATAATAACTATAAAAATGGTTTGTTTAACTGAAAACTTAAGAAAAATATATGAGCCATCTTCAAAAATTAATACTAAAAGACGACAAATTTTTTAGCAAATTATTATTTTTAATACATAATTTCAAATAGATTTAAACAAATTTTGTTCAACACATTGTTGCATTTCATTTATTTTTGTTAGTCAACTTTTTGCATACACTAATAAATTCCACATAGAAAATTGTTCAATAAGTGTTAATTGATTTGTCAGTTTGTTGTTAAATCACTCAATGTACTCGTAATACAGAAAACAACAGCTCCAATCGTGTTTTATTAATGTTAATTTATATTGTCACTTTATAAATTCCCCATGTCTAATGAATATTTAAAATAAAAAATAAAAACTATGGCTTGATTTACTTATGTGCAAAGAAATTTTTATGTATCAACTATTATTTATTCAAAGTTTATAAAAAAAGTGAATGTGTACATTTGATATGGAGTCAATAAAGTACGATTTATTGTATTGATTTTTACTTGTTAATTTTTTTATATAAAGACTTGAGATCTAGACAATGGATTTTTAAAGATTATAACGAAATGTTTATGATGTGGTTTAAGCAAATATCGAATGACAAAACTAACTTTAGACCAGTATTAAACAGTCAGGTTTTTAATTAAAAAAAAAATCCATACAGTTTTGAACAAAGATTCCCGAAAATATATTTTAAACTCTCTCACAGATTTTTTTTCATTAAAGTAAATGTTTTAAGTCAAGGTTAATGCATAATAAAATTAAATATATTGTACTGTATTGTATTTTCTAATGATTCACATGGTCCACTGTGACTAACTTAATTAACATAATCGCAACTTTTGTTGCCGTTTCAAAGTTTTATATAAATACGGATTTAATTTGGAATAAATTATTTTCTCCAAAGGTAATAACTCTACTCAAAAACTGGTTTCATTGCCAAATAACACAAAACAATAAGATATTCTAATTGAAAACCACTTTACAAAAAAAGCAAAACGTTCATAACTAAAAATCTTTTTTAATTATTCATGTGTCATATTGTGCTGTTTAAGTCACGATTATGGAGATTTTTTTTCACTGTACACTGATATTTGGATTGAGTGTTTTTTTCCACAAATTCACTGACATTTTGTTTAAAAATTTGCAAACAATTGACCTTAAATATTGATTTAAATAATCTGTGCTAGTATATTTTTAATCTACTGTGAGAATGTTTTAAATATTTTTTTATTAAAAAAAATAATCTTTAAAACACGCACACATGACATCAGTGAATGTATAGGATGCAGATATGTAGTTTTAAAATTAATCTAACGGGTGCTCCAATAAGACAATTCATTTTAGATAATCCGCCATTTTGAGAGTTCTTGAATTATGCGTAACGTGTAACTACTTAAGCGATGAAAAGTAAATAATATAACGAGATAGGCTTCAATGCATTATTATTTAATTATTTAAACTAACTACAAAAATAAAAATGGTGAAAATTTGCAGTGATATTTAAGGTTATATTAAGTGGTAGGAAAATAATGAAGAAGGCAGATCAGTTAGGTTCAATAAAAATATCCCTTTTCGCTACCTGTGAATAGCAAGAAGCTAAAGGATAGAAGGCGTAAGGGGAGAGAGTTTGAACCTATTAGATTTGAAGTAGAGTAGATAAGCAAGATTAAAGGTGTTGAGGAGAGGATATGTCATGTGTGCATTACAAGCCACACATTTTTTAGCTTCACCTCTGATATCTTCGATGGAATCGAACTCGTGCACATCGCTCAATAATCCCATGGTATTGAAGAAAACCCGCGCCTTTCCATTTAAGGTTCAGCTAACACAAGAACTGCCGCCTACCAACCATCAACAACGTCCTTTTGGTCTTGGATATGCATCAACCTGATCCGGAATTTCATAAAAAATCATTATGAAGGTGAATTTCACCTCGGGGACTACGTTAACAAGCATAATTTAAAAATGAAAAACTCTACATCCAAAGTCTGATTGTTTGGTGCCAGTTTTGGCCTTACTTAAAAAACTAGGATTAATGATTTGTTTATAGCCTGAACTGGAGGCTATTGATATGGACGAGGTTTTTTTTCAACAAAAAAGATATGGTTATACAAAAACTTTCAAGTCATTGTTGATCATGAATTTCATAGAAAATTATTTTGAATGATAAGGTACATTTCACCTCGGAGACTATGTTAACAAGCGAAACGTTGACGAAAACCGTCAACGAGTGTCGGTTTGCACCATGGCGGGGTCATTGGAGTTTGCTTTTTCAAAAAAGAGGTTAGTACAACTATTGCGTTGAATGAGTGGCGCTATCGAAATATGATTACTGATTTTTTCATGGCCGGAATTGAAAGCTGTTGATTTTGATGTCATAATGTTGTACAAAAACTTTCAAAACAATATTGGGATTTGTTAAATGTTCAAACAACAAAAAAAAATATTTAATTTTTACAAGTTTTTTTTTTAATTTTTCCTACAGCCTTTTTACTATATTCATTGTAAAAAATATTTAAGATATATTAATAAAATATATTCCAGATTAAGGCCTTAAGTGCAACTGTTTAAGTTACGTCACCAAAGTGAATTAGACTATTTATTGCGAGTCTATCTTTATTCTCACAAAAACATAATTGTAAAAAAAGGCTAAGTTCCCATCTAAAACTTTTAAGCAAGTTCATATTTGCTAAAATTTTATCACTGCAATCTTTTGTGCATTTTATTTTGTCATCGTCATCGGGTGCCATCTCATTTCAGATTTCTTTTTAAACTCTCACAACTAATGATTTTTTTTTATAAATTTAATTTAAAATCTTTTATCATCTTACGCCACTATCGCCAACATCATTTGTATACTCAACCTTACTTTTTACATCATTAATTATAAAGTTCGTCTAAGCTGAATAAGTATTTTCACAATTAACACGAAGCGAAAAATTTAAAAAATCATAAAAAAACTTTACAACTTGTATAGTATAATTTTTAACAGTTTTGCCAAAAAAAAAAATACTCAATTGTGAGTCAGAACATCTTAACTCCCAATACTACACTACTTCACCCTAACTGTACACTTGACACTGTTTTTACACGACACGTTCTATTGTAGGGAACACTGCACATAATAAAACTTTTCTAACATAAAATTTAAGCAATTTCAGCAATAGGCACTAAAAAGTTAAAAGAAATAAAGATAAAGTTATATAAAACATAATTGCAAGTGTTCAGCAATTAAATTATAATTTTCATTATTGAACTTACTAAAATATAAAATAAGGTGATATACATGATACAAGGGTTCTCCAATAAGAGGTTTAATTTTCATATGTAAGAAACCCGATGTTTATTTAATTGTAAAGAGGAGGGTATGCATTCTACTATCACATTGTTTTTCATTACTATAGCAATAATCGCCACTGTTACGCTTGTAGGACCATATTATTTTCATACAATTTTCCATCACCAATTCCCACATTTGCGGCTGTATGTTTTCCAAAACTTCACTTACTCCTTACTCCATCTTTGAGGTTTGGAATCGATTGTGGGCTATTGGCAAAGAAATTATCTCTGAAGTAGCTCGAAAGTACAAAGTGTAAAGTCGTAAAATCACGAAATCGCGGTGACCAATTAAAATCACCTTTTCATCAAATCTCACAGTCAGGACTCAATCAGCAAAGACACCACATTGTTAACGGTTCGTAGATTCAAATAAACGTAAAGACCCTTAAGCGTTTACGCTAAATACGGTGGATTGGCGTTTGTGGAATGTCCAATTTCAAAGATCGAGGGGAAAAGGAGAAACCTGTGTTTTCCTGAACACTATGGGCTACAACAGCAATAGGCTCAGTTGTGCCTGAGCGACGTGCATGATTTTTTTTAAATAAAGAGAAGCAACAATCCCGCACTGAATGCACTACTACTTTTACTAAGTGTTGCCTGCTATAGGAAAGGGATATTGATAGAAGAGGCAGTTGGTGAAGAAAGAGATAGAGGAAAGCTTCATTACTTTTTTGGCAAGTCAGTTTTCTTGAACGTTTTTTTAATAATGCAGAATTGCAGCGCCTCTTGTGTCAATGAGGCGTAATACATTTTTAAAGTATTATTTAGTAGCCATTTTATTGGTTATTTTACTTCGCCGATAATTCTCTCGCCGATCCTTCATCACTTCAGCTTTTCTACAACAACTGATACAAAGGGACACTAATGCACATCAGAAAAATGCGTGGTGTTGTTATGTAATGACTGTCGGATACCGGCCTTGAACCCAGGACTTTCGGTTTTGTGCTAACTACTTCAGCCAATGCCACCATCACATTTCGAATCTTCACATGACTTGCTTTTGCCATCACCTAAAATTTTCCCATCAGTTTCACACTTGCTGATCTAGAAGATGCTCTACGGCGACCCAAGAATGCTTTAGTTTTGTAACTGTAACCCCGTAATTTTCATAATTTTTGTAGTGCATTTAAATACTAGTAATTGCAATGCGTTGTTGAAGCATATATCTTTCCATTTTTATTAATTGCATAATTCATCACTTGCCATCTGTCAAGTAGTTGCATGTCATCTGTCAAGTAGTTTCATGTCATCAGCCCCCGTAGTCTGTAAGTCGCTAAAGCTAAAGCTAAATTCTATCGCTAAAATGCTGAACAAATAAAAAATTACAAATTTTTGGCGATGACATAAAACACGAATATTTCGGCGAATTACATTTTTAAGCTACTGCCTGATTTAGCAATACTTGTTTGAAAATTGCATTCTTACCCGAAAGTCGGTAATTTTACTTAAAATTTTTTTAGCAATACAGATTTAGCTTTAGCGACTTACAGAATATGGGGGCAGCATTACTAAAACGGAGGTGCTATTCAAAATAAAACGTATTTTTGGAATACCCTGTATAAGGTCTACTATTCTCCTTTTTCTTACGCCAAATTTGTATCATAGCTTTGGCTTTATATAAATACATACATATGTATATTAAAAGTTTATAGAGTCACATCAGATATTATGTTGAAATTTGATGGGCGTGGCGCTGACTTACTTCTCTAAATGCAATATTATGTCAGATTGAGAGCATACAGTATTTGAAAATTCTCGAAGGAATGTAATGTACAGTAGGATTTAAATTATACCTGCCAGTTCTGTAAATCGAGTCGATTTAAAAACGCTCGATTTAGAAAAATTAAATCCACTAATAGCGAATTTTTTTCAGACTTTTGTAGTTTTCTATTTTTTAGAGCTTGAAATACGATACCTGAAATTAATTTAGTATGTATAATTTAGAACGCATCAATGTCCCCATTATTTATTTTTAGAAAACGAGAAATTTTAGTCGGACTCAGTTTACAGAACATGGCCGATAATATTTAATATTACAGGAAGTGGTCCCTCCCACTTTTTCTAACACAATATTGTATCACTACAATAGCCTACAAAGCGTTGTCCAGGATTCGCCGGAATCAAATGTATTGAAGTAAAGAGATTATAAAAGAATAATTGGATTGGCACAGCCACGCCCACATTCCAAATGCAAAATTGACCGTATTAGGAGCACAAGTTGTGTGTCAGGAATTGCAATTGTCGGATGTTTTGATATGTACGAAAAATTAAAGAATACATTTTAGTAGTTTTGTACCCGTCCAAATTTTTTGAAAGTGTAGCTAAACAGCATCTTAGCCCCTCAGACAGAAATACAATTTAAATAGGTTTACAAAATATCACAGATATTTTGAGGTAACACTATGGTTTCTAATTTCCCGGACTTTTTAAATTCCCGGGAATAGAGAAGTAAAATGTTTTATTCCCGGGAATGGATGAAAATTCCATCTACATCTGCCAATCTAGATACTATTTGCTAAAAAGACTTCTTAAGTTGAAACTATTTCCTAACGCTTCAAGTTGTTGGATTCATCTCGGAATTACATCTTCTCCCATGCTTATATTATGCAACGTTACAGAGTTGTATTTTTAAGTAATAAAACAACGAACATCTATGTAAAAAAAAACAAATTCCCGTTGAAAATTTCCCGGGATTTGTAAAAATATAATTCCCGGGATTCCCGGGATTTTTTTCCCGCTTAGAAAATCTAGGTAACACACCTAAAAAAACTGCATCCGAATAGATGAAGAGCATTAAAAAGTAAGAATAATTGCCGAATTATTTCTATGTAGAAAATTTGTTATCTGAAGAAAATTTCAAACGTATGGCGCCCCCAAATTGTTTAGTTAAGCAAGAAAGTTTGATAAAAACTGGTCTGTTTATTTTCCTCGAAAAATATATACTTATTTAATGTTAGTTACCTGCCCCTTATTCTGCAATTCGCTAAAGCTAAAGATTCATGCTATCGCTAAAATGCTGAATATATACTTTAGCGATTTACAGATCAAGGGAGCTGGACCCGCGAAGCGATTAGCTAGTCTGGAGGAAAACACTCAGGGGTTATGGCTTAAATCGAACCCACTACCTTTGGCCTGGAACTATCTCAGCTTTGTCTGGACCTCCTAAATCGTAACAATGGAGTAGGACCGGTAAACAACACAAATTTTAGACACCTTGAATCTTTTTTTTATGTAATGTGGCCTATAAAATTTTATATATACGAATCTCATTCATTATTTTTCCAGTATAAAAGCACAGAGAAAACGTTAAAATGAGAGTTATTTTAAAATTAAAAAAGAACACTTGTGGGAAAGGTATCAGGTGTTGATGCAAGTCTCATAACAAATGATTGCGAATTTTTAAATTTTCAGTTATTCAACTTTTATTTTATATATGTACGTCTTTTTTTACCATAAAATATATTTTTTGTAAAAAATCTGCCACTTTGTATTTGCATTCGTACGTGTAGAAAGAGTTGACATCACCACTTCGTTTTAAGCGACTTTTTTGCTCGTCATTCATTGTCTCTGTTTTGTGCTAAAAACCGGTGAATTTTAAATAAATGACACTTAATTTGTTATCTTTTCAATTTTTATATAAAACGTAATAATTTTCACTTTTTTTTACACTTGTTGGCAATTAAACAAGTAATCAAAAAAGAGGTTATTATTACTCATATGCACAGATAAATAAAAAGTTTTTTTTAGGTAAAACTGTTTTAATATTAATACATCCTTTGAACTTAAGTAAATATGTATATAATATTTGTATTCATTTGAATTTTGAATTTACATAAAATTCATTGCAACTAATTTGTTTACAGTTCTGTTGTTGCTGTTTGAAATGACGCTAATGAATTCAAGGCAATTCCATATAATTTAAATGCATTCATAATATTTTTGTGAGAATAAATTAATACTATTATTATTATTAATTTTAAGTTTATATTTTCTATTTTTCAAATAATCATTAACATTATAATGAGCTTTTTAGTTTGATATTGCGAGCAAAGTTCTTTTGGTTTAATGTAAACAACTAGTTTTTTTTTATAAAAATAATTTGTATGGAAAGTAATTTTCCATCAGGGAGAGAATCGTTGTAAGTCAGTAAATAAATAATTTTCAATCAGTATTTGCACTAAATACAATTTTATCAAAAGCTAAAAAAGGATTATTTACCAAAGAAACTTTTTACAAAGAAAATTAATTTTCAAAAAATTTTTAAACTAAATATATACATACATACCCTGCAGAAAATTTGGTGACAATTGATCCAAATGTACTCGTCCTATAACTGGAGATAATGTGGGTGTTATCAAAAGTACGTAGTAGTGTATGGTGAAAAAAGTCATATCGTTTAAATGGTGGCATATTGACCATTTTCGTGGTGTATCGTCTTGATCTTGAGCCAATTTAATTCGGACTCGGTCTAGTATTGTAGTAAACTGCACTGAACATGTTCGATGTGGTCGAACACAGGACCTATCAAATAGTGTAAATATAATGTTAATTGCTCCCTTCAATGTGACTCTGGGATCAGTCCCGTAACTATACTTAGATATTAACCTAAGCTTAAATGGTATTTATACTTGTGAAATATGAGTGGCCCTGTGGTCGAGTGGGTAGTGTGCCAGCCTGTCATGCACGAGGTTGTTGGTTCGAATCTCAAAAAATTTTCAGATTAAAAATAAAATAAAAAAAAAATGTCATTGCATTTGTAACAATAAAAAAATATATAAGCGTTAATTGTTACAGTAAAGTGTCGAAATTTTATTTATAATTAATTTATATTATTATACATCGAATAGGTCCCTATGGGATAGTTCAGTGACAAGTCACAAATTGCATACCAAGTATCAATTAACCCCATCCTAGGCCATCCCCATGTAAAAGTGACTGGTCCGCTTCATAGGAAGTGTTAGAACTCAGACTGGTCCCTATCACTTGGGGACCGGTCACGTGACTAGTCTTGTGTCAGTTCCATTTCCTGCAGGGTATGTATAACTTTATACAAGAATTTCTTGTTTTTGAAATATATCTGCTTAAGAAATTTTATTTTTGGAAAAAGTAGTTTATATTGGCTGACTACCAAGATGTCAAACTATTTCTCTTCGAACAAAGTGTAGAATTTCATAACACAGCTCAAAATATATACAGTTTGTCCAAAAAATGTTTTCATTGCTATAAAAAATCAAATACTCTTCAGAGAAACGCTTGGTTTGAAGTGAATTACAAAATTGTGTACCTTCTCAAAGTTGTTTACAACTATATTACTTTGAGGGCCATTTTTACAACTTACAGTTAGTTAAAAGTTGGATTTTATCGGACGTATAAAAAGTTTTTCATCAGTATAATTTTAACCTAAACCTAAAGTAAGCGCTAAGGTAAAGGCAAATGTATTCCTTCCTGGTAAGTTAAATTAAATTTATAATAATGAATAGCGTTTTATACGTCCGAAAAATCCTACTTTTAACTAACTTTAAGTTGTAATAATGGCCCTAAAAAAATTAATATAATTTCAACAACAAATTTCTAATGATAACAAAAAACAAAATAGTTCAGGTTTCGTACTGTCAAATAAGTGTTTTCAAATTTATTTCACATTCAATAAGCAGTGTGTTTATTTCCCTAAAATGTATTTTTTTTCTGCTAAAACTTTGTATGCCCTCTTTGAGCATCAATTGCCGCACAGTGGGGTCTTTTGACTTTTTTCGTTGCAAAAATCATAACTTTTGAACTGATAAAGATATTTAAAAATTTTAAAAAGCATTTGAAAGGAAACTCCTTTAGCTTTAATATACATGATTTGTACGGTCATAGGTTAGGCGCTGCACTGTGCACAGTGTCTGCTTTCGACTGTTTTTATTACAAACATCATAACTTTTAAGGTAAGAATAAATAAATAAAATAAAATAAATTTCAATAAAAATGACCATAGCTTTGTGGAGGCACTACGCACAGTGGTTTTTTTGTTGAAAACATCATAATTTTTGAAGTTACCAAGAAATTTGTAATGGGGAAAAACACTTAATTTTTAAATCTTTGAGGATCAAAATAAGTGCTCCCTTATTGTGATAGGCATTGGACACGATGACACCTTTGACCTTTCTTGTCGCAAAAATCACATATTTTGAAGTAATGATATTTTTAAAATTTTTCAAACATTTAATATACAACTTTTTGTGCTTTAAATGACATTCTCATAGGGAAGTCTAGAAAAAAATGATACTCTAATATAACATGTTATATTAATATAACTCATTTTATTTATATTACAGATAAAAATTATTGAAATATTTTGAATACTAATGTTAATTTATAATATTATTTTATAGTATGATATATTATAATATGATAATGAGTTATTTTTATTAATTTTTTAATAGTTAGTTTTCTTCAAAATAGTCATTAACATTTTGATCGATTTGTAATAGACTTAACATATCGGAGCTATAATTATATTCTTCCAACTCTTTTCGAGATCTTACATGTCTCCGCGATGAAATCAGTGGGTCTGAAGAGGCCGCCTACATATTAAAAAGATCCTCATTCTGTCTAATCCGTGATATTTTGCAAGTATTCGCATATCTAAAGTGCTTGTAATCTTTGTTTTGCATTCCTGGGCTTCTTCTGATAACTCTCCAATTGGTAAGCAATGGTATTCAATTAAATTTTGGCCATGAGCCAAAATCTTATGTACCGTAGGAGTAAGTTTCTTCTCAGGGTACTTTTGAGCCAAAAGCTGGGCAGTTTTTGATGCATAATCCTGAAACTTTCTGCCATTTACCATTTCTCTAAAGTTTATAACATTTAGAATAACTGCCCACCTTTTTATAATATGGTTGTCGACACCAGTAATTTAGGCTGTTACCTCATCATTTTCAAAAAACGATCTGGACATGTTACCATCGTTAGTATTTCCATATCCCTGCTTTGGGCAGTCTATTTTTAGACCAAGGTTCTTAAAAAATTCATTTTGTATAATATTTTTTCGAGCAGTTAGTTTTTCTTTTGGTGTTGCATTCTCATGAAAACTTTCTCCTTCTCTCGGAATTGTATACGCTAATTTTAAAATAAACTCCATGCACCTAATTCTGGCATGTAACGGAGAAATTCCATATTCATAGTTTTGTTCATTACTTGAATCATTAAGATTTTGAAAGTCCTTCTGTGACTTTTTGCAAATTGCACACTTCAAAGTTGAAGAAGTATCTGTTATTAAAAAAATTCATAATTAATGACAACCTTTTTTTCATTCTTCACTTCAATAAAAGAAGGCTTTAGTTCGGAAATTTGCTTTTTTATATCGTTTACTGTAGACTTGATTATTTCTGAAGACTCCTTTGCATATTTAAAAAATATCGGACGGCAAAAATGGACTGACGATGGGCGAAGATTTTTCCAATGCTCAGAGATTTCACTTCTAAGTCGTAAAGGAACTATAGAAGCCATAAACATATTTGCATCTGTAATAGTTATGTCAGTTGTCGATATTGTTTGTTTGTAAGCACTTTGACTAGATGATCCATCACATCCCCACTTGTTTATCAATGTAAGCCTATCTGGAAGTAATGCTCTTTCTTTTTCAGGAAAACTTTGAACTAACCGTTTAGATGTATGATCCATTAAGTCTTGCAGTTCAACTTCTGCTGATACTTCAGTAACTTTTACATTAGATGGTACTGCTTCTTTTTTGGCAGAGGTAACCTTTTTATATCCAGGAAGAACATTCACATTATGATTCTTTAAAGAGCTTCGTAAAATATTATATTTCTCCTTTGACAATCCCAAGTACATAAATAACGCTAAGACTTCTTCTATGCTATACTTTGTGGGTAATGCATTCGGAGGAGTTGGAATACTTTCTTTAATCCTTCGTAGTCGATCTGGGCTGGCAAGCTCCACAGCTTTTGTAATATCAGACCTTGATTTATCTTTATCTTTTACGTACTTAAGACATAATGCTTCTGACAGATTCGATGTAGATATATCTTTTGTAGCATTTTGAAGTTTACGTTTTTTTGTGTACTCCGAACACTCGTTTATAGTTTTAGCAGGCCTTCCTGTTCTGCTGTCCAAGGATGTATGCGGTTCTTCGATGTTTCCAAAAGTTGTTACTCCATTTAGCCAGTCTGAGTACTGTTCCATAAAGGTTTTTGTCGTACGGTTTGAGGCAAGCCATTTTCTACGAATATCCAAGAAAACGAAGTGAATTTTGTTTTTAACATCCTTTTCGTGGTATCCTAGTAAACCGTGCAATTTTTCCACAATAGCAAAATTAAATACATTTTCATTATGTGATTTTCTAAATAACTCGAACAATTCCGAATTTTGAAATGTCATTTTGAGTTCTGGTACTGATCACTACTTTTTCAAAGTAAAACCTTAAATGATTGCATTACACAATTGCAGACTAATTTATACCCAAAAATAAAAAGGTTCAGACCACAATTAACTGGATTATATACAACTGCAGTTTTTATTTTACTTATTCCTGATTCAAACACATCACGTTTACCTGATCAGTTTTTGTTCAATTTTCTTTTGAACCTGCATTTGCGTTCATACACACCGTCAAGTCAAGTCTCATCAAATAGAGTATTACGAATGACAAAACAAAACGAAAAAGCAAACTTGACTGGTACGGTCAAGTATGTACATCTTTCCTTTCTCTTTTTCGCTCTCTCCTAAAAACTCAAGACTTGACGACTCAGACCTGACGTGTGTGAATCAGGACTTAGTATAAAAACCAAGTTTTAAAACTACCTGCCTATTTTCATAATGTGTTCTTAAATTTAAATAAATAAACAAATTGTAATAATTATGCCTACCTGTTTGACACAGCAAAATATTGTTTATCATTTATATGGGATTCATACTATGACTTTTTATGGTGACTTTTGAAGACTTTATTGACGAATGGTGTACAAAGGCTATCAACTTAAAAGAGAATTAAAGAAAAATGTAGGTAAAAAGTTACTGCGACAATTTCGTATTAACGAGAAGCAATAAGTATTAGTAACAAGTGATGCAGTAAAAACAATTTTATAGAGAGAATTATTTCTTTTCATATTTGGAACGCATCTTTGTTACATATATAAAATAATTTTTTATCTTTTAGTAATAAAATACATTATATAACATAAAGTACAAGTTATTTTTCTCTTATTTTTGTTAAAAAAAAGAAAACTAAGATTTGATCTTTCTATACGATTATATATATTTCAATGAAATAAGGCTACATACATATTTCTAAGTAGGCACATATGCATACATTAACAAAAATATGTCAATCAGTTCCACTTATAGTTACATTTTTGTACTGTAAGATAACATAAAATATAAAATATATTAAAATTTTGGTAGCTTTTTTCCTTATTTGGCAATTTTTTTTTTATATTTTGGTTGCAAAAATATCTTGGCTGTGGCAGCGCTGGCTATAAGATTGTAACATCTTTCTTCAAATTTCAAGAAAACCTGTAATTTTTTGTGGACCAATTTAGCTTAATTATTTAAAGTACTGTGTAGTAAATATGCTAAAAAAATATGGGCGTGACCATTCTCTATTTTATTTGTAAAAAGTACCTAAATATAGGGTGTCTGAAAAACGGCAACTGCCGAAAAAGTAGGGTATCTGGTGCATATTTTCTTATTTTTTTTAATAAACAATAAATATACCTTTAAAACAATACCAAAAAAGTAGTGATCATATGGCAATATTTCTGACACTTCAATTCTAAAATGTTTTTTTTCTCAAAATCACATTTTTTTGGACTTTCCAAAAAACTGTCGACTTTAACCAGCTCCACCAGCTATAATTCTTATCCAATTAAGAAAAATGTTTTTGAATTCTGATCATCAGTAAAATGGTCTTTATACGATGTGTTCATTCATTTTACAAAGTTTTGTCATCAAATTTTGTATTTTTGCCACGGTTTTTGGGAAAAGGCGCCACAGTGTGCCGTTTGTATACATCGGGACATCAAACGAATTAGCTTGAGTATACTATATCCTTTAGGTATTTTCTCCCTCTCCTCCTTTATATCCCGTATTTATTGTACTTTAGTTTTCCTAGAGCTTTTTCTTTAGGTGAGGCCACAGATTTTCGATGGGTTCAAGTCAGTACTTTGTGCTGTAATGTCAATAACTTTTCTGCTTTTATATAGCAAACATGTCCGTCCTACAGAGAGACGATGTTTGCTTCGGGTCGTTGTATTGATAAAATTTATAATTAAGCTTTAGCGAATTTTCTGTGTCAAAGATTTAATCTTCGAGCACTGACAGATAATTCGCTCTTCAGAATACCAAGATAAACTTCTTTGGTCTATTATGCGTTCTAAAATCCGCATTTTACCAACTCCTTTGTATGATATGCAATCCTATGCCATGGCAGATAATTTTCAAAAAAATTACTATGGGTATGAAATTTTTATTTCCTACGGCACTAGTGCCAAACCTTTGTGGTCCATTGTGATAGTAAAACATTAGCTTTGTCTCATCACAAAAAATTACGTTACCCAGGTACTCCAAAGGAAAAGAAATATATAGCTAATTTCAGTAGGTGTTCATTGTTTTCAGATGGGAACAGTTTTTTTTTGGCGACTCTGGAGCACAAAATCTGCTGATCAAAATCTAAGAATTCTATTCCTAAAAGATTCTAATCCTTTTACATAATCGCGATATGTATATACCATTTGCAATGGGATGTTCAAATTCAGACACTAAACATTTTTATAACATCAAAGATGATCAAATACGGGAAAATATAAAACAAGTTAGTTTAGTTGGCATGGAGATGCAATACTAAGACTATTTTAGGGTTAAGGTTTTTGAACATCTCGACAGCGAGTAAACAAGCCCCAATTTTTTGATATTGTATTGACGTGATGTCGATGTTGACAACTGGAATAAGGGTGAATGTAAAATATTTCTTCTACAGAGTGTAGAATAAAATATTCAACTACTGTTAATACCGAAAATAAAACATTTGAGTCAAATTCTTTAGTCGACAAATACCGAGAGGAGAGACGTAAGAAAAATTCCAGATGTTATAGATTTTGGCGTCACGAAAAATATCCATAGGGACTTAATTCACGTAGAGGGCTCTGTAGATCTGTCCTCCGATCACTCTCCCACAATAGTTACAATTTTCAACCCACTAAGGAGTGATTTAACTAACTCATATGTAAAAAGGATTAATAGGGTTAACTAGCTAGGATTCAAAAAATATATTAGTAGTCACTGCGTAGAAAACATTCAGCTAAGATCACCTGATGATATTGAATTTAATAATGCCAATCTTAACGAATACATTAATGGCTTTAATAGAATTTATTCTACGGAAATTGAACGTCTTGTATGTGAAAAAAGGAGAGCTAGAAGAGAATGGCAACAACACCGATCACCCCTAAATAAAATCAGACTTAAAGAATGTACTAAACGACTCAAAGAGCTGCTATCGTCGGAAAAGACTGCATTACTGGAAAAGTATTTAGAAGGTCTTGATGTAACGTCAACATCTAATTACTCTTTATGGCGCGCTACTAGAAATCTTAAAAGACCCGTTGATCTCAAATCACCAATTCATGTACGGGTGCTGCCGATTTACCGAGTGTAGTCTCTCTACCCCTCGTCCCTTAAGGTTTAAGATGCGTGAACTACAAAAAATAGTTGCTGAACTCGACCCTAAGAAAGCTCCAGGTATTGATGGCATTAGTAACAAGATGCTGATGAACTTGCCTCATATTGCAATAAGAATTTTGCTATTTATTTTTAATGCCATTTTACGAATACAGTATTTTCCACATAACTGGAAACTTGCCAAGATTAAAATGATTCCAAAGCCAGGCAAAGATCTTACCAAGGCTGAGTCATATAGGCCTATAAGCTTACTTTCAACAATTTCAAAGCTTTTCGAAAAGCTGCTCATGACTAAATTGTCCACAATTTTAGCTGATACTGGGTGCATCCCAGACCATCAATTTGGCTTTAGAAGTCAGCATAGCACTATTGAGCAAACGCATAGATTGGTTCAAATTATAAGGAAGACTTTTGAAGAAAAGAAGTATTGTTCTGCCCTTTTTATTGATGTTTCTCAGGCATTTGACAAAGTATGGCACAAAGGCCTAGTTTTAAAATTGAAGACATACCTACCAATAAATATACAAAAGCTTTTGGAAAGTTATATTCTTGATAGAAAGTTTACTGTTGTGGAAGGAGACTTCATGAGTGTACCCGAATCTATATCTTCTGGTGTGCCACAGGGTAGTATTCTGGGGCCAGTCTTGTATCTAATATATACTTGTGATATGCCTGTGAGCAATAACATCCACACTTCTACATTTGCCGATGATACAGCCTGTTTGAGTATTCACAAAAATCCTGATGAGGCATCCCGCAATCTCCAAGCAAACATTACCCAGCTTGAAATATGGTTGAACTTATGGAGAATTAAAGTCAATGAACAAAAGTGTGTTCATATAACGTTTACCCTAAGAAAAGATACCTGTTCCCCCATTCGAATCAACAATCAAAATATTCCTCAACATTCTCAAGTCAAATACCTTGGCATACACCTCTAAGTTAACCCAAATGAAACTTAAATTGACTCAAATATATTGGTTAATTGGCAGAAATTCAACACTCAGCCTAGACTGCAAACTCTCGCTTTTGAAGCCAATATGGTGCTATGGAATTCAGCTGTGGGGAACTGCTTCAGCTTCAAATGTCGAGAGAATCCAACGAAGGCAAAACAAAATTTTACGTTTGATAACATCTGCTCCATGGTACGTTAAAAATTCAAATATTCATCGTGATTTAAATATGCCACTAGTGAGTGAAGAAATTGCAAAATACGCAGGCAAATATTTAACTAAACTCGAGTCACATCCTAATCCGCTTGCCCGTAATATTTTGAGCTTTACTGGACACATCCGCTTAAAAAAGAGGGACACAAGGGCTCTTATACTCAACACTCCAGATGGGACTGCTTAAAAATACTTCTTTTTGATTATCACTACTTATGTATTATTTATAACTATCACTAAGCTTATGTCCGATATTGGTCGGGCCTAATAATTATATTTAGATTTAAGATTTGATTACTTATTGTTAGTTTTGAAGATACAATAAATAAATATGTATATGAAAAAAAAAAAAAAATACCGAGAGGTCACTTACTAAAAATTGCACTATATCAAAATATTATAAAATTTTTCACACAAAAAATACACGTTTATGTATGTACTAATGTATGTATGTATGTATCTGTATACTACATATACATACGTATGTATGTATATCGGTGAAGGGTATATAAGATTCGGCACAGCCGAATATAGCACTCTTACTTGTTGTAAATATTTTTGTTAGCCAAATTTAGGTCACTTTCAATTAATCTATACCGTTATAGTCTTCCACACACATGTACACAAACATGCATTGTATGTATTCACACAAAGAATGAACTCACTGTATATGTACACATACATACATATGCGTATTGCATGCCCCTGCATGCAGCATGGCTTCCAAAAAGAAAAAACACGGAGCAAACAAAATTTACGTATAAAATGCCTTCAAAGAAAAAAGAGCAACTAAAACTATCCAATAACGAAGTGTATAAACTTATCAATTGACTTTTGCCTCAATTGTTTTATTAAATTTTAGTTTAACGTGCGTTGAATTGTAATAAAAAAATTTTATTTTTTTTTTGCTATATCTCAGTAACGTTTTTGCCATTTGGCAAATTTTGAATTGTGTAAACTTTTAATTGCATTTTTTTCTTCTTTTTGCTGTGCATTTAAATAAAATATCACTTTAGTAATAAAATAAATTTGATACACTTTTTCAAATTTGGAAACTGTAAAATATAATATCTGCAACGTGCTAAATCTAACTGAAAATATATTGTGAAAAAAAAATTTACAATAATTTAAAAATAAAGTACAAACAACATTTGCTTACCCAAGCCAATTGATAGTAATAGGTTTGAATATGAAAGAAATAATATGACTAAAGGCGAAATAATGACGGTTATCGTGATTGACGTCTTTCGACTTCCACTACAACATTTTGGGATAATTACATGGGAAATATTACGAGTACAAATTTTGCTATAGACAGGGACATCAATGATTTATAGAAAAAATTTAGAAAATATTGAATCCGATTTTGATCTGCTTTTACCTATTCAATGAAATTATTGACAAGTTTTTAAATTTTTGTATACTGTTCTTTGGAAATCATTCAATAAAAAAATTTTTGAATTTCATGTGACAAAGATTTTTCCCATATTTGATAAAAAAATTTTTGAAAACATTTTTATTTTTACCAATTTAATTATTTTTGTTTTGTTAAATTTAATGCTATTTTCGAAAATTATACTCGTAGTTCTTAAATATTAACTTTTTTCAGTGATGTGACTTAGAATTATTTAAAAATTAAATTTGACTTGAATTTTTCTGAGACTTGTGTTAGACTAAATTAAATTTCTTATTAATGAGACTTAGCTTATAATGGACTTTTATTTAAGACTTAATACAAACTTGGCTTAAATTTGAAATAGATTTATCTCTGAAGTTCGAACTAAACTGCACGAAGGCTTTATTTGGATTTAATTTAAACTTCACTCACATTTCACATAAGCTTGACTTGGACTTGACCTAAAATTTATTTACACTTAGCTGATACTTGACTTAAGCTAATGACTTACATGTCATTAGGAAATGAATAATATCAGAGCAAGACTTAAGGCTCAACTTCGACTTAGCTAACAATTGATTTAAGTTAGGTTGAGTAGGAATTTGGATAAGACTTGATTTAGATTAACTTGTATTTAATATATATTTCGCTTAGGCCTAAATTATACTAGATTTAGTTTGGAATTTACTTAATAATTAATAAAGGTGACTTAGAAATGTTTTATTAATTAGAATTAAACTAACTTAACTTAAACTTAACTTAGATTTGACTCCGACATTTATCTATTCATATTACAATCGGATATGGGGAAAACTGCAATTAGGTCTGGATAGGCCTCGACTTGGATTTGATTTATTTAAATAGCAATTATTTTTATTTGGAGCTTGACTAAAATCGAATATGACTTGAGGTGAATTTCGGTTTGCTTTAGGCTTGACTTGGATTTGATTTGGGTTTGACTTTGACTTGACCTGTGATGAAAATAATTAGATTTCAAGTTGACTTTCACTTACAATTTACTTAACTGTACGTGAAACTATAATTTAAGCTTTACTTGGATTTTATTAAGGCTGGACTTATGTCAAGATTGCCGTACATTTTACTTAAAATTTACTTTGACTTGGTTTAGATTGGACTTAAGATGAACTTAACGCAGACTTGGCTATGTGGATTTACTTCTGACTTAGATTAGGCTAGTTATCCCTAACTGATTGGTACTTATTTTTTTATACTTGGGTTAAGCCTAAGCTAAGCTTAAGTAGGCTAGACTTTAGAGGACGGACTAATGGGCTGACAGGGAATAACAATTAATCTATTGTGTCTATTTTTTTTTTTTTAAATAAACAAACACAACCCGCGAAGCGATTAGCTTGTAACACCCAGGGTCTATGGCGGGAATCGAACCCACAACCTCTGGACTGAGAGGCTAGCATCGCTACCACTCAGCCACAGGGGCACCCTAAGGTCGCAACCTGAATACAACCGGTAAATGAAAATTCTCGGTTGCCAGAAAGCGATAATTAGCATTGAAAAAATTATATTAAAGTCGACAACCAGAATTTGTGGGTTGAGGGTGGCGTTGGCTGAAGTAGTTAGCACTCTGACCATAAAACCGAAGATGCTGTGCTCGAGCCCGGTATCCAAAAGTCATTATATAACAACACCACGCATTTTTCTGATATGCATTAGTGCCCCTTTGTATCAGTTGTTGTAGGACAGTTAAAATGATGAAGGCATAGCCACTGGTCACTGAACTATACCGACTTCCTAATGTAAAATCAGAGCGCCCTCCTTCGTTGTGTAGCAGAATCATCGGCAAAGTAAAATAACCAATAAATACAGATTCAAAAAAATTTAACATGCCTTATTTAAACACCAGAATTGTAAAAGAAACTTTCCTTTTTCCCTTTCCCTTTTCTAAAGAAGGTAACACCTACTAATAGTAGTATGAATTCATTGCCTGAGTGTTAATTAAAAAAAAGGATAATTAATATTGAAAACGGCAGCTGTTACTCTGGTTTTAGACTCGGCAGTTTTCCTTGCTTAACTTTTCATTTTATAATGAGAAAGAAAAATAGTTATACAAAAGGTATATATTCTTCCTCAACTCTCTCATACAAAATAAAAAAAAACTGATGAGTTTAAAACTAGAGTTATTTGCCAATTACAGCCGATAACATAATTGCTACCAATTGACAACGGACAAGCAGTTTGGTTGCGATCCCCAATCGATGCATTAGACTTGAATTAATCTTTACTTAGCAAGACTTAAAAAGAGCTTACATAGGTTTAACATAGACTAAACTTATGTCGACTCAGGTTTGATTCAAACTTCAAAAGAGAAGTAACTTTTAGTTAACGAAAATTAATTAACGATTTTGACTCAAATATGATTTGAAACTTTATTTAATCTTAGCTTAAGCTTCAGTTAGTTTATATTATGATTGAAATTGAATGGAGTTCTATTGTATCGTCTTGTCTATGGACGAAAAAAAGAAGCAGTTTTGATTCTTTAAAACGATTACTATTTATTGTCAAAGCTAGAAGGTTCGTGTATTTGCTTTATGATTTTGTTCCAAACATGTTTCATGTATTTTTCAAACTATTGTATAATGCATTAATTGAATTTTTATGTTTTAATAACAAAAATTAAAAATTTTAAAAACCCCCGATATATCTAGAAAAGATATGACATCTTTTAAACGGATGGTCCGATTTCCTTCAAACATGGTTAAGAACCATCTCGATCAAGTTACCTTTCAAACAGAGAGAGAAAAAATCAAAATCGGTTTAGCCGTTTGGGCTGCACGTGGACACGGACAGACACAGATACACAGACACACACTACAAACTTATAACACCCCTTTTTTGGTCGGGGGTTAAAAACATGTCAATAATATTTATATTTTTTATTATCAAAGACAACAACCGTTTTTGAAGAAAATAATTTAGAGACGTAATAACGTAATAACTCTTCTTACTGAATTAGGGCATAAACTTGGCTACATGGTTTACTCAAACAATGTTCTGCACTTTTGTTAGTGCCAATCACTTTGTGGCGCCCTAGTACATTTGCGTTTCTTATCACATGAAAAAGAAAATACCACAGGCATGTATTGAAATTTCCGTGCAAGTATTTCATTTCAACAAATGCCCTGTTCCCATTTTTGGGAAAATATGAACTGCTTATAAGTCCTTTTATGTAGTATGTGAAGTGATTTTTTTTAAATTTAAATACTAAAATAAAGTATTTTGCTTAAATTTTTTTTCATTGTTGTTAAACGATTTTTTGAGTTGTTTTCACAATGTTTTATAAAAGTGAAGTTTATATATTTTTTTTTTGCTTTTTGTTCTATATTTAATGTTTTTTGTTTGTTTCATGAACTGATTTTTCAAAATGTGTATTGTAAAATTGTGGGAGATTTATGTGAACATTTAATAAACAACAATGCAATAGATATGCGTACATGTTTATTTTTATTAAAAAAAAATAAATGTGGGCTCGTTTAAATCAAAATAAATACACAATATTGTTTTGCTTGTTTGTTGTGGAAAATGTTATAAATTACATTTGAAATAAATCACAAAATACACAAAGAGGTAAATAGATTTTTTTTGTTAATAAAACATATACATATGTCACAGCGCATAGAGAAAGGGACCTAAGGTAAAAAAATCAATTTTCACTTTTTTTTTGATGTGGACAACATCTGAGCATCGAATGAGACGGATCCCATGCCCCAAAAAGTGTTCCCTCCCAGAGATATGCGCGTTTTATGAAATTGAAGTCGACGATTCTAAGGTTATGTGAAAAAATTTTCGTACTAACAGAGTGATATTCACGATTTAAAAGAATTATAAATGAGTATTTATTATAATTTACAATTAATAATTTCAGAAAATAAACCTGGGTTCGAAAAAACGCGAGCAAAATTGATATCAAACTCATGGAAACAGCGCGCTAGGTAGAAAACAATAAAAACCAACTCCCTACACAAAACACGAGGTAGGGACGACCTACACGCGTTTTCAAGGTTGACCAACAGTTCCTGATGTCATGAGATGTGTCGCTTTCAAATGAGACCAATACCAACACGCTCAATGATGGTACACCAAAGATACATACACGTATTTAAATCTTTAAAATGGCTCTCCTGAACAAAACCGGTTTTTACCCTTAGGTCCCTTTCTATTTTGCGCGTCACATATATACATACATACATACACCCAAAGAATTTTGCTTCATAAGTCCAATGAAACAATTTCATTAAAATTTTTTCACAAATCTAATGATAATTTCACAAATTCAATGAAAATTTCATGAATATTGTGAAATAATTTCATTGGAATTGATTCCTGGGTATTCTGGTTTCGTAGGAATATTTTATTGGATTTATTTAAGTTATTTCATTCTTTTCATGAAATTATTTTATTGTTTCGATGAAGTTAGAGCACTGCATTAATTACACTGTTAAATAAATTTGATGAAGTTTTCAATAAAATAATTTTTACGAAACTGGTTTCATTAATCCAACGAAGCGTGACGTTGGTTGAATTTTAATGAATTTTTCATTAGATTAATGTCGAAATGCATAGAATTTATGCCGAAAATTCATTCAGTGTATGTATATATAATACAAATGGATTTATTTTATTAAACTGTACATATACATATATAGGTTTTAAATGTCAGGCTTTGTTGATTACTTTTTATTAAAACCAACTTGCCACTTGATTGCACAGTTAAAACTTGGTTGTGAAAGCTCCTGAATAAAAACAAAACAAAAGTATATTGTCTTTTATGCAAAAAAAAAAAAACTTAAACAAAATTATTCTCTCTTTAAGACTAAAGCACAGCCAAAATATAAAAAATTTAAGGAAATTTTGCAAATATTTTGAATACATACACCACAATGTCGAGCATATAAAGAAAAGTAACGTGGCAATATGTGAATATAGACAATGCGTTCGTTCTCTTTATTGCACTGAAAATATCCAAATGCAACATTGGAAAATATTTCATATAAGAAGAAAGAATACACAAACACAATGGTCATGAATACTTTTCATATAATGGCAGAGCAACATATACAGCATGTTGATGACGATATTTCAATAAAATTAAGAGTGACCAGGGAAAAAAATTTTCAAGGATTTGAGGATTTTTAAAAACATATTTTGGCATACTACTTTAAAAATTAACGGCCTGTCCCACGATGTCACCATGTCTATCGACAACTTGTATTGCAAATAGGCTTGCCAGACCCAAACAGTGAAAAATCTTAACATTCAAGCAAAAAGTTCTTGATTTGCAAAAAAAAAGCTTGGCAATAATTTAAAATATTTTTAAAATGCAAACGAAAAATATCGTAGCTTTGCTTTGGATTGTGTGTGTATTTTGTTGTTGGATTTTAAAGAAAAGCTACGATATTTTGCATTTGAACTAACGCACGAAAATTTGCATCAAACATCGAATGCCGACAATATAATTTCATCTGCTGGTCGCTTAAGTTTAAGCTGCCAATAGTTTTAAACAATGAAGAGGTAACGGCTTTTTTAAGGAGCTATAAACAGGGTATACAATCTAAAAAAGCTTATGGCTAGAAAAAGGGTATCGAGATAAAAGGAGCTTATGTGGAGACTTAAGAATTTGATTTTACAAATTTGCTGAGTTTTCTTTAAGTCGGTTAGTTTTGCTATCGTCCTTGTATTTCAATGAATGATAGCTGGTAATCAGAATTTCTTGGTTGCCAGAAAGAAGTAGGTCAGATTAGGTTGGGTTGAAAAGAAGAGACATTACGGTCATGTCCGGGCACATGCACAGCATAGGCCTGTCATGTGATTCAAAAACGAACCCCACCTTTAGTATAATTTACGCAGTCTCTTAAACTTTTCCAGTCAATGCCTCTAAGGTGGATAATGTCCGGTAAGGTGTCAGTTTTACCCTGTGGCTGACTGGTAGCGATGCTAGCCTTACAGTGCAGAGGTCGTGGGTGTTTTTCTGCAGACAAACTTTGCGGGTTATTTGTTTAAAAAAAATCCCAAAGTTATGGAATCTGGGCTGGGCAAAAGCTGGACACTGACAAAAAAGTTCACCATTGCCTCGATGTTTTCCATGAATGCCTTATGCATTCATTGTTATTTGTGGATTCAATCCGGTATAAATAGTCTCGTAAAATAGAGTACCCTGTAAAGACCCGGATCAGCTTCCCCAGCTCGGGCTTGTTTAGTTTCCCCTTGTTTTGGCTTCTTTCGGGTCACTATAAAGCAGTAATTATGTATCGAAAATGACAGCTGTTTGCTTTTTGCCAGTTTTAGTCGGTAACACAGTTTTTGGCAATTGGCAATGCAAGTGAATTTTGGTTGGGATTCATAATCGATCCTTTAAATTGAGTTTTTGCACTTTTTTTTTGCTTCTAAAAACACTAATAGAAAAAATGTCTTGCAATATTTCTTGGTCACTCTATTTTTGAAAATTCCAACAATGCACCAAAAACAAAACCCCAAACACAAGTGTGCACTTGAATTCAAAAAGCCTTCATATATTAATGTCTAAATGTGTGTGTTTTATTTCAAATTTTTCAATCTTGGGGGTATTAGATTTCAGCATCATTGTTTAAACTACTAAACTAAAGCCCAAGAAAAAAAAGCTAAAAAATATCTCTGCATTATTTCTGCATATGCACGTATCAATTGAAAGCACCCAATGGAGTTTTCATTTCAGTTTTTCCTCATTTCAAACTTTGGTACTACACTTGAATTATTCTATACAGCATTGGCGTTGTTGGTCATGTACATTGTCAATATCTGTGCATGTTATTTGTTGCTGTCAGTTGGTAGTAAAGAAAAACGTTTGTTGCTGTCTACGAAAACAATGTCGTTCGGTCGATTGGTTGGTTGCTTGGCTCGTTTGGCTTATTTGTTTTTGAGTTGCAATCTTTTTTTTCTCGAATTTTGGTAAGTAACACTTGAAGTTTCTATTTGAGAGTAGTAAGTGTGTTTTCAAATATTTGGCCTTAGATATTTGCTATGTTGCAGTTATCATATCTTAAGCAATATTTATACTTCTTCTTTTTGGCTTTTTTTTTCTTATTTGTCTATATCTAGCAGATTTATAAGTCGTCTGTTTTCCCTTATGGCCATTTGCAAAATTTTAGTTCTTATTTTTTGCCCATTTGTTATTTGACATTTCCTAATGTTCAATATTGTGTGCAGCAAATGTTATTTTGTTTCCCTGTTATTTGGGCTGTGCCATTTTTGTTACTCTAAATGTCTGCTGGCCATGACAGTTTGTTGTTATTCGATTAAAGAATTTTTGTTACTTTGGAATTTTTGTTTTAAAGTTTTATTTTTTGCTTTGCCTTTTTATTATTCTGAGATTGAGATAAATTTGAAGCAACTTAAGTGCTTCGAAGTTGGTGTGTAAAGTCTTAAAAAACCTGTTGACAACATAATTTTTTTTTCGTTTTCAATTAACGGTTGACAAGTGTTAAAGTTAATAAAATTGTTGTTATGCTTAACAGTGAAAAAAATTGTAAACTTCTCGAATCTATATAAGAATATTTATAAAAAAACTTACCTTGTTTTATAATCCATGAATTTAATTTCCGGAAATAGATAGAAGCTGAAAAATACAAAAAAATAAATATGTAAGTTTCTTTGAATATTGCAAGAATTGTGTATAACTATTAAATTTTCTTGACTTTTCACATTTAAAAAATAGGAGTTTTTGCATAAAATTTAACATCAACCATTACTTTAACATAAAATATTTCTAGGAAAATTTTCTAACCTCTGCTGAACCTTGGACAGATTTAGGTTAGGTTAGGTTACGTTAGGAAGGAGGTGCTATACCGCACCTCCACTCAGAGACCCAATTGGGTCCATTGTGATTAACTTCTGTTGCCCAAGTCATATTTACCCCCCCCCCTCGCCCTTATTTGTTGCCTGAAGTAACCCTATTTTCCTTCATTGAGCCACCGAATTCCCATGATGAAGCCCATGATGTCCTCTTGTGTACACTTCCCGATATCAGTAATGCTTTCATGGAAACGTCTGCTCAGCCATTGAAGCCTATGACGTTGCAGCTTTGGGCAGTGACAGATAATATGTTCTATGGTTTCTGTTCTACAAAAATCTGGAGTTCTAGTTTCCTAAATGCTGGTTCTTACCCTGACCGAGCAGTGACCTGTCACCGCACCTATCATGATTCGCATCGCCTTTTTATCCATGTCCAGTAGCAGTTTGGATCTTCCTGAGTAAAGTTTTGGCCACATACTCCTCGAAACTACAATAATCACTACTTCGCCGTGAACTGTTGGTGCTGCTTTCTACCCAATTACTGAGTTCTCTATGGTAATGATCTATCGGTAATTTCACCGATCCTATTCTTACCACAATACCAGCAATTTTGCTTCCTTCAACACTGCTGTGTCCAGGAACCCAACATAGTCTGACACTATATTTATCCATAAGCAAGTTGAGGGCTTTCCTATAGTCACTAAAAAGTTCCGATTTGACATTGTGTCCCTTCGAAGCTTTTAGCGCTGCCTGGCTGTCGACGTAAAAGGTTACCTTCTCACCTTCAGCTACATTTCTGGCCAGCAGCTCCGTGGACCTGAGGATCGCCAAGATCTTAGCCTAAAAAACGCAGCATTCATTCAGCAGTCTGAAGGAACTACGAATGTTCATTCCCAAAATATAGACAGCAGCTCCTGTGCCTTCCCCCATTTTTTTTCTGATCACTAAAACTGATCTCATTTAAGATTGATGTGTGACCTGTTATTCCTGTCCTCACCAAACCTCTTTTTACGAGTCTAAGGAAAATTCTAGTCGCCGTTCCCACCACAAAGTCCTCTATATGGGCATATGTAGCACTGGCTAATTCTCGATTGCATTTCAGATGTGAGTTAGCTGGCACCGCCTAAAATACTTCGGGATTTTATTCCACTTATTTAACCATCACATCGTGAACTAACTTTACTAGTTAGCCAAACGATTTAACAAAACACTTCAAAACTCATCGCTGAGGAATCCGTAACATGGAGTGCAATGCAATTTACCATCAGGAAATTGGAATCATTCTGCAATAAGTGCAGGAAAGAAATTCTGTGAATTTTCTGCCTAAACTAGATAGCCAATGAAAAAAATTTTCTTAATGGCTAATTGCAAGAACAATTGAAACAAAAATCTGTAAGCCCAAATGGACTTGGATAGGCTACATCCTAAGGTCGCCTGAAGAAATCGCAAGGCGTACACTGGGCTGGAGGGTCAGAAAAATACTGGAGATCTTCCTGTGCAGCACATGGATAAAAATGATGAAAAATAAATGCTAATCTCGTTATTTGACTGGCAACCAAGCAAAGATTCTAGCTAATGATCGAGTAAAGTGGAGAGATTTCGTTGACGACCTCTGTTCTTCGCAAACTTTTGTCAAGTTTGCAAATACTAATTTGTAAATTTTATGAATAAAGACAATACATGGTCCGAAAAACTATAACCTACAAAGAGCAGAGTTGTAAAAAAGAATGAAGCCTTTATTTGTCTGTTCCTTCACCTCCTGTCCTCACTATCAGTATGTCTTTCCCAAAGAAGGTAATAGTAATAGTAATAGACATTTTGAGTGTTAGGTTAGGTTAGGTTGAAAAGACGGGCAATTAATATTGACCCAATCCGTTTGTGATTACACTTTTGCTTTTATAGCATGATATGCGTTCTTAATAAGACATATTGGGCAAATATCCAACAAAAACTAAGAAACTCTTCAGGTAAGGAACCTAGTCTCCTCAATATACTTTCTTAGGTCTTTCTAGTCTGAATCCCCAAGATATTCCATATCAGGTATGTTGTCCAGATGGAAGATTTGTCTTCTACTTTTACTGTCTGAGTGTTACTTCTCTTAAAACTGCTTATTTCAGTAATAAATCTGTAAAAAGCTGGTAAAAATATATTATTTAATATTTCTACACAAGAGAATAGAAGAACAGTTAGATTAAAATCAAAATTCTTTCAATACGAAGTAGGACAAAACTCTGCTCTCTTCTTTTTCTTTACTTCAAAAAAAAAAAAATTAAAATATTCTATACAGAAAATTGAATTATTTAAATAATTTCCCTCTTGACTTGTATTTACTAACAAATTTTATAAAGTTTGGTGCAATATTTACCAATAAACATACACAAAAGTATTATTAAATTTTTATTGTTTCGAAGCTTAGAGTAGAAAATCTAATAAAAATACTTGCTACTGCTGTATACTTATTTTATTTGTTTTCTTAACATAAAAAAACCTAATGTTAGACAATTTATTCTTTGCTTGGGCAAGTTGGGGAACATTTAGGTATGCGAGTACAGGCGGCGCTTGGACAACATTCGTAGCAACAATTTAGCAAGCAAATCTTTTGGTTTCATATGCATACTTTGCCTTAAACCACAACTACATAAAGAAAACCTAGAGAAAATTAATATTTACTTAAGGTAGATTTATGAGTTTTTTGTTTCTATTTTTATTTCTTTTTTTATTTCTTGTAATGTTTTACTATGTATGAGTCATTTTATTATTACACAAGACATGGCAGCAAGAATTGTTGTAAATATTTCTTTCATTTGTTGCTTGGTTTGTTATTACTTTCTTTAGTTGTTCTAAGTGAAAAAAAAAGTTGAGAAAAGCTAAATGGAAGAGAGAAAGTAAACAGACTTGAAATGAATTGTTATTTTGGGTGAATAAATGTTCGAAAAAAGTCTGACAGGGGCAAAAAAAAATAGGTAAATTAGAAACAATTTTTCATAGTTTTTGTTGTCATACAATACTTTCCAAGAAAATTTGGAAATTGACAAAAGAGGGCCAAAATAGTTGAGGTTTTCAGGCATAATGAAAAAGTTTCTTTTTGTTATAAAAAAATGTAACTAATGTAAAGGTTTTGTTAAGCGTTTCTCTTATGTGAAGCTTTTAAGCATCGTGGTGAATATAAAACCATACAAAATAGCATGTTTGAATTAACTTTGGTATCGTAAAAACCTCACTTTTACCACATCAAGTCTAGCGTAATAATAAAAATTTTAAAATACGACACTCGTAATTAGGTACAATAAAAACCAAAATAGATTACTATTAATATGGTAAAAATAAATCACTCCTTTTCAAACAAGAAAATTGAGTTGTAGTGATCATGCTAAGAGTCTTTTCAGTTCCTCTAAGCTCACCTCAAAGATATCACCAAAGATTAATTAATTTAAAAATAAACTACCTCAGAAAAATGTCCTTTCTTTTAAGCTTTTTTTCACCACTCAAGTTTTACTGAGGCTTTTCTTATAAAAGTTTTGTGTGAAATGGCCATTTTTTTTTCTTAGAAAAAACACTTCTGTTAACATTCAAACATTTTAAATTTTATTTATGACTTTTAAAATAAATTGTGCAAAATATAGCAAAAAATTACCACAATTGATGAGACCAACACAAGACAACACAAAACGCCCATAATTTTACTTGGTAAATAATAAATAAATTTACAAAATATATGCTACATGCAATAAACTAAGAAAAATTGCTATAAAATATAAACACATTTAAATTTTTTTTATTAACAGACAGACACCAATTCAAATGCAAAAAAACAACAACTTGTTTGAAGCTTTTTTCAAGTTCAGTTCACTCATGAGACAATTACGGCCCACAGCGTATAAAATACCAAAGCAATTATTCAATATCATAAAATATACTTTGGAGAGTCATACATATCAGAATTAAATGAAACGAAGATGACACATGTTAATTTTATAATTTTTTTTCAACAAAAGACCATGAGAAATCAATAAAAGTAATATGCTACATATAGTAAAATTTATACGCTTTTCCCAGAAGTTTGAAATAAACTTGTTGTACGATGACTTGTTTATTTTTTTTAAGAGTTGATGAAAATTTTTTGATAATTTTTGGTTAAATATATATATATATATATTTTTCTTTCATTACTTTATTGATTATTTGAAGGATAATTTATTAAGAGTATTATTCCACAAAATAAAACAAATATCTTTTGCTGTTTTAGCAAAATTGGCTTCCAAATTATATTACCAAGAAAGCAGTGTTCGGCTCAACTCGGTTATATATATTATCTTACCTGAATGATACTGAGTGGCAGATAAATGAACATAAGTGAACTGTCCCTCCAAGAGAGGAACAGGTAATTTAAAGTAAAGTTAAGACTGGTACTCACTATCATCCCACATAATCGTTGGATTTTTTCAGAAAATGCAACCTTGATCTAATGGAGTTTATGAAAAATTCCAAAAGACCATCACTCATTAGATCAAGCTTGCATTTTCTCAACAGTCGAATGACTGTGTAGGACAGTGAGTACCAGTTTTAATAAAAATTAACAGAGTGAGTGATGCCTCCTCCACGCTAAGGAGGAGTCGTGCTGCACAACCATTTTCAGCCTCTAATGAAGGAGTATAAGTTTCTCAGGTTTATTTTTGATAGTTTCGAAAGGTATATAAAATATCTGCTGCATAAAGAGCGAAGGTGGCAATTTTACAAAGCAGGACAGAGGCAGATAAGGTATATTCTTCCTCCTCATCTAGACAACTGAAGAAGCAATTATTATATACTAATAGTTGCTTCTTTGGGTGGTTTGTGTGATTCCTTATGAAAAAGGTTTAAATTCAGTGTCACCACCTGACACTCCGTTGCATTGAGGTACTGAAGGAGGTCCCCTTATAACAATTTGTGATACCTGAGATAGGTCATCCTCTAGTGTGTTTTCCTAGAAATTTGTATATCGTAGTGAACAATGCTGGGCACTCACAGACTGCGTGAGAAACTGTCTCTTCTTTGTCCTACTCTTGACAGATGTGTTTCGGATTATCGTGAGTACCTGCCATTACGGCCTTGTCTTACGGTGGTTTAAACACCTGGTGTAGCAAAAACGCTAACCATCGCCCCTTGTACCATTTTAGAATGAACCTAGTGCCCATTCTTCAAGGCACTTAGATTGCAATCTTCATTCACAGTTATTATCCCTGTACTACGTCAAGCACCTTGCTGAGGTGCTCAGAGCTATCTAAACTCTTTATGCCGTAATGCCTTTGTCAAAACAGTACTATCTCTTGAATGGCAACAGCACCTAGAATAGTGTCTGGCTGTCCGCGTCAGGCCAAACACTAGCATTGATTTAATACTGGAAAGCCAAGACTATTCTCCCAGCGATTTTGGTGGCAACCAACAACCACCACGTTGAATTCTCAAAGTTCTCACGCTAAGGTGTTCTGTATACACCCATAGCGAGGTCCCTAAGAGAATACCTCAACCATTGCAGGCACAGCTCAACCACTCATCCGAGATGAACGCATGCCTGTGTCGCCAAAAATCCAGTGCCTACTCCACACACACCAAAATCATCGCTTATACCCCGTGGGGTAGGACGAACTCGGCGTTTTAGCAAAGCATCCCGACCACCGCTACATACACTCAAAACTTTAAAGCAGCTCGACTGTGGGGCAACCGGCACCCGTGGTACCAGGAAAAGCATCTGGTGATACCTCGAAGTTCCAGGTGACGCGTACCTCTGTTGCCAGAGATCGGGTAGTAACACATTAGTTCTATGGATTATATACCAAAGGTACGTCAATGGAAAAAGCCACATCACCCCAGCTGGAGACCGGGCTTGCCACACCCGTAGTAAAAACTAGACCCCCCTGGGGAGATCCTACTCTTGACAGAGGCGACGTAATGTATTATAGGGTAGACTTTGCCTACTAGTATACCTGGCAATTGTCCGCAAGATCACCAATATGGAGACACAAGGCCAAAATGCTATTCCTATTTTCTGCTTTTTTTTTAAACAAACAAACAAGACAACGGCATCACAGGTGTTCCTAGCTGTTCCTCCCCTGACTAGTTCGTCTGCCCACTAGTTGCCGATGAAGTTACTACGTGCACGAAGCCAGATAAAAGTCGTGTCTGTCTTTCGATAGAGTTTGGATTGCACATCCTTACACTGTTTAACTAAAATTGATTAGTGATTTTACCGCACAAAGTGATGCGTGGATATCGACAAGAATGCAGATTTTCCTCCAAAAATTTCTTTTTCACAGTTACATACTGCCTCTATTATGGGCAGTATTTGAGATTAAAATAGACTTCAGGATCAACTGAGAACATTCCAGGACCAACAACACAATGTAGAATCTGATGTCATAATCACCCTTATCCAAGTTTTCGACTCTACGTTACTTTAACACAATACAAAAAAATTGGGGCTTGTTTACTCCCTCTCGAAAACAATTTTGTGCTACTGACAATCTATTTCCGTTCCCTAAGATCTAGAAAATAGCATAAATCTGCCAACAGGAGTCAGTTTTTTCGACAACGCGTACACAAGACCTAAGTTTTTTGTATTGTGTTAAAGAGACGTCAATGTCGACAACTGGAATATGGTTAATAATTTAATATTTCTTACTTTTTCCATTGCCTCCTGGATGGGAGAAGCACCTGGAAAGTTCTATCAAAGTTTGTTTTGGGTACCATATACTCGAAAGTTTAATCAGTTCTTGAACAAGCCTACGCTACTCCTGCAGTACCGCTTGTGATTGTGCCCGCTATATGTAGGTCTATAGGAATAATCCCCAAAAAAGCATTCAAGACCGAACACTTCTTCTGTCACTGTCCAGCATTCAGCCAAATTAAAAGAAAAATCTACCTTTAAAAATAAAACCTAAAAATGTATATTATATCTTAAAACATACCAGATATGGAATATGTTGAGGTTTCAGACTGGAAAACCCTACTATTATGCGGAGACACGGTTCCTAATCTAAGTTTGATAAGTTTTTAGAATTTGCATTGTTTACTTCCCCAATATATTATTAAGAGCGCACAACAAGCTATAAAAATATTAGTGTAATCCGAAACCTAAAATAACCTAACAGCCCGTATTTCCGATATAAACGGATCTTTAAATTCCATACCATTCTTTATAGGAAGTCCCTGTCTTTTGGCATGAGCTCCAAACGCACAGTTACCTGTGAATATAGCCAAGAGATATCCAATTTTTATACGCGTAAGCTCTAAGAGTGGCAAAGTTTTTCTTATTATGGGGAGGCCAAAGTTTTCTTGCACGTTAAATGTGTTCCATTTACCCAAATTTCCATCACCCATATGTGCATTGTTGTTGTGTCAGTATACTGTATTCTAATTTTTTTCAAATAGGTTTCCAGCAGCAGAACAAGAGAGGAATATCGCAGATGTGTGAGAGACACAGTCTACTAGCATGTCTTCCTATCGTCCAGTGGGTCGTCAATACCGCTATCAGCCGTGAGATGTTCTTTTGATTCCTACAAGTACTCAGCCTATTCCATCTGTTTTCTGTTGTTTGAAAGTAGTGTTTGAGGATATTGTTCTTGGCAGTGCCGAACTGCGTTAGAGGCGTCATAGCGGATGCAGGTGTTGCCAGTTGATCTTCCCTTTCATTGCCAAGAAAGTCGCTATGTGCTGGGAGTCAGATAAGAGTAGTGTCAGACTAACGATGGCGCTCTTTTACATTCGCCAACTAGGATTGAGGATGTTTCGTATGATCTTAACGCAATCGCTGCCGAGCCGATTTTGTCACGGCGTTCTTGATACATCGGTGTAGACTCTGGTGTCTTAAATATTCCCCATTTCACCCTTTTGCGTTTCGTATGTAGTATCACTAAAATTTCTTTAATTTAAGCACTTTTTTGCCTTAAAAAGTAGCTGCAACTAAAAATTTGACAACTGAAATTAACAGCTGATAGTTGTAGGTTGCTATTCGTAATAACACTTTGGCAACTGGAAATGCAACTAAAGTTGAGTTGCCATCTATCAACGAGCCATAAGGTAAGGTGACCAGATTTCGGAGAAAGAAAAAGACGACATAAACAAAAATAGTAAAAAAAATTATTTGAATTCAATGTCAACATTTTTTACATATTTTACATAAAAAATTACATTCATATACATACATACATGTATGTATGTATGTAAAATTAGTTCAATAACAAAAATTAAAAATGTAAAAACTCCCTACGCTGTAGCAAAACATAAAAACAGAGAAAAAATCTTAACAATATCACAGCCCTGCACAGAGTAATTGTACCAGGGTACACTACTCAAACCAGTAAGCCCATACCACAGCTGTTTATTTCCTCTGTTAACCTCCATATAAAACCAATATAAACCAAAAATTTATATATGACAAAAGATGACTGAAAATAAAAAATATGACAAACAGAGGACACAAATTTTATAGATGACAGCGAGTTCAAATAGATGATTGTCCTCTAAAGAAGAGGACATATGGTCACCTTACATAAGGCATTTGGTAACTAAGGCCGTTTTTATAAGATTTATATGTACACCTACACATACTAGTTATCTTCCGCTATTATTGTAGGGGCAAAAATTTAGCGAAGGAAAAACTTGTTTATGCCAACTCTTAAACCGTTAGTCAAATGCAAATTTGTATAAAAAATTAAAATACTATAAGTAGCAGGTAACTAAAGAGCAAAAGTGATAAAGAGCTAGAGGAGCACCAGCGGGTTGGTAGTGTTGTCACCTAAAGCAAACAACTGCAGCAAGCAACAAAGCTTCAGCTTACAGTGTACACGAATAAACTTTGCATATGTAAGTATGAAAACAAATAAACATTTTCATGAATGAGTATTTGATTAACCTAGCTTTTTATGCAAGCAATAGTTAGTGTACATACGTTAGTTTGCATGTGAGCGTCTGTGTGTGTGGTGTGTGAGTGTGAGTGTGTAAGTGCTTATAACACAAACAAATGGCACAAAAATTTATTTAAATAACTAATGTACACTTAAGTGGTGCTAATTATGGGGTTTTCGTTTTGTTTGTTGCTGGTTATTTTGTTTATTTTCTTTTAAATATGTCTATTTATGAGATGTTCTTTTCTTCTTTTTTTATGTAAAATAATTTGTTTATGCTTTCTTCAAAATGAGAAAAGTATTAGAATAAATAGACAGACAGTTATTACAATGCATTCATTTAACTTAAGTAAACAGATAGACAGTTTTGTTCATAATTATTGTCAATGCACAATTTTCTATAAGGAGATTTGTGCACAAGTCTTGTAATTACACACATACATATACATATATGCATGTTTATACCCTCTAGTCAGCCTAGAACCATTTGGCTCTATGTCGACACTCTTTTCTTTAGCGACAACTTTACTAGTCAAAATGTCGACAACTTTCCTTCTGAAAGTTGTCGACATTGTCAATGAATGCGTCAATAGTTTGTTTTAATTTTTTATTATGCTATGCAATAATGTTAAACACTTACGTACATATGTATGCATGTATGTATTTAAGTTTGTTGCCCCAAACCCTTATAAAATTGTTATATGTCAATAGGCGATTACATGGGCTAGGGTACACCTGGTGAGTAGCACTATTGACAATGTCGCTACAATTTTACTATTGACATCGAGCGATGAAATGTCGATATTGTAAACTAGAGCCCCTTAAATTTACTAGTGAATCTTTGGTGACAACGTCGCCATGTGGTCCCAAAACAATTAATTAGTCAATAGTGCTACAGTCTAGTGGTGTATTTTCAATGACAACCCTATGTTATATGTCAATAGGCGATTACATTGGCTGGGGTACACCTGGTCAGTAATACTACTGACACTAGTAAATCGCTACAATTTCACTATTCGTATTTCCTGCAGGGTATGGATCTGTAACTATATGCGTGTGTGTGTGCAAACAAGATATGGAACAAGTCAATAGAGATTTAGCTATAAATTGTTTGTATATGTACATAAATAATGGAAACTAATGACACAACATTATGGTTTCTTCTTCTGGATTGTTGTTGGCATGTAGGGGTTTCGATATCACGAGTACATTTCTTATTTATTTATTGTAACCCACATTCAATAAAAGAAATTAAATACATATGTTATAAATCTCTGTTTATTGATTATTGATTGATGTTATGTATGTTAAAGCTTTGGTATTTAATATTTCTTCCGCATTTTATCTCCAAGAAAAATTTTGGAAGTCACGTCAGAGCCAGACTAAAATAAAATGATATATATGTATGTACATACATATCAGAGAACTGGATGAATGGATTCACTTATGCTGTCCACTCATATTTACAATGCTTTTGTTTTGTTTTTTAACATCCTTATACTAATGATGTAGTTTGCAGTGATAACTCTCTAACAACTGACTGTCATTACCTAAACTTAAGTACTGTTTGCAAAAGATATTACAAACTTCTTACTGTTTGATTATTTTGTATAATAATCACAAAAGCAAAAAGTCTTAAGTTGATAAAACCGTGCCTATATGTTTTCATACATTTTTAAAATAAATTTTAAGAACTTTTGAAAAGTGTTTTAAGAAAATTTAGCATAATGAATTCAGAAACAATAGGAATAAGGAGTTTCAAGTAGTTTCTAAACAATCATACTGTGATTGACTGCTTTTGTGAATCATACGAATAAACAGAAATTGCAAGCAATTGCATGCTTTTATTAACAATAGTCTTGTGAATATGAATCATGCATTAGCAACTTTAATTTTTTTAAGGTTAAATGCTATATAAAGATTCATCATTCAAAAAGGCAAAATTATGCCGTATGATTAGTAATCATGCAGATCTCTGATACATATATATATATGTATAAGTACATATGCACATGTGTATAGTATATTCCTTTGTATATTCGTTGCCCTACAACAATTTCCTACTATTAACAACCTCTTGATGTTCTCTAAGGTCCAGAAAAAGGCAAAAAGATGCCAAAGACAGTCAAGTGGTGTTAACAATGCGTATACAGACGGTGCCCACTTTCCGCTATTGTGTATGTGACGTCGACATATACAGGGGGTCTACTCTGCATTTTGAAACGTAGGAAATACTTTAGACCTTGTATGTTTTTAACTTAACAATTCGGAAGCATTTGCTTTCGTTTCGAATTACATTGCCGACCACGAGGGTTGTTATTCGCTTATGGGTTCCAAGACCAACGGTCTGGCAAGGCTGTCAGCTGTAACACACATGTCATCTGAAAAGTAATTTGTTTAGTGAAAAGTTTGTCATTTATGCATATGGATCGTTTAACAACCGAAGAAGGCGTAAAATTATTCAAAACTTACTACAAAACACTAGACTTTACAAAAATTAGGATGTGATTATGGTCGTCATAGTTGACCTACTGTGCAAGGAATTGGCAAGATTATAAAGAAATATGGAGAGACCGGAAGTGTTAATCCGGGTTAACATCTGTGTGCCATGTGCCCAAAAAAAGCATAACCACTAATTACTGATGAAAAACTGTTTGATTCATACATCTATTTATTGATTTAAACAGTTTCCAATCATTTTTTTTTTATTTCGGTCTATAGATCCTTACAGACTAAAGATATAATACCAGTTGAATAACATTATCTCTTAAGTACAAAATAGCTTTTCTCTTTATGATATCATTGCTCTCAGAAATATCTATAATATGATACAATTTATTAAAGTGCTCACAAATGCGACGAAAGGAGTCAGTTACGAGTTGGCCTAATTGGAGCACAAAAGCTAATTTTAGCAAGCAGAAACGCAGAATAAAGGCAAGACTATTAACATACGGCGGTAGAAAATATGAATTCCATCTGAGGCCTCGTAAACAGAAAATTAAAAATTGCTTTTGCACCGATTCAATGCTGTTTATATGAATGGAGTAGTAAGGATCCCATACAATCCATCCATATTCAAGAATAGCACGAACTAAAGAAGTATAAAGTTGTTTCGTGACGTAGGGGTCAGAAAATTCCTTTGACCATCGTTTCCATAAGACCAAGAATACCATTAGCTTTATTATTATGTTAGGTTCTATAAAATTGTTAATTAGTTATGTATGAAACTGTTTAACTTAATAAATACGTGTCAAAAAGTTTTTCATTAGTAATTAGTGGTTACCCTTTTTTGGGCACATGGCACGCAGATGTAAAATTGGCCTTTAATATGTGGCGTATAATCCGAAGAACCATTACTCCACATTTCAGATAAAATACTTTTCTTTGGCCAGCAATTACAGATTATCAACTGCATGAGCTGTGGTTTCCACAAGACGGTGCCATGAGCCACAAAAAACGAAGTTTGCAGAAAGCGTAATTTTATATTCTTGCGACGTCAAGTGGCCACCAGGATCATTCGATTTGATGCAAGTGTTTGGTGAGTTTACGCCAAAGACCGCGTCTACGCGGATAGTCCTTTAACTTTGGATCATTTTAAAACCAACATTCGTCAAGATACCGCCCGAAATGTGCGAAAACGTAAGTAATGGCAAGGTTCAAGGATTATAATTAAGGCCTAATCCCACGATGTCGAGAACGTTCGACTTGTCTCACACTTACATTCAAAACAAAAACAAATTTTAATATTTTGTTGTTCTTTCAAATGTAATTGTGCAAGTCGAACGTTGTCGACATAGTGAGATTGGGCATAAATAAAATTTTTATCCAAATCATAGCATTATTTTCCACAAATGGATACCCTATTTTTTTTAAGGAGAAGTAACACTTAGGATTGAATGCTTATTACTGCTATGTGCTATCTTGTAGGATAGTAATAGAGAAGTCAGGTGGTGAAGGAGGAAGAGGAAAGCTTCATTCTTTTAATGCATTGTCAGCGTCTGTGGTGGTTATGAGGCGTATTAAATTTTCGAATTGATTGATTATTTTACTTCGATGACGTAGGGGGGCGCTCTGTTGTGACATAGGGATTAGTATCCGCTGAAGTTGGTACTATTCAGTGAAAAGGGAGTCTGCTCTGTATCTCGAAACGAAAATTTGTATATCATTGATATTACAATACGAAAGCATCCATCACTTCAACTTTTCCACAACAACGGATATAAAGGCACACTAATGCGCATAAGAAAAATTCGTGGTGTTGTTATTAAATGCCTGTCGGTTACCGGGTTCGAAAACATGACCTTCTACTTTAGCCAACGTCACCGTCAAAAAAAGTTAGACATTTACCATACTTTCCTATAAATTTGTGTTAAAGTTTATTTAAAATTTATTTATTTTTTCCTATTAATTGCATTAAACTTTTGAGACATTTTATTGATATACTAGCTGAGCCCCGCGAACAATGTCTTGCCCTCAATTATTATTTTTTAATTACAAATTACTTCACACAGTGGTCACTTGTTTGGTAAAAAAGAAACCTACCAGGTATTGACCCAGAGATCATGCCTTACGAACAAACACACAAGACGAAAGATTGAAAAATGGCCCCGGAAATGAGTTAAAAATGCTGCAAAAAATTTTATTCTGGCTTTCCTATATTACTGATAAATATTTAATAGCGATTTCTGAATGCTGAATGAGTTTATTATATATTAAGCATTTTGTCTTGTGTTTAATATTAATTCATGTAAATATTTGTGTGCCCAATATGCCCAAAAAAAAAAACTTTTCGATTCTTTGTATAAATATTTAATTTTTTTGCGTTCTATATATTTGCTGCTCCATATACACATAACTGACATGTGTTTATTTTACGTGCTGTTTTCATCGAAAGTAAAATATTTTTATGTGCTTTTATTTTCAAATAAACTACCGCATACAATCACTATCAGATATCAGCAATAACAAAAAAATTTCAGATGTATACAAACACACGTCCGTATATACAAACAAGAACCCATATAAAAAGTTTTGCTATGTAAAAGAAAAAAAGAAAAAAAAATTTGTTTTTGTTTGAACACTTATTTTCATCTTTTCTATTAAAAAGTTCAATATAAACATTATACGAATTTCAATATTATTTTAAACTACTGAAAGCAACATTGTAGAAGTCTATGAATAAAAGCTTAAAAAACCGAATTAATATAAAAATGAAAAGCTTCTGAAATGTTTTAACACAAAAACTAAAAAATGTGCGCCATAAATTTGGTCATGCTAGGAAGATTATATAAAAAGTTTGCTACTTTTAGAAAGCTAGTTGTGAAAAATTTCATGAGTACACACTCGTATATTCAAATTTCCCAGTAATTTTTCCCTTTTCCGATTCCTCCTATTATGAATAAAAATTTCCCCGCAAAAAATTCCCTATTTTTCAGGGCTCCTTAAAGTTAACATATCGCTTATTTACTAAAACGTCATAAATCAAAAATTAATTTTTCGAGATAATGATTGCCGAATTAATCCTCATGTCGTTATTCATATTGGGTAAAAATGTCAAAAAACTATCTTGTTTTTTTGAAAGAAAAATAAATTTTCTTTCTCAATTAAATTGTGTGCAAATTGCAAATTTTAAATTTGTTTTCTGGCAAACTGTTTTTTTGGTTTTGACGTTTTTTTGAGTAAATGAGCGATATGCAATTGGTAAATATATTATCAAGACCGTTAAGAAAAGCTTTATAAAGTTTACAATTTTCTTTGTACAAGCAATCACTAGGAATTTAATCCATTTGCATCAGCACCTGACTCAGTTTCCGCTCCAGTTCTTGAGCATAAAGTTATTCCACATGCTTGTGAGTGCTTAAGCAAAACTAAATATTTATATTAACACTCAAATATTAATGGCAAGGATAATATGTATACAATTTTCATTAAATTTCTGTTACTGAACTCTTGCGTTAGTGTAGAATAAAATTTAAACATTGAACATTGATCGAAAATTTTCTCTCTCCCCTATTTGCTTGTTCAATGGCTCTTTAGAATAAGAGAATTTTTTCCATTGAACAAATGCTAGGGAAGAGAAAAACTCACCGGAAGTTAATTCATAATTGGACTGATTGTTATATTATCTACTACTACGTTTATACGCGCGAATTAAATAAATAAAGCTGTAAATTGTTGCCATATAATTGTTTTATAGCGACTTAATAACTCTCAAAACTATTCGCGATTTGCGAACTATTTACAAAGAAAATTATTGACCTTGCCACGCTTACAAAATGTTTGCAAAAAAATAAAAACAATAAATGGACAAATATTGCAAAAAAAATATTGATAGAAAAATATAATAACAACAAAACCAAATAATTATTTGTTACATTGTATATTTGCATAATTTTTTTGTAAACATATGTAAGTAATTTTTTAATTGAAGTGGTCCCACGATTTTGTACATTTGCTATGCCGTATAAACAGTGAGTTAATTTATTTGCAAATAGTGTACGTATAAACGTAGTATATAAGAAAGTTGGCCATTTTCTAAAAGGTTTTATCAAAATCTGATGGTTATCAAAATTTTTTTATTTTTATTTTTGATATCTTCTCGGCTTTCCTTCACACAAACATCAATTTAATAGATAGATATTAGATTGGATCACATCTTTACTAGCTGAATAAAATATGCCTACACCAAAATGAAGTGGACAGAAGCAAAAAAAGGAAATGAAAGATACGCGGATTCAGAGGCATATAAAACAATAAGCAGAATTTCATACGCATTGAAAACACTAGAATGAATAGCGGATATAGTATTGAAAGAGAAGATACCCAAAGAGGTAATTTAAATTTAAACAGCAAGCCTAGAATAGAGGCAAGTCCTTCGAGACGGATATACCGGAAGTTCTACATCGCCATAGAACAATATTTTGATAAACATCTTTAGATGACCATGCTTTAGTCGCTTGGATAGATCGTATACTTGGAAATAAGAGGACAAACTGCGAGGCAACTGAGCGCACCCCAAAGGGAGGTTTTTTTTTTTTTTTTTTTTATTTTTTTATAGAGAAGTAACACTCAGGCAATTAATGCCTACTGCTAATACTAGGTGTTACCTTCTTTAGGAAAGGGATAGTGAGAGAGAAGACAGGTGGTGAAAGAAGAGATAGAGGAAAGCTTCATTCTTTTACAACTCTGCTTTTCGCACGTTTTTAATAATGCAGTGTTGCAGCGCCTTTCTGATTTTAAATGGGGCGTATTAATTTTTTGAAGCTGTGTCTTGTAGCCATTTTATTAATTATTTTACTTCGCCGATGCTTTTGCTACACAACGAAGGAGGGCGCTCTGATGTTACATTAGGATTAGTATCTGCTGAAGTCGGTATAGTTCAGTGACCAGTGACTATGCCTTCATCACTTGAACTTTCCTACAACAACTGGCACAAAGGGACACTAATGCACATCAGAAAAATGCGTGGCGTTGTTATTTAATGACTGTCGGATACAGGGATTGAACCCAGGACCTTCGGTTTTGTAGTCAACGTGCTAACTACTTCAGCCAACGCCACCCTCACCGTTACTACGGGTAAGCACCATACACAGTCAATCCTGGATTCTAACTAAGGAATTCAAACCCGTCGTTAAGCAAATAACGTGGCGATACCAATAATATTGTATCATTCTAGAATGCTAGTTTGAAGAGTGAAGGAGGCTCTCAAAAGATCCCAGCACAAAAGGCTCAAAGGGTATGTCATTTTCACGCCTTCTTAATAATTTTATGAAGTGCATTCCTGTTTAACACTTTCCTAAATCCAAACAGATTGGAGTGATGACAATAAACATCCAAAAAATTTCAAATCAGGGAACCTGCAGCGCTTGATCACCAAGGTATTATATATATTTTTGAACCCAATCACTCATTTAAATGAAGATTAATTTATTTAATAACGTACAAATCATGCATATTTCCCCTAAATCAAACCAGTTCATCATTTTTTTTTTTTTTTTTTTTTTTATAAAGAGAAGTAACACTCAGGCAATTAAGGCCTACTACTATTACTAGGTGTTACATTCTTTAGGAAAGGGATAGTGAGAGAGAAGACAGGTGGTGAAGGAAGAGATAGAGGAAAGCTTCATTCTTTTACAACTCTGCTTTTTCGCACGTTTTTTTTAAATAATGCAGTGTTGCAGCGCCTCTCTGATGTTAAATGAGGCGTATTAATTTTTTTTTTTTTTGAAGCTGTGTCTTGTAGCCATTTTATTGATTATTTTACTTCGCCGATGATTCTGCTACACAACGAAGGAGGGCGCTCCGATGTTACATTAGGATTAGCATCCGCTGAAGTCGGTATAGTTCAGTGACCAGTGACTATGCCTTCATCACTTGAACTTTCCTACAACAACTGACACAAAGGGACACTAATGCACATCAGAAAAATGCGTGGTGTTGTTATTTTATGACTGTCGGATACAGGGATTGAACCCAGGACCTTCGGTTTTGTAGTCAACGTGCTAACTACTTCAGCCAACGCCACCCATGGTTCAACTCCATTTTTGTCATGTTGTTTTTGCTGTGATCCCACAACTAAGGAAGACAACGAGGACTAAATTTTAACCCTGGTAATACAAAAAGTCTCTTGCTCTACTTGAGAGAAGTTTCCTCACCGAGAAATATAAAAACTATTTTTTTTACACAAAGTTTTTCAAATAAGAATTTTAATAAACTGGCAAACAAACACACAGATTCTTTCTTTTTTCACCTTGTGTTGCGCAGGTTGATAACAAAACTTTCAAAACGAAAACTTCTCACACTTTGTATTTCACTGCCCGATACTTCAAAGTAGTACGATACAAATCACTACAAGGATAAAATATCTGGCGGTCATATTTTATTGTAGACTATCTGAGAGAGGCAATATATAGAATAGAAAAGAAAACCTCAAAGTGTGTGGACCTTTTGTAGAAGAGCACTTGGCCCGAAATGGGGTATATGACCGAAAACGATCACTCTAGCCAAGCCTATTAAGACCAATTCCTACTTACGCATCGTCAACGTAGTAAAGGAGGTAAATATAAATTATATTCAAAAAATACAAAAACGGTGCTGCGTTGTTATATGTAGCACTATGAGAACCACAGCAAAAGAAGCGATAGAGAATTATTTATCGATATTGTCGATCAGGTTCAATATCAGGACTCCTTGACTACTGCCAGGCTGACGTGGATGGCAGTATAGTTGAGAAGATAACATATAACAAGACACCAAGGGATAGAAGAAATATGTAACAGAATCCCAGCTAGATATTTATACACTAACTGCATGATCCTAATTAAAAAAGCGGGGAATAGTCCAGCAACCAAAAATTTATACAGACGGTTCATAAATTATGAGCGAGCTGGAAGTGGGCTCTATGATGTATTAAATTGTTAAAAGAAATAAATAACTGGGTGCCAGGGACATTAACTCATACAAATACTAAATAGATCTGCAGACAATATGGATTTCATCACACTGCAGAGTATTGGACCTTTTAAGAGACTCCATCACAACCTCAAACATTCCCACAAATACAAGAACCCTGATGATGAAGGTGTGGCAGCGTGTTGTTACGTTCGTATCGCTTTTTGTTCGGGTTATCGACACATGTATGTTCGCATAATTTCTTCATTCCAACTTTAATCAAATCACCAACTGGTTGCTAGATTTATTTTTTATTATTTTACTAAATTAACACTGTAAATGACACACTATTAATGGAACTTCCAACTAATAAAGCTGTTTTAAATATGAATTGAATATACTTATACATATATACATACATATGTATATACATATACATTCATATCGACATTCATATGCATCTATATTATTAATGTCGTTCTACTTTTGTCTCTAGTAATATGAAACGCCATCAAGGCATGAGAAATATTTTTTTATGGAAAATCTTTTCATTTTTTTAGAAGAAAAGCCAGCCACAAAATTATGAATATGTTCCCATAAATCATTTCATTTTTACATTGATTGAAGCTTAAGCATAAAAATTGTGCATAGTTAATAATATAGGGTCCGGTAATATGGTAAATAGTGTAAGTAAATTTATGTCAATAACATGTTGACTGGTTAAAACACATTGGTTTCTTACTCTCAAGTAAACTTTATAGAAGCAAATACATTGTTATAAAAAAATATATTGTATTATGCATTTTACATAGCTGGCAGTTGGTAGCTGGACTTAACACATTTTGAAAATCAATGGCTCATATACATATGTGTAAAAATATAATGTTGATTATATTTATTAGTTTTGTTTATATGTACTTACGGAATTAAAATCTTATAGAATAATCCAACCAGTTTCAATTGTCAAGTTTTAAAGTTCGCTGGAATTTCTGCTAAGTAAATATGTTTAGTTTGATTTAGCACACTTTGAAAATAAACCGCTCAAGACCGTATATAGTAAGTAATATAATAACGACTGCACTTTTTTGTTATGCTTATATACACAGAAAAAATCTCATATATTAATCTAAAAAAATTTAAGTTAGGTTAATCTAACCGATTTTGATTTGTTAGCTTATTGTTAGTTTAAATTGCTGCTGTGATTGGGTCGAACTAACTACTTTTCTAGTTAAAACATCAATTTTAAACAGCAACTAAATCGACATTGTGGTGTTGGTGCCAAAAATATATAAACAAATTTTAAGTAAAAGGAACCAAAAGCAAGGACAAGGAAATTTAGGAAATTGTCGCTCCAGATTTGTGTAGGATGTGCAAGGATGAAGGGGAATTAGATAGGATTGCACATATTATTTGCCATTCTCCGAAGCTGCAATGCCATTGGCTTAAACGGCTGAGCAGACGTTTCCATAAGACCAAAGTATAAACTGGACGATGTCAGGGGCTTCATCATGGAAATTCAGTCGCTTAATGACAGATAACATGAGATTTTTCCGGGTACAATTTGGGGTTAAATTTTTATTAATGGGTATTAACAGATGGTAATCACAATGGACACAACTAGGTCTCCCGAAAGGTGTGTTATCGCACTTCCACTCCTAACGCAGCAAAAAAATGGTGCTTTGCTGGAAGCACCTATATAAGTGCTCTTTTGGTAGGCAAGCGCTTACCCGATGCATGAAAATTTGCATGATTTTTATATGGGATTCCTGACGTAGAAGCTCTGCCACGTCGATCTAAAATGTGATTCTTTCATGCCTGCCTGAGTGACCTGAATTCAGCAAAAATATTCGACTAGTTACCTGGAAGCATGTCTTTTTCATATGTATATAATTAAAAAATTTTCTCTTTAAATCAGAATTTTATATCTACTCTTAAAGACTAACTAAATACAATATGAAATCAAATACTTTTTGTTCGCGCGTTGAATCAGGAGTCGATCTCGAAGTAAAAATTTCATTCGCATCCAAATTTGTATACAGGTAAGCGAGAGAGGATGATCTATAAAAAACTTTGAGAGTTTGAGTATAAACAGCCGACTGACGTCGTAGTGTTTGTGTAAAATTTCGTCATTCGCTTACCTTATTGCATCCTCGTAAGGCAGAGGGGATGCACTGTGTGCTGTTACGTGCTGCTGAAGCGCTTATTTTTGTGTTATATTAAACTACACTACAAAAACAGGAAAAAAGCTATAAAAATGAAAAATATACTTTTATTAATAAGCAATTGCTTCTAAATCTCAATTTTTTTTTGTTTTCTGGGAACCTAAACTAACCTAAATATATGATGATGCTGCATTTTAAATATTTTTTTTCCAATAGCCATATCTGTTATCGTAAATTATATTTTTTTGCAATTAGTACATTATTGGTTAATTTTTTAATGCGAATTGGAATAAAATTTACTATTTTCTTGGTTAATTTAACAGATAGCCAAAGTTAAAAACTCAAACTAAAATAACAAAGCTTAAATCTAACATATTAAAAATGTTAACTTTACTGTAAACAAAATATCCGATTGGGCTGAGAACTATTTTTCTGGGTACTGTAATAATAAATTTAACTTGTTAGAATACTTTCTTGTTATTTAAAATCTCACTCGTTCGCTCTGTCTCTCTCTTCCTCTCCGCTCTTTATTCAATTTAAGCTGTTGAAATTTTAAGTGTTGTTCTGAGTGAAGTATCCAAGGTTTTTTGTTGAAAAAACACTTCCTTTGATAGTGGAACTAACAAGGTGATAAAAAGATCTGGGGGTCTACTCTGTAATTCGAAACGAAAGAAAATATTTTCGAATTTGTGTGATAATACTCGTGCATTCAATTTCGATAGCATTTTCTTTCGTTTCGAATTACAGAGTTGACCCCTGAATTTAACAAAATTATGGGGGCTTCGTTTGGTTGGGATGTATTAAGATGGACAATGGATATTGCCCTTTATATTATGCTGCCCTACAAGAATTGTTTCAAAAATTTTAATTGATTTATCTATATGTGTTTGATTTTGTTTACAGTAATGTTACCACAGAAATTGTACTTTGGATATTCCCAACAATTTGATTTCTCGTGGAATACAGAACATACCCTAATATCTTCACAGCTTTTGTACAGTTTTAATCTTCGAAATTGTTCACATTTGCATGTATTTTTTTTCTCTGTGTACTGTACCAATTTATTAAAGAAAAACTTCTGTACATACATGAGGGTTCAAATGCATGTGAACGTGTAGTATGTCTGTCAGTTTGCTTATTTGAAAAGTTGTGTTTGTGTGTGTGTGTGTGTTTGTGTGTGTGCATTGTGTGCACATAATAATATGATATGCATTGATTACAGTTTAAAAAGTTTTGTATGTTGATTTAACCCAAATAATTTTTGAGCCATATAAAAATATATTGAATAAGACCTATAAACAATTGGAAAAACATACAATACAACAGCAACAAAACAACAATAAAGAAAATTTAGATGAAAATTCGATTCGAGTTAGAGAACAATTTTATTGTAAAATTATTCACTAAATACGAGCATATCAAAAAATAAAATGAAATTAATGCAAAATGAAATGATAACAATGTTCGTAATAATTAAATTTTTTTATTACTTTCAAAAAAAATTTAAATCAAGAGGCAGGCATTCAGTTGGTTGTATCAATTCTTAGTTACCTCAAGTAGAGAATAATAAATATTTGATGGAAAAATATTTTTAGTTTCAGAAAAATTTTATAACTCGAAAAGGTGAGCATATGTATACGAACTTTTTAAATGACGTCAAAAAATAAGGAGGTTCGCAATCAGTCTCTATTTTTTATGACTTTTTTTCAATATATAAATTAAGCGCTTTGCAATTATATAATTCTGTTTGAGAGGATATAGCTGCAGTTTGGTCCTGTTGTAAAAGAAATTTACCGGATTTACGTCCAATATAAAATATAATATTCAATTGCAGGTATTACTGCGCAATCCATTTGCATGAATCAACTTGAGACCGTTTATAATAACATACGGCCCTGTTCTGTATGCCGAATCCGAGTGAATTTCTAGTGTTCAAAAAATTAATAATGGTCCTGCAGACGTTTAAAATCATACACGATTACTTTCTTTCAGATATGCTATTTAAGAATCTATATCAGCGATGCCAATTTAGTGCTTTTGGCACTATTTTTAGTGTTTTTTGAAGACTCAAAACGCCAAATTTTGAGAGTTGGTGCCAAACAAAAGAAAAGCACTAAGTAGTGCTTTTAAGAAATTTGTGTATTTCTTGAAACTACTTTAATAAAAATTTATTTTTCAGTGTAATGCATATCTTTTTCTTCGGATATATTTCATTAAAGATACTATTGCCGAAAGAGAGAATAACTTAAAAAAGATTAAACATTATTAAGCTTCACTTGTTTGAATCTTCACTCGTTTTTTCACATTAGTGCTTTTTACGCTTTTTAGATCTCAAAATTACGCTTTTTAGTGCTTTTTTTAAATTTAGATATGCTTTTTGACCCAAAAAAGTTGGCATCACTGATCTAAACTCAAAAAGATTTCTATGTCGGAGTTAGTTTTCTTAAATATTGCGATTTCAAATCGATCGGTTTAGAGAACAGGGCTGATAACCTCGGATTCGCTACAGTTAAAAAAGAGGCTCTCAATTATGCTCAAATTTAATAAAAAAATGTTTTGTTAATTTTTTAAATAACGAAACTCCTTTTTTAATCCTTTTGCAATTCAATTGTTGCGCTTGCGTGGTCATAGCCGCAGTTTGGTTGTGTTGTCATAAAAGTGGCTCGAGTTACATTCAAATATAAAATTTAATTAACTAAGGCCTGGATGCAATGCTAAGTCGTGCAAGATCCACCCACTTGAGGTGAAGTATTGCATATGAGGTTCCCTATAACAATCTGCGGTACCGCGGATAGGTCGTCTGACATGGGTTTAACTATAAATTTATATTGCATAGTATACAATGCCGTGCAATCGCCGAACAGATCTAATCCTTGTCCTGTTCTTAACATCTACGGCAGGTTCTTTATATTAAATTAAATTAGGAACTGCACTGGATTATATTTTTCTAATAAACATAATTTGTTAGCTTTTTAATTTAAATTTTTGAAGTCAGTTATTTTGCCTCAAATTCATTGAAGAGTTGATGGAGGCGTATATATACCGGAATTCGGAATTGAAATGTACTTCAGATTTCCGGATGAATGTAGTATATTTCAAGCAGAGATATCTGCCATTAAAAGAGCGATACAATGGCTAAGGTTCTAACGGATTTCAAGTAGAGATATCCATTTATAACTGACAGTCTCCACTTAAATCCCTCTTAGGTGTGTATACATCTTTTCTTATCCAAGAATGTCGCAAAGCCCTGGATATGCTCGAGCAGCACTCACGTTTCATATTAAACTGGATGCGTGGACAACATAGTTGCGGATGACCTGGTAAAGAGGAGAAATCTACTCAGGGAAGTCGATATCGATAATCTCTGTGGTCTCCCACTCTCATCCTTCAGGAGACGCTTCTATGTTGCCTTTCTTGATTTAACTCAAGACAGATGGCGCAATGAGCTCACCTGTGCAAGAGCGAGAACATTGGTCTCGCCTAAACTCCCACATAAGAACAACCTCATCAACTTCACTAGGGAGAACTTGAGAAATCTCGTGGCCACTCTGAATGGTGTTTGCGCTTTTGGAACCCATGCCAAACGTAGGTGTCATCCGTATAATGACTACTGCTTCAGTTACAATCAAGAGGAGGAGTAAAGTTTTTTTTAAAGAGAAGTACTACTCAGGCATTGAATGCCTACTCTGCTTTTGTCCCGCTCTAGACAATCTCCGTCTGCACTTTATTGGCACAGTATCCTTGAGTAGCCTATCCGAGTTATCAGAATTAGTCTTAAACAATTTGTGCATTTATATAAGGAGCAGTGGTTGGTACAGCTGCTGACTTCGTCACTCTCCCTAACTCTGTACCAACTAATTATCTCTTTTCTATATCTACCTTTCTCACTATTTTCCCCCTTCCACTCTCTCTATCTTCTCTTCGAATCTCAAGTAGTACAAAGGGTCATTGCATTGGACCCAAGTGACCTGGACTCTAATCCTTGCCCACAACCTGCTAACCTAGCCAGTCCTAACCTTAAAATTTTATTTACGAGTGTTAAAATATTTTCATGAAGATCCATTTGAAAATTTACTACACACAATTTTTCTATCACAAAAGGAATAGCATAGAAAACATTGCGGACAATGAATCTCTGGATCATTTTTGTCAACTTTTTTATCTGATTTGCTTCTTGACGCCTCTACTTAATAAATTAAAAGTCTCATACAAATAATTTTGCCAAAAATTTTATATATTCAATATACGTTTTATATACATATACATACATATAATTGTTTCATTAGACAAAAATTTTTTTTATGAAAATGCTATAAAAAATTTTTCCAGATCACTTTTGTTTAATATTAAATACGAATTTACAAATGTGTCAGTATATTCATGTTTATGCTCGTAACAAGTTCTCTTAACTTTTCATTGGACACCTCTAAATTATGTATTAATATATTTCTCTAAGGAAATATGGCTCATGTCTACTTGCCTTATTAAAATATTTATGTATAGTTGTCTACTTAGTGCGCCTTTAATGAAAACATATTTTTTTACAGTTCTTATTGCCATTATTTTTTTTTCTTTTTAAACACTTGTCAGCATTAATCATCTAACTGCAAGTAAAAACTTGTGCATACACTCCTCACTCACTCATTTACGTACACATTTCATTCATCGTCGTATTTATTCAGGCCTAAAATAAACCTCTAATTAAAAATATGTCAAACAACAAACAAAGCGGTGACTTATAAATAACAACAACTGGAAGTAAAACATCTAACTAACACAACAAGGAAAAATTATGTGAAATATGAAGAAAAAAGAACTTTTTATTCTGCTGCATAAACAAAAACTTAACAACAACAATAAGGAAATACGAAAACAAAAAATGTCAATATCATCAAGAAAACAAACAAGTTGTTGTAGTTGTTGTTGCTATTTTGTTTTATTTTCCATATTAACAAACCAAGAAAAGCACAACAAACTTAAAGGAGAAGAGCAAAATATAAAAATGAGAAAGAAAAAAATTAAAAATAAATGACAAAGTCATTGAGAAGAACTGAAGTAGAGCCGCTGTTGGAAGTTGTGTTGAACAAAAGTGTGTAATAATTGGTGTGTTTTTTTTCGTTCACTAGTACATAAAAGTTAAATAAATTATTTACAAGTTTTCCTGCTTATGCTACTGCTGCTACTTCATATTTTTATGGCATGCAAAGACCACAATGACTTCATAATTAAATTGTTGTAATAAAAGTTTGTTTGTTTTTTTTGCTTTCTTTTATTTTCTTTCGTTTCCTTTTTTTACACCTTAACTACTGTTAATAGAAGTTCTTCAAACTTGAAGTTGCGCAAGAAACCCCCGGTAGTGTCCATTATGACTAAAATTAAGCTTTAGCAACAGAGTATGCAAATCCCAACAAACACAAAGTTAAAAATATTGAAATAATCACCCTTATCGTGAACAAAAAATGATGAACAAAGTTAGAAAATACGAGTAGTATACCGACACAACAACAAAGCAAACATTGGCGTTCATAATTTCAGGGAAAGGGAACAAATTCCATGAGAACTTTTATCCCCGATAAGGGTAATTATGGCATAGAGCTAAAAGTATTCCAAGCGCCTTATACAGAGTTACCCATTTAGTGGGTTAAAAACTGCTGGTCTGTCAAGGCTGTCAGCTGTTAACTATCTGGCATTTAAAGTGCCATTTATTTAGTGAAAGGTTTGTCATTTGTGAAAATAATTTGTTTAATAATCGAAGAACGTGTGAAAATAGTTAAAAAATTACTACAAAAGCATTGGATTAAAAATGGTGAGTGCACTTATCAAGCCTTAAGGGGTAATTATGGTCGCCTTAATCGACCTACTAGGCAAGGAATTGTGAAAAATATAAAGGCATTTGAAGAGACTGGAATTATTATAGATATGGTTAGGCCTGCGCTTCTTTTAGCGAAATTGTGGCGGATAATCCGAATTTGTAGATTCCACTGCATTTTCAGCAAAAGCGGTTGGCGTTGGCTGAAGCAGTTAGCAGGTTGACTACAACACCGAAGGCACTGGGTTCGAGCACGAACCAGTTGTAACAGTTGTAACAGTTGTTGTAGGAACGTTCAAGTGATGAAGGCATAGAGACTGGTTTAAGCGGATAGCAGAATCATCGGCGAAATATATTAAGAAATAACATATCTACTAAACACTGCTTTGGAAAATTTAATACACCTCATTAACAGAAGAGGCGCTATAACACTGCATTATTACAAAAAAAAGTGCAAAAAGCATAGATGTAAAAGAATGAAGCTTTCCTCCATCTCTTCCTTTACCACCTGTCTTCTCTATCACTATCGCTTTCCTAAAGGTAAGGTAACACCTAGTAATAGTAGTAATGTCATTACAAAAAAGAAAAAGAAAATAAAAATTCATATTTTATGGTCCATTTTGGCGTATTTGGATTTGCACCTCCCTGCATATAAAGTACAACTCACGCAACAATTAAAGCCGGCTAGACATATATAAAATAAATCTGCTTCCTCATTGAATGCTAGCGCAACAGGCTTTCAATGCTGATATTTCAAACAAAAATTTCTTCAGCGATGAAACTCATTTTTCACAGAAGTTATTGTGGAATAGCCATTAGACACGGAAAAAGTAACTGTTTGGTGTGCACTATGGTCTGAAGGTGTCATTTTGCCGAATTTTATATAAATGACGCCGGAAAGCCCGTTGCTGCCAATTCAGATTGCTGTAGCCATATGATAACCGACTGTATTTGGCCTGCAAATGGAGATTATAAAGTGGAAGATATGTGGTTTGAACAATACGGTGCCAAGAGCCAGAAAACAAGATCGATTTATTGCATGGGAATATTCCAACATTACACCTCAAGCGGCCACCTAGACCTCATACGATTTTACGCTATTAGACTTTTTTGTGGAAGTACATCACAGAGTTTTCGACTGCCGTGTAGATATACACGGCAATCGAAAACTACCTCAGGATGATCGACTGCTATATGCGAGATGTGCTTTAAATTTTTATTGATCACTTGGGTATGAGAAAGTTTCTCCAAGATTGGTACCACGTTTGCTCACATCGAAAACAAACACAATTGAGGACAACTTTGCAGGAGTATTTAGCCTTGTTCAACCTCAATAGCACGGAAATTTTGCGTCTTTTAGTATTGATGGATCCACCAAAACACACACATCAGTCAAAACGCGATAGAAATGTGAGATGCCTGTGGCTTCTACAATATCTCTCACAATCTCAGGATCTGTGATTATGAGAATGCAACTCTAGAGCATATTCTGAAGGACTACGAAGCGCTACGCCGCAGAAGATACAGACAGCCAATTGAGCAAGGATTGTAGGATTGGGAACTGAAAGCACCAAAACCACTGGAAATCTTGAGCTTCCTCAGGATACCAGGTCTAGACGAAATGCTTTAGCACCTGGTAATACATACAATAACGCCCAGGTTCTGAAAGCCATTTTAGCAATCGCAAAGTTTCCAAAACGGAAAACAGTGTTCTTTTTATCAGATAATTTAGTGCATTCGAAATTAAGTCCGGATAAAATATCTCAAGCACATGAAATCTTAAAACCAAATTAAAAAGCTGCAATAACTGAGCTTTGTTGTTTATTTTTTCATGAAATTTGTCGGTTTCAAAACGAAATTCTTTTCAGAACCTGGCCGATAATTTTCGATCGGTCGATACCATATTATTGTACGGAGGACGTCTCACTGAAATCGATGGTGAAGAGTTAGTTCCCATAGTATTTACCAAGCGTACCCTATATTTCAGTGATGGTTTTTTTACCTGTAAATATATATGAACTGCTTTCTATTTTCTTCACCAATTTCGCTGTAGTGTGCTATTAATGGGCTGTAAAACATAAACTATATGACACTAATTGTTTTGATAAGAGACAACAGACAGTAGCCTGTTGACACGAACATTATTTTTATTTCAGTTAAGAGGTGGATAGTTCAAAAAGACAGGGATTTTTCATTGTTTATATATGAAGAACTCAAAATTTAAGCGTTACAACTGCTGGAAAGAAAATTCTGAGTTATAAGGTTTTAAAGTTTTGATCAATAGAGAGCAGTTTGAGGTTTCAACATATTTGGGGGTACAATGTGTAATTCGAAACGAAAGAATATATTTTCGAATTATTCAGTGATGAAGTATTAATACAACATTCGCTTTCGTTCCGAATTAAAGAATGCAGAATGATAGTTATTACTATCAAATGTTGCTTGCTGTAACTAATTAAATTTTTTTTTTAGTTTTGACACTTGTAACTAAACCTTTATAAATAATCTACTTCAAACTCAAACAATACCTCTTTCCATTGAAATTTTCGTTCCTCACATAGAACTAAATACAAATACATGCTCTAAGCGCATTAATAGATTAAAACTCAATTACCTGATTTTCTCTTCTCTAATCCCAAATAAATATTGAGTAATTCTTAAATGAGAATTTTATTGAATTTTAAAGCATTTTGTGCATTTATTTACTGTTTGGTTTTGTTTTGCTTTATTGTGTACGAGTGATTAATAGGGGGGTCAAATTTGTGTGGCTGATATTTTGATAACCTACATTTTGTTATTGTTTTTAAGACGAAATATAAAATAAATAACAAAACAATAACAACACAAATTTTACGCTTTATTTACAAAACAAATAAACAAAGTTACACGAAAATATGTATATTGAGTAAAAGTTGTAGATTTAGGGATTTGTAATATATGTATAACTCGTCTCCCTATTTCATAAAATTTGTTAAAAGTATTTGAAAGTAAATAAGAAATTATTTTAAAAGCAAAATTTTGCGAAATTTCTTAAGCCTACAAAATGGTTTGAAAGATTGCAGTAAGTAGCAGAAATTAAAAAAAAGGCCCAAAAAAGAAAGTGCGTTTAGTTAGGGTTAACTATTTGAAATTTTCCAACATACAGTAATTTCCAGATAATTCTTTTCCCAAAATTGCTGGTTTCTGTTGAAATAAGTGGTTACATCATATCTCCAATATTCTTCAAATTGATACACTAAATCAATTGCATGCTTTATAATTTAATTAAGCGCAGATATTATTTTAGTGGAAATCAGTTAATCGTAAACTACTGTAGTGGCCTGTACGAGCTATTAGAGTGCCTAGACACGTGCAGATTATATTGCTATGAAACGAGGGAAAAAGTTTTTTTCCTTTTTATTTTTGCAAATAAAAAAGTGCTCAAAAAAACGATTTTTTTTTTGGCTAAACTGTTAATTCGGTTTAGTTAGTGGACTTTTAGCTACATAAGTGTCATATATTAAAAAAAGAGAAGAGAGGACACCCGGTTATAGCTATGCTGATTAGCTATATAAAACAAACTTAATGTATTAAATAACAATGCAATAAAATTATATTATATGATGATGTCAAATTCGCCGCAAATATTTCAAAACGTTTCCATTTATTTCCAATTCTTTTCTTTTCTCGCGGCCTGCGATTGTGGCCGGCGGCTGCTGTTAGCCGGCTAACAGCACATCGGATGTGTTCTCTGGTTTGTGCTCATGTGCAAAAACAGTACAAAAACAACAAGAGCAGTCCTTCTCAATTTTTTGTTTTGTTTTTGTTTTACTCACTTTAAGGAATGAAACAAAATCAAATTGTTTCGTTTATTCTTGTACTCTGGTTTTAAGTACAAGGAAATCAAAACAAAAATAAATTTATAACTGTAATAGTGTCGATTATTTTTGTTACGAAAATCACATCCTAAAGGCCATGTCAGATAAAACTTTTGCTTTGCGTTGCTTTGAAGATTCGCATGTCAGATGAATTAATATATGCTTATGTGAAACATGTCACAGAAAGTACTCGTAAACGCAAAGCAAAGGGAAAAGTTAGAACCCTCTCAACTTTTTGCATGCTTTAACAATCAGTTGATATGAAAATATGAAGTAAATATGAATTTTTATTACACTTTTGGTAAATTTATACAAAAAAAATTAGTGTTTACTCCTGTGTCGAGGTCGAAGTAGTTATCTACAAAAACCGAAGGTCTTGGGTTCGAGCTCGGTCTCCGACAGTCATTAAAACTAGCAACACCACGCATTTTTCTGATGTGCATTAGTGCCCTTTGTATCAGTTGTTGTGGGAAAACTTCTAGTGATACAGGCATAAGGCACTGGTCACTAAAAACTATACCGACTTCATCAGATACTAATCCTAATGTAACATCAGAGCGCCCTCCTTCGTAGTGTAGCAGAATTATCGGCGAAGTAAAATAACCAATAAAATGGGTACTAAGCTTCAAAAAAATTGAATACGCCTCATTTAACACCAGAGGCGCTGCAACACTGCATTATTAAAAAAAACATGAAAAAGCAGAGTTTTAAAATAAATGAAGCTTTCCTCTATCTCTTCCTTTACCACCTGTCTTCTCTATCACTATTATTGCCCTATCACCCTCTCTCACTATCTTCTCTTCAATTAACAGGTAGCACAAGGGGATCATTGTATTGGACCCAAGTGAGCTGGACTCTAAATTTCACACTTCCTTACCAGCAGCCTGCTAACCTAACCTAACCTACTCCTGTGTCGTGAAATAAATAGCATAGCTATATAAATAATTCTTGTATTAACACCAGAAACGCTGCAACTATGCTATAAAAATTAGCAAAACGCACAAACACATTAAGTTTATTAATTTAATACCATCTTCTCTTCGCTATCCCTTTACAAAACAAGTTAGTTCACAATTCACATATATCGGTATACACATTATTGCCTAAGTGAGACTTCTCTTTTAATATAAGAAATGGTGATTTTCTAAAATGCCCTTGTGAAACTCTTAATTACTTATTGCTATTTTCAAATTCAATATAATTCGCTTTGTCATTAGGAGTATCAACCCCAGTGCTTGTAATTTTATTTTATTTGTATTGGCATTTAATTTAAGCCTGTCAAATCCATAAGGTATAATAACAAATGTAACAGAATCTTAATTAAAAACTTTTTTTTTCCTATTTGGAATGTTACTTTATAGTCATTCATTTATGAACACTGCATATGAATGAAGGAAAAAGTCCAAAAATTAAAAAAAAATTAAATAAATTATTTTTAAATGACATTGAATTTTACAGTATTCAGTATTAAATTAATTTTCAGTACTTTGTACTGTTTCTCAAACACGCTGATGATGGCACTAGGCCAATAATAAATTGCAAAGTAGAAACAGACGTCATAAAAATTGGAAGTTTCACTGACTTTGGAAGGAGACGCGCTTTTCGAGTGAATTTTTAGGGTATTTATTATTATTATTACTTTTGTTTTTAAAAAGATAAAACACAATAATAGCTTCAAAACACAGGGGAATGAGGGCAAAAATTATGTCTTAAAATTACTTTAATCTTAAGCTGAAGGAAGTTGCAAAGAAATAAAGAGACTTACCTTAACAATTTTTGGCGAGTGTTAACACTGAAAAAAAAGAAAAATTTTTATTATTTTTTTAACTTGTTTAAAGAAGAAAACTTAACGCGAACGGTCGACGTGAGTAGAAAATTTATATGAAAAGCACTAATTTTTATGAGTGATTTTGATAAAAAAATTTCAAACGAGTAGAAACAGGAGGTTAAACGAACATCATCTACAGTGAAGTTAGGCTATAGCGAATTATTGCTTATAACAAACACCTTCTCTGACTCTAGTTTTACATCAATGTTTCATGCTGATTAAAAATCTTATAGGAAAATCTGGATGTAAATAATTTTCCGTAATAAAAAACTCTTTCAAATACTGTGAACAGAACTGCAGACAGGTATTGTATAGTGATTTTGAAAACAATTGTTCTCTAAGCTCGAAATATAACAAGTTAAATTAAACTGTGTGACAAAAATTAATGAAGTCGATATAACATGGATGTGCTACCATTTTTCTGGTAGGCATTGTCGAGTATAACAGCACTCTATCTTTGAAATTTTCCAAACACCTCCAAATCATGAGTTACAGAAGGATGTTTGTGCTAAAAAAAAATCCGATACAAACTGACTGAGTTATTAAATATTTTATAATTTATTATTACTTAAAGAGTCGGAAAATATCGCGAAAATTACAAAAATTTGCAAAAACTTGTTAACATTAAAAATATGGGCAAGTATGATAATGATAAAAAGTTGGTAAAAGCCAAGAATTGGCAAAAATCGCGAAAATATTCATAATTTGTGAAAAAATGCAAAATTTAAAACAAGACCAAAAATTGCTGAACAATAGCTTATACGAGTATTATAGGGAACACCAAAAGCTTGGAAAAATCGAGCAAATCACGCGGATTCGCAGATTTCGCGATAAAAGTGATTTTTGACAGTTTTTGGTTTTTTACAGTTTGGCCGCCTTTTAATCAATACCAGCCTTCGCCATCGTTTTTAACCCTAGAAAATGTTCGCAATTTTTTAGCATTCATTGCAATGTTAGGTACTTTTAAGCAGTTTTTGCGATAACATTGATTTGAGCTTTGTTAACTCAATCTAAGGATTCGTTTCCAATTTTTCGCGAACTTTAATAACAAAGTGAGTTAAAAATTTTTTAAATAAATTGTTATAACCTACTTTTTTGTAGGTAATAGTTTTATTTGTTGACTTTTGTTACAATAAAATTTGTCAGAAGGGTGAAGTTTAGAGTCCAGCTCGATTGGGTCCAATACAATGATCCTTTTGTGGTACCTGTGTGGTGAAGAGAAGATAGTGAGAGAGAGTGATAGGAAAGGGATAGTGATAGAGAAGACAGGTGGTGAGGGAAGAGAGAGAGGAAAGCTTCATTCTTTTACAACGCTGCTTTTTTTGCACGCTTATTTGCAGTATTGCAGCGGCTCTGGTGGTGAATGAGGCAAAGCTGTGTTTAGTAGCCATTTTATTGGTTATTGTACTTCGCCGATGATTCTGTTACACAATACCGACGAAGGAGGGAGCTCTGATGTTACATTAGGACTGGCATCCGTTGAAGCCGGTGTAGTTTTTAGTGACCAGTGCCTTTATGCCTACATCACGATAACTTTTCCCACAACAACTGATACAAAGGACACTAATGTACATCAGAAAAATGCGTGGTGTTGTTATTTTTTTTTAATGACTGTCGGAGACAGGGTTTGAATCCAGGAAATTCAGTTTTGCAGGCAACGTGGTAACTACTTCAGGCTTGCAAATGTGAAAAAAAACTAACAAATATAAGGATATTCTATCAATTCATGTAATTTTGATTTGGGATTGTTGAAATTCCAAAACTAAAAAAAAATCGCGAAACAAAAAATAGCCAAAATTAAAAAAACGATTAAATGAAAAATATCACCTTAATTAAAATAAATCACTAAAATGAAGAAAATCACCAAAACTAAAATAATGGCAAAAAACCGAAAAAATCGCATAAACGAATACTAGGACTTGTGTTTACACTATGCAAGTTTTATTGCTAACTGATTAGAAGAAACGCTTCTCTTCCCCTCGTCTCTCTATCCCAACAATCTAATCAGCTTAGAAATAAGACTTGCATAGTGTAAACTAGGACTAACCACCAAAGCTAAAAATCGATAAAAATTAAAGTATGTATTGTAAAAAAAATTGCCACAAATTTAAAAAATTGCCATTACGAAAAGAAACGTTCATTCTGAAGAAAAATCGTAGCCCTCGTGAGCACTTTGCTGAATTTTTTATATTTTTAGTCAAACAATTTTGATGAAGTTTTTTTTTGCAGAAACAAGCGGTTTATGTAGCCAAACAATTTTCTTTAAAATCAAAACTAATCTCTAAAAAAATAAGCTGTAGTCATTTCCATTTGTATATCTATGTATGTTTTTTCTTTTAATTAAAAACATTTCTGATTCCACATATTGACTAAATTTAAGGCAGTTTGGAATTTTTCCTAAACCAAGACCAAATTGCTGGTTCATAAATCAACTTCACTATCAGTGTTTATCACATTTATGTACATACATATGTACAAAATTCAAAAATTTATGTAAAAAATTATAAAAACAAATTTTTTGTCTTTAAAATAAGCCCACACATTTAGATAATTAATTAAGTAGAAAGAAATATCTGAGATATGCAACACAAAATTTATTTGCCTCATATTTTTTTAAACAAAAAAAAAAAAAGAGAAAAAACACAGCCATAAATTTTGTTAAGAAAGAGAAATTTAAAAATAAAATCAAATTTATTATCGCTACTAATTTGAGAGCGAAAAATGGATTTCAATCAATGCAATGAAATTCTTTTATATTTGAGGAAAACAAAATCTTAATTAAGAATAAACAAAAAACTGATGAACTCCTTATTCACAGAAAAAAATTTTTTTTAGTAATTAAGGTAGAAATGTGCTGAAAAACGAAGCGCCTTTTGAAATAACACAGACGCCTCATTGTCTCAGATAATTTTTTTTATTCTTGTTGCTTTTAAATGCCAGATGTCACTTTCCTTTTCAGCACCCACACACCCATCCGTAAATACATACGACTATTTACACTTTCATGTGGATTTCAACTTCCACTTTATTTTGTTTTTCATATTGCATAGGAAGATTTAAGAGGACAGTTCTATAAAGAACTTATACTCCTTTTTGACACGGAAAGTTTACTTTGCAAAGTCTTAATTCAGCTGCGAGAAAGACAGAAAGAGACAGAACTCCTCCCTCTGTCTTTCATACAGCTGAATTAAGACTTTGCAAAGTAAACTTTGCGTGTCTAAAAAGGGTATTACTATAATTTTTCGGTCAAAGTTAATTTTGAGCTAACTATTACCCTCAGGTGACAAAGTAGAACACGAGTTGGAAAGAGAGAGGACCGAATGCAATTATATTAAAATTTTTTACACTTTTTTTTCGTCTGTACTTCTGGTGACATGGCCACTACTTCGCAGTTTTGACTTAAAGAGGGAGACTGAATGCAAACTAACGTACAAGTCCACTTCACCGCTTTTGCTAAGGAAATCCAAAGGTTCTCTTTTGAAATCAACATCCGTCATGTCGAATATGAACTGATTAGTATATCCACTATTATATGGACCTAGACTCCTCAGCAAGCATACAAAATACAACGTTTGAGAAAGTCTGCATCCCAGGTAATTTAAGGAAATTGAAGAGAAAAGTAATGCGCAAGTGCAGGCACGGCTTTGGGAAGGAAAAACTCACAAGGGGATATTTATCCCCCTTGGTTTGAACGCCTAAGCGTGATGAAATATTAGTCCTGAGAACTGCAACAAAAGAACAAAACAGCTTCTAACCTTTTTCATGAAATAGCTCGCACTTCGAGTTGGTATTATCGCAGAACATTGTATGTAAGATTATCTAGGTTTTCTCTATAAAAAACAGCGCAAAAGTGTATTCCAAGAGAAAGGAAAATACTCAGTTGAATACCTTCCCTGTGACTTCCCTGATTTTATAGCGTGTATACTAGGTAATAGTTTTTCCGCATCTTAACCTGCTGAGTAAAATGAAACTATTAGGTTTTGTGAAAAGTTCAGCTTCTACTTCGAATTTCTGGGTATATAACAAAAAAATTTTTTAATTATTTTCTTTAATTTCTAATTATAGAATGGAACTCCATAAAGGCTCTAGGGATCACCAGAACTTTGTGCAGATAATCGGGACAATAAAAAAGCTCAAGTGGTCTGAGTGGTAGCTGGAAGATGAAAATATTTAAGAGCGCTAACTCACAGTACAAATGATCGCAAAAATATTGGGTATAAATCTTTATCTTCTAGCCTGGTCGGATTTCAAGAGAATTTAATGTATGACAGGCTTGTTTAAATAAAGGGGAGGGTACAAGGAGTCAAAGCTTACTACCACTTGCCTGTAACTTTTTAGAGTTCGCAACTTCCGGAGTTTCAAGTTCCACTTCAAAATATTGTACATACAGCTTGTACATGAGAAATGTAACTCATGAAGCCCTGTTTGGACACAGAGTGATGATGTACAGAATGTCGAAGTTCACTACCACAAGCTTGCAAAGCTTTCCAAAACTTTTATCTGTATTTTTTAAAATGTTACATAATTATACAAACAAGTTATAGAGGAAGACTTCAGCTCTTAGAAAATGTAACCAAGAAATCCTCTGTTGGGACATATATTGAGATACAGGTTGCAAAGTTTACTACCTCAAGATTACAAAATTTTCAGAAGCAACTAAATTTTAAATATCCGTATTTTTAAAACTACTACGCCGATTGAAAAACAATTTTTGCACAAAACAAAGAGAGAGGATAAAATAAGCTTTTAGAAAATGTAACCTCTAACTGCAAGTATCGGATAGTGGGAGAAGTATATAGTGCCAAAGTTTACTATCTTTTGCTGCAACAATATTCCAGAGTTTTTACCTTTTACTAATATGAAATAATTTCGCTTAAACTCATAATCTAACTGCTTAATTTCCGTACAAATTATGGAAGAGGAAATCAGGTCTTAGAAAATGTAACCTTTAATTGCTCGTTTGCAACACAGGGCTAGGAAATTGACAACCTTCTGATTGCACAACATTCTTTTCTACACAGAGAAAGAATTTGCTCTAAAGTAGTCAGTGGCTGGCATCAAATTGAGAATGAACCGTACTTTTGTTCCTAAATTTTGAAGAAAAAAAAACGCTGTCAAATCAAGAGGAAATAAAAATTTCATACTTTGTCAAACGAAATACAAAACGTTGTACATTCGAGAGCAGATAGATAAACAATTATAGAAAGTTGCCATTGGCCTGAAGATGCAACGTCATAGCCTTAGATGGCTGAACATACGCTTCCATAAGAGCATTAGTGATATCGGTGAGTGTGAACTGGAGGATATCAGGGGCTTCATCATGGGCATTCAGTAGCTAAATGACGAATAATAGGAGCACTTCTGGGTACAAAGAGGGGTTAAATATTTCTATGAACGGCTCAATAGCAAAGCATCACAATGGACATAACTGGTCTCCGAGTAGATGTGCATTATAGCACCGCTCTTCCTAAACTAACCTAACCTAACCTAATAAATTTGTTACTTTACGTAATAAATAGTTGATACTTTCCAACACAAACAAATTAATTAATAAAATTTTGAGAAAATTCAGGTGCGTTATAGCACCACCCTTCCTAACCTAACCCAACATACCAAAAACACTATTTTGATCAAAAGGTAACAGTAAAAACGATTGTTGTCAAAATACGAATTGTTTTCTTAAAATAAGAATAGTTATTTACAAGGGAGGAACCAGAGATGTACTCGTCGCTTTGAAGAAATAGTGGATGCGGTCACATACTGGTACTGTGATATTATAGCAATCGACATCGAACAATGTGTGTTCTCAATAGCGACCGAAAAGATTTATTGTATCACTTGCCTCTTGCAAGAGCACCTCATCAGCACCTGCTCATCTCAGGAATCTTAAGATTGCCCTTGGTTCTAGTATTGGCAGTTTCCAATCTTCAAAAAAATGTTTTTCTAATTAGCTGCATCTTTTGTAACATAGAACTTTATGTTCCTTCAAAATCATTGGATCTGCATCGGTTGCTACATCAGTCTTAAAACGGATTTGTTAACATTATTGTTATCATTATATTTTTGGCGCTCTATGCTCCAGTGGGAGTTAAGGAAACATATATGTATATGTATGTATATATCACGGATTTGGTTTAGCGCCAATCATTATTAGTTTTGCTTGCCTTAATCCTGGGAAATTGAACAAGAGGTCTTCCCTGATATTCTTGATCTACTTTTGCAACAGATTTTTTTTCTTTTATGTAAAAAACCTGTTTACCAAAGAACACAGTTTGAGGTAAATCGAAAAGAAATAGCCAATTTTAGAAAAAAATTAATTACATGCACTAAACCTCATGTAGAAGAGTTTTGAAGTGAGCTGCGGTTCGTAGGGAAAATTCTAAGACCGCTCTCGTATAAACATACATTAAAAGATGCCGTCTTTTTTTTAAATGTGTTTATTTCATATATAGTAGTTGTTGCTGTTGTTGTCACGTCTTAAATATACAAACAACAAACTTTGACGTTTCTCTTAATTGTTGGTGTGTGTGTGTGTTAATTTTTCTGCTCTCTTTCCCCTTAATTGTTCTAATGTGTCAGTTCAGTTGTTCAGTGCCTTTATGTTGCTTTTTTTGTATTCTTTACAAGTGTGAATGCCTCTAGACTTTTACCCGCCACTTGAAAAATTACAATCTTTTGAGCATATTTCGAATGCATGCAACGTAATGTATTTTCCACACAAAACAGATAATGATGATGCTTTTTATCGTTTTACAAGCGAATAAGGCGTGAATGTTTAAGATGCATTGTGGGTTTTTTCTATGGAAATTATTAAATACCAGGTCGGTGTTATACTTTCTTTTTATGGTTACCTTAATATTTTGAAATTTAATCAAATCCCAGTGAAACAATATTAAACATTACTATGACGTTCGCCATAGAAAAAATATATAATATATGTATATAATTGCTTCAACACTTACTCCCGTCAGATGGAAGGTTTTGAGTAAATTTGGTGTTGGCATTAGGTTAGTTAATTTTCGGGTACAGTTTCTTTTCTTTTACAAAATGGCTTTAATCGTGTTAAAACTAATGTGGTTTCCTCCGTTAGGCTATTCAAAACAGTTTCTCCTCTCTCGCAACCTAATCTAACCTTATCTAATACAAAACGTACTACCGATTAAATTATATTCCAATTTATTTGTCTTATCTCTACTTGCACTTATTTGTCTAAGCATTATATAAATAATATTAATGTCCAAAGCTGTGTAATTGCTTATTCGATTTGTGTATAGTGCCTGTATGTGCGTCTTATTATAAGTGAGTGCAAATAAGTCAGGGGCTAATTTTACATGCAAATTATCAGTTTAAAATAAATATATTGTGATTTTTTTTTTTATTAAACAATTCATATTGCCGTCAGCTTTTGTATCAGATTACAAAAGTAATTAATTTATTATCATTTTTATGGCATTAGCTTTGAACTTTTTAAATTCAGGTGCAAGGTAAAAAATAAATCCAAAAAAGAATCAAATAGCATAGAATGAGACATTGAAGAAAAAAAATATAATATCAAAGAAAACTATTGCTAAGAGAAATTTAGAAGCCTTTTATGAGAGTTGAAACAAGAGATAAAAATTTCAAAATATTGACGAGGGTAATGGTTTAAAATTGAAAAATTAATAAATACTATAATAAATAATAATAATAAATATGTGATGGAAAACGATCGTTTTCAAAACGATTTCAAAGCAATCATTTTGTAAAGGTGTGATGAATTCCGATCGATTTTAATTATCATTTTTGAGCTTATATTAAGCTACTGACTTCTAAAAAGCACACGAGAAGATAAAATATAAACCATATTATAGGGCTGTGAAAAGAAATTTATCAAAAATGTCTGGAAAAGCTATTGTAAACATGTTTTAAAATTATTGAAAAAACGACCACAGGAAACATATCACACCTTTTATCGTTTTCAAATTGGTTTTGTGTCTACAACGTTTTTCATCACATACCTGACTGTCATACATGACGGTATACACTTATTAAGCCTGACAAAATTTACCCAAGGCTTAACTGTCAAACAAACTGTCATACTAAGCTCACTTTGCGATATTTATTATCAGTATACTGTTGCAAATTATAATCTATATATTGCCACTTGAACAACGCTACCAAATAATCCATATTTAGGTTAAAAATCAGTCATTGAATCGCACAACTGGTAGATGACGCACATAGTCGTTCGTCTGCGCAAGCAATCCGCCCAACTGGTGATATATTTCATAGCACATACCAGCTAAATGATGCAATAATAACACCAACACGTCGAAAGAATTTACATTCTGAAGAATATATTGTCGTATTCGTAATCGATCAGAGGAATTGGGGATATGTCCGTCAGGAAAAATTTTCGCAAAGACCTTGGCCTAAACGAGTTAAAAATCCAGTTGGTGCAGAAATTAAAGCCATGTCACCATTTCATCCATGGTTCTTTCACCGATTAGGCTCTAGAGCAGCAGGAAACTGATCCAATGTGTGATTGCAAAATTGTGTTCAAAATTGGCACATGCCTTCCTTTCAGAACAGCACTACAATAATTTCCCATACAAAATTAAAATGTGCATACGAAATCCGCTACATCTTCCATAATTCCTTAATATCCTCATTAATTATTATTTTTTTCTCTTTTTATGTCTTTATTTGTTGATTTCTTTTGATTAAACTTTATTACATGACCTTTCTTTACGTCTAGTTATATCTTTTTTTAAAGGCATCTAACTTTCGCAACAATAATGTAATCTTGTTTAAAAATCTTGATTTTCTCATTTTTAATTTAATTATTACTCTTATTGACAGGCATACACATACAGGTTTTGTGTCGTTATTTTAACAAGTACTAAGTTTTGTAGGATTTTTTTTTTGTTTTTATTAAAGTTTTAAATTTCATTTTTTTCTTTGCTTGTGCCATAATTTTCAGACTGCTTTATTGTCAAGCAAACAGGTATATGATGTTTTTCTGCTTATGAATTTTTTATCTTGAAAATCTCAACGTATTAATGACTGTTTTTTTTTTGTTTCTTCTACACCGTAAACTAAATTAACATCTTTACCACAAATGATAACATTTTAGCAGCGTATGAGCATCCACATCACGTATGTTTGCAGGATTGCGAAGATAGCGCGCACACAGAAGAGTAAAATAATAGCAATAAAAGAAATAAATAATAATAATATATATAAGGCCCTTATATATAAGAAAAAAATTGGCATGAAGTTAGCATTGAACATGATCTTAAAGATTTTTGCCATAAAACTTCACTTTAAAAATTACGCTAGGACTTAGTAGTGGGTTAAAACTACGTAATGCAGCCATTTTTAATATCAAAGTGTATGGAGGAACTCGTTAACACCTAATTCAAATTCGTCACTTATGCTAACTTCATGCCAAGTTTTTCTTATACATAAGGCCTTAAATAAATAAACATAATTATTTCAAATTTAATTTTTTTTTAATTTGCTATAATTTTAATGATATCTTAGTTTTTATATATTACATGTAAAAAAAGATTTTTAAAATTGTTTCCAAAAAACATTCATATTTTCAAAAAGTATACCAATTCACGAAAAACTTACCATAAATAGCAAACTTTGGAGATATACTGTAGACAGGAAATTTTTGAAGAAAAGAACCTTCGAAAAATTTATAATTTAGAGCGAATCCTTAGAAAACTTATAAATAAAAGCAAATTTAAAAAACAACTATAAATATATGCTACAAATAACTAATTCTCAAACAAATTACTACAAATAGCAAATTTGCTACAAATAGCAAATCTTCAAAAAATTTACAACAAATAGCAAATGTTCTGTATATAAGGATTTTCTATGGATTTTCTACTAATAGTAATATTAAAGCAAATTTTCAACTAATAGTTAATCTATGAAAAACTTTACAAAAATAGCAAGTTTATAAAAAAATTTAGCAGACTGAAATTTTTTTCGAAAATCTTATTACAAACATATGTACATCAAAGAAATTATTAAAAATACCAAATCCACGATAGATTTACCACAACAACAATTTACTGCAGGTAGGATACTTTGTACATATGTATCTGCTATTAATAGCATACATTGAAAAAATTTACTATAAATAGCAAATCTTCAAATCTTAAAAAAATACACCTATATAATTTTTGATATATATTTTTGTGGCAAATTTACTCCAGATAATGTATTTACTAGAAATAGCAAAATATTTGAAAACTCAATAGCACTTGTAGCAAGCAAAACTTTCGAAGAAATATACAGCAAAATAACAAATTTACAAAAGTTTGCTTAAAACACAAAATAATCAAGAGAAGAGAATTTTTTCAATTAATAGCATGTTTTCAAACAACTTACTGTAGAACTTACTATGGATAGCAAATTTTAGAATTTTTTTTTTTTTAATTTACTTCAAACAGCACCTTTTCGAAAAATTTGCTACTGATAGCAATTTTTAGAAAACTTTAATAAAGATAGCAAGTTTGAGATAAATTTACTAATAATAGCAAATTTTGGAATAATTTCCTGTCAATAAAGTTTACGAAACATTTACCTGGGGGTGTACTCTGTTATTCGAAACGAAAGAAAATATTTTAGAATTGGTATGTTATTTACGTTACAATTCTAAAGCATTTGCTTTCGTTTCGAATTACAGAGTAGACCCCCTGGGATAGCAATTTTTTGAAAAATTCAACATAAGAAACACATTATAAATTATTTTCTGTTGATATAAAAGTTTTTAAAAATACTATTATCAAAAGGAATGATATTGGAGAATTTTCGTAAAATGTACATTAAGCACAATATTTTTAACAAAATTAATTTTTTCCAACCTCTGTTATAAATGAATATCAAAATTATCGAAAATTTCTTTAAACAATTTACAATGGATAGCAAATTTCTTAACTAATTAAAACCGTTATTACATATGTATGGATATTATGGACATATAAAGCTTAAATTAGACGTGCCATAGCCATAACCAAACTAAAATTCAACTCGTTTCTATGGTAATGACAATGGCTTTATGGCGAATCACCTATATATGTATAATCAAATACAGTGTTTCCCATAAGTTTGGTTCGAACAGCTGTTTTCTATGGTCATAGTTATGGCACGTCTGATTGTACCTTAAAATAGTAGTATATTATACTGTATGTATGTATATAAATTAAACTTGTAAACAATTTAGCAAATCTAAAAAAAATTATTAAAAACAGCAAGACTTCTAATATTTTCGCTTAGATGACATATTTTTAAAATATTGCTGTAATATTTTTTTTGGCATGTGTTTAATAATGTTTTATAATTTTACTTTTAAAACATCAAACCGATTTTCTGAACGCTACGCATTTACACCGCAACCCATTGCAATAGCATCCTTTTAACATTTCGCCATATTCTTGATATTACAGTACGACAACCCTTTGTTGTTGCTGTTTAACTGTAAATAGCAACAGGCAAATATGAATACTATTTTCTCATAAATACTTTTTTTTACCATCTACAGTCGAACTTCTCTATAACGCAGTAGACGATGAATGACATAAGAAAAAAGGTGATTTCCACTAATGCTACAGCGAAAGGTAATACCATGAGGCAAGCCAGATTAAATAGCACTTGATGCCGTTTGGCATAGACAAGTTTCACTGTTATTTGGTTTTTATGCTATTTTTTTTATTACATATAAATATTTGTATTTTTCTTTACTTTACATTTACTACATCTTGTTGTAAATAAGCTATGTAAATACTAAATTAGCAACTCGTCTTAAAGTCACAATGCTGTGGTTGTTATGAATGTTGTGTGAATGTTATGTTTTAGTGTTTCTCTTTTTTTTTGCCACTACGAAGCGTTACGACATGGAATGTTTTTATATAGATGAATAAGTGAATGAGTAAATTGTTTTATAGCGTTGATAGTAAAAAGGGCTTAAAGTAAAATAGTTGAAATTGCCATTAAACAAAATGTGAAAGAAGAATTGGAAAGAAGACCAATTTAATTGTCATTTTGAATTACAATTTTTTTTTTAAATATTTTCATCCAACGTAAAGGTGGAGGTAAAAATACCGGAACCTCTTTCTGAATATCTGTACTAGAGTTCGACCGATTAATCGGCTTCGGCTTCGGCCTTCGGCCAAAAATTGGTAATCGGCCAACATTCGGCATACGGCAAAAATCGGCCGATTAGCCGAAGCCGAATATTTTTCATTCCAAGCTTGAAAAATAACATTATTTTTGGTCGTTGCTCGCCGACAGTTTCTATTGTGTTTAAAGTTTTGAAAGAGTTGCTTTGAAATACAACCCTGTTGCTTTCTATTTTCTTTTACTTGGACGTTCTTGTGAGTGATCATATGAAAAAGCAATCTAGAAATTGCAAAATAATTTTATATTTCTTGTTATGTATCCAATAGATATTACAGCTATTTCAGTGATCTAAAAAAAGCAAACTTTTTTCTTAATTCATATAAAATCTAAGTATCATTTTTAAAATTTAAAACATTCGGCTTCGGCTTCGGTTTTGGCCGAAGTTTAGGATTTTAGCCGAAGTTCGGCTTCGGCTTCGGCTTCGGCCAAAAAAAAACGCCTTCGGTCGATCTCTAATCTGTACATTGTAGTATCGGTTTGGTGTAAATATTTTATTTTTGTGATGCATTTTTTATTATGAGGGCAATTATGAATAAAATTCCGCGAGAAATTTTTCCCGGGGAATAATTCAAACTAATGGCAAGTAATAAGGGGAAAAAAAGTTCTAATTGGAAAAGGGAGAAATTTCTCGCGGAATTTTATTCATAATTGCCCTGTATATTTTTTTTATTTGTGCTTGCCCTGGTTGCAGTGGTGGGTTGGAACCCTTCCCTAAGCAGATGCTGAGCTTGCTGGCAAAAAAAAATATTTTCATCATTTTTTTTTTTGGTCAAATCGAAATTAGACATAAGTGAACTCTAGAAATTTTACTATACATTGTATCTGCTCTTGCATGTGGAACTAATATATTTTAAACTTGGCATTAAAATCTCACACAGCAGCGGATACTAATCCTAATGTAATATCAGAGCGCCCTTCTTCGACAATATTGTGTAGCAGCATCATCGGCGAAGTAATATAACCAATAAAATGGCTACTAAGCGCAGCTTTGAAAATTTAATGCGCCTCATTGACACCAGAGGCGCTGCAATACTACATTATTAAAAAAAAGGTACAAAAAGCAAAGTTGTAAAAGAATGAAGCTTTCCTCTATCTCTTCCTTCACCACCTGTCTTCTTTATCACTATCGTTTTCCTAAAGAAGGTAATACCTAGAGATACGAGGGTGGATGAATAAGTCCGTGACTTTTTGAATGAAACACATGTTTTTTTTTGCAAGAGAAAAACTTATTTTTCAACATTCATTGGCTGAGTGTTACTTATCTTTAAAAAAAAAATCCTAAATTCCTCTTATTCCGCTACTCTTTTGCAGTGAGGAAAAATGTGCATGCTGGTCCACTCCCTTGTCAACAACAAGCAACTACCACCAACAGCCTCGTTAATGTTCTCAAAGACCTAGCAGCTGATCATCTAACGGCTTTTTCAAAATTATCCCTAACATAGTGTCCACACCTGACGAATTTATATCATGATGAATGTCAATTTGATATCATGATGAAAATGCATCACGTATATACTCAATTTATTAATATTATGGCAACGTTATGATATAATCATCAGAGCTCAGGGCCTGATGAATTCATCTTGATATCAAATGTCATTGGATGTGTCACTGTACATTTGACGTTTATTTACTACAAAATTTTCGTTTAAAAAGGAGACACAATAGTTATTTGTGACCAACAAATTAAACAATATGCAAATTAGATATTTTTGGCAAGCATTTTGCAAATATTTCTTGGTGGAAGTTAATATTGTACTGATTCATCATGATATAAAACCATCAACGTCGAACCCTTTGTGTTGATATTAATGAAAAAATTACAGTTTCTCTGCCGGCGTTATATTACTAGTTATGACATAAAAAAACGCCTAGACAAAAGCAGTATCTATATCATACAATCTTTTTTACAAGCGAACATATTTTGCGATCCTACTTTAACTTGTCTCCAAAAACATCCACTCTCTCGCAGGAATCGAACCTGCTACCTTCCGATTACTAGACCACTACACCACCTACTGGCCAAGAGAATAGTATGACGAGAAATCTTACCAAATTATAGCAAACAAAATCGGAAGAAAAATAAAGATTTGGAGCCCTTTAGATAACCATTTGTTAGTATGCGCTTAAGCCTTTACAGCGTAGAGGTTCGGAGGAGTTTCAATCGCCCCAAAATTGTTGCTTTTATCATAAAAATTTAAAATTTTTCCCATGATTTATCAGTATTATATAATTACGGGTTACTACACCTTTGTCAAGATGTCTTTAAGCTACATTTTTCAAACCAGATATTTGGTTTGGACAATTTTAAAATCGCAGCTATAAAATTTCTCACATTTCTTAAAACATTTTATTCACAATTGTCTAATAGGGCTTTTTTGAAACTGCTCAATAAAGGAATACACATTTCTATGATTATTTTTGAGACAGTAACATAAAGCATAGAAGTAGCATATGAGTGTATGTAAAGAGTCTTCCAATAGGGATTTCCGAACTTTGACAGTTAATAAAGGACATACTGGTGAAGGTAACTTTGTCGGCTTAGCTATCTTCTTTGGCAGATTACCCTTAAAGGGGTACGTACGTCAACGATACGTGCAAATTATATAATTATTTTATAAAAATGGATGATCTGTTAGGCCCACGTTCCACAAGCTTCTCCATTTTAGGGTGGCCATCATCCTCCTATCGAAAGGTTTATTAGCAGTGTGATGGATCAATTTCAGTTTAGTGATTCAGTAACCAACATCTGCCGCAAACATTTCCGCTGGCCGTAAGGTTATGCTAGAAAATCTGAGAGTCCATTTCGCATTGCTCACAAGAACTCTGCACTCTCGCTGATCACAACTTGGCGACTTTTGTGTTGTGACTTAGGCCTGCATCCTTACAAAATTCAACTGGAACATGAGCTGAAGCTAAATGGCCATAAACAACTAAATAAATAGGCCCTGGAGCAGTTGGAAATTTCTCATTATTTTCATAGAAAAATTGCCTTCAGCGATGAGAACCATTTGACAAAAAAAAAAAATAAGTATAACTTGGAACGATACCCAACTACATGAAATTTAAGGGCATCCAAAACATCCCTAAAATTTCACAGTTTTGTGTGGATTTGTGGTCTGGTGGCGTTATCGTTCCATCGGTGTTTTTAAAACGAGGTTGTCCAGACCATCACTACCATGACTACCAACTTTCTTTAGACAGAAGTTATTAATATAGATACCAACGACTGTGGTTTCAATAGGAAGATGCTATGCACTACACCTCTCATGCCACATTGAACATTCACCACGAACAATTTGAGGGACTGGTCACATCACGAGGAGGAGAAGTTAAATATCCATCGAGAGTGAGTGATATGACCTAGTCAGAATTTTCCTTGTGTGGTTTCTTGAATTGCACGTTTATGCAAACAAATCACAAGCCACAGCAGCCTTCACAGCTAATATAACTCATTCCTTCGATCACATTCAATGGGATTAATGAAACAGCCAGTCATGGAAAATTTTGCATTTGCGAAGTGTGCCATTTAGCGAATACGTGAAGGACATTTGCACAATGTTATATTCCATACCAAACGGCACCGAAACGAAAGCAGTAAAAATTTTGGATGATACCTCACTCACACTTTATTTTATTTAAATTTAAAGATAGGAAACGCCTAATGAAAAACTCTTTACATACATACTTATGCAGTTGAAAGTGTAACATAATATGAAACTCTATATGAAGAAAAAATATTAATGTCAGTTAAAGAAAATTTAAGGAAATCTTGAAGTGTTATTAAAAACATAAAATGTTAAATGAAAGAAACCTCACTGTTTGTACTTTAATATGAGACTGTCGCACCATATGCGGTTGACTGAAGATAAAAAATAAAAACATTCGTGATGAAGTAAAGAAGCAGCAAACACATTCAAGTTAATTGCTTAAAAAAATTAATTTAATTTAAAAGGTTTCTACGAAATATGTAAAAGACAAATAGCTTTAAAAGCCCAAGTTTAAATGATGCGCTTTAAATAGCAAATATTTGTTTAAAAAGAAAAATAAGACAATAAGAAAATTAAACAATTGTTAAGAAATTTTGTATGTTTTATGATAAAAGTTTAAAAAATTTTAACCTCGATGTCTATATAAGCCCCAAACTAATTTACAGTTCACTTAAAGTTGTGTTTTACAAATGTGTTTTCAATAACTTCTAAATAAAATAATAAAAATTAGCATATCAAACACGCACGTTCGTAAGCCTGTCATTTTATATTAAAAGGTTATCTTAACTAGTTTTTTTTTATTTTAAAATATAAAAATTACAAATTCAAATGTGTATATGTATATAAAAAAATCCAAATAACATGAGAAGAAAAATGTTTGTTTCTGATTTATAAAAAAAACTTGTTGACAAAACTGTTAATTCAAAAATTCTTTGAATAGTTTTCAGCATAAAACTTGTATCTTTAACATCACTGCAGGTGTCATTTTAACAACATGAATTTTAATAAAATTTTAAATTAAGCAAAGAAAAACAAGTTTCTGTTCATATAATTTATGTATACACTTTAAAAATATTTAAATAAAAATAAAAAATAATGGTCAATTAAAGTTTTTGGTTTACTTTAAGTAAAACAATTCCTAAGGAGTTTTTCTTGCATAACAGAATGTGACTCAAAATCACATTTTCAGAATAGCCAAAAAAATATTTTTTTACAGGAAGAGGCACCAAATTTTACGACTGCGCATTTTATGATCATGTGACTATTTCCAGGGATATCACAGAGCTAAAATAGTCTGTTATCCAAACTAAAAATAGTCCAAATGTCAACCAGTATTAAACAGTGGGGACTTTTGCAAAATAAATGGTAACCAATCTAAAACTTCTGAATGGATTTATCTGAACATCTTTAAAAGTGAACTTAGGCTTTATAAGGTATGCCTTTACAGCCTTTTGGCTTAAACAGGATAGGAGCTACGGTGGGTCAAAGTTGACCGTATGAGGCTCAAAATAATTTTTTTTTTAATTATTCGATTTTTATTTTGGTTTTTCTTCATTACCTTTTTAGCTTTTAGTTGGATTTTAAATTAAAAGCCTGCATTCTAGTTTTGACAAAATTTTAAGTAAACTTTAGAATTTGTTTTTAAATATCTGCAATTGCTAAATCAGCTAAGAAAAAGCCTAAGAAATCAAAACTTTAAAATTTATCTGTATTTATGAAAAAAATCTCTTTACTTTTAGACAAAATGTTTAATACTGCATTTACACTGTCTCGAAATCTAGTAGTTTAGAGATTTTGAGCTAAATCAAACTCCTTTTTTCAGATTTCCCATACAAAACGAAATTTAATTTTTCAGTAGATTTGTACGAAATCTAATAAAAATCTAATGTTTTTATTTATTCTTTACTACCCTGTACAACAAAAGGTTAGTGAATTAGCTACGGTCTGCTTAAAAAGTGTGTGAATTGGCTACCATGCAGTTGTTTAATTGTAGTTTTGGAAGCAAATCATGATGCGTTTTGTTTTGGATAAAAAAAAATCTTGATAAATGTCAAAACAAGCTGGTGTAAACGGTATAGATTTTCATAAAGATTTTAATCAAAATATGCTAGATTTTGTGCTGATGTAAATGCCCTATAAAACTATTCACTTAAATTAAGGTTTTAGCTGAAATTTTCAAAATCTACCGTCACAATTTTTTATAGGCGCTTAAACACAAAAAATATTTATGAGGGTGGTGTTGGCTGAAGTAGTTAGCATGTTGACTACAAAACCCAAGGTCCTGAGTTCGAGCCCGGTATCTACCAGTCATTAAAAAAAATAACAACACCATACATTTTTCTGATGTGCATTGGTGTCCCTTTGTATTAGGTGTTGTAGGAAAGTTCAAGTGATGAAGGCATAGTCACTGGTCACTGAACTATACCGACTTCAGCAGATACTAATCCTAATGTAACATCAGAGCGCCCTCCTTCGTTGTGTAGCATAATCATCGGCGAAGTAAAATAACCAATAAAATGGCTAGTAAGCACGTCTTAAAGCAATAATATGCCTCATTTAAAACCAGAGGCTCTGTAACACTGCATTATTAACAAAAAACGTGCAAAAAGCAGAGTTGTAATATAACGAAGCTTTCATCTATTTCTTCCTTCAGCACCTTGTCTTCTCTATCACTATCTCTTTTCTAAAGAAGGTAACACCGAGTAATACTAGCAGGCATTCATTGCCTGAGTGTTACTTCTCTTTAAATAAAAAAAAAATAAAAAAACTGCCATCTTTCGGACATTGCTGAATGTAGGGTACACGTCCAAAATTCAAAATAATTAGCTCTAAGCACATTGTCAATAGATTACCTGTTGCGGTTTGTGATAGAAGGGTGTATGTGTTAAGCAAGTTTTTTTTTATAAAATTGACAATAATGAAGATACTTTTTTTTAAAAAGAGAACATGCATTTTTCCGAAAAATGTGATGATTAATGCCCTAATTCTGTTCGACAATTGTATCGTCTTGTCTATGGACGAAGCAAAAGCAGGTTTGATTCTTTAAAACAATTAATCTTTATTGTCTATTCTAGAAGGTTTGTGTATTTGCTTTTTGATTTTGTTCCGAACATTATATTCAACACATATTTTTTCATGTATTTTTCAAACTATTGTATAATACTTTAATTGAATTTTTATGTTTGAAAAACATGGCAATAATATTTATATTTTTCATTATCAAAGACAACAACCATTTTTGAAGAATATAGTTTAGAGAATTCAAAGACAAGAACTCAGAAGCATTTTCAAACAAAAACGTCCTAAATCTTCTTACTGCATTAGGGCATAAATTTGGTTTTCTTAAAAAAAAATTATTTAGACTGGCTTGGGAAATGCAGTATTTTTTTGTGCCATCCCTAACTTCCTCAGCACTCATATCTACCTATTTACACGGAGATCAGTTATTAACATCAGATATTTAACATGAAGTTTTCGTGTAGTTGAATTACATTCCAATTCGCCAAAAAAAATTACAACTCTGATAAAATCGAATAAATACTTTTCAGTATTGAGAATCCGAGAAGTATTCCAAATACTCAATACTCTGTATGAACTACTCAAAACTTTGCCACCACTGGTATAATGTTATAGCATGGTCTTTAAATAAAGACAATAAAATAAATAATTTTAGACAATAGAATAAAAATTAATTTTTAATAACTTTTTTATTTTAATAACAAAAATTAAAAATTTTAAAAACCCCGAATATATTTAGAAAAGATATGACATCTTCTAAGCGGCTGGACCGGTTTTCTTAAAACATAGCTATCTCGATTAAATCACCTTTCAAACAGAAAAAACTAAATCAAAATCGGTGCAGCCGTTTGGCCTGTACACAGAGATACACCGATACAGAGATAGACAGACACACACTACAAACTTATAACACCCCTTTTTTGGTAGGTGGTTAAAAATATTCAGCCTCAAGCCTGGGGTGATATATGTAAAAAGTTAACCTTAATAGCCCAAAATAGATAAAAGCCACCTTATCCTACTTAGATAAAAGCCACTTTATATAAAACCTTATTTTAAACGTGAAGATTCTCTGACAGTAATTTCAAGTTCACAATTTAACTCTCAGTTTTTTTTTATCTTTTGCTTTGTATCCTAAAGTTTTTTTTATCACTAAAAATACATTTCCCCATTACCGACTTTCTTATCTGTTAGTTTTAATTATTTTTGGCACTTAGTTTTGTGTAATTTATATATAACATCTTTTACACTTCTACTTATTTTCCATTATTATCTTCATTAATTTTTTTTTATTTGGTCTGTACACACAGATACACCGATACAGAGATAGACAGACATACACTACAAACTTATAACACCCCTTTTTTTGGTCAGTGGTTAAAAATATTCAGCCCCAAGCCTGGGGTGATATAATATGTAAAAAGTTAACCTTAATAGTCCAAAATAGATAAAAGCCACCTTATCCTACTTAGATAAAAGCCACTTTATATAAAACCTTATTTTAAACGTGAAGATTCTCTGACAGTAATTTCAAGTTCACAATTTAACTCTCAGTTTTTTTTATCTTTTGCTTTGTATCCTAAAGTTTTTTTTATCACTAAAAATACATTTCCCCATTACCGACTTTCTTATCTGTTAGTTTTAATTATTTTTGGCACTTAGTTTTGTGTAATTTATATATAACATCTTTTACACTTCTACTTATTTTCCATTATTATCTTCATTAATTTTTTTTTATTTATTTATATACTTTATGCTTTGCTGCTACTTGACTGCACACATTAGCCAAGCAGTCAGTATTCTTAAAAGCTTTAAGTAGCTAAAGATCCGAAAGTACATATTTAAATATATCAGACCCACCTTCTGCAATTTGTTTACCTAACATTGTACTTGGAAGCGGGAAAACACACAAAAACACATACTGTGTTGTATTTGTTGTTGTGTAAATGTCTAAGCTTTCATCTAAAATATTTGTTGTCAGCAACATTTATTGTTGTTGTATTTTTTTTCACAACTTTTTTGAACTTCATCGTTTAAATTTTTTGTTATGCTTATGATTTTTTTCTCTTCTTTGTTTACACATTTTTATGGCATAAACAAATTCTCAAGTCTAATGGATGAAAATTAGTCTTGAATAACAACAGCAGCCTCCACTCTTCATAGAATTTTAAACATACATACACACACAAACATATGGGTTTATGAGTATGTTTGTAAGTACAGTGTGTTGAAGGTAGTGCTGAAAGAGGGGGAGCAATTATTCAGCCCTGCTAATGTTTTCTTTTCATTATTCAAGCGTTTGGAAGAGGTTTTTTTGTGAATTAAAAAAATCTAGTTGAAATGTAGTAGGGAAATTCATAATTTAGAGCGTATATTTCGAAGCAAAATCGTTAAGAATTTTTAATGTATTCCCAAAAACTTAAAAGGAATTAAGGTGCTGCTAACCCTTCTGCTGAATTTCAAGACTATCAAATGCGCAAAAGCAAATACAGCTGAGGCATGCTAATAAATTTTTCGCCAAAATTAGCATTCCGCTTGATTGCAATGAGTTTAATTACTTTTATATTATGATTTCATGTCCTGGATTTGCCAATCAGGAATTAACTTTTACATATTACCCGAATTTTTTTATATTTATTTTAAATGCAAATATAGTCCATTAGCTTAAAATAAGTACATACATATGTACATATATAAATTTGTTACATAGATATATCTTTAAGCTGATGTTAATGTTATATAAAATTCTTAAGTAGTAGTGTTGTTGTACTGAGTGGAGTACAACAAAAAGTTTTTCCACTTATTTGATTCAATTGACTTATTATGCTTAGATTGATAGATTGTAAATAAAGGAATGTATATTAAAAATATTAGCTCAATAGATGAGTGATATAGTTACGAGGATTGGTTGGGTAGATATCGCTCCTTTATTGCAACAGAGATATAAACCGAATGCTAATTTTGCAGAAAACAAATTTAAAGTTTTCAAAGTACATGTATGTAACTCAAACTAGCTAAGAAGCCTGTCACTGCCAGGCACCCAAAGCTTTCATATTGAAAATAGCTTAATGGTTATATTTTAAGTTTTTTTCGGTCTATCGATAGTTGGGCAGGTATTTGGATATTGTAGTTATGTAGATATACGGAATTTAAAGACTACTTTCTATGGGAGCTACGCTTTTCTCCTCTTGTACACCTCCAAGATTTAGCAGAAAATTCTAAGAGCAATATCCAATAAATTTTGGAGAGTTGTACTTGTGAAGGTTTTTATAGGGAAACCAATAATTACTTAGTCCCTATTTATGCCCAACATGTTCAACAGAACAAATTAGACTATTTAAATTTTCATATCTTCAGTAAGATAGTCGCTAAATTTCAACACGATCAGTCTTGTCGTTTGACTGAATATAGGGAGGAGTTTGGTAAAAATCAATAATCACGTCCTCCTCTCACATAGATTGAAAATAAAAATCTGGCTGCGCTACAATCTTTCGCAGATAAAGTATTTTAATTGTTGTAGAAAAAATATAAAATAGACATTAATTTATATATAGAACGTCTTCAGCATACAAATATAGCTCCTTCACAATATTCTGCAGAGAAAGCATTTTAAGGATGCCCAGTATTAGATTTTTGTATCCTCAAATGGCTTTAGAAAGTTGCGGAAAGAGAATAGGACATACATCAGGACATATTAAGAATTATGCATTATTTGAGTTATGTCGTTCTTATAAAGAAAGCTGGTGGACCTTGTTCGCGGGTTCCTTGTGTATTCCATTCGATAGCCTTATGTTAGGTGAGGTTAGATTTAGAACTCTTACGAGTGATGTGTCCAATCCATTTCCATTTTCGTTTTCGCATGTATAGGCTTATTGGTGTATGGCAGGTGTAAGCCACAAACACATTTTCCACACCCTGGTGAGCTGAACAAGTAATATATAATAAAAAATTTAATGCGAGTCGTTCTGTCAATTATAGCGGATTTTTTCAGAAAATGAATTTTTTAAATCAGTAAATGATCAAGTTCTAAAATAATAAACTTCAAAAATAATACATCTTCAGCTTTTGAAATAATAAGAATTTAAAAAAATACTTATTGGAAATCTGAAAAAATACTCTCATGAGAATTAAAACAGCTGTCGGTTACAAACTTTCCAGATCTACCAAACATTTGCCAATATTATCCCTTTTGAGAAATAAATTTTTGAAAAACCTCACGTGCTTGTATTAAAAATTTTTACTTCAGCGTTATTACGTTTATAATTACAGTTATGCTATTTTGCTTTAGATATGTACCAACGATATATAATTATGGTAATTCTACTTAATTGAAAAAAAAATTAGTAAAAAAGGGCGGGAAGGATAGTCGAGTCTTAGATCAATGTGAGCCCTTGGCTTTTACGCAGTGAACTTCACAATTGGTGCACTTAAAAGTTCATCAAAGTCAAATGCTGTGTACATTGACAAAGCACCATGTGACTTGCAAGGTTGTAATCGTTGTAAATACTTTTCATTGAATATAAGCGAGATCTTTGCTGAAGTAATTAGAGCCTTCTAATCTTGAGCTGCCTAAAAAATCTTAGGGAAGATGGTATGGTACGGGGGATAAGCCAACAAAATGAACTTCATGCATCGATAGAGAACTCTGGAGGTCACCCAAATTATCTGTTGATTGGCAACGGTATCCAGAAATGAGCATTAGTCAGACAGTAGCCAACTAAAAGCATTCTCTCTGAAATTTCGGTAGCAATCACATCCACTATGTATGCTTCATCAGTAGTATACTAAGCCGCCCTGGTTAATACCACATCCACTAAGCGTACTTCCGAAGGAATTCACCAATTTCCCAAACAATTTAATATAAGATAAACTCGCTTCAATTCGCATTGAAAAATTCATACTGTCAGCAAACATTTTTCACTACTGATCAGTACTGAAAAATGTTTGCTGACACCTTGGGGCAATTAAAATTTCAAGGGGCGAAAATAGTTACCTGTGCAATTCAGAACAGCTTATAGGGATTTGTCTTGCAGTTCAGCAATCACCATGGCCTCAGCTACTAAGTGCACTCTATAAAAAAAGAAACCTCACAAATCAACGTACGCGTCGTAGTTCGCAACAATGTCGCGCTGCAGCGAAGAGAAATAGTAGATACAGTTCAAGAATAGCTTGCCAATCACCATTAACGATACTGTACTCATATACTTAAGGCCATCATCCAATAAACCTATTGCAGCACTTTTTGAATTTAGGGCAATTGGATATAAAGCTACAATTTTGCAAGACAAGCAGGCAAGTCTAACTTTATCCTTACAAAATATATAAGAACATTCGAGTCGACAGAAATACATAAATTTATAAGGCTAACCAGTTAAAAGACTCAAAGAACACAACATCAAATTGTGGGAGGTAATCACCAAGGAATTTTTGACGCCTTCCTCTCAGGGGAGGACACAAATAAGTTTAATTCTTTTGTCATTGTTAATCAAACTAATTCTAGTAGTCAACATCGACGTCACGTCAATACAATACCAAAAACTTGCACTTTTCCAGCCGTTGTCGAAAACAAGTGACTGTTATTCAAAGGCTTATGCTATTTTCTAGAACTTAGGGAACAGGAATAGACCATCAATAGCACAAATTTGTTCTCGGAAGCGATTAGACAAGTCTCAATATTTTCCTATTGTATTGACGTGACGTCGATGTTGAAAACTAGAATAAGGATGAATATTTGCTTATTTTGCATCAGTAATATTCTATACTTTTCCAAAAAATATTATGAGTAAAGATCAGCATTTCCAAATGTTTCCCTCACAAATGAGCAGAGACAAGAGGACGATCGATATTTTTGCCAAACAGATTACTATTTGAATGTCAATATTAAAACTTTGCCTTGCTTTCGAATGTTATGCAAATTTCTCTCTCTCTGTTAGACATTGAAAATTTAAAGCTGAAATGTAATGGACACAAATACATTCATCTCGAAAAGAGAGTGTGTGAGGTATATAAAAGGTTTCCTTTAAAGGTAAACCAAAAAGCTAACAAAAAGGCCTTCAGTTGATAGTATTAACAATATTGCTTGAATTAAGCAAGTACAAAAGATTATAAATTTTATGGCCTCATAAAAATACACGAAAATATTTTCCCAAATACTCGTAACAATTTTCAATCCCAAAAACATGCTAAATATTTTATTAACCTTCAACTATTCCTCCTGCCTCTTAACAAATACTTAAGTGTCTATTTATTGCTTATGGCCCTAATAAAAATCTTAAAAAATATTTATGTTTACATACTTTTATAAAATAATTTTTGACTAACCCTACTAAACTTTCTACTCTCACTCAAGCAAATCTTTATGAATGTGTTAAAAGATATGAAACTCTTCTTTTTTTTCTCGATTTTGTTTATTTAAAACCTTTTCTCAACTTTTTCTCTAATAAAATATAAAGTTCTTTTACAACACGAATGTTTATATTTATGTGTTCTTTTATTTGCTCGAGAGTAAACAAATTCTTTGTTGTTCTAAGCAACAAATTATGAATATTACATGCATAGACATTTTTTTTACGTTTAATATATTTTCTTCTATTACAACTACACCTTGAATTTCTGGGTTTGAGGTTAAGGTAACATTAGCAAATATTTATTTAGACTAACGATGGAATTTAATTTCTTGGAATGTTGGGGTTATTAAGCATTAAATAAAAATAAAGATTTGCTAATTGCTGTTGGGTAATAATAGCAAAAGGCTGACAAAATGGCAAATAGGGAAAAGTTTAAGTAAAACATTAACAGTAATAGAATGTAAGAAAGAGGAATTATTTTATGAAGGCTACAATTTCATTTGTTTATGCACATAAGGCTAAGTAAACATGAAAAGTTTTACCAAATATTTCGTTATTAAATATATATCTCCTTATGTAGGTAGCAATAAATAAGCTGTTGTGCGAGATATTTTTTTCATTAGGATTTTAAGATGTAAACATGTGTGCTTTTATTATTATAGCCCCCATAATGGAAGAAAATTTCTTAATAAAGGAACTAATGGGAGGAAGTAATGGGCGAAAATTCTTTTATAGTTTATGCGGCATTGGAGGGTTTCCTACTTTTATACGAAATCTTAGATTGGGGTAGGTTAGGTGAGGGTGGTAGTCCGAATACCAGACTCACGACTTTTCTGATCTATTTCGATATCACTGAGACTCTGCTTAAGTAGAAGGCAAATTTTTTTTATTAGAGGAACTAATGGGCGAAAATTCTTTGGTACGAGTAGTTAATGCGGAATGGGAGGGTCTTTTTACCTTTGCTATGAAATCTTAGGTTAGGTTAAGTAGGGATAGCAGTCAGAATCCCCTCTTAGAACTTTCTGGAACATTGTGATACCACTGAAACTCTGCTTCAGCGAAGTCCCCAACAAGAGCTCAATATAAAGCATTGCATTTCAACCCTGGCAATGTAAGAAGTCAAGACCGCCCATGGTGGCCATTCTCTTTTTTGCAAATCCAGGGCAATGATGCAATATATGCTATACATTTTCTTCTTTATCAATATCATGGCAACTGCGAAGAAAGTCATTGTATTCAACCCTTAAATTCTGTACATGCCTGCTAATGAGGCACTGTCCGGTGAACACGGACACTAAAACTGAGATTTATTTCATATTTCTTGAATCAAAGTAACGGTATTTTTCTGCTGTATGTAGGTGAGAACGTAACTCCCTGCTGATAAAGCAGTTGTTTCCTGTGGCTTATCTTCCTGTGCCTGAGACTTAGTTTCCACTGGTGTAAGGTTAAACATTCACATTCCACATCTAGTGGAACCTGTAAGATTGTCCCAGTCCTTGCAAGCTCATCAGCTCAATAGGTTCTCTCTAAAAGTATCCTTGCCTTGGAATCCATATGATCTTAATATTAAACGGGGGCCATACAGCATTTGATATCGACGGAAATTTGCATACAAACACAATTAAAGTTGTATGAAAATTTTTTCGATACACAAATTCGTTTTTTTAAGTTACACTCAGGCAATGAAAGCCTACTACTATTAGTAGGTGTATCCTGCTTAGGAAAGTAATCGTGATACAGAAGACAGGTGGTGAAGGGAGCGATTGAGGAAAGCTTCATTCCGTTTTTCCAACTCTGCTTTTTGCACCATTTTATTCGTTATTTTATTTCGCCGATGATTTTGCTACAGAATACTGACGAAGGAGGGCGCTCTGATGTTCCATTAGTATTCACTGTTCTGCCATTTCCTTTAGACATGATCCACAGTCGAGCGCTGTCGTTGTTTTTAGAAAAGAAGACTCTTAAAGTCACGTTCATACAACCAATCCGCAACTTCCTTGATAGCAAGGACCTCTGCTTAAATAACACTGCATTAATCAGGCAGTTGCTTTACAATACAAAGACCTAACGTCCCTGAGTAAACTCCTTAACCCGCACCTACTTGAATTTTGGAATCACACAGAGAAAACAGTGCCTACTAAAACCTCATAAAATAGAACTAAACTAATAAGAAATCTCTGTGGTTTTTTTTCAATAAGGAAATCTTATTAATTTCATAGCGAAAACCTTTTTGAAAAAATCAAGAAGAAATCTTCTACTTTTTATTAGGTAATCTTATTGATTTTTTCAAATAAGGTTTTCTTCTTGTTTTATTAGGCGACCTAATAAATAATAAAAAAAATTGCGTCTTTATTCTCTGTACTTATGTATTTTCGTTTAAATTTTATACCATATACATATGTATGTATGTAGTATATTGTAGATGTTATTTATTTGTACATACATACATACATACACATTATGTTATATTCTTAACTAACTTACTCACCTAGTACTGAACCAGTAAACTTCTACCTGATAGACAAGCACTCAAACCAACAAGCAGCCTGAACAACCATTGAAATCATTGTGCAAACATTCTTATATAAAAATGAAAATGATCATGAAAAAAATTGTCTGTATGTCTATTTATAGAAACGAAATAACAAGACACTTCATAAAATCAAGAAGGTTTCCTTTTAAAAAATCAATAAGATGCTTTACACATAATCATATAGGAACCTACTAAAATCAAGACGAAAACCTTATTGAAAAATCAATAGCCTAATAAAATCAAGAAGAAAACATTAAAAAAAAATAATAAGGCAACCTAATAAAATCAATAAGAAATCGCTATAGTTTACAATTTATAAGAAAACCTAAGAGAATCAAGAAGTTTTTCTCTATTGATTGTTTTTTTGGTGCCAAAAATAACGGAAATTGAGTAAAAAAAGTTGTGAATAAGATTTCTTCTTGATTTTATGTGGTTTCCTTTTTGATAAAATTAATAAGATTTACCACATAAAAATAATAAGGAATCTCTATGAAAAATTATTCGCTTCTTTCTGCTGGCATACCCCTTAGCCTAAAAACATTGCAGAAAATCTTCTTGATTCTATGAGGCAGTTTTTTCTCTGTGTGGTATGTAGCTATAATTTTCGTTTGCCTGTTGAGCAGTTTTTAGTTAGACCCTGGAGGACGTTAACCCATTTGCTTTAATCCCCCTTATTGTAAATGACGTTGTCGATGTCAACTCAAAACGGAAACAAAAATTGCCACTTGTCTAGTCTTTGTCGACAACAATCAAAAGACCCTATTAGTTTACAAAGCTTTAGAGATTATTAAGAGATTGTCAATAAGAGGCAATAGTTGCCGATAAAAAGTAGGCAAGTGACAATATTTACTGTAGTCTTGACGTGACATCGGCGAAGCCACTCACAATAAGGGGGAATATTTAGCTTTTTTTTGCAGTGTTGTTGGTATTTTTCATTAGCAGAAAATAATCAAGTTTGTAATTAGTTTGAATATTTTGAGAAAAATGAATTAATCTCCCTTAATCTCCAGTTGTCTATTTCCTCTCAAGAAAAATTTTGTGCTAATGTCAGTACCTAAGGTTTAGGAAATAGCATGAGCTTGCCAATAGCAGTTACTTGTTTTCGACAAGCCCCTATTTTGACAGATCGGTAAAAATAATATAAAAAAAAACTTTAAAATATCGGGCATATTTTTGATTTAATCGTAATTTATATTGACAACTGGATAGGAGAGAATATTTATCAAATTATATTTTCATAAACTAAAATTAAACTGACAGAAGTGAAAAAGCCATTTTTTTCACAACTGAATCGTGCCATAACTTTCAAAAAACATTAGGTGACACAGTTTTCGAACTTAATTTTTTGACCAAAATTAACGATAATAAAAAATCAATTTTCGTCAAAAAAAAACTAGGTTCAAAAATGTGTCGGTTAAGCTTTTTTTTGGCGGTTATTGATCGATATGTTGAAGAGCGTTTTTTTTTACGTTAAAAGTAGTAAAAGGTGATAAAACTGTTAAGGGTTCAGAACATCAGTAAAAAGAAGTTGTCAGATGGAAGCTTACTTATTATGCTCATTAAACAAAAAAGAAAACAGTTCTTCACAAACTTATTGGGCATTATACAATCCAGTTTTTTGCCACAATTATTTAATACTCGTATTTATCACCCTTTACTTCATTTGTTAGTCATATCTTGCGCATTAAATATCTTTATTTACTTTTCATATTTATTAGTTTTCAACTTTATCTTATCTTATGAAAAGAAATACGTTTTCATTTACGAAATTATCATTAAATAAATAAAGATAAATTATTGATAATATGAGTAATTGTATACTTTAATAGAACATTTTTTAAATAAAAAAATATGGTAAAACCTAAAGCTTTTATTAAATTTTTACTAATTTATTACTTTCTTAGAATCATATCGAAAAGATTTTATTTATAAAAAATTCTAGGATTCTATAATAAGAATTAAGCCACAAATTATTAAGGAATTAAATAAAATGAGTTTATAAATAAAAATTTTTCTGACTCTTCTAAGAAAAAGCAACAAACTATAAGCGTCCTTAAAAAGTACGAATGCCCTCAGACGATCTAATTTAACTTCTTTTGGTCTCAATATTAATTAAAAAATATTAATTAAGGCGTCACGTCAACAACGTCATTCTCAATAAGGAGGATTATGAAAATAGCTTTGGAGCAGTCCCCTAAAAATATTTTAATGTAAATTTTTGTTCAAAAATATATAGTAAAAATTGTTTTCTTGTTATATTTTCGAAATTCCAAGTTTTAAGCTATATTAGAAAATTTTTTCAACATTGCTAATTAGTTGCTATTTTTTGCTAATTATTTGCTAATATTTCAAAACATTGCTTTAGTTTTTATTTTATTTTATTAAAATTAAACACCAAACCAAGCACTTACGCAATTCTTGGCCCATTATGACAACGCAACCGTTAATTAAGCTGGCGGATCTCTTAAGGTATGCGGATGTCAGACCTCAGGTGGCAGTAGTAGTTTCGAGATTTAAAACACCAAGTGCATGAAAGTTATGAAGGAAATCTGTCTCCGTAGCATGCAAGATATCGCTCTCGAATAAAATGCAATATTTATGAATTACACAGAGAAAGCGTGCCTACTAAATACCTCATAAAATAGAACAAAATTAATAAGAAATCTCTATGGTTTTTTTTTCAATAAGGAAATCTTATTAATTTAAAATTTTTGAAAAAATTAAGAAGAAATCTTGTAGTTTTGTCAATAAAAAAAATTGCGTCTTTATTCCCTGTACTTATGTATTTTCTTTTAAATTTTATACCATACATAGTATATTGTAGATGCTATTTATTTGTACATACATACATACATACACATTATGTTATATTCTTAACTAACTTACTCACCAAGTATTGAACCAGCAAACTTCTACCTGATAGACAAGCACACAAACCAACAAGCAGCCTGAACAACCATTGAAATTATTGTGCAAACATTCTTATACAAAAATGAAAAAGATCATGAAAAAATTTTCTGTATGTCTATTTATAGATATGAAACAACAAGACACTTCATAAAATCAAGAAGATTTCCCTATTAGAAAAATCAATAAGATGCTTTACACATAATCATATAGGAACCTACTAAAATCAAGAAGAAAATCTTATTGAAAAAAATCCATAAAACAGCCTAATAAAATCAAGAAGAAACCCTTTTTAAACAAATTAATAAGGCAACCTAATAAAATCAATAAGAAATCGCTATAGTTTACAATTTATACGAAAGCCTAATAGAATCAAGAAGTTTTTCTCTATGCATTGTTTTTTTGGTGCCAAAAATAACGGAAATAGAGTAAAAAAAGTTGTGAATAATAAGATTTCTTCTTGATTTTATGTGGTTTTCTTCTTAATAAAATTAATAAGATTTACCACATAAAAATAATAACGAATCTATATGACAAAGTCTTCGCTTCTTTCTGCTGGGATACCCCTTAGCCTAAAAACGTTTCATAGAGAAAATCTTATTGATTCTATGAGGCAGTTTTTTCTCTGTGTATGTATAATGATTACAAGCCTGCTTCTAAGCTACTGAAAGAGCGGCAAGAACAGAATATAATATAGAATATAAACCTAATCATCAGTTTTAAATGCAATTGAACTTAAAGAGTATAATCTGAAAAATTTCATAAAAAAGGGAAGCTACATTAATTACCTTACTAAAAGAGGTTTTGATTCAGAAATGGTTAGGCCAACAGATATAACAAAAAAATCTTTGCATTATCAATCTAGCTGAATTTTCGACAGTGGTGGAAGCCAAAAACGCCAAATGAGCTATTTTAACTCTAATTAATTTAAGAGTATTAAATAGCCGTACGTATACTTATGTCACTTTAGGAATTTAACAAACTTTAAAAAATTGCAGCATTTTTTTTCTGTTATTTAATGCAATTACGGTTTTTATATTTTAGGTTTTAACAATTAAGCGCAGTAAATTCCGTTTAAGTTCAACATTCATTCATAGTTTTATATTAAAAATAAGGGGATGCAGGCAAAGAATGTCTAATTTAGTTGCTGTGTGTACATAATAGTAAAAATATAAAGGAGGAGGTCCTGCCGAGTTTGAGCTTTACATTTATAAGATGCTTTCAATTTTAATGTTGTTTGTTTAGCACAAAAGTCAGTTTTAAAATATTTGTTTAAGCTTCCTTACAATTGTGGAATTTTTCCCGCCGTCAAAGGAAGTTATGCTTCTAAGGAAATCTACGCCTCACACAAAATTCTTAGAAATTCCTGTTTAATAGCTTAAGGGTTGCTTGCCCAAACAATATAAGAACTGCTTTAAGTATAACAATTAAATCATTTGTATAATTATATTAAATGGAATAGTAAGACGCATTTCAGTCTTCATACCCATCATTGTGACACTCACATACAAAAGTAGGCATACCTTGCACACCATAAACGTAACAATAAAATATTTTGCATTCTAATTAGAATTATTAAAACAAACTACAAGCTCACATGTCTTTATAAAAAATAAGAAGTAAAATGACACCATATTTAATGTGCTGGCATTGTTGTACATACTCGTATATTCTAATGTTATGGCAGATATTTCAGTTGCATTGCAACAACAACTTTGAAATAGAATAAAAATTGTATTAGCTGCCAAAAAAAAGGGGTGGCTGGCACACACACACACATGGCCAAACAACAAATGTAATGAGAAATGTACTTAATGAATATTTAAAATTGAATTCGACTTTTTTGTTATATTTAAACAGGGTGGATGTTTAACCAAAAGGGGGAAACTTACCTTAAGTTATTGTAACAAATGTAATCCTGGGTTTGTATTATAATTTCTATAATTTTTTATTTTCTAAGAGAAAGAGGCAAAAAAGGTTTGAGAAATAATTTTTTAACAAAAAAAAAAACTAAAAACTTCTTTTTCAAACAGATTAAAACAAAACAAAAAAAACCTACCAAAGAATTAAATTTTTATTTGTTAACTTTCACACAAATTTTAAGTAATTTTTAACACTGACTATTAGATTTTGTTTAACAAAAACACTACGCAGTGAGACTTTTTTTTGCTATATAGATGAAAATTTTTTTAAGGGTTTGGTCGTTTTAATGGTTTTTTTAGCTGACCGGAGAAGTTTTCGTGTGTGTAATTTATTGAATTTTTTTTTATTTTTTTTTTGCACTTGGTAAACACAATTTTATATTGACACTCAAGAGCCACACACTATTTTTTCATTAACAAATTTGCATGATTTGGAAAAAAAATAAAAAAAATATTTGCCAGTTTGTTTTCAGTTTTTAGTGGCATTAATCTTCACTGAGCTGAAATAAGCCCCAGTTGAAAGTATAAAACACGTTTTTAAACTGATTTATTTTGTGCTGCTTTTCTCTGCTATTCTTATTTTTTTTTTGTTGTTTTCATACGATTTTTTTTCGGCGAAGGTTTATTATGGTGAAAGAAAAATCTTTGCTTTATACTTGACGGCATAAAGTACACACGTTGAACACGTCCAAACACGCTAACGTTCTCGTCTCAACTGTCACACTCAGTTTTTGCTTCAAATTCCCAAACGATTGACCATAAAAGAGTGTGTGTTAGAGTGAGAGAGAGAAAGAGAGGCAAACATGAAAAACAGCTGGTCGGTTTTTGTACTAAACAGAAATAAAACAAACAAACTATTGTAAATAAATAGAATTATTTTTCTGTCTCTCTGTGTTGGGTTTAATGAGTGAACATGTTTGTTTTTTGTTGGTGCTTTTGAGAGTGGTATTTGTATCTTTGAGATAAGCTAATTTTATGTATTTTAAGTAGGAAAATAGGCAATGGGTTGCTGTCTGAGCTAAATGGGTGTCACTTAGTGAAATATTTTGTGTTTTTTTTTAATTTAATTTCTCTATAAGCACAAATACAAGTTCATTTGGCTAAGTTATTTAGGGAGTTTATTTTTTTTATCTTTCCAAATTTCTTGTAAAGCATTTTATCACTATTTATGGTTATTTTGCTTTTGGATTTTTTGTATGACTTTTCGCTTTTATCTTTATACACCCTAAGCATTTTTTTTACCATCAACCAGCTAGAAATTTTAAAAGGAAAATTTTCCAAAGTTTTCTGCAATAAGAGCACTCAAGTGATACATCTGCAAGTTTATCTAAAATTTTATCTAAAATGAAAATATTTCATATCACATAAAATTTTGCTAAAATAAAACTCTTTGCTTTTAGCATAAACAAACACACTGCATTCTCTTATTTTTAAACAACTTATATTAATTGCCGTCAGAGGTCGCTACTGGCGCACTTAATTAACCAAAAATCTCTAAGTATCTTTTAGATACACTTGCAGAATATACATCTCATTTAATAAGAGAACTAAACTTAATGTTTTCTCTGCCTCCCTGTCTTTAGTTTATGTTTGTTTACATACAAATCTTTTTGCACTTATTTGCTGGTTACTGTTTTTACTCATTCAAAATATGTCTAATTTCATGTGTCTGTTTGTCTGTCTGTCATTTAGCATGTCTGTGCCTCTTTCAATGCTAGAGCTGCGGTTTCTTCTTCTTTGCTGTGTCTTTGTGTGAGCCAGTGACACGGATGGAAATCATGGTACAATTGTACTTTTTATGGTACATTTTTGACCTCGTTGGTACCGTGGTACTACCGCGAGTTACTTGGTACAATTTAAAAATGCCAATGTTTCGCTATATGGTAACATTATATTATCTTGTCTTTAATTTTTTTGTGTGTGTTTTATTTTCGACGGTCGGTTTCTCTGTTTTTGTTGCACTGATGTTGTCAAGGCAAATTCATGTACCAGGTGGTGTCAAGTCTGCAACATAAAAATCTGTCTAAAACTTTAACTGTACCTGTCAACTTAACAGCACCTCGCACATGAACTCGCCCTGGCTGTGGTTATATTTATTATTGTTAACTACATATCGCTCCTTTACTTCAATAGTGTGTTTTAGGTTTTATCGCGTATTTTTTATACGCATATCTTAGATTTTATAGTGCATGAAAATAACAGGTCTGTTAACAATCAAAATTTGTAAAATCACCGATAACAAGTCTAATCTACGAATGTACCCTTATGAATGTAATATTTAATATTTTTATGCTGAATTTTTATACACATTTTTGTTAAGTTTCTGTTTATTGTTGTTTACTTCTGTATTTTTACACATTTTTTTACGTTTCTGTTTTTATTAAAAAATATTAAAAAAAAAATGGTACCGTCATTGCCCAAAAATCCTAGAAGTAATTTTCCTTCCCTGGCCAGTGATGTATTTCGAGTTTTTTGGTTTAGGGCCAAATTAACGATTTAAAGGGGGGCAAAATACTTTTGATAGGGCCAAAAAAATACATTTTGTTAATATATTTGAATACAATCTTTTTATTTAAGTAAAATCAAAAGAATGTAATAGTAATATGATGAATGTGTTTTATTTTGTTTAGAGCAACAACAAAAATTAGCGAAAAAAATTCAGTTTTTTGTTATATTAAAGTAAATGCATATTTTATGTGTATGTTGCTTAAAAAGATTAATTTTAGTTAAAAAAAACATATTCTATATCTGACCTTCTCTGCGAAAAGGGACCTAGTGTGTGAAAATGAAGTGATGAGAAAAAAAAGCATTTAAAATATAAAATTTTTATGTTTTTCTAATTTTTATCGATTTTGATACACACCCGTTTTTTGACACGCTAGGTCCCTTTTCTCGGAGAAGGTCACATATGTAATTCCAATTTTATTGCACATAATTCCAAAGTTCGTAATCCAACAGTTCCTAAATTTGTTGTTTTCAATATAAGTATTCGATCGAACGATTTCAGGTGACATCATGGGACAGGCCATTAGTCTTTATCATACGAGAGCGGATCAATAAGTCCGTGGCTTTATGCAAAACAAAAATTTATTTTTCAACATAGTTTCCTTTTAACTCAATACACTTAGTCTAACGTTTCTTCAGTTTTTGTATCTCTTCCAAAAAATAGGATTTTTCAAGGTCCTTAACATAGGCCTTTGTTTGTGGAATGATTCGTTGTTGGAGTCAAATCTCTTTCTGACGAACTATTTCTTCAAGTTTGGGAATAAGAAATAGTAACTCGGTGCTAAGTCTGAAGAATAGAGCGAGGGAGCAATTCACACCCCAATTCTTGGATTTTTTCCATGGAAACTGCACATGGGTTCGTGGTCGATTGTGAGCAAACACGGCACCCATCTCGCAGACAACTTTCTTAAACCCAGCTGATGATTTAAAATCGAAACCACTCTGTCATATGAAATGCCTATGGCATCAATAATCTCACGCACTTTTACTCTTCGATCGGCCAACATCAATCATATCGTGGATTTTTTCGAAATTTTCGGTTGTACATATCTCAGTCAGTCCAGAACGTTCAGCGTCAGTTGTACTTGAGCGACCACAACGAAAGTCTGTAAAACCACTTTTTTACTATTGAAAGCGATGGTGTAAGGTCCCCATAGTATTTATCAAGCTTTTCCTTGGCTTGATTGACGGTTTCTTTTCGCAAAAAATAATGTTTAATGAGCACTCGAAATTCACTTTTTTTAATTTAAAAAAAAATACACGAGGTTGTATGTTTTGAACAGCTGTTAAACGCAAAATAAATGACGACACTTGTTCAAAATTTGACACTTGCTCTATTAACAGGTGGTACTTGCTGTAAACAGTTTTGCATTTCATATAACTACGAGAGAAGTTCGAAAAGTCACGGACTTATTGATCCGCCCTCGTATTTTAGGAAGAAAAGATTCTTTCCACACATACTGGAAACAACTCTGCTTAGATTTGTTTGCAAAGGTTTATCTAAACGATTTTTAATGGTAGAAATATTTTTCCAAAATTTACTCCTACTTAAATCTTTGAATTTTTTACATTCCGCATCTTCTAAAAGTGTCCTACATTTATTATTTAATTGTTCTGTTTCTGATAAAAATCTCGCAAAATAAAAGGGGTTTTTGAAACAGTAGAAAACTACACTAAAAATGTGATCAAAGATTTGAAGTAGTTAGTTGGATCTGAAAGGGCCCAAATAGCCTAGAAAGTACCACAGAGCCATCAACCATCCAAAAGTGCCATAAATGGCCGAATTGGGCCACATTTTGCATCACTGATGTGAACTTAAAGTGCGCCTTTTTTTTGTCAATTTTTATCTGTACGGGTTTGTTTGTTATATTGCCGCTTAATCAAATGTTTCGTTTGAGTGTAACATTATCGTATCTGTTGTATCTTTTGAATTAAAGTATGTTTGTTTATTTTTTTTTGTGAATTATTTCCAGCAATAGTATATGGATGTATGAATTTTTTTTTCTTGTGTTTCAGCTAAGCGTGTGGCAGGCAAGAAACATTTGCACACATGTGCTAAGTATGTCTGTCTCTCTATGTCTAACTTACGTATGAATTGGACAAGTTCAGCAGATAACTTCGCATATGTTGTTTTTAAACTATTAAGAGGTCTGTTGTGGTGGCAGCAGCAGCAAATGCTACTGGCAAGCAGCCCTTAAATAATGTGTTTCTTTTTTAAGTTCTTTCTATTATCTTCCACAATTTTTAATTTTTTTTTTTTTTTTTTTTATATTTCTAACCATACAAAAACTTCAAGATTTTTGCGCCACACTTACACTATTGCAAAACAAAAAAAATTTAATTACTTTTTTTTCTACAGTTCCAGTTTAATGACCTTTTAAGTGGGATTGTTCTTAAACACACACCTTCTTCACCAAGTATTAAAAGATGATATGTTGTAACAATAAATCAATGTCATGTTTGGCAAGCGCCAGTGATTATATGACAGCTGTCAAGTTCTTGCTCAATTGCCGTGATATGACTTGCACTAAAAGCGTGTGAGCTAGTGTCAGATTAACAGTTTAAGCATCCCTTAGGGGCCTTAGGCCTTATGATGCTGAGGAGAAAAATTTATGATACTAATTGAATTTTATTTTTGATACGAAATAATTGACAATTTTATTTCATACTGTTATGAACTTAAAAAAATATAATAAAAATAATAAGGTATATGATGGAAATCGTTTTCCGTTTAAAATAAATGGAAAAACGTTAAAAGTTGTGATGCACACATTTATTTCGATCTCTTTTTTATTTTATTTCCCAACTGGTTCTATGAAAGTATTAGAAAAAGAGAAATGTGATGGAAAACGCTAGTTGTATTGTTTTTGCGTTTTTAAATCGAGTATGCTGTAGACCACGTTTAAAAAAATGTTATAAATTAAAAAAAAAAATTTGGTGCTATAACTTGTGTTTAACTGCCATTTTATAGAAGACAAGTAAAAAGTCTCGTCTGCCTTTTTCTATTGAAAACAAAAACAAAGCACTCAAATTTTAAAATTTTTATTTTCAATATAAATAAGCAGACGAGAATTTTTACTTGTCTTCTATAAACTGGCAGTAAATGTGAGTAAAATTCTTCAAAATAATTAAGACAGATTTAAACACATAATTTGCTTTATTGCAGTTGTCGATTTGATTTTGACAATTTGTCCAAATTAAAGAAACATGGTGAATGTTTCTATAATCTAGTACAGCAAGTTGAAAACAAGTCGAAAAATTCAACAAACGTAATAAGGCCCATTAATGAATATTAAAAGATAATACAACAAATGCATTGTTTTTAATCCCCCTTATTGTAAATGGCGTCGTCGACGTCACGTCAAGGCGACAGTAAAAATTGTCACTTGTCTACTCATTGTCGACAACAAGTGACTACTATTAACATGCTCCATTAATTTACAAAGCCTTAGAGATTTGTAGGAGATTATCAATAAGACCCAATTGTTGCCGATAAAGAGTAGACAAGTGACACTATTTGCTTTTATCTTAAAGTGACATCGACGACGTCATTCACAATAAGGGGAATTTTTTTTGATGAATTGTGTCTGAGAAAATTCGTTGCCGACATGTATTAAAAAAACTTAAACACACTTATTCGCCGCCAACGTGACCAATTTTTTTGCGGACTTTTTATTGTTTTAAAAATTTTAGTTTTTTTTAATATAAAACTAGGTTTCGTTAAAAATTCGTGTTAAATAACTGATCTTAATAACAGTAAAAATTGTCACTTGTCTACTCATTGTCGACAGCAATTGACTACTATTAACATGCTCCATTAATTTACAAAGCCTTAGAGATTTGTAGGAGATTATCAATAAGACCCAATTGTTGCCGATAAAGAGTAGACAAGTGACACTATTTGCTTTTATCTTAAAGTGACATCGACGACGTCATTCACAATAAGGGCAATTTTTTTTTGATCAATTGTGTCTGAGAAAATTCGTTGCCGACATGTATTAAAAAAACTTAAACATACTTATTCGCCGCCAACGTGACCAGTTTTTTGCGGGACTGTTTATTGTTTTAAAAATTTAAGTTTTTTTTAATATAAAACTAGGTTTCGTTAAAAATTCGTGTTAAATAGCTGATCTTAATAACAATCAAGTAGATAGAAATGGGTCACGATGAAGTATGTGGCGGCACAGAAAAATGTCGACATTTCCCCAACCTAGTCAAGTTTAATTTTTCTTCTCTTCTTTAGAAAATCACATTAATTTATAAAAATATTTCTTTCTGTAAGAATTGATAATACTTAACGTAAGCCCGATTACGAAATTATTCCAGATTAAAATTCTGAAACGGATGCTTACAACATATTCTTCATCAGAGCGTGATTCGATGACTTACGATTCATCACCTTTGAATATATGTTCGGCATTATTAACTTCAATTTCAGTTTGTAGACAATAAGACACAATTAGATTTTTTTGTAACCAACTGAAAATGAAACAAAGTTAGAATATGAAATTGATGCAGTTTTTGTCACTCTCAAGACCATTTTCTACCTTTTGAAGTTACGATTTCACTTCAACAGAACAATAAACAGGGTTCGGACTTTCATGCAAATGCATGTTTTTGATGATGGACAAATCCAGTTTATAAAACAATAAAAAATAGTGCAAAAATTAAACAAGTGTTTGACTACTGTAATTTAAAAGCATTTCGTCAAAGAAAAGGGAATCACAGTGATATTTTTCAACTTATGCTAACTTTATGCCAGTTTTGTCTTATACATAAGGGTGTTAAACTTCTTTTTTTTTAAGAGAAGTAACACTCAGGCAATGAATATCTACTACTATTACTAGGTGTTACCTTCTTTAGGAAAGGGTTGGTGATATAGAAGACTGGTGGTGAAGGAAGAGATAGAGGAAAGCTTCATTCTGTTACAACTATGCTTTTTTGCACGTTTTTTATATGAGGCTTATTAATTTTGTTGAAGCTTTGTTTAGTAGCCACTTTACTGGTTATTTTACTTCGCCCATGATTATGCTATACAACGAAGGAGGGCGCTCTGATGTTACATTAGGATTATTATCTGCTGAAGTCGGTATAGTTCAGTGACCAGTGACTATGCCTTTATCACTTGAACTTTCCTACAACAACTGATACAAAGGGTGTTGTTATTTAATGACTGTTGGGTACCTGCGGTTTTGTAGTCAACGTGCTAACTACTTCAGCCAACGTCACCCTTTAGAAATATGTTTTTATTCAAGAAAATAATTTTTATACAGTCCAAAATATAGTATATATATCAGGATTCACTTATAATCCAGAAAGTGGCTAATAAAAAAAGTTTCATTAGAGGCCAAGTTCACAAAACTTGTGCAACTATAATTGTGAACTATAAGCAAAAAGTACTGAAACATATTTTAAAACAAATTTCAGAGCCACATGAATCAGATTCTTATTATTTAAAAGCGAATTTTCGCTTATTTTCAGGAGATGTTGAACCGAGTTTTTCGATGTCCAAAAGCTTCCTACTTCCATTGAAGAGCTATTTTTACTTTTGAAAATATCAAAGAAAAAATGCACTACGATGAATTTTTTGTATGGAAATTTTTTTGATTGTTGACCGCATTAGTTTTTAAGTTTTATTACAAGAATTTTTAATAATATTTCATGTTATTTCTGATTTTATTTTTGTTTATTCCCGATAAGGGTGATTATCAGGGAAACCAGAAATATGCTCTAAAAAAGTATTTTATGCGCATTCCATATGCACTAAAAACTTGAAAAATATGCTCTTAAAAATAAAATAAATTGGTTTATTTGTAAATGAAAATATATTTTTAATTAAAAATAACAACATTTGCATATAAAATAAGACAAAAATAAAATATACAAAACAAGAAAACAATAAAAAATTAACAAAGAATATCTGACGTATTAACAATAATAATTTTGGTTTGAAGTGCACTTTAAAACTTAACTTTAATTTCACGTGAAATTAAATCGGTTGGAATTGCCATATCATCGTTGCCATAAAAACATATTTGCAACAATAATTTTAAGGCAATTTCGCACGTTTTAATTTCATTTGTATTCCAAATGATAAAGTGATATTTGGAAACGAATAACCTTAACCCCCGAGAATAGATTTCCATGAGCTTAAAACGTGATCTGATGAAAACTCGACTTTCGCAAATCAGGCTGAAATTAGCAACTTTATATTTTAAAAAATGGGAAGTTAAATAAAATTAAACAATTTGCAAATTAATGCAATAAGCATTACATACGGGAAGGTAATATAAAATCACACTTTGGTTTATAGAGAGTGGCCTTGGCTGAAGTAGTTAGCACGTTGGCTACCAAGCGTAAAGTGCAGAGTGCGAGCGATAATGTCATTAAGTAACACTACCACGCCTTTTTTGATGTGCATAATCGACAAGTGATGTCAGTTGCTGCAAGAAGGTTCGAGGTTCTTCAGCGGATACTGATACTAATGTAATGTAAACAATAAAATGGCTAATAAAAACAGCTTTGCAAATTTAATGCGCCCGATTGACGCCAGAGGCGTTGTAACAGTACCGTATTAAAAACGTGCAAAAAGCAGAGTTGTAATATAATGAAGCTTTCTTCTATCTCTTCTTTCACCACGTGTCTACTCTATCACTATGCCTTTCCTAAAGACAGCTTGTGACAGTAAAGGGTGGTTAAATTTTAAGGGCCGATGTTGAATGTGAACCACACCTAAACGTCAAGTTTTTTTCTGCCTTTCATTTGACATTTCTCAATTTCAGACTAACTCAATTTGAACGCGTTAAAGTTATTTAGGCTTATTATGAAAATGATGATAAATTTTCAAATAAAATTATTTCAGTGATGAGGCACATTTTCACCTCAGTGGATTCGTCAATAAGCAGAATTGCCGCATTTGGGTGAATGATAATCCAAGAGTGATTGTCGAAAAACAAATGCACCCACAAAGAGTGACTGTTTGGTGCGTTTTATGAGTTGGCGGCATCATCGGGCCTTATTTTTTCCAAAATGAAGCCAGTCAGGCAGTTACTGTGAATGGGGTTCGCTATCGTGAGTTGATAACGAACTTTTGGATGTGGACGATATGTGGCTTCAACAGGACGGTGCCACTTGCCAGACAGCTAACGAAACAATGGCTCTTTTGCGCGACAAATTCAATGGCCGTGTCATCTTACGTGGTGGCGATGCCAATTGGCCGCCAAGATCATGTGATTTGACACCGTTGGATTTCTTTCTTTGGGGTTATTTGAAAGAAAAGGTGTACGTCGATAAGCCAGCAACGATTCAAGACCTAAAGGATGATATAATTTGGCACATTAACGGCATAGAACCTCAATTATGCCTCAGCGTCATCGAAAATTTGGACCATCGGATGGAGGTGTGCCGACGAGGCTGCGGCGGCCAATTGGCCGATATTTTGTTCCATACATAATTGAACCATATCATATTATCATAATAAAAATAAATGACAATAATTTCCTAAATAGTTTGTTTTATTCAAAATCAACATCGGCCCTTAAAATTTAACTATCCTTTAATAGGCACTCCTTGTCTGAAGCCCTTATTATGATCAACTTTAGATCTTCGACTGTAGGCAAAAGTACTGATCGAACGAATTTTTATTTGGTATTATGACAAGCATTCGACAAAGAATGTCCTTATTGTGCATATCACTCAAAGTGACTTTAAAAAAATTTGCAACAACTTTGCCTAAAAATAAAATTCCGGGGTATAATCGTCGCTTTTGATAACGAGCTGATGCGATCACATCAGTTTGAGATTATGACATCCGATATCGTACCATATTATTACATTGTTCGATAGCGAATGCCATAATCTCAAACTAAAAAAACGTGATCGAATCAACATGTTATCGAAAGCGACGATTAGAGCCCTGTTCGATAGAAAATTCGTTGCCCAACGAAATTTCTGATGCTCATAATATGATTTGAACATTCGACTTTCGATGCTCGATAGCCAGCGAAGATCGAAAATCTAATGCAAGTCAGAATCAGGGCCTGAGTGTTACTTCTCTTAACAAAAAACTTGAAGAATTTTAAATAACATTTCCTCTTAAAGCTTAACACAACTTCAAACAGTTTTACCCCATCTAGACTAGAAATTTGATTTCTATTGTAAATATAAAAAGAGTTTCATCTAACAAGCAAACAGATTACATAAAATTTTTCTAAAATGGCGTCAATATTTAATCATTTCTTTTTTTAATACTCGTAATTTCCAGTTCCCCAATTTCAATTTTTAATTTGAATTCTTTTTTTAATAAATTATGCGCTCTACTGTTGCGCGTCTGCTTTGGGGCATAAATAAAAGAGTCCTTTTGTTTAAATCAAATATTAAGTACATCTTCTTTGTTTTCAAAATGTCAAATACAAAATTTAAACAGACAGACAGACAGACTTCTTTGCAATGAAGTGTTTTTGTGCTCGTATGTTTTAAATGCATTTTTAATTCCTTTCAATGAAGACGCATGTACTTCCAATTGTTTGGTGATTTGTTTGCCTTTAACCATATTTAATGATTTTCTTCTATAGAAATACATCCTGGTTTTAGTAATAAGGTTTTTTTTCATACAAGAAAAATTAAAAAATATCAGCTCATGCATAATGATTACTTTCCTATAAAACTCATTCCTGAGCCTTAAGGCCATCTTACTTGTATTTTGTTAATGATTTCTTTTAAATCGCAATTACAAGTAGTACGAATTTGAGTACAAATTTGTCGAGTGGTTGTATAATTTTATATACTTTATTATAAATTTTTGTTGTTGTTGTTGTTGTTAATGTGTATTCAATAGCTGGTTGTTTGAATGCACTTGTTTTGTCATTCATATATGAAAATTATGCACAAAAGTGTTTGCCCTTTTTTTCTCTCTCGAATATTTCCAGCGTCTTATCATATTTTTTTTTTAGTCATTTGCATTCATCCCTGCTTTTGGTCTTAAAAGAGACTTGTAGCTCTTGAAATTTTTGTTTTAAGTACGAGTATCTGCATGCACGCTTGCATGCATTTGTTTATGCATTTATGCCCCTGTCTCTCGATAGCAACTGTTTTATACTTTGAATTTTACGTTGTACTGCATTTACACGACATTTAATATTCATGTTAATGTTGTCGAGTATTTGAAGATGAGTGTTATATGCACATACTTTACATACATACATACATACATATTTACGTACGTTTCGTTTTTGTTATGAAGTATTCAATTATAGCCGATAATCACACACTTGAAAAATTTTGCTTTTGGTAAATGTTTGCTATAGCGATTATTGTGGAAGGGCAAAAAAAAAAAGAAGGCAGTGCAGACGAGTTTGTATGAAAACAGGAAGTGCAACTTTTATTAAAGAATTTATTATAGAAATTCATTTAAAACATTTATAAAAAAGATAATGACATCATAAAGATTTAACAGATTGTTGTTCTCGAAAATCAGAAATAGCTAAATAAATTTCTTTCTGGCGGGTTGAAATTTGAATTTTGTTTAATCAGTAGTTCCAAATTTCAAAGGAGGGTTATTAAACTCTCACCTTAGTATTTCTAAATTTTGTTAGGCCTTAAAAACTTATATTTTGGAATCCTTAAAGCAGGATGTGAGAAATACCCCATCTAATGCTCTTTACCTAGTTTTAAAAACTACGAGTATTCCACAAAAGCTCGTAAAGGCGGCGATGAGACATTTTTCCTTAGCTAGATTGTTTTATATACATCTTGACCGACTTCATTTCAGTGTATTTACTTGTAACGGCTGTAGAATTATAGATAATCTAAAATAGCAAAAATGTGCTAAGAGTTTGCTTGCAAAAAGCGGTTGAGATAATTTTGAAGTTTAGGAAAAGTCTGCGCAAGTACGTCACTAACTCACGCATATACTTAATAAAAAAATATTTAGTTTTGGTCATAACTTTGACCAAGGTGAGAAGGTAACCTTCTACGTTGACAGCCATGCAGCGCTAAAAGCTCTGAAGGGACACAGTGTCCAATCGAAACTTGTTAGTGACTGTAGGAAAGCCCTCAACTTGATTATGGATAAATATAGTGTTAGACTATGTCGGGTTCCTGGACACAGAAAGTGCCGATGAGCTGGCGAAAATAGGGTCGGCATTAGAATAGGGAATGACGGACAGATCGGTGAAATTACCGATAGGCCATTACTATAGGGAACTCCGGGGGGTTATTATGTAATTCGATTCGACAAGAAAACTGTTCGAATTTTTATGGTATTAGCATTTCCGTTCGATTCGGATTACATAATAACCCACCAGTAATTGGGTAGAAAGCAGGACCAACAGTTCATGGCGAAGTAGGGAGGATTGTACTGTCTCGAAAACTTGACTTAGCAAGATCCAAACTGCTACTGGACATGAATAGGAAGGCGATGCGAATCTTGATAGGCGCATTTGGGAAACTGGCACTACAGATTTTTGAAGGATGTGCGGGGATGAAGAGGAACCAGAAACCATTGAACTGCCCAAAGCTGCAACATCATAGGCTTAGATGGCTGAGCAGACGTTCCCCTGAAAGCATAACTAATATCAGGAAGTGTAAACTAGAGGATATCAGGGGCTTCATTATGGGAATTCGGTGGCTAAATGAAGGTTAATTGGGTCACTTCTGGCAACAAATGGGGGTAAATATTACTTGGTCAACAGAAGGGAATCACAATGGACCCAAATGGGTCTCCGAGTGGAGGAGGGGTATAGCAACACCCTTACTAACCTAACCTAACCTAACCTATGACCAGAAAGTGCTTGCTTTGAAAATCACATTTTGTTTAAGTGATTTGAATTTACAAAAATGTGTGCTTCACACAAACATATTTTAATTTTTTTTAATGTCGGTTTCTAGTGTTTTCGAAAAATGAAAATCATAGAAAAAACACAAAAGAATGTGACTCACCGATCAAACAGCTGTTATCACACTTTAAAACCACATGTGTTTTGACAGCATTTGATTTCCCAGAACATGTTTGTATTATATGAATTACAGAGTTAAGCTCTCTGGCTAGTTCATGGTACAATCCGAGCAGGAGCTTATCATTCCCCCATATATCCTTAATTTTAAGAATTGAATTTTCACTGTAATTATTATCATAATTTCGTTGAGACACACATAACTAAGATTTTTTTCCAATTCATTTACAACCAGTGCATAACTATGCCAGGCAGCGAAAAGTTTTAATGCCTTTTAAAAACATACATTTAAGTTTTTATGCATATATCAGGCAAATTGATGCAAATATATGATTACCTTGCATATATCATTTTTCTTAAAACATATGTTTTTATTGCAATTATAATAATTATGAAATGTAACAACATCAAAATATATGCATTTAAGCCCTCTGGCAAATTACAGCTCAATTGGTTCAAAATCATGGCTACCTCCCATATATCCTTTTTCGTAAAACTTGATTTTTACAATACTTGTGATAAAATATATATATATAACAATATCAAGATTTATGCATTTAAGCACTCTGGTAAATTGCAGCTTAATTGGCTAAACGGCATGCCATATATCCTTGATCATAAAACTTGAACTTGAAAAACAATTATGGTAAAAATATAAAGGGTAAAAACGAATATTATTCTGATATCACAAAAAATGTTTAAGAAAAATTTCACTGCGATCGGTGCAAGGATTTTCTTGCCTCCCATATACACACATATATATCTTTTTTAACTTGGATTTTAAGCAAAACAAGCAGCAGATTAAATCTAAAATGAGAAATAAGTTTCACTGTCATTTAGGTCAATCAGTAGTGCGATTCAGTAATTCGTAATTTTTGTCTATACATTTTGTCGCTAACAATAACGATTGTGCGATTCTGTAGCTTGCTTTTAACGATACTACGCAGCTGATATTTTCTGTTGATTTTTAACAGCACATAAAACTATTGTCGCTTAAATAACGACAAAGCTGACATTAAACAACAGCGAATATCGTTAAAAATGTTACTGAATAGCAAATTCGATAAATTTTCGTTACAATTATTTTAACAATGCGATTATCGTTAAAAAAAAGTTATTGAATCGCAGCGCAGCTCACTCAGTGTACAGACGTTCTACAAATGCCTGTTGAACCACAACTTTCATACGACTGTAATGAAATAGTTTAACTACTTGTAGATCTGCATAGCAAGACTCCTTGGCGAATTTTATTGAGATCTGTGCCAGGATATGCTTACCTCCCATATATCCTTTATTTTAAAAATTACATTTTTACCACAATAAATGATTAGAATGCAGCAACAACTCGTTAGAGAATAACTTCTTTATAAAATTTCATATCAGTTATTTAAAAAATATGCCATCCTTGGAAATATCCTTGATGTTAAAATCATCAATTTGAACTAAAAAAAATTTAAATTTAAAATATGACTAAAACGCAAAGGATTTTTTTTTTACTATTTTACACTAATGTAGTAATAAAATAAAAAATCTGACAAGGACTTTTCAGACAAAAATGGTGCTTGCTATTTTGTTTCTTAGTAAATTTGTTTAATTTAATGTGCTAGTTTGTCTATAAGGAGAGATTAATAAAGAGAAAGTCTGCCATCAGTTAACGTAAATTTATTCTTTTCAAAAACAGGTATAAAACGTATCATAGTCCCTGGTGTCTACAACTGAGCTAGGGATTTTAACAATTTCGCTTCCCGTAGGAAGCAATGTGTCTAATTCTTGAAAGATATTAATTTAAAAGGATTTTCCATAGTTAGATGTGCTATAAACGGTATTCTTTGGACAACATAAGCATATTTTGCGACTAGACCTTTTATTTTCTTTTTAACTTTCCTGGTTTTGGTTTAGTTACTAAAAATGTAATTCCTATTTACTCTTCCTTGTGTTGGCTTTCCTTATTAAAAGCCTTCCATTATTAAGGATTTGAAGGTCACTTTTGAACTATCAAAATACCTTGGACAAATGTTTTATTATAAGAGTAGTTTTTCTTATTATAAATTTATGCATTAAATTACTAAGACACGAAAACAAACTTATTTTCTTTGCGTACAACTTTTTTTCTCATCAATTTTCTTTGAAACTAATTATTTAAATCTATCAAACTATAAACTTGTCAACATAAATTATACTTTTACAATTGAACCAACACACCTACAAAAATGTACTCCAAGTGTCTGCATAATTTTGTATGCCTCACACTAAACAAAGACAGGCTTCTTAAGCATAGATTCTTACAATTATATAAATACATACTTGCGTTTGTATGTGTGCTTATGTGTAAAAAGTTACATGACTTGTTTTATTTGTAATTAGTTTAATTAACTATAATAGACACAAGAAAAACTAAAGAAGAGAGGAAAAAAACTACTAAGGAGACTCCAACGAGAACCAGCATCATTTTGCCTTAATTTTTTTTATCAACTCAAAGTAGAAATTTCTTTTCTTTCTTTTTTCTTTTTAGTTGGTTTAAGTGCCACTCCTTTGCATAGAAAAATATAAAGCTGAGAATAGAAATTCTAAGAAATTCCTGAAGACTTCAAGCATGTTTGTGGTTTTCAAAACGAGAGCTCTTATCATACAAACGTCCATGAGGGCACTCATATCTTTCTTTTTTTTCAATCAAGACAAAAAACAATCTAAATATGACTGATAATTATGAAGGACCCACGCTGTCATCACCTTGAATGTCTGCGTTTTATAGTCGAACTTTTAGAGCACCAGGAAACACAAACACACATGACATGTTTGTGTTATAAGTAAGTGTGAATGTGTCATCAGCAGTGGTGTTTTAAAAAATACACACACATAAATAAAATTGTCATTTTGATTAAGGATTTCAAAATAAATTTGTAAAACTATTTGTTACTTTCAGGCCCATAAATCATTTGTTCTAACTTGGTTCTCAAATGTCAAGAAATTTGGTGGGAAATTTACAAGTGCATTTATCATTTACGGTTTAAAAAATATTTATGTATGTGCCCAAATTAAATGTAAAGAAGTTTTTCTGTCAGCCGTGGCTACCTTTTTTGTTTAAATAAAAATGCAAATAAAATAATTTCTAAGTCAATTATGATCAGGCAAGAGAGGTTTAATGAAAATAAAAGTTGTTCATACAAGTTTGATAGAACTTGCAAATTGTCAAATATAGATTGACGCCTGAACAGCGCTACTAAATTATACATTTATTATTTTTGTTTCATGAACAAGCACTACCCGCGAAGCGGAAAACACTCAGGGTCTATGGAGGGAATCGAATCCACGATCTCTGGACTGAAAGGCTAGCATGGCCAGCACTCAGCCACAGGGCCATCACTACAATTTATGATTCTTACGGCGCACATAACAATTCATCTGAGCCAGCCATCCGACAAACTGTCTATAGATTTCCCCTCCCCGTTGAGTTTATTTTTGACTACGGGTGTGGCAAGCCCGAGGCCCTAGCTGGGGTGATGTGGATTTTTCCATTGACGTACCTTTGGTACATTACCCATAAAACTTATGTGTCACTACCCGAGCTCTGGCAACAGATGAAAGGATGTGCACATATTTATAACAGGAAGACAGGTTCTGTTGATGTCAGTTAGGTGCAGCGTCACCTAGAACTGCCCCTGAGTTCAAAAGACGATAGAGGTGAAGCCCTTGTGGTGGAACTTCGAGGTCTAACCAGAGGCTACTTCTGCCGCCACGGGTGCCGGTTGTCCGACAGTCGAGCTGCTCGGAGTTTGAGTGTATGTAGCGATCGTCAGGATCCTTTGCTAAAAAGGTCGAGTTCATCCTACCCTGCTGGGTTAAAGGGATGATTTTGATCGTCCGAAGTAGGCACTGGATTTTTGGCGACACAGGCATGCGTTCATCTCGGATGAGTGGTTGAGCTGTGCCGACAATGGTTGAGGAATTCTCTTGGGGACCACGCTGAAGATCTATACACAACACCTGTGGCGTGAGAACCGGGAGAATAAACGTGGTGGCTGTGGTTGCTACCAAAATAGTCTTGACTTCCCAGTGTTAAATCAATGCTAGTGATTGGCGTGACACGACCAGCCAGACCTCTAGGGGCTGTTGCCGTACAACAGATAGTACTGTTTTGACAAAGTCATTACGGCGAAGAGTTTATATAGCTCAAAGTACCTCAGCAAGGTACTTGAATATAGTACACGGATAACTGTATACAAAGATTGCAACCTATGTGCCCTGCTGAGTGGGCACATTGTTGATTCTAAAGGGTGCATGGGGCGAGGGTCTGGTGTCTAACCCATACCCGGTGCTTGGCACCCATGAGACAAGGCCGTAATGACAGGTGCTCACGGAAATCCAAGCACAACTGTCGATAGATTTCAGAACACATGGGCAATGCTACAGAATGTCACGCACTATAACAGGTACGTTTAAAAATCATTAGGCTTGTACATCAGAAAAAATTTAAATTCGTTAATTGTTAATAAACAGACTCCGTTTACAGTAAGAAACATTAAACGCTTGAAAAGGTTTACTCGCTGCGCTGCTGGCATTGTTGAACCTTAATACTTTAAATATGATCCCGGAGCTCACGTTACGGTCAATGAGGTCAGTTACCTCATGATTCATCATTGTTTGATCGAATATATTGATCAGGGTGAGATGTGGTTTCAACACGATGGCGCTATATGCCATACGGGGACCGCAACCATCGTCTTCAAATCAAAATTTGTCGAAATGTTACCGTCAATCGGCCTACAAGGTTGTGCAATTTGATACACCTCGATTATTTCCTGTGAGTCCACGTGAATTCACTGGTTAATGTTGACAAAACAGCAACAAACCAGCGAAAAATATTGGAAATAAATATTGAAGATTTTGATTTTTTAGGAACATGAAATCAATGTCATGAAGTATTACATTTTTATTTACATATAAAAAATATATTGATTTAAAAAAATTTTAAAACAAATAGATATGAAAAATACTTTTTATTCAACATTACCAACATGACTTCAGATTCACTTAATATGAATCAAAAAAGGGAATTTCTTGCATTGAAAATCCTGTGTAAAAATCATTAGAAATGATTCAAACTTGCACTACTTCCGGATCACAAGTTCGGGAACTTATTGACTTCCTTTATATGTTATATTTTTTTGCTTGTTATTTTATTATATTTAATGAAATTTATTTATATAAGAAAATAATTTATATTTTTTAAGTACTTTTTTCCCCGTTTTGTATGCATTGAAATTTGTAACCTTAATGTTATTCACCCTCGTTTGAGTTCCTGCGCATAGTAACTTCATCGGAAATAACCTGGAGGATTAATAAGATAGGGATGGATTCCATGTAGATGCCTTTAAACACTGACAGTCGCAGTCCTTTAAAATAATATGCAACCTTTAAAATAATATTCTAAAACACTATCATCAGATATATGCCCAAAGAATGTGGCCATGCTTGCACCACAAATGCTCAGATCAAATAATAAATAAATATTGAAAGAACATCTCGTGGCTTTTCACGGTATTGACGGACCACTGGACGATCAGCAGATACGACAAAAGGCCAAGTGTTCCCCATAGCACATTCCCCTTTAGCCTGGTTGGCGTATTTCCACTTCGGCTATGAAGACCGCAAAGTTTTTTCTTTAATCCAAGACCAAAACGTCTTAGTCGAAGTAGAAATATATCGCAGCCGTCAAGAAAAACATAAGGAAGACACAGTTTTTCACCTTCTCTACTAGTTCCCGGCATTTCGCACAACGCGATACACATCCGTAAGAATACAACATATACCTGGCGACCTAACGGAGGTATCACATATTATTATAATGTGGGGCCCATGCGCGGTGCAGCTGGTACTTCGCACTGTATCCACGAGTAGCATTAGATCCAGACTTTCTCTTAAGCTAGGATTTGGACGCACACAATGGTGTATATCAGCACGCAATCTCACTATTCTTCTTGCTGGCTTCCAGTCCCAGGGTCTGTAACTCCCTATACCTAAATCTCTATCGCTAAAAGTCTATAAAGTAGATTTTCGGCTACGAATTCAATTTCCAAACGGATATTGCTAAATCAGACAATGGTTTGGAAATCGAATCTGCCGAAATTTTACTGTTTTATGTCATCGCCAAAAATGTTTATGTTTGTATTCGTTCAGCATTTTAGGGAACAAATTAAGCTTTAGCTTAAGTGACTTACAGAATATGGTGGCAGGTAACAAACAACCGCATATACCATCCCAGAAATTTTTATTTATACAACTGTCAATTACCAAATTTTCATAAAAATTTAAATAAGTACAATATGTTAATTTTTGTTTCGTTGTTTTTTCTAAACACCCTGTATAGAAAACCAGCTGGTATTGGCAGTTTCTTAATAATACTTTTACCCAACATGGTTTAGTAAGAAGCCAAAATATGTATAATTTTCAAAATACAATAATAAGGTGTTTCCTCTCTTACTCGCTAAATCTTAGTTACAGCCTACTGACCGAATTGCAAAATAATACACTCACAGAAAACAAAATTGCTTCAGAAACAATATCTGTAAGCAGATGCTTTCCAAAAACTTGTATAAATTTTAGGGTTTAATTGCAAAACGAAGTAAAAAAAAAGAGTTTAAGAGCAAAAAAAAAAATTACATGTTCCTAAAACAAAGTCGTAAGTAAGCAAAAATTTTACTTTTTGCCAGTTTTTTTTTCTTTCATCTAAATACAGAAGGTTTTTGCTATAGCTGGCTGCCACATTTGCAGGCATCTTGTTAAGAGTTTTATGAATGGGCATGTTATTGCCGTTGCAGCAGTTACGGCGACTGTGGCTGTTGCTATTGTTAGGGCGTTAGATTTCTAGCAATTTTTCTTTTTGCATTTACGTACAAGTTATTTTAATGTTTTCTTGTATTTGTAGGTAACGAGGATGGAAGCAAGTTTGTGAGAAAATCTATAATTACAAAGTTAAATACTTAACAAAGCTCAAGTTTTCTCCAAGTGAAACTTTCTAAAACAATTTCTTTGCAACCTTATACCTTTTGTAATTTTCCACCCAAAAATATATTAATTGGTTATGGCGATATATGTATATGTATGCTATATATTAATTGGTTAAGGCGATATATGTATGCTATATATGTATGGGCTAAAGGCGCATAAATAAGGCGCCGAGTGCATTTGCCTTGTTAAACCTTCTACTATTTCGAAACAAACCAAAATCAATTTATTTAACTCGAATATAAAATCCACTCTGTTATATGGATGTGAGACTTGGTACATGGCACCGCGTGACATACAATGCCTTCAGGTCTTTCTCAACAAATACCTCCGCAAAATCTTACGGATTTTCTGGCCTGCAACAATATCCAACAACCAACTCTGGGTAGAGGCAAATCAGCAGCCTATTAGAATGGAAATAAGTAAGCGGAAATGGAGTTGGAAAGGTCACACACTCCGTAAACCAGACCATGATATTGCCAAGAAATGTAAAGATTGGAACCCGCAGGGAAGCAAACGAATAGAAAGACCAGCGCATACCTGGAAGCGGCAACTGACAACAGAACTTTCGAAATTGCGTATGAATTGGAACGAAGTCAAGCATCGAGCCAAAGATCGATATTAATGGAATCACTTTGTTATGACCCTATGCTGCATCGAGGAGTGAAAGGAACATATACATATATGTATATATACATGTTATTCTTCAAATAATTCTTCGTATGCATCCTCTTCATGGATGGAGTCACAGAATAATAAAAAAATAATTACCTTCAATCAAGTTTCGGCACCTGAATTCATTAGAGCAATTTAAAGTTTAATTCAGACAATTGAGAAGCATTGTAATGGAAAGTGTTAAAGCAAAATAAAAGTGAGTTTCAATGCACACTTGAAAAAATATATTTTTTTGAATGATATTCTCAACTAAGATTTCAATTGAGAAATTGAGGGTGGCATTGGCTGAAGTACTTAGCATGTTGACTACAAAACGGCAGGTCCTGGGTTCGATACCGTTATCCAACAGTCATTAAATAACAACACCACGCATTTTTCTGATGTCATTAGTGTCCTTTGTTTTAGTTGTTGTGGGAAAGTTCAAGTGATGAAGGCATAGTCACTGGTCACTGAACTATACCGACTTCAGCAGATACTAATCCTAATGAAATTACTACTAAACATACCTTCAAACAAATTTAATACGCCTCATTTAACACCAGAGGCGCTGCAACACTGCATTATTAAAAAAAAACGTGCAAAAAGCAGAGTTGTAAAAGAATAAAGCTTTCCTCTATATCTTCCTACACCACCTGTCTTCTCTATCACTATCCAATTCCTAAAGAAGGTAACACTTAGTAATAGTAGTAGGCATTCATTACCTGAGTGTTACATCTCTTAAAAAAAATATTTTAATTGCCTCAATTAAATTTTTAATTGAAAATATTGAGGAAATTGTTTTTCAATTCAAATTCAAAATAATTTTAATGTATACTTGCACAGAAAAAATTTGTTTGAATATTTTCAATTAAAATTTCAGTTGTGAAGAAAATTCTTAATTGTTTCCAACTGACTATGAAGGACTTATGTATCCTGGAGGTCTACTTTGTAGTTCGAAACGAAAGAAAATACTTTCGAATTTGTATATTAATTGTTGTTGTTGTTGATTACTTCCTATTTGCTTTCGTTTCGAATTCATTTTTCACTAGCGACTCTGGCGAGCGATCTTACCCCCCGTCTAGACTGGCAATAAATTGACGAACATATATTGCAGCAAATGTCAAATTATTGATATAGCCAATGGAGACAGCTCATTGCCAGTGCTGGCAATAATTGCGGCAATAATTGTCAACAGTTTTTCGTTGACAATTATTGCGAACATAAAACGTCAAAGTCGGTGTTAATTTATGTCCGAATTTTCTGTATTGCATTTGACATTTAGATAATGTTAGTGAAATTTAGAAAACATACATATGTATGTATATTAAAAAAGGAAAATAGTCTCTTAAAAACGTGTGTAGTGAAATAAATTTTATTGTTATAAATTAATAAATATAAAAATTTGTTCGATTAACCAGATATTTACAATTGAATTATATTTTTGTTCTGCACCTTTCTTGTTGACTTTTTCCATATTGTGACTATAATTTCCCATAGCCTTAACATAAGTAAAGCAATCAGCAATATTGTTCCGCTATTCTGCCGACGCACAGTGGCGTGAATTAAAAAAAAAGTGGTAAAAAGTCCGCAACTTTTGAACTAGTTAACCGATTTCGATGAAACCAACTGTTTTGGAAAGTACAAGTGTTGAAATTTTTAGAAAGCATATTTTGAGGCACCCTGTTGTAAGACAGGGTAGCTCCAAACAGCCTCAAAGTGGGAAAGTGCGGGTATCGAAATTCTTTCGGAGCTTGTAACTTTTGTAAATAGGGACCGATTTCAATAATTTTTTCAGCGGGACAATCTACGTTAAGAAATAAAAATAAAACATGCTAAGAGTACCATTTTATCTCTTTCAGTTTCAAAGTTATTTGACTTGAAAAATTTATTTTTTAATTTTTGGCCCTGACTTTTTTTATTCGTTAGTACATAACTTCTTTATTACTTGGCAAAAATCAGTATGTTTTAATGTTTTTGAAAGAAAACTTCATTACAATTCATATAAAAAAAATTTTTTTTTGATATCTCAAAAATTGTAGCAAGGAATAATTTTGCAATTTGGATTTTTAAAAATTATGAAAAAATTTGGTATATTTTGTGAAAAAAGTATTCTTAATTTTTTTGGAATATTTTAAAAAATTATTAAGTATTTGATAAAAACTTTGATTGTATCTGAGAAAGGAGACATTGAGAAAGGCTGTGAAATAAATTTTGGAGATTCTTGTTGGTGCACCCTACATTCAGCATTGGTCGAAAACTAGCAATTTTTTTTCAAAAAATCCGATTTTCGGATGTGGCAAAAAAATTGCACGGTCGTTTTTGTAAATTTTTTGGTTTTTTATAATAAATAATTTTGTTGTAAGTAATCTGTAAGAAACTCTTGACATCCTACACATAAATGTAGGCAGGAGAGGAGATTTTCTAAAAATTCTAAAATTTTTCTAACACAATTTTTCCCAATAAGAAAAAAGTATTATTAAATTATAAATTGGGAATCATTTTAATTTTTATCAATAGTATACATTTAGCTTTGCAAACTGGAAAAAAATTATTCTCCTACCTTCAATACTTTTTGAAATATTCGAAATCCAATTTTGATTAAAAATTTTAATTTTCTACATTTTTTATTTTTTTCTAAATTATTGATCTTATTTTCTTTACTGCAAATGTTTCTTAATTTTTTCTATGTTATTACAATAGTAGATATAATTGTCTATTCAACGGTATATAATATGTATTCCTTTGCCATTATATCAGTCTTAAAATGTATACACAAATATAACACCTCAGGTAACAATTTACGTGTTTTATCTGATACTCAAACAAACCCACATTTTTTATGAACTCTTAAAGCTGTTATTAAATACTTTCTTTACTTAAATACAATAAAATATAAGAATTTATATACATAAATGTAAGTATATTTATATACCCACAAGGGCAAAGGTACCTGCGCGCACATCTCCAATATGGGTATGGTTTTACCTGATATTTGTATCGGTTTTGTATTCGCAGCTTGTAAAGTAGCTATATATTTAAGCTGCGATGCATTTAATGTCATTATTTCAGTTATAGCTATCATGGAAATAACAATTAAAAATAAATCGCTCTGCAAGTTAATGTGGGAAAACCTCACTGATGGTAGTACTCGGTTGGACAAGGTAGACCAAATGATGTACATAATATCTACTACATATGGTTTATCTGTAAACACTGATTTATCGAAAAAACTTGAAATTTTTTTTAAATTATATGAAAAGAAGATACGTGAATGCAATAAATCAATTTCTGAATTAAAATCAGGATTGGTTAGATATGGGACTATCTACGGAAATATACCCAAAGAAGTTTGGTCGGCCAAATAAAGATTAGATAACGTTCGACGCAGGAGCAAAAGGATTAAACAAGAAGACTTGATAAATAAATACGTATTCGGAAAATGAAATCAAAGATTCATTCAAATTGATTTTAGCGAAGACTCAACTTAAAGAAGCAGGCAAAATCGTAGATGTGCTACCAGTTGCGTCTCCAAAAAGATTAAGACGGATGGTGGAAAGCATTCCAACGCCAAAATATAGTAAACATTTTACGGTGGAAGATGCACTAGCACTCATTCTTAATTTGGGCCTTTCAAGAAATAAATACGATATCTTAAGGAAAGTGCTTAAAGAAAAAAGTGGGCCTTTGCCATCAAGTACATTGTTGTTAAAAAGAAAATCGGAAATTTTGCCACATCCGATAACAGTGGATAGCCGAAGTGCAGTCATTAGTTTGTCAGACCTTCTTCATAATACAGCATCAAGACTCATCGCTACTTTTGACGAAAGAGACTTAGATACATGTAATAATTCTGAACTAACACTAATATACAAATGGGGATGTGATGGATCATCTGGATTTTCAGAATATAGACAGCCCAGTGCATACGATAATGACTTTTCCAAAGTTTTAATGGCATCATTAGTACCATTAAGGCTTCGACTACATAATGAAATGCCTTCAACAAGTACAAATGCATTTAAAGATGTGTGGGTAAATACTACTTCAGGCTCAAATTTTTATGCCGACCAATACGTTTTGAATACATCAAGGAAAACAAAGAAACAACTCAAAATCTGGTTGATGGTATAAAACATGAAATTTCTAATATGGAACCCATTGACGTTCATATATTAGGACGAGTAATAACAGTATCTTTTAGACCTTATTTAACAATGATAGATGGAAAAGTTGCAAATGCAATAACCGATACAAAATCTTATTTGATTTGTAATATATGCGGAAAGAAAAATTCCGATTTTAAGGACATTGAGAATTATACTCCAACTAATGAAGATGCCCTTAAGCTTGGAATATCACCACTTCATGCTCGGATTCGATTCATGGAATACATTTTACATCTATCTTACGACAATAAATATCGCAGTGTACCAGAACTTCAGAACGTTCCAGTTGCAAATAATTCTGCTTTAAAACAGATACGGTTGGAAGAAAAGAAAAGAATTCAAGATGAGTTTATGAAACGTGGCTTAATCATTGACAAACCTTTATATGGCTATGGAAACTCCAATAATGGCAACACTGCCAGGCGATTTTTTGATGACCCTGAAACCACATCTTCTATAACTGGTATTAGCTTTAATCTCATAAGACGTTTCAAAATAATACTGGCCGTCATAAATAGCAAAAAGTTAATTAATAAGGACAAATTTGAAATATATGTATGTAAAAGACACTCTGATTCTAATAAATGAATTATATCCATGGAAATCAATAATTCCAACCGTACATAAAGTGCTAGCACATACAAAAGAAATAATAGAAAACAACATTCTTCCTCTGGGGGAACTAACCGAAGAAGCACAGGAAGCTAGAAATAGAGATGTTAAGCAATATCGACTTTTCAATACACGTAAATGCTCTAGAGTTGCTCAAAATAATGATTTAATACATCATTTGCTATTGTCTTCAGATCCAGTCCTACAAGGCATAAGAATGAAATGGTTGCCAAAAATAAGTATTGAAATCGAGAAGGACGATCCCGAAGCAGAGGAAATTAATAGCTTGCTAGGCCATGATGTCTCAGATTATTTTAAAGCAAATTCTTGAAGTAAAACCCAAATATAAATTAAAAACAACATATGTATGTATCCATGCACTTAGATACGAGTAATAAGGAAAATGAAACTGAACTTATTAAATATATTTTTAATACAATTATCAGAATCAAAAGGAAAAATTTAGTTGTAAGTTTTCATACTCATACATACATATGTACATTGTACATATATCTCTTGATACATAAGTATTTATATTCATACAAACAAATATCTGATATCATGGCAAAAAGTCTCTGGAATTCTCTGTCAAATTATATTCACAACTTAGGGAATTTATATGCGTTTAAAAAGGAGCTACATAAAAAAATGTTCGTAATTTAATGTTCTAATGTTAACTACTAATTTTTTTTAAATAAATAAATAACTCAATCTATTTGTCCTTGTAGGTATATAAATATACTTCAAGAGTTCATAAAAAATGTGGGTTTGTTTGAGTATCAGATAAAACACGTAAATTGTTACCTGAGGTGTTATATTTGTGTATACATTTTAAGACTGATATAATGGCAAAGGAATACATATTATATACCGTTGAATAGACAATTATATCTACTATTGTAATAACATAGAAAAAATTAAGAAACATTTGCAGTAAAGAAAATAAGATCAATAATTTAGAAAAAAATAAAAAATGTAGAAAATTAAAATTTTTAATCAAAATTGGATTTCGAATATTTCAAAAAGTATTGAAGGTAGGAGAATAATTTTTTTCCAGTTTGCAAAGCTAAATGTATACTATTGATAAAAATTAAAATGATTCCCAATTTATAATTTAATAATACTTTTTTCTTATTGGGAAAAATTGTGTTAGAAAAATTTTAGAATTTTTAGAAAATCTCCTCTCCTGCCTACATTTATGTGTAGGATGTCAAGAGTTTCTTACAGATTACTTACAACAAAATTATTTATTATAAAAAACCAAAAAATTTACAAAAACGACCGTGCAATTTTTTTGCCACATCCGAAAATCGGATTTTTTGAAAAAAAATTGCTAGTTTTCGACCAATGCTGAATGTAGGGTGCACCAACAAGAATCTCCAAAATTTATTTCACAGCCTTTCTCAATGTCTCCTTTCTCAGATACAATCAAAGTTTTTATCAAATACTTAATAATTTTTTAAAATATTCCAAAAAAATTAAGAATACTTTTTTCACAAAATATACCAAATTTTTTCATAATTTTTAAAAATCCAAATTGCAAAATTATTCCTTGCTACAATTTTTGAGATATCAAAAAAAAATTTTTTTTATATGAATTGTAATGAAGTTTTCTTTCAAAAACATTAAAACATACTGATTTTTGCCAAGTAATAAAGAAGTTATGTACTAACGAATAAAAAAAGTCAGGGCCAAAAATTAAAAAATAAATTTTTCAAGTCAAATAACTTTGAAACTGAAAGAGATAAAATGGTACTCTTAGCATGTTTTATTTTTATTTCTTAACGTAGATTGTCCCGCTGAAAAAATTATTGAAATCGGTCCCTATTTACAAAAGTTACAAGCTCCGAAAGAATTTCGATACCCGCACTTTCCCACTTTGAGGCTGTTTGGAGCTACCCTGTCTTACAACAGGGTGCCTCAAAATATGCTTTCTAAAAATTTCAACACTTGTACTTTCCAAAACAGTTGGTTTCATCGAAATCGGTTAACTAGTTCAAAAGTTGCGGACTTTTTACCACTTTTTTTTTAATTCACGCCACTGTGCGACGTTATTGCTATATTGCCAACATATTTATTGCCAGTCTAGACGGGGGGTTAGGCACAAATGCAATTCTGTTGCAAACCTCAAGTCCGTCACAGATGAGAGGTGTAGTGTCAGTGAAACCTGAATGAACTAAGTGCGTCTGAGGAACTAGGAGGAATGTTAACACTAAATCCTAAGGAACACTGGTTTCAAAATTGCAGCACGTTTGGATGCTCACAATAGCAACCCCATCACTAAACTTAAGAATGAAGTTTATAAAACCTACGTTACCTGAAATATTTTTTTTTATTTTACTTGACTACCTTCCATAACAACCCTCCCAATGTTTTTTTTCAATACTGAAACTATTGCATTTGCATTAAGCCATCTTGGAGTGCAGTAGGTATTTTGATGTTGTTGCTCCTGCTGTTGTTGATTTTTTTGAATATTTTCCTCTATTTATTCCTAAGCCTCAAGAGATTGTTTCCTTTAAAACATGTTTCGGGATATTTTTTAAATATCCAGCAAACCATAACATAGCGCTGTTTATTTTCTATATTATATTTCTGAAAAAAAACTGTTTGTTTGTAATGCATGAGCTGCTCGATTTAAATGGTTTTTTTTCCATAATAAAACACTACATTATGATTTAAAAAAAAAATATGTTTGCTTAAAAAGCAAAAGCTAAACAGAATCTAAAGCAAAATGTACAAATACAAGAAGCTTAAAAAGATGCTCATAGCAAAATGTAACCATATGCATGTAAATATTGTGGCAACATAAGAAAAAAAAAAACAAAAATGAAAAAAAAATATCATAAAATATAGCCTGGTTTGCAAATACTTTTTACCCATAATTGTGTAGTAGAAGGAAATAGAAAAACTAAAACATACTTTGTTACAATATGCAAATTATTGAAAAATTATACAACGTTTCGAAAATACATCAGATGGGTGGGTTCCATTGTTCCTACTAAATCTCCATTAACAAAACGGCAAAAAGAAAGAAACAAAAGAAAAAAAGCAAAATTATTTTATTACAATATATTATTATTAAAGTTGAATGTATGCATGTCCATATATTGCAGTTATTTTACAGAGTTTACATTAGAAATTGTAGTGAAACTAAAATTTAAAACAATTGTTTTGCCATTTGCGAAATACAAATTGTTTTGTAATTCTGCTAATCCGCAAAGAGCAGCTTTATACTATCAACTATGTATTTTATTATGGTCCTTCGAGAACGTAGACTCTTAGTATAGTCCTAATTAACGAGTTGTTCCCACAAGTCAAACAGACGAAAAGTTGTCTGAAAATCATTAAAACAAATTAGTGCTTTTCATATAAATTTGATACTCACTCAAGTCGACCGTCTGGATTGTAGAAACTGGGGGTTAATGTACCATTTCTATATGAAATTTTTGTAATTCGTAGTAACTTTTAGAAATTCGAATAATTCGGATTAGTTTACTGTCAATGGCATGGCACTGCAAATTCAAACTATTTTCTTTTATAGTTTTTCAGACTAATTCACTCTGAATTTCATTGAGAACCAATTAAACTAATACCCTTAGTACAGTCCCTATTTCCATATACAATTTCTAACTTAAAGTCTTATTTTGAATTCGGAGTACCTTTTAAGTATAGAAATTTTTTAAGGAAAATTTTTTTAAAATACACTAAATTATCATAGCAGGTTTATTTCGTTTTCTTAGGCTTAAAATTTAAAAAAATTGGAACTGACAGTTTTGAAGAAAACATATTTGTAAGCTCGGACCGATGTTCAGAACAAGTTGTTACTCGACAACGCGTTAATTTGTTTAAAAAAATTCTTAACAACCGGTTTTAAAACTGGTTTAACAATCAAATCCAAAACGAATATTACCATAACCAGCCGAAAATGTGTTTTTTTCGAAAAAAAAAATCGTAGCATATATAAAAAACCGGTTCCGAACCGGATAAAGTATATCCTGTATTAGACTCTGGCTTTTCATAAGTGAAAGAATTTTTAAAATAAGATTAGCGGTTTTGGCGTAAAAACGTACCAAACAAATATACTTCTTTTCATTTTTATAATATTATAAGTAAGGATATGTGGCAATATGGAAGAGTAGCTTAAGTCGACTTAAGCATAGGCAGTTTTGACGCAACTGCTAAGAGATTAAAAGGCTTTAACCCACGAGTCTATCTAGCATTTTCACCCCTGCAAATTCCAACAGGAACAGAATACAGCATAATAAAGCTAAAATACATTAAGTATACTTAAGCTACTATTCCATATTGCCACAGATGTATCATTATTACTGTTGTAATATATATACATATATGTATATCATACTCTAGCCGATGATAAAAACTTCGATACGATCGGTGGAAACATTAAATACTTGATGGCATGCGAAATCGAATGTGTCACTTGTGCCACCAATCTGATTGACGAAAGTGGCAAATTGAATCGCGAAAACATAATCACTGAAACTGAACACAATATACATGGAAACGGATGGATAAAGTCTGTTTATAGATCATATTGAGAGAATTATTTAGATGAAACCAAATCCGAGCAACAAGAAACTGATCAACAGTGCAGCACAACTGCAATTGATTTTTCCATTTGCGTCTTTAAGAAATTTCAAACGGGTTACCTAGCTGATTTGCGTATCGATTCCGCTGCATGAAGATAAAGATACTGCTTTTAAGCAACGTTAATGATACATCTTTATCTTGAAATTTATTGCTTTGGATTTCTGTAATTGGACAATTGAATATCGTAGTGAAATTGCTGGATAAAAGAGGAAACGTATACATTTTTTCTATAATATAATTTGTTAAATTCTTTAGTCTTTTTTTTTATTGTTAAATAAAAGCTGTTCTCATTAATAACGTACCAAAATGTGTTTGTGATTTTATTTAAAAAAAATAATCTATCCACGATGCAAAAAAAACTCAATTTAAATAAAAATAGTGTTTGAGTTCTTTGTTTGACTTTTAGTTCCTAAACTTATCGGAATTTCTTTTAATTAAATCTTTATAAATTGGTAAAAGGGATCTTCCCGATCACTGTTCAATTTCAAGTTTTTAATTCCTCAAATTATTCACATAATTCCAATGTTTTGCTAAAAAAAATGCTTTTAAATTTTTTTTTATATATTCGATTAATGAAAGCCAGAAAACAAGTTTAAAGTTTTTAATTTACGCACAACTTTTTCTCTCAATAGCTGAGTAAACAATATATTTGTATGAAATTTTTACACAGTACGAAGAACGATATGAGGATTAGCCTGCATCATTAGCTCAAAAATGTAAATTTATTAGAATTCGAGCGACTAGTCTTTTTTTGCAGGATTTTTCTTACGACATAGTGGAAGAGGCAGTAAATACATATATATCGTTGGTCTCAAGTAGAAAGGCCCTACTCAAATAATTGTTATTTTACACGAGAAGATCAAAACACAATAGAAACTATAATATTCTTTCTGTAATATAATTGTACAACCGATTGTAAAAGCGTTATTGTTTACACCATTGCAATAAATTTTTGTGACGAGGTGTATTTGTGTGAAATACATATTGCAATCACTGAAAAACTCAATTTCGTAAAAAATACGAGTTAGGACCTTTCAACAGTCTTTTGTTTGTATTAGTCTTTCGGGTCTTCGTTTTGATTAAGAAAATATTCTTTCCACATTCGCTGATGAGTGTGGAATTGACTATATTCCCCTGATAGCTTTTGAAAGCTACGGAAACATTAGCTCATCCAATTAATTTTTCAAGGCTCGAAACTTTGTTGATGTAGTTCTTTATAATAAATCAAACAAGTGCAGTGCATACATATCTAACAAGGTAGTCGCTCTCAACAACAAATCAAATTCGCCACTTTTCTGTCAAAATGGATATACTTTATGTGATCGCTATTTATTTTTTGTATAAAAAAACAGGAGATTGTCTCCCGAGATTATCTATTATTTATTGTAATGTTAAATTCATTTATAAAAATAAATTGGACAAAAACTGAAATTGGCAAATTTTTCAAATAGTACCAAATGATAGGCGGGGGGGGGGGGGGGTACCAACGTACTTTTAAGATTTGAATTCTACCAAAAAAAAGTACAATTGTACCAACTTTATCATCCCTGTAAATAACAGGCTATCATATTTTCTCTTCTCGCTCAACTAAAATTGTCATGTGTGAACTGAGGCTGGTTAATGAGATATTTACATACACAGGACCTCAAATTGTCGGTATATGACGAAAAATTGACTTTCGAAATTTGGGATAAAATCAGTCACTTTCCATTCCTTCTTTGCTTTTTGCTAAACTAAAAGTGTTGGAATGTCGAGTCTATCTCCCAGGAATTGCCCATATGTTTATACAAAGACTAAAGATAATCCAGGTGACATTTTAAGAAATATAGCTTTCGCACATACATACATTACGAATTAAATTGCAATGAGCAGCGCACAACAAAAAAAAAATATATATATTAATTTCAGTTCGCCTTATTATCATTATCATAATACCAGCTTTTAAATCTATGAATTAAGTGAAGTGGAACAGAATTGTAGACAATTGGCAACAATATGCATAACGCTCAACTATTTTTTTTATCCAGAAACTAAAAAGATATAAATGAGAAACACAAACAGGCACATGGACCTTCAAATCTTTTTTAGTGAGAGAAACTATATGTTAGCTCTGCTTGTGCTTAACCCTCTAACCGGCCAATATTTTTTTAAGTGAATATAGTCAACGGAACCGTAAGTTTTAATTAACAGGTGAAAAAACATTAGGAACGAACGCTAGGTATAAAACAGTGAAGATAGTCTATAGAGGGTCTTGCCGGTTTGCAAATTTCAGGAAAAAAATCAACAAGATAGTTCACTTATTGCAGCTTTTTATTTGGGTTTAAGATTTCATATGCTTGAGATATTTTATTCGAACTTAATTTCAAATTAAAATATCTGATAAATTATCTGATAAAGAGAACAATGTTTTCCGTTTTTTAAACCTTGCGATTTCAAAACGAAATGGTTTTCAGAACCTGGCCGATATTATTGGCTTAAATATTAATGGTTAAACATAATATTTTTTAAGATAAAAATCTTTAGTTTTCAAAATTATTTTTTCCATCTCTATAAGAACTTTTTTGGGTTATTTTAAATTGAAATTTAAGCACTAATTGCTTATTTTTATTAGCTTTTATTATCATTATGCTTGCTAGCTTTTTATTTATTTTTTCCTCTTGAAAAGGAAGCGACTAATTAAAAATATTAATTAAGCCGTTGAGTTTAAAGATGCAACTTTTGTCATTATCACTGGTGCTGTTGCGGTCTCCTTCAATTTTACACTCAATTAAAATTACACAGAAATATTTATTTATAAAAGGAAACTGTGTACACATTCTTAAATTATTAAAATATCTTACTACAAGATTTTTAAAACACTCACACGCTTCTGCATTCAAAGTAATACAAGTCATTTTTAAGTTCTTAATTAACTAAAGTGTGAACACGAGAGGGTTTGTTGAAGGAGCTCATGTAAAATAATTTGATTAACAGAATTTTAGAAATTAACGACTCAAATGAATTGTGGGAAATATTATTATAATAAAAAACTAAAATGGTGTCGATTTTGCGGGAATATTATTATTTTCTTTAAGCAAGCAAGAGACCATAAATTTTGGTTTTTGCAACACTGTAAAGTTGAGGTAAAATATATTATAGTATTTTATTTTAAGGGTATTCTAATTGAGGAAGTTATTTAAAATACTCTAAGTGGAGAGGGTGGCTATATATAAATTATTTGGCAGGATTAGGACCGCCCTCAGATTGAAAAATAATTTGCATTTATATATTATTTTTAAGAAAGAAGAACACAACTATATTTGAGCAGCAATTGAGGTTAATTTTTGCGTTATGAAGACAACCAAATTCGCTACTTTATAAAGAAATATTATATATAGAACTTTTGATTTTTATATCTGACCTATTGTAGAATTGCTCGTATAAAATTTGGATTTGTGGAACCGTTGGGAAAAAATTGTATTCAAAAATACCCAAGTACATTCATCTGGCATATTGTTTCTGCCTGAGATGTTTGTTTGCTTTTTGACTTATTACGTTTGTGTGTGTAGTTCTCAATAACGAAGCTTTTGTAGCTTTTCTCAGGAATTTTTTGGTTAAAGTCACTGATCAGTTTCTTAATTTAGGGCTTTTCTATATACAGAAAGACATAATAAGAGATGTAGAGTTAAGGTATTTCACAAAAATATTTCTCCTCGCTTAAATTAACACAGTTCAGGTTTACTTCCTTGACTCCTTATCAAAAAAAGGTACAAAAAACTTCCGCTCAGGTGAAGAAATAATCTAACTCAATTCAAGAAAAAATTTTTAGTAGACTTTTATATAAAAGTGATGCTGCAAGGGAATATAGCGAGCTACTTTCTTTCATCAATATGTGAACCTCCGTTGCTGTTATTTCAGAGATTGGATATTAATAAGTAATAATATTTATGGATAAAAAACCAGGTACGTCAAGAGGAAAAAGCAATTTTACACCGGGTAGGGTCCGCGGGATTGCCACAACATAAATCTGCCAAGAAATCCCCTTGAGGGAGCAATCGGAAAGCAGGTGACAAGCTATCTCTTCTTTATACTGCTCTTGACATCTGCAACAAAAAGTATTTTAGGGAAGACCCAGCCCACTAACATGTCGGCCGATAGCCCAGAGATTCGTCAATACATCAACTCACCGCTATAGGATATTCTAATTTTTGCTTACTATTTGGGCTGAGCGTTTATCTTGGTAAAATAGCCACGTTGTCACGTTGTCTTTGTCACTCTACAAATACTTAGCCTTCGCGATCTATCTTCTACTTTCTGAAGATGGTGTTTAAGGATATTATTTTTAATGGTGCCAAACTGCATCCATGGTATATCTGGCTAGTTCGTCCGCCCGCTCATTGCCGATGAAATTACTTACTGTGCAGGACTACAGATAATAGTGTCTGTCTGGCGACAAAGTCTGCAAAACACATTTTAATATTGATTAACTGCAATTGAGGAGGTATGAAGTGCAAGCAAGAAGCGCTGCCTGGCCATCATTTAATGCCAATTTTCCCCCGAGCATTCCTTTCGCGCAGTATACTGCTTACCTCTGTTCTGGCCAGTATTACAGCCAATTTACTTCCTAACCTTAAATTTGCCTAGTATTTTAGTTTGAAATAAACTTGCACCATCGAGAAGACGGTATGATAACTTTGCGCCCAGATCACTGGAGAAAACTGTTTACCCAACACCACATTTTATTCTTGATCCGTTAGTGCAGAATCTGGTTTCATAATCATTTACTATGAGCGGAGGTTATCCTTAAGGTACGGTCTTACTTGGAAAATACATGCCCAAATAAGCGTAACCATAAAATACTAATGAAAATTTTTTTTGATTCAAATATGTGTGTAATAAGTTAACAATTTCCAATAATAATAGTTTATATCACTGTAAGCTTCATAAATATGCTCATTTGGGCAAATATTTGCCCGAGTGCATCTTTTTAATAGATTAACGAACACCACGACATTTTTTCTTCAATCTAGGTCCAAAATATCGTAGTCGAGGTTGATACCGCCTATAATGAATAATGCTCAGTATAGCATTCAAAGTTTTTAAAGGACTCTGGTGTAAACAGCCCATAATTTTGATAGAGGCGGATAGCTATGTCTATTGGAGCATATTTACTAACAGACATCCTCCCCACACAAACCCAGAAATTATATAGAAAGCGGGATATCATCATTTATGAATCAGTTATAATTGATTTATAATAAATTATTTCTCAATTTTAAGCTTTTTAAAACTTACCAAGATTTTTCTTTCGTTGTTTAACATCTTCTTTTCACCTTGACGGGAAAATGGGACAAAAATCGCAGAGGCAGAGCTCTAATGGAGTGCTGCAAAGAAAAGAATATATAGAAAAAAAGACTTAATTAAATAATTTTTTAACAAACAAGTCCAAGTGAGTTTGTAAAAATTTATCATTAATTTACAAGGGCAGAAAAAAAACAATGTGTCATATACAAAAATTTTTTTTAATATATATTCATCTACAATCACAATCCTTTTCCACAGAGAAAACTAACATACACTTATACGTATGTATGTATGCATATCAACAACATAACACTATTTATTGAGTTATTATATTTTCCAATTTATTGTTCGCTTACTGGCAGGAAAAAAGCACACCACAGTGTGGTAGATTGCAAAACTAATTGGACAAAATTAAAAAAAATGTCTGGGAACATTTTTTCTGATCGTTTAATGAGCTTCTCAATACAATAGGTAACTGTAATTCATATTTTGTTTTTTTTTTAGCTCTGATTAGGAAAAAGTAAAATTTACGGCCTGGCCCACGATGTCGACAAAAAAACTTTCTATCGCTTACTTGTATTGAAAACAAAAACAAATTTTCTTATTTTATTGTTGTTTTCAATACAAGTTGTCGATCGAAAGTTTCTTGTCGACATCGTGGGCCAGGCTGTTAAAGTCAGTTGTTGTCAACACGTGTATTTAGATTTCAAAGAAAAGGATATTTTTTTTGTGAATTCAGTTTATGATTAAAAATGCTACGTTGAATTTGTTGTCATAATTTTTATTTATTGTTATTAAGCTCTATTTCAAGAAAATATATTACAATTTGCATTTAATTATTTCCATTGTAAGTATTAAAAAAAATTTTTTTGTGTGAAGTTCAGAAAGTGCAAAAAATAAAATATTTCCTTTTTTCTATAACTGTAGAGCAATTTATTCCCGATAGTTCCGGTGTAAAGCTATATTTGGGTTAATCTTTTAAGTGCGCACTTTAAATCAAATCATCAGGTAAATCAAAAACATCTTGCGCATTTTTGCCACCGCCATACATTTTTTTTCACTTTTCCAGTATGACCTCCATTCTTTCGCGAAAGGAAATTTTTGACGAATGGACAAAAACTACCAAAATACATCGCAAAGACGTCGTATTGACATTACGAGTAATAATGGTTATATATGGTCCACAAGATATACCAAAAGACGTGAAAACAAATCTTGAGGCAAATATAAATATTCTGCCTTATCGTGGTTGGCGTATTTCCAATACGACTACGACTGTTTGGTAATAGATTGAAGAAGACTTCAGCGGTTTTTCTTTTTTGGTAATAGATTAAAGAAAAACCGCTGAAGTCTTCTTCAATCTATTACCAAACAGTCGTAGTCGTATTTGAAATACGCCGATAATACCACGATAAGGCCGATTATTTGTTTTAAGCTAGCCGAAAAGTTCATAAAAAGTGGAACAAGTGGACAAGATCGTTTCTTAACATCATCTTCAATTTGGCTTGGTGAACCGTATGAATTGCCAGAAAGTGTACAATCGAACATTTGTAAAAAAGCTTGAAGAAAACCGAAAAACTTTGAGCAGCAGAAAATAGAACTAATTAAACGGTTTTGGGTTTACAGAACATGACAAATTATCAAATATTTATTAAAAATATTAAAATTATTTTAATATTAAAAATGATTATCGACTACTTACGTAAAAACTCACTTAATAATTTTATTAATCATGAATCTTAGCTATATTCAACCTAACTAATATATACTAATATATATAAATACAAAACAATCTCAGAGGATGTATTCAAGACACCTATTTGTTTTTTATCTAAAAATGTGTTTTTTCTTAAGTGTTTATTTTTTGCCTCATTTTATTGGAAAAAAAATCTTAAAAATATTTAGTTTTTCATAATCATTTGCTATATATTAGAAGTCATTTTTTATTTAATTCATAACTGCAAAGTGAACGCAACGCATTTATTAATTTTGTCCAGTTAGATTTGCCATCTACCACACTGTGCAACGCATGTAATGTAATGAATATAAAAAAATAAGACCACAGATTAATTAAATTAATTGTATAGATTACAGGCCATGATATGCAAAACAAACGAGACTTTGTGAAACAAATTTGTTGAAAAAAAAAATACGGCCGAACAAAATTTCAAAGCCAAACAACATTCATGTTCAACAAATTTTTACACACAAACAATAATGTAATATTTCAAAATAGTATCTCTGCCAGTTATGTACTTTTTAACAATAAAAAGTCATATTAATTTAAAACGTTTTTTTAATATTTTTAATCAGGATATAAAAATTAAAATCTCATATAGATAGACGAAAATAATAAACAAAAAATTCAGAAGAGAAAAAAATTAAAGCAATTAAAATTATTAAATATTGAAATAGGATTTCTCATTGTTGGCTGTTTATGATTGAAATTTGTTTTATTGCGAGATTTGTTAGTGGATGTAGTGTAGTGTACATTAATCTTAATTATTTCCATGCCATTTTCAATATGTCACCACCATAAGAAAATCACAGTATGTGATTTTAGTAGTTGAGAATTAATTGGTAAATGTTTAACAAGTTTCGTTTGGTATCGGAGCAGGGGGTACTTTTGCTTTCGAAAAGGGTGTCCTTTCTAAATATTTAAGTCAAGTCATGCAGCACAAGTTTTTACAACTTTCTTACAGATGAAAAATAAAAGAAAACTTTTACAGTAGTTGTTACGAGTATTATAGGCCAGCCAATAAATTGACTAAGTATGTGTGTTCTTCTCTCGGCTTAAGTGAATATGAAAATAGAGCAAAAATTGTTTGGCCACAATAAGACACAACTATTAAAATAAAAACAGTGCGAATGCCATTTGCCGCATTGTGATGCTCAAAGTACTTCTTGAATATACTTCCTGAGGACGATGCGTACTAGAGATGGGCGCGTTTCGTGTTTTTTTCCATGAAACGAACACGAACGGCTCAAAACGCAGTGATCGTGATAGAAAATCTAAAATCGTGCGTAGTCGCATCGTATAGTGTTGAGCAAAATTGATACGAAAAAACACGAAACGATTTTAGGTATAAAATATTTAAACATAAATTTCCAGTAAGGAAAAATTAAATATTTTGAATAAAATTTGTTAAGGCATTGATTTCGCTATACTACCCAGTGGCGCGACTTTTGAGAATATACAACCCTTGTATGAAGGAGTTTTTAAGAGATAATAAAAATTTACTAGATCAAAGTTGTATTTTTTCATAAGTCGTGCGATTGTATAGGATAGTGAGTCCTAGCCTTTAACAGCGAATGGGTATCTTAAGCTTACAAATCTAAAATTAAACAAAACTATGTATCTATTTCAATAAAAAATTATTAAATTTTTTTTTTCTATGTCGGACATCTGTACGTTCGATGATCGTGTCATGTTGAAAAATGCAACACCCGCCCATCTCTATTGCGTAAAAATAAACTATATCTAATCTTAAAAAAAAAACATTACAACCAAACTAAAAACAGTCATCCTTACGCCATAAACAGGCACTCCATATTTTCAATTTATCCTTAATTGCTGAAAATATCGCTGCTAAATACTCATATCGTTAAGCCTAATGATTATTTGGAGTGGTCACTGTTTAATAAATTGTATTCTTAACTTTTTGTTCGAAATCTTTAATAAGTAGGCATGCAGCGTTATTGTAACTTCCTTTAAAAGAACATAAATCAAAATCAGGGACATACACATTTCTTTTCATAAAAGATGTCATTGTTATGTTCTTATAATAAACACAGCAAATACGACAAATACATTTTATAAAAGGTTGCTTTCATACCACACCGGGCAAAGAAGGTCCTGCAAATCCTAAAGCATATAGACCAACAAGCTTAATAGGAATGAATTGTGGACACAATGTTGACGACAAAATACCAGGTGAAATAATAAAATTAAAAAAAAAAAATTAATTAAATTTAAACAGATATGTTGAGATATCTAAACTCTTTGAGCTTTAATTACTCTACTATCTACATATATGTTCTTTGTAAGATAATCTCCCAGATTAGATGGATAGATATTTGAGCTATGCGCTTGTTTGTATTGCGATAAAATGAAAGACGGGAGAATCAAACGTAAGTTATCCGTTAGCTCGTGAAAAAACAAATTTCTATCTTATCCAGTAAATACCGATCGCATACTGGGCGAAACCATCAATTTAGCTCGGATTAAGTAATAACTTCCTGAAAAATGGTTCGATTTTCGTCAAATAAATTTTGTTTTAAATATCCACAAATAAGAATTAGTGAAGATATAATATTTAAATCAGTTGGAAATTTTTATTTAATTTTTCAAAGTTAATAATTATTCAGTGTCCGACACACTATCATCGGACATATAATTTTCTATACTATTAATCAACAGAAGATTGATGACATCTTTATGTAAAGACTCATTGTTTTTCGGAGACTTAGCTGCGCCTTTCGATAGGTTGGTTATGCAAGGATCTGAAGAAATAAAAAGCGAATGCGCCAAATCCTCCATGGTGTTTTTGCGGGAACTTTTCCGACAATTGTTTGATCGGAATTTCCTGTAATCTTTATTTCGCGCTTCGAGAGCTTCTTTTGAAAACATGCCTGTTGAAAGGGAAATATGAATTGTATGTATCTTCACCATGTATAAAAATTGGATGCAAGTTTTTTTATGCAATTAAGAAATCGTCATAAAACTTACGTATTGGAAGAGCAACGTGTCTTATTATATCAGCACCATGCATCAAAATTTTATGCACAGATGCAGGCATATAAAACCATGGATACATGTCCACAAATACGGTTGCTGTTGCATATGTATACAGGTAGAATGCATCTGTGTTTATCTCACAACCAGAAGCCAGGGTACGTAAGATGACTCCAAAACGATCAATTAATGAAAAACTCACACCAGTTATATGTGCAGCTAGTTCTGGCCTATTGAAAAACTTTCTTGCTGTGTTTCCATTATTAGTTGTACCTGATCCAGGCAAAGGTATGTCAACTAATATAGACATTTCTTGCCTGAGTTTCTCTTGAATTTCTTTTTTATTTCTCATCCACAATCTCCTTGTCCGTACTGCGGACTTGCCATTTTTTAATAGGAATTCTGTAAGTAATATGTAAAATGCATTCAAAGAAACGAATCCATGCGTGGAGAGTGGATAAACCGTACTCATATAGATTTTCTTCACACGGTAAATTTTTTATCGTCTGCAAATCATTTATGTTTTTCGGTGATGTTCCACAAATTCCACATTTTTGGGATGACGAGTTTGCGACAACACTAAACACCTTCCCATCAATCATGGTCATATGAAATCTATGGCGTACTGTGTAGTTTCAAGGCTAGTTGGCTGTATTTGAGCAATTTGGCTCTCGACATTCTGCACCTCGCTTATAACCAACTCAGCTGTTTCCTTTTGGCAAAGTAGTTTCAATGGCCTGCAATAACGAGTTGTTGATGGTTTCGTACTTTGCCAAACAACAGTAGATCCAAAAACTATTTGTAGAGGTACCAAGCAAACCGCAAACATTTATTGGTCGATCATGCAAGCATCAATATTATCAAAACTCTGTCGATATGTTGCATGGCCACTACTCCCATCACAACCATATTTATATATGGTAGTTATCTCTGCTTATTACTATCCGTAATTTGCAGCTCTTGCCCATGCGCAGTAAACAATTTGGCCACTGTGTGATCAACTAAAGATTGTAAGGTTACCTCGAAAGAATGATCAGAGAATTGCAATCCATTAGGATAACAAAGTTTCTTTGCAGACCGTAGAGCATCATGAGGCAAAAATATTTGCATTCATTTGTTTTGTGCCACACACCAAGTCCATGTAACCACCATCAATATAAAGGGCTAAGGCTTCCTCTGCTGTATATTTAATAGGCCTATTGTCGTCAGATTGAATGAAAGTTTTGATTCTTTTAGGCATCTCTTCATCGGAAGCCATCGAAGATACCACCATAGATGCATTTCTTTTACCGGCCCTGTATAAGCTTGTGCTGGCTGCAGACATGAGCTCCTCGCACGGTATTTCTTTGACAATGTCATATACTCTTTTTTTCTTCGCACTTTCTTGACAATTACTAAAATTCATTATAGGCCGCCCAGCATTTGATATCAAATCCATTAAAACAAGTTCACTATCCAACCACATTTTGTTCTTTTTCTCAAATTGATCATTATTATAATGGCTTTTTCTCCACATTGTTGCCAATTTGGAGGAAAATGTTTTAATTTGCTTGGAAATTTGAATGCATTTATCATTGCTGTAGTTAGCTCTATCAATAACATTGGCAAATACATAAGCATCCACAGCCAAATTTCTCTTTGATGGCCAAACCAAAAAACAGCTCTCTCCTGGATACCGACATTTTTACTAAAAAAAATAATCCAGTTATTAGGTGGACGTAGGTGGATACACATTTTGGTTTTTTCACATCACAATACATTGTACAATTTTTAGAAAACAATATTAGAATGGCACAGGACGGTACTGGAAAGTTATAGTCCACGAAAGTTTAATATTTTAGTCAAAACACTGAATTTTAATTGCACCTTTAATAACCACAGGTAGACGCCACAAAACACAATGACATGTCACAAAAACAACACTTTTAGAAAATACATACCCTTTATGTTAATTATAAACACTCACTTCATTAATTTTTTTAGTTTAAATCTTTTTTGCACAAATTTGCAGCAGGCACCCAAAAACGGCGGGAAAGCTTTTGACTGCAGCTGATGCAAACACCTGTTACTTTGACACCGTCCAGCTGTGCGAATATCAAGAGCAAAACAAAACGAAAAGTGTAATATTTATTAACGCACTAATAATCCCAAATTATTATTTTACTTAATTAGTAAAATAACTTTTTTATTAAAAATACATTTAAATTGATTACTGAGGGGTTTAGCTGGATCCTATGCGCATTTCACTGTTGCTAATGCAGATCATCAGGGAACCTTTACGCAAAAATCTTAGAACAACTAGAGTTATTATGTTATAAACTTTCATTTAAACAAATGAGAAGTTCAACAAATAACAAAGTTGAAACAAGAACTCAATAATCAACATGTTTTTTAATTTCTTACTTTACTTAAAGTGTTTTGGCCTATCGGATATATTAGTAATCGAATGCAAAGCAATATCGGCGCCAATACTCACTTTCAAAATTGAATTAATCCGAGCTAAATTAATGGTTTCGCCCAGTGTGGATCGCTCAGATATGTAAGATATGTTAAGAGTTTCTATACCTCTTTCACATAGTATTCTTTGATGTTTTACCCTCTGCATAATAAATGGCCATATATACCTCATCGGGTAAAATCCTAACTATACTGCGTATGCAGGCAATATATAAGGAAGGATATCATGCTCCGCCATATTTTGCGACATACGTTATTTCTTATTTTAGTATTATTTACCTCGCAATCTATCCACATTTTCCTAAATATATGACTTACGCAAGTGGGGATTCCTTAATCCAAGGCATATATCGTCAGCTAACATGCAAAAAGGCGTAACTAACAAAAAATTCAAAATCGAGTTTTTGGTTGATTATTATGAATGCCATTAAACTACATGTCTTGACAAAATATTACACTTCTGCGATCAAAAATTACGCTTTTATTAACAAATAATAAGGGGACTTAACTACACGTTGGTTCAGTTTTTTGTTTAGTTTTTTGTTTCTCCTGTAAAATTATATTTTTGTTAGTTACGCCTTTTTGCATTTTAGCTAACGATATGCTTAAGGATTCCATACGACTTCAGATCGAAACATTGTTGAAGTCCACTTCCATAACACGGAATATAGCTACATTATAAATGCCTAGATCACAAGATCTTTCAATATAATAATCAAACTTCTTGAAGGGCTGACTCAATATACCTGACTCTAATGTAGGCGTATTGTTTAAATTTTATTATGTCAGCTGATATTTCATCCTTCAATATTGTATCCACAATTCATTCCCATGTTTTCAGTTAGAATGATGTTAAGTTTGTGGTTCAGTATGCTTTAGGTTTTGCATAGCTTTCCTTGCCTCATTTTGGCATGAAGACAACCTTTTATAAAATTTAGATTTAAAAATTTTGCGTGTATTTCAATACATTTTTACACACATATTTTTAAGTACCACATATAGAATTTTCATCAAATTTCAACATTTTGAGGTCCTGGGAGTCGATTCCGACTATGATGTACGTATGGATGTATGTGTGTGTGTGTGTAGGTAAACATCTCAAATCTTAACAACAGGTTAACGGAGCGGAAGCCAATTTCCCACATTCAAACGAAGCACAGTAAGACTTTTGGCCCTTATAGGTGGCCAAAATTACTAACTCTCGTTCCGGAGCAGATATCGGAATAAAGTTTATATGTATAATATCTACGCATAAAAGAAGCTTTGTAGAAAAAATATGGTCCGCCCACTTTTATTAGTTGCCCCCCTACAAGGTGAAAAAAATTGCTCTGTAAATTCGACCAGACCCACCTACATATCTATATCTATATCTATATATATATATATATATATATATATATATATATATATATATATATTATAGCGCTGAATTCGAATCTGATGTTCTTTTGAGTAAATTGCGAAAAAGCGTTAAAAATGTCGAAAAACTGTTGTTTTTGCAATTTACTCCACATAGTACGCTCCATCTTTGTTTATGTTGCTCAACTGGAAGAAATTATCAAGCTTATTTACTAAATATACTAGCTATTGGTTTTCTCTAATAATACGACGGTTACTATTTATATTTCGGGAATAGCAAATAATAACAAAGATTTTTAAATTAAAATGGCTTTATTGTTTTTTCGAAACATTCCCCTTGATGATCAATACACTTTTGCATTCGTTCAATCCATTTGTCATAGCAGTTTTATCATTCCTCTTGAGATACCGCGAAAACATGGTTTTGAACGCTTCAACTGTTTCTTCAGCGCTCGTAAATCGTTTACCTTTGATATACGGGAACAAGAAGAAGTCATTGGTTGCGAGTTCAAGACTGTACGGAGTATGAGTCATCAATTCGGTGTTTTGACTGACCTCGCATTATCATGATGAAGAATGATTCGTCTTCAGGGGTTAGTTTAACGAATTAATCCGAACACGTCCGGTAAACAAATGGTCGTGTACAATTCAGACTTGACAGTTCTACGTTGCTCAGGCGGAACAGTGGCCACCTGACCTATTCGGCTGAAGAAACAGGCGACCATTTGCTTCGCTGTACTTCTTCCACAAACTACTTTTGTTTGATTTATTTCGTCTTGGAATACCCACACGGTCGATTGCTGTTTTGTTTCCGGCTCAAAAGCATATATCCATGATTCGTCACCTATCACGATTTTATACACGTCTTTTGAAGCACCACGGTTGCACTTTTTAATCATTTCCTTACACCACTTGACGCGATCCCTTTTTTGAGCTATTGATAAACTATGTGGTATCCAACGAGAACAAATTTTTTTTACAACTAAGTGTTCATGCAAAATCGAATGTATTGAAGTGGAACTAATGCGCAAGAATGCCTCTATCTCACAACATGTCACATGACAATCTTGCATTATCAGTTAACGCACTGCATCGATGTTTTGTGGCACAACAAGCGATTTTGGATGACCTTCACGGAATTCGTCGGCGATGGAACTACGACCACCATTTAATTCACTATACCAAGGAACTGAGTTCATTGACACAATCTTGTTGAGATAATCCAAGTCGAAAGCTGAGAAAATTAATCCAATGAAAATCTTCTCTTAAAATTTCCATTTTTTTTTGTCGAATTGATTTTCTCACTCACTGTAAACAAAACAAATAAAAAAAATAGTAAACATAGCACTGAACTCGGTGAAAAATGTAGTTCTACTCCATTAATTTTTGGAAAAAAATAAGAATATAAATTATGCATACAAAAAGTTTTGTACCAGTAACAATAATAAAATCACTAAAATTGCTACATTAAAAAACCTGTTCTTTAGCTTCTCTTGATACTGAATTTTTGATAACCGCTATATTTATTAATATTCCTTTTCATCTTCTTATGAGCATGTTTCTGTATCATTTGTAGTCCTGTTTATCACATTTAAAAAAATCAACAAGATTTTGGTACTTTTTTTACTTTTGGCCAGCTAAAGTGCTCACTTAAACATCTTCAGAGAGTCTATCGATACAGTTGGGCAGATGTCGAATATTTCAGGAAACTGTTATAAATTAGATACCAAGCTTGTTTTAAACTATATCAAGTTCAAAATAGGAGCAGCTGTTAGCCAGCCTAAAAAAAGGTCGATTGCTGCTGATTTGGCTGAAATTAGGTGATTCATTCGTGAGATATTGTGGAAAATTGTTTTTTTTTCTAACTTCCTGTCTAAGTCCATGTATTATAAATATTCAGTTTTTTAATTTTTAAAGGCCTAGTAGAAGTGCACCGGAAAAGATACCGTAAGTTTGACCTAAATCTGCAAAATGGTTTGAAAGATATCGTTACCAAAAATTTTCAATAAAAATATAGTTTTTATATTTCACTATCCCTTAATTTGTTGTCATGTCGATTTTCGATACAAATTAATTTCTTTTACTTACTACTGGGGAGAAGTTTCATATTTTATATTTGTTATTTCTAATCGCAAGTGTAGTAACATTAACAATAGAAATACAGTCGAACATCGATTATCCGAGTAGCACAGGTCCGTGCTTAGAGGTTCTATAAATGCATATTAGACAATACTCGTATATTATTATAAATAAAACATGCAATTTTAGTTTGTATAAAAACATGAAATTTTATTTTTTTTGCAAGGATAATAGAGGTATAGCACGGTTAATTAAGGTAACGAATATAGAAACAGAGCTAGTAGAGCTAACAGCACGAATAATGGAGGAAAAAGAAAAAACAAAGTGACAGGATGTCGGCTAATCGTTGTAACCGCTTGATATATGTAGAGGCCCAAATAAGCGAGATTGAACTGTATTTTCATGTCTGAATGTTTTGCAATCGACACAAATTCTTGTTAAATGCTACATTTTTCTACATTCGAAACAACAAATATTTGGCAATAATATTTGTCAGAAAAAATAAATATTTGCTGAAACTAGGAAAATAGTATAGAATTTTAGTCAATAGCCTAAAATTTTCTTTAAATAAATATTTGATTGATTTCATTTAATTTTCCAACAACTAAGAACCAAAAATTATTTGTGAAATATTGCAAACATATATGGAAAAAAAGTTATATTTCTTAATAAAATAATGTTAATAATGAATGTTAGTAAATATAATCTAAGCACAAACGATATTTATGATAAAATCAAAAATGCTTTGTTATCTTTTCAAAAGGATTGTACAAGCATATCCTTAGACATTTTTTTTTGCTAATTGTAGGATTTTTGCTTAAATCTGTTTTACTGAAACTTAATACATTTAATCCCTCTTAAATGCACTTATTTTCATAAGCCGAACCAAAAGCAGTTTATTTAATACAAACTACACTAATTCATAAATAAATGTTAAATCAATAACTACACTATTTATTTTTAAGACACACACAAACACACATCCTGGCTAAAGCAAAAAGAAAGAAAAAATAAAAAAATCTAGCCAGTAAGAGGAAAGATGTGCTTATAAAATTGCAAAATATACTCGTATATTTTGTGAAATATTATCCAAACAGCTTGTGTTAAGTGGTTGTTGGAATTGTATGTATGTTTCAATAAGTAGTTCTTAATAGCGCCATATTTCAAGACACCACAACAGTAATAACACATTAGCTGATGTGACTCACAGAGTTACAAAGCTCGTGCGCCAATTTCATTTTTCTTTTTCAAAGGTTTATAAAATGTAGGATGAGCTCTATTTTAAGGAAAAAATTAAGTAAATAAATATGTACAATGTACATTAGACCGTATCACAAAAAAAAAATTCTCCGTACACCAGCGAATATAAAGTATTGTTTCAAGGACATTTCAAAAAAAAATTTTTTTTTGCCGAACGTAGGGGTCACCTTTTTAGTTTTTTCGTTATATCTTCCATATTTACAGTCCGATCTTAAAGTTTGATTTAGCGAATTTTTTTGTCTCAGGAAGGCCAATATTTTTGCTCTGAGGTCCATTGACCTCAAGTCTACCGTTCTAGTACTTACCCCCCAAATCTCATTTCCTACCACCCTAATGTGACACCCTAATTTTAGAAATTTAAAGCTCGCGAAAAATCATAAAACTTTTGCTAGGAACGTTTTTCGATAATTACATCACAACTATTTAGAAAATGCTTTTATAAATTCATTGTTATTATAAATTTATCATATCGATGAGTTTGTCTGTGGCAGACCAATTTTTTAAAAAAAAATTATAAAACTTTTGCTAAGAAAGTACAACTATTTAAAAAATGCTTTTATAAATTCATTGTTGCAGACCGTAGGGGTCACCTTTTTAAATTTGTCATATCTTCAGTATTTACATTCAGATATTAAAGTATAATACAGTCAAATCCCGATAATTCGTAATCGCAAGGGACCGGCCATTTCTTACGAATTATAGGGGTTTTCGATTTAGCGGGAGTTCGATTTAACGGGATTAAAATAAAATAGGTTCGAATTAACGGGATTTTTCAATTTATTTACTAAATTTGTTGTTGTAACACCGACAGAGTTTTATGCGTGCGCTTTGACATTTTTCTTTATTATTCATGTAAAAAACTGATCTTAAAAAATAAACACACACACAAGCAAAATCAAAAACCAACCCAAAAAAATAGCATTAAACAAAAAATCATTCCTTCCATGTTTCTGTTGTTTTTATTACGAATTATAAGTGGTAGTTAGCAAAAAATTACGATTTATAAGAGGCAAAGGAGATTTTATTTGCAAAAAAAAATTACGAATTATCGAGGGGACCAAAATGTATGGAAATTTTACGAATTAACGAGATTTTTTCAAGGGACCGACTGTTTATTACGAATTATCGGGAATTACGATTTATCGGGGTACGAATTATCGGGATTTGACTGTATATCGATGAGTTTGTCTGTGGCATACCAATTTTTTGTTAATTCAAACAAATTTTAAAAAATTCGCTATATCAAACTTAAAGATCGGACTGTAAATATGGAAGATATAACGAAAAAACTAAAAAGGCGACCCCTACGTTCGGCAAAAGAAAATTTAAATTTTTTTTTTAAATGTCCTTGGAACAATACTTTATATTCGCTGGTGTACGGAGAACTTTTTTTTGTTGCCTGTTAGGCGAGACGCTCTAATGTACATGTCTATGTACTCGTATATCCGTTGAATTTGTTTTTGTATTCTTCAAAGTTAGAAATATTTTCAGTTAGATGGTTTATAAACACATCGCATCATAAATATGCGGCATAAGAAATGTTCAAGTTCAGTTTTCTTTTCACAACTTATGTATATATCACCTGATATAAGATATAGTAAGATCAGAACGAGGTCTGTCTCTTAAGTTCTTAAATTAAGAGTAAAAAATTTACAATAAAACAAAGTACCTGTTCCTCTAAATGTTTCGATAGAGCATTTGTATTGAATACAAAAATAAAATGTGTTTTTGTTTCCAATATTAATATTCGTTGGAACCTATCGTTCACCTGTTAGAGGAACAGGCACATAATAGAAAAGAATAGTGAGATTACGGTAAGTTAAAAATAATAGAATAATAGATCACAGAGAATTAAAGAGTAGGTAGAAAATAATAGAATCAATTAAAATATAATAAAATAGAACATTATTATATAAAGTATAGCAGAATGGTATTGAAAAGAGAATATAATGAAATATAATTGAATTTTAAATAATATAGTAGAATATGAGAGAATAGAAATGTATAGAAGAGAGGCGAATAAAAGAATGTTACAAAATATTAGTGAAATCAATAGAATACAATAAAAGCAGAATAAAAAATAACAAAATAAAATATAGTAGGATAGAATAAAAAAAAAACAGAATGGAATACGATAAAATAGAAGAGAAGAATATTATTAGAAAATAGTATAGCAGTAGTAGAATATTATTACAAAATTGCAAGCAATAGAAGAGAGTGGTATTGAATAGATGGATACGAAAAGAAGTAAAATAGAATCGACAAAATGAAATAGAAAAGAAGAGAGAATGGAATAACAGAATAGAGTAGCATAAAATAAATTAGAATAAAATACAATAAATAGAATAGAGTAGATTAGATTAGAGTAGAGTAGAGTGAAGTGGAGTAGAGTAGATTAGGGTAGAGTAGAGAAGAATCGAGTACAGTAAAGTAGAGTAGAGTAAAGTAGAGTAAAGTACAGTAGAGTAGAATAGAGTAGAGTACAGTAGAGTATATTAGAGTAGAGTAGAGTAAAGTAGAATATAGTAGAGTGGAGTAAAGTAGAATAGAGTAGAATTAAATAGAATAGAATAGAATAGGATAGAATAGAATAGAATAGAATAGAATAGAATAGAATAGAATAGAATAGAATAGAATAGAATAGAATAGAATAGAATAGAATAGAATAGAATAGAATAGAATGCGGTACTAAGAGCTGGCAAACGACATGTAAAAAGTCACGAGAAAAATATTATAATATTTTTGTCTCAAAATCCAAATGTGACATATATGTGGCCCCACGATAACTCCATTTTCCACAGAACGGGACTACTTTACTTTACTTTCATCATGGGGCACCTGGCTTTTTACATGTCGTGCACTGCGGGTTTATCAAGTCACTGCCACAATATTGTATTCTAAGATATTAAATCTGCTATGTAATGAGTTTTGTAGAACTAGTCACGGCATGTAGAAGGAGGCAAAGGGTTTAACACCTAGTCTAGCACTGAAAAACTCTTGCCATTTCTGCAGGACCTTGCAAAAATATCACAAGGCGATAAAAGATGAATAAATTTATTTGTGCAAAAAAGATTAATTTAGTACCGAGCAAATGAGATGATGAAGGGAAGAAAAATCCGCACGTCCTTCTCTCCTTATCGGGTAATTAATTTAAGCTTAGTAATATACAAAAATATCCAATTAATTTTTTTTTTCAAAACTTTAAAACTAATTGAAAAATAAAGCTTTTAGACAAAATATGTAATAAGTAATTAAAGTTTTAACCTCTAATAGCTTACGGGTTAGTACCCGTAGTACCCAAATTAAATTCAGTTTTTTATTTATTTTTTTCGAATTTTTTGATTGGTTCTGTAGAGAAGCACCAGGTTCCGAGAGTTCAAGAATTAATCATATATATGTGTGTTTGTATGGATGCATTTTTTGTGGTTCTTTTAGTTAATTTTTTGAATATGGTAATTCGGTAAATAAATTGCGTGGTCGGATACCGAAGATGACATGGATTTTCCCAGGAATGATTGTAAACTCAACCCAGCAGATGCAGAAAACATTGAAAATGATACATCAGATGATGTGGATGGTGTAAAAATTAGTAATATATCCTGCAGGCCACACATTGATGTAAACTTTTAACCAAATGGAAGTAAAACTAATCTTGCTATTCCCGGCCAGACTAGATTGGATTTTGTACAAGCGAATTCGCGTAGCGATTATACAAAGGAAGTCAAAGATTATGTTGAATGAAAGAATTTGTATCAGAAGGTGTTCATTGCTTGACAAGATATGATAATGCAATGAGTAGGAAAAGGTCAACCAAGTTATCTTGAGGTCTGCTTCTCTACTTCCGCGTGTTATTCGTTTGAATAATATCGCCACTTAGTAGAAATTGTAAAAGAAATTAAACCGCGATGCAATAGTGTGAAATGTACATCCAGAACAAAATTTCAATCCCAAAAATTTTGCTGTTTGTATCAGAAAAAGGAGATTTGCTAAGTTTCATCAAAACTAAATGTAGTATAATATTATTATTATTATTGGTGATTTTTTCTTTATATATTTTTTATTTTCTTGAATAAAACTTGTTCATTTTTATTTAAAAAACATTGTATGTTATGATATATGTATATGTGATAAAAATTTTGAACTCTGGGTGCCAACTGGTATTTTTCAAATATTTCAATTAAATACCACTTACGAATTAAGTTGTAGAACAAAAATCGCTTGGAAAGGCAAGTTTTATAACATAAATTTTTTTTTTGGCAAAATTAAAAAAATCAGCCTATTGATTCCCAAGTTTCATACATCAAATTTTCAAAGGGAATTATTTGTATAAACCTTTTTCACACAAAAAAATAAATGAGTTATTTTTTTCAATAAGTTCGTGTATATAAAAATATAACATTAAAAAAGAATTACATTACACAAATCAAACTATTAACCTCATTTTGATTAAGAATCAAACATTAGCTCTAAGCTAAAATGCTCTAGTGCTTCTGTAGTTTTCCTCCATTTATCCTTTACAGTGTAAATTCGAAAGTTCCTAAAGTGACACACACACACACGCACACATTAATATATGTACATAGTTTGTTTACTATCCCAGCTAAGACTAAGCAATTGGTGGAGAAGGAAGAAACAACTACATATGTGACGCGCAAAATAGAAAGGGACCTAAGGGTAAAAACCGGTTTTGTTCAGGAGAGCCATTTTAAAGATTTAAATACGTGTATCTTTGGTGTACCATCACTGAGCGTGTTGGTATTGGTCTCATCTGAGAGCGACACATCTCATGACGTCAGGAACGTGTTGGTCAACCTTGAAAACGCGCGTAGGTCGTCCCTACCTCTTGTTTTGTGTAGTTGGTTTTTACAGTTTTCTACCTAGCGCGCTGTTTCCATGAGTTTGATATCAATTTTGCTCGCGTTTTTTCGAATCCAGGTTTATTTTCTGAAATTATTAATTGTAAATTATAATAAATACTCATTTATAATTCTTTTAAATCGTGAATATCACTCTGTTAGTACGAAAATTGTTTCACATAACCTTAGAATCGTCGACTTCAATTTCATAAAACGCGCATATCTCTGGGAGGGAACACTTTTTGGGGCATGGGATCCGTCTCATTCGATGCTCAGATGTTGTCCACATCAAAAAAAAAAGTGAAAATTGATTTTTTTACCCTTAAGTCCCTTTTTCTATGCGCTGTCACATATACCGACAAGGATATATGTGTTGTTAGCTAGCAGCGTGTAGTTGTTGTTGTTGTTGTTGTTGTTAAAACAAAATTAATACAACAGAAAAAATTTAGTTTAAGGCTTAAGTTTATGGAGCAAACGGAAGCAGTAGCATTAAATCAAATGATGACTGCCCTTGTGTGTAGTTGTAGTGGAAAATTTGGTAGTGAATCCTTTCACAACACTTTCAAATGCCGAAAAAATAAAACAGACATAACAAACAATCTATTTTCAGTGTTTTGGTTCATTGAAAGGATATGCAATATCCGGTTGAGTTCTTTTTTTTTTTGATTTTTTGCTTTTGTAAAAGAAACAACTTCTATTACAATAAATAAACAGCTGAACACATCTGAAATAAATAAATAACACCCAAATGTTTGTGTTACATTGCAAATGACCAGCAGCAAGAGCGCGCCAGGCAAGAATAGTACGGGAATTTCATTTTTCACCAAACAATACCCATGTGCTGAACTGTCTTTACCCAGAAGTATGCTTTAAGTTTTGTTTGAAGACAAGTATGGATGAAAGTGTGTGCATGTGTGTATGTGAGAGTACACTGTTATCTTCAAACATTTCAAACCATTAAATGATGTTGGCCATCAGTTATTTGCAAATAAATACTGTCTGCCAGGAAATAAACATATAGTCCTCTTAAATTACTGCGAAGGAATAGAGGAAGCAGCTTTGTTTCAATACTTTGCATTTAGCTAATATAATAAAGTTGCTTTTAAAAGGATTTTGTTTTATTTATGTATGTATGTATTTTGTGGGTCTGTTTCTGTCAAGAGTTTATGCCCGAAGGTTGATTAATTTACTGTTTTATTTTATATACGTTATTGACTAAAATAGTCATAAAAACGAAAGTGTTTCCGTTTAAAGTGAATTGGCATAAAAGAGAATTATGCGCAAATAAATAAATTATTACGTGAGCAACTTAGTTTCCGTTGATTTTGCATCGTGTGTATGGGTATAATGTAACGACCCATAAACTTGGGTTTCCTTTAAATGCCATAAAAAATTACTCCATTTTATGTACGTATTCCTTCGGAATTAAAGAAGGGATCGATCGTGGGGAGTTTTTCAATTACATATTTTATTTTAAGCAGTTTTTTGGGAGTGAATAGTGCATATGAAGCATTAATCACAAATGTTTATGGCCATGAACAACGCAAGTTTTGTTTTCCATGCGCTGGAATAATTACCTGCGAAATATTAGTCAAGATGGGTTATATAATAATATATTAATTGGTAGATACTTAATAAATCTCCAAAAATGTCATTAAATTGTAATCTTTTTTACTCAACGCCCAAAAAAATAATTACAAAAAAAACCGACTTCAATGCAAAGATCTGTAAGAACATTAAAAAAAAAAATTACGGGACCAAACTTAAATACAAGATTGTGTGTGTTTCAGAACTCAGAGCGTGTGTTAAGTTTTGTAAAAATCGGCAAAGTAGAACCACTTAAAATCATAAATTAAATGTTAATAGGCGTGACCCCGCCCATTTTTGAAATGTTTATTTTAATGGGCATAGACCGACTATTTTGTTAAACTTTAAAATTGTGTAATTACGAGAACCAAACAAAGGCGTTTGCTAGGTTTCGCTAACCAAATTAAAAAAAATTGTGGGCATGTCCCTCTATACCATCTCAGAAAAAAAAGAATTTTTGCAGTCAGTTAAAAAATTTATACAGACGAATTGATAACCTTTTTTGAAGTCAGTTAAAAATACTACAATGTTATAGGGACTGGAATTCTTGGTATCAGTCTTTCTTGTCTCTTTTGCAGAAAAAGTAGAAAACTGCGTGAGACGTGGATGAAAGGATGAAATATGGTCTACAAAAAAGTTACTTTACTAAGTCTCTGAATGCAGCAAAGCCCGGAGATCGACCATAACTTAAGTTATAGTCGGAGCTTAAAATCCTTACCAGAATTAATTCCGCATTTGGATTATCCCTAATCCAAGTTCTATCAGTCAGAGGTGAATTTCGTATTCTACTTTATTCAAGGACCAGAATTAATTATGGAGACTATTTTTGTAGAGTATTCTAAGCTATTTAAGTGTACTTGTTTGATCACTTAAGAAACAACTAAAAACAAAAAGACGAAAGGTTGATTGGCTCATCACAGCACATGGTCAATTATCTTTTCTATAAGAAGAGTAAGCTGTTACACATTCAACCTTATTTTCCATAAAAAGGAGGACAGTAATCCATAGTCAATTAAAATGTATGTAAGAAAAAGTGTACCATCTCACAGTAAATCACCTTTTCTCGAAGAATAGTGTTTCATCAAAGAGTCATCCACATTTCCTAAACAGTAAACTATCATTTCTATAATAATGTGCCATCACATGGTCAACCATCTTTTTTATAAGAGCGTGCCATCAAATATTTCCCATGCATTTTTTATAAGAGGAGTGTGACATCGCACAGTCAACCATATTTTCTATAGAAAGGTTCCAGCTAATAACCAACCATTTTTTGTATTAGCAGAGTGTGCCATCATATCTGTGTAAGTCGAGATACGCTGATTTTGAATTAATGGCACCTCTCTAATCTTGATAATCGAAAGTACGCCTAAACAAAATCTCAATTATTTTAAGTGGTTTTTGAAGAAGTTATAGCGCAATAACTTGCTGCTTATATTTTTTCGGCTTGGTAATCTCATAAGGAATAACATTCATAACATAATTCAATTTATATTTTGATATATTTCAAATTTAATGTATCATTTATATTGTATAGAACTGTATTTGGTTTAAAAAATTTTAATTGACAACGAATTTTAAAATTTAACTGAAAAAGAAATAAATTTCTGAAAACCGACTTGAAAGTTTAACAGCATTTTCCTACAAAAGAGTAAAATATAATTTAGGCACTTTTTCCTCATTGCCACAGATATACTCAAATATATTTTTTATAAGAAAATAAACCCTAAAATCAACCATCGTTCCTATAAGAAGCATGCGCCATCATAGAGTCAACAATAATTTCTATAAAAAGAGTATACAGCACATAGTCAATTAAAATTTCTATAAGAAAAGTGTGCCATCGCTCAGTGAGCCATATTTATAATTTGCTCTATAAGAAATAGGGTGGCGTTGGCTGAAATATTTAGCACATTGATGCTAATCCTAATGTAACAAGAGAGCGCCCTCATTCGTCGGTATTGTGTAGCAGAATCATCGGCGAAGTAAAATAACCAATAAAATTCCTACTAAGCACAGGTTCAAAATTTAATACGCCTCATTTAACACTAGAGGCGCAGCAACACTACTAATAAGCGTACATAATAGCTGAGTTGTAAAAGAATAAAGCTTGCTTCTATCTCTTCCTTCACCACCTGTCTTGTCTATCACTATCCCTTCAGAAAAGTGTACCACAACATAGTCATCATCTTTTTTAAAGAAGATTGTACCATCATGTAGTCAAACCAAATTTGTTTAAGACGAGTGTTCAATCATATAATCGAGCATAGTTTCTAGAAGGAGAGTGTGCCATCACATAGTCAACTATCAGTTCTATTAAAAGAGTGTACTTTACAAAGCCTACCATCTTTTCTAAACAGTCCATCATATTTTCGTTAGGAAGGCTTTGCCATCACATAGTTAACCATATTTTTTGAAGAATTGTGTTATCACATATTAAACCATCATTGGGCATAATTACGAGTGTCGTATTTCGACTACGACTACGACGATTTTGTAATAGATTAAAGAAAAAATGTTTCAATGTTCTTTAGTCTAATACAAAATAGTCGTAGTCGAAGTCGTGATACGACACTCGCATTAAGACCCATTAAAAAAATGTGCGTAAATGTGGTAAGAGTGCGAAATCATATCGAAGCTTATTTTCGATTTTATCGTAAGCGACATGTAGTAAAAAATTCACTTTTTTTATTGAAATTTAAATTTAATAGTTTATTTAGAGTTATAAAATTGGTAAAATGTTTAATAGTTTCAATAATACAAGCATGTAAACTTTTGGCGTAAGCTACAATTTGCGTATGTTAAACACACTTGAATATTCTAAAAAAAATCCCTTTTCAAAACTTTAATTTTTGTTGCTTAGTCCTAGTTTACACTATGCAAGTCTTATTGCTAAGCTGTTTAGTTTGTAGGAGAGAGAGAGATGAGGGGAAAAGAAACGAGTACTCAGCTTCATGTACTGTCAGTAAGTTTTGCTTTCTCATTCGTAATGTTAAAAAAGCACACAGGATTACACAAATCTATGCATAAAAAATATAAGCTGCCAAATAAGAACTGCATTGTGTGAACGCCGATGAAAGTTTAAAGAAGAAAAACTGATAAGCTTAGCAATAAGACTTGACTAGTATGAACTGCGACTTACGATTAAATAAACAAGATGCTCTACCATAATTTCAATAAGTCCACGATATTTTCCATTAGCAGGGCGTACCGTTATATAGTCCACGATCTTATCATGTCACACTCTTCTTATAAAAAACATGAGTGATTATGTGGAGGCACCATCCTTTTACAAAAACACAGTTGACCATCTGATGGCATAATCTTCTTATAGAACAGATGGCTGACTGTGTGTAGAAGAATGTGCCACCATAAACTCGTCAAGATTTTCTACAATAAGAGTGCACCATTACATACACACACACCTCAAATTTATTCTTAATGAAAATATGGGGTACTATGTAATGAAAGGAGAAGATACTGGCAGAGGAGCCAAAAAATAATATATAATCATATTGGTGCTTTTAATGCTTACACGTGCCCCTAACAGAAGAGCAAGGTTGAAGAACTTCCATCGATAATGTTTTAATGCAGTAAATATCGTAAATAATTTGCTCACCTTGTATGGTGTTTAATCTAATTTTCAAGGTCTTTCAATAATTAAATATTCTTGTTCGATGCTGTGTCACATAGTAACTAGACAAAAACAATTTTAATTGATTTCTAACCCCCTATTTAATCGTATTAATATTTATACGAGTATGTAAGTTTGTGTTAAGTAAATTTACGGATCAAGGTATCATTCAAGCGAACAATTACAATTGATGGTGTTTGAGTGTACAAGACATGTTACTGGAAACTAGGTTGCATTAGTATGGTATCCATTGCTTTGTATTCAAAACTACACATTCCTACATAGTCAAAAAAGACTTTTGAGAAAATGCAGCCATAATCTAATGGAGCTTATGATTTTTTTTTTGTCAAGAGAAGTAACACTCAGGCAATGAATGTCTACTACTATTCCTAGATGTTACCTTCTTTAGGAAAGGGATAGTGATTGAGAAGACAGGTGGCGAAGGAAGAAAGCTTCATTCTTTTACAACTCTGCTTTTTGGCACATTTTTTTAATAATGCAGTGTTGCAGCGCCTCTGATGTTAAATAAGGCGTATTAATTTTTTTTGAAGCTGTGCTTAGAAGCCATTTTATTGGTTATTTTACTTCGCCGATGATTCAGCTACACAACGAAGGAGGGCGCTCTGATTAAACATTAGGATTACTACCTGCTGAAGTCGGTATGGTTCAGTGACCAGTGACTATGCTTTCATCACTTGAACTTTCCTACAACAACTGTTACAAAGGGTGTAGTGGCACATCAGAAAAATTACTGCATTTTTTAAATCAACCTGCTAACGACCTCAGCCAACGCCATCCAAAAGTCAATAAAAACTCACTAAATTAGGGTTTCATTTCCTGAAACGACTATGTAGATTAGTGAGTGCCAGCCTTAAAGAACAGGTAAGAAATATTTTGATATTTCATAAGGACCCAATGTTGTTATATTATTTGCTAAAATGAATGTATTGAAATTTTTTTCCCTATTGTCAGTTTTTTTTCATAAAAAAAACTCTTAGTTTTCTTAACTGAGGCACGGAATTGATTTTACATTTTATTGATTCTTCATTTGTGAATTGGGAATTGATCATATTCTTGATAGTGCTGCAGTAAAGTTACATAATCCAGATGTTCTGACGATTGATTTATACAAAATAACAATAAAATAAACAACTGACAACAATATGATTCATAAAATCCCTTATGCTTATACTTTAATACGTTCTAATGGTGGCCGCCCTAATGCTCACTGCACTTATTTGTTGTGAGTTAATCTTATTACATTCAGTCTATTATATGTGCTGTGACAAAGCTGTGGGGGCTCCACACAGGTAACGTTTTTGTCAATATTAAGCGAATAGTTAGCAGATCGTTTTAAAGGAGATATGGTAGATAAAAGGTGATTTAAAGAATATTAATTTGATTTTCGAGGAAGTAATAGTTTGCATTTTAGAGCTTTAGTGATTGTGTAATTTCTTTGAAGGCATTTATATGAAATGAGGACTTGACATAAAAAGTTGACATTGCGCTACACGTCAGAGACTGACATTGTAATATTTTATATAAAATTTATGTTTAAACTGCATAAATATAGATCTTAAAAAATATGTTTATCACCAGCTTTTATCTCCATTTCATAATAATATTCATTAACCCCAAACATTAACATTATATAATTATATTGACTCTCAACTTCCTAACGCAAAATCATTTAATTTTGCCAACATTGTTTTAATGTTTAAAGGCCGCTGTTATTTGATGAGCACTCAGTAAAGTCATAAACTTCCAAAAATAAAAAATAAAGAGTTATATTTGAAATGATAACATTCAAATATAATGTAATGCGCTTTTCAACTGCTAGACAAAACAAATATTTCCCACCAACAAAGTACAATAAAAACTTTCCAGACAGTTTCCTTTGCAAAAAAAAAAACCAGATAAAACATGAAAAATTCGTTCATGCAAATGAGAAATGTACAAAAACTCAAAATTAATAAAGAGTGAAACAAAATGCAAAATATTCAGCATCATGATGGGATATGTTTTAATAAAAAGGGTTTTTAATCAACACTTAAAATGTTCAAGATTTTAATGAGTTTCGAAAATAGTTATTTTTTTTTTTTTGGAAGCCATAAGAAAAAGTTGCAAACACTTTAAGGCTTAAATACTAAGTTTTATTTTTAGGGAAGCTAAAGAACGTGGTTGTACGAGGAACATTTCCGCGAAACATTTTAATATAGAATGAATGTTGCTGGTTTTCCTATCTTTTCTTTGTAAATTGTAAAAAGGTTGTGAAAAATTACATATAAATGCCTAATCGAATTAAGATATTTATTTTGTAAAATGTTTTGTTGGAGACTTTTGCATATATTAAGTTTGTATATTGTGATTCTCAATAACATTTTATGAGATTTACTACAAACATATGGGCTCAGCCCTATTGCGACAAACTGGCTATATAGCACAGGGATGGCATTGGGAATATTAAAATTGTACCAACAACTTTTAAAAATTTTACTTTGTTTACCTAATTTTTTTTTTTTTTTGGAAGCGCCAATGAAATACGTATATGTGACAGCGCATACAGAAAAGGACCTAAGGGTAAAACAAAATCAATTTTCACTTTTTTTTTTGATGTGGACATCTGAGCATCGAATGAGACCGATCCCATGCCCCAAAAGTGTTCCCTCCCAGAAATATGCGCGTTTTATGAAATTGAAGTCGACGATTCTAAGGTTATGTGAAAAAATTTTCGTACTATCAGAGTGATATTAACGATTTAAAAGAATTATAAATGAGTATTTATTATAATTCACAATTAACTATTTCAGAAAATAAGCCTGGATTCGAAAAAACGCGAACAAAATTTATATCAAACTCATGGAAGCAGCACGCTAGGTAGAAAACAGTAGAAACCAACTACACAAAACAAGAGGTAGGATGACCTACGCGCGTTTTCAAGGTTGACCAACACGTTCCTGACGTCATGAGATGTGTCGCTTTCAAATGAGACCAATACCAACACGCTCAGTGATGGATGGTACACCAAAGATACACGTATTTAAATCTTTAAAATGCCTCTCCTGAACAAAACCGGTTTTTACCCTTAGGTCCCGTTCCATTTTGCGCGTCACATAGACATGCTAAACCACCAGCAAATAAATTCAATTATTGTACTGAGATTTTTTTTAGGTCAAATTGTTTATTTTTATTTGCTTGTATTAAAATAATCGACTTTTTCGGGCTACGGAATCGTTTTCACAAACTTGTTTGTAAGTTGGAATGTTAAAGAATATGGCTACACCTATTTAAGTTGAAATTTAAAATATTAAAATTATTAAAATGTGTTCTAGCATATAAATTAAGAAGAAAAATAGTTTGGAAATGGATGAGTTAACATTTTTTGATTTCCTAGCTGCGTTTTGCTTTCACAAGACTGTTTTCAAGTTCAAAAGTGAAAATTGACACATGCAATCGTTTAAAAATAAATGCGGAGTGAAACTGGGGAGATTCCTTAAATGCACTAAATTATTCATTGGTGTACTATTGTACTTTCCGAGTTTGAATAGTACAAAAAAAAGTGCAATTGTACCAACTTTGCCAACCCTGATATAGCAGGAGACCAGTTCTAACAACGAACGTGCTGCCAAGATATAAGTAGCGCTAAGAGAACTATATCTATCAGGGCATTGCAGACCATTCTCTATGTCTAACCTATACATTTTTGTATTAGACACGAAGCAGCTCTTGCTATAAAAAGTCTACAACTGATGGAGGAATGGATCTGAAAAGACAACATAGCATACGATCAGAACACATGCAGGAATACCTCCAGACTATGGAAACGTTCGACTTAGTACGTGAGACTACGGTTATAGATGAATGCGAGACTTTGATAAGAAAGGAAAGAACGGCCAGGCTAAAGGAAAGAACGGCCCTTGGTTTCTGCATAGAATAACCGAAGACAAAAATTGACTTCCGCTTGTCTGATACCATAATACCATAAAACAATCTTCCAGGCGGAAACTCCTGCGATCACTGAGGTTTTGAAATAGATCCGTGTGAATATTAGGTCCACAGATGTCAATATTAAGTCAATATAATTGCAAATGGGCAATTAGGGCAATCACATCCGAAGTAATTAACTCTAGGATTATTTTAGACTGCAAGAATATGACTAACGATTACGCAGTGCATGGCAACATTCGTCTGTAATGGGTGCCGGCCTACTGCGACGTAATCGGAAATGAACTTGCTAATGAACTGGCGAAAAAGGTCAGAATGTTACGGACAGTATCCCTAATTAATGAAAAACCTTTCAAGGCAGAGAAGATTGAGTTACAAAATTGAACGAAGATGGCTCACAGGACACGATGGAATACCCAACAAGCAATTTTGCTTGAAATTAAGTGTAAAACAATTGTTATTCAAGTCACATATTCAATTGTCAAGGGTTGATTTATGCTTGATTTACACTTTATTTCAATAGCATTCTCCAGTGAAAAGGGAACTGGAATTCAATTCGAACAATTCAATTGTATTACAGTTGAATTCAAGCCTTGAATTATACTGCAATTCAACGTTGTATTACAATTGAATTCAAGTGTATTCAAAGCTTCAAGCTTTTCTTACAATAATTTTCTGCATATCTACCTTCACTATTGTTTTTTGTTTTTTAAAAATTAAATTTTTTATTTATCTTTGACGTTTTTCACCAAAATTTTAATTTTATTAATAAATCAATTATTTATTTGACAAGGTTTGAACATATATGTATGTTGTTTGATTTTTTATTTCAAAATATTTTCAAACTTGAATATAACTAAAAAAAATTCTTTAACTTTGTTTCCAGTTAGTGCTTGAATTTTAAATTTTGAGTGCTTATTGTGTAGTGATACTGTGGGTAATCTATACAAAGTTCTATTTAAGCGACCCGGACAAAGACAAAACAAGGAAAGAAAGAAGGAAAGAAGAGCTAAGAAAGTTGACCGGCATCTAATTTAAAAGGCATTTGTATCGGGGTTGGAGCCACAGATGACAATGAATGCAAGTCTTGCATGGAGGACATCGAGACAGTGGAGCACTTCCTTTCGCCCACCGGAGATCTCATTATTTTGGGGATGATACCTTACTGGACATTACTCATAATAAAAGGTATTGACTGGAAAATTTCGAGGGACTACGTGAACGATACTGAGTTAATGTTCATATGAGAGCGCACAATAGGCCTATACTGGCTTATGTGTATACAGCTGGACATGGGCGTAATGGCTCCTCTTTTCAACCAAACCTAACGTAACCTAACCTAATGTAACCTAGCCTAACGTAACCTAACCACTACAAATCTGACTTTTTGACGTGCTCCTTAAGCAGGAACAAAGTGCATATAGGCAGTGATGAACCATCAAAACAAGCAAGACTTCCTAATATAATTATTATGTTTTTTTGTGGAACAGTACTTCAATTCATATTTCAGTATTTTAAATTGCCTTTTCCACCTGATTTTTTGATAACTCAAATGAGTCTTTATTTAAAAATCTTGAAAGATAACACTGTGCAACAGTGAAAAATCCACACGGTTGTGACAGTATACTCAGTTTGGCGATTTTGGTGACCAATTTTTTTTTTATGGGTCTCCAAAGATTTCGAAACTCAATGCGCCCCCAAAAAATGGTGTCATCAGTTTTTGCCCAACAGCTAACTCAAACATAGTGATAGCGCTTAACTATATATAGCAATAATGTAGCTAAGAGTCTACCAAACAAATCTTGTTAACATCTTATGCAAAAAAAATTTTTTCTTTGTGCACTTTTTTGTGCAAAATTTAAGGAAATATTTTTTTTTTAATTTTTTAGAATAACTTAAAGGAACTCCTAAATTTTTGCTAATAATATTTGGCAAAGTTGTAGCTACGGTAAAACTGAACAACATTTGTTTGAGGGTACAGTGCTTTACGAAATCTTTGCAGGCCCATAAAAAAAATTGGTCATAAAACTCGCCAAACTGAGTATAGGGTTTTACTACCCTTTAGTAGTACTATCGAACCTACACTGTTCAGTTCGTGTGTTTTTCCAAGTCTTAATTTGTTGCGTAGTGTAACAAGGAAAAATAATATGGAATTTTATTTAATAACAATATAAACAGAGAAAAAAATCTTTCACACTGACCTTTTTTATACTCACGGTCGTACACGCTCAAGCGATTTATGTAAAAAGTTCACTTACGAGCACGAGCCAGCCATCTAGCCTGATTTTTTCAAATCATTTGGGGTTCGATTATCTCTAATTTTAATTAATTTGCCCAAACTATAGACTAAATATATGAATATGGAAGAAGCTTTATTCTAGAAGGACTTCTTTCCCAGCAAGGAATTTCGCCCAGAACTATAGCCCGACTAAAACTTATATTTTCAATTTGAAACTTTTTTAATGATTTTTATCGTCATACAATTAAAAGCACTAGAAAAATTTGAAATATACACTTACATTTTTAATTATTGTAATAAATTAAATATGTGTGTATGCAGACAAAGTGATCAAATTTGCAAAAATCATCTCTTGAACTTAATAATTTTCAATAAAAAAAATATCTCCTTGTACTTTTTTTTTTTAATTTTCATCAAAAAGAAATCTTATTACAAGCATGCACTTCATGTCAAGAGTTTGTGCATACTTTAACATAAAAATAAATTTTTTTGCTGGCACGTTTTACACCGTCTCCATTCGTTTATTAATAGCAATAAATTAACAAGTATTACAAAAGGCACATACATATATATCCACGTTGTCTATATACATACATATATACTCGTATATAAATAAAAAAATATAAAACTTGTGATATCAATATGCCAAATATGTATGTGCACAAGTTTTTCAATAACTGTTTGACTTGAGTGCTCTCATCAATAAAATATGTATAAATAGAGGATTATGATGATAATGATGATGATGATGTCATAAGTAAATCAATTGCTTTCTATTTCCATCATTTTATATTATACCATTTAGTGAAACATTTAGCTGTAATTTCATTTGAATATTTATGAAACACACACACACACACATGGATTGTAACAACTTTAGAAAGGAAGCTAAAAGTGTTACTTCCGCTTCAATGAGGCAATGATATAGTGTAATAAGAGAATTAAAAATTAATCTCTTAATATTTATGTTATGAGAATTTGTAAAAGAGCTAGCAATTTATGTTTTAAATAAATTTTCGCCCTTAATGCATTTTAGTTTGAAGTTATATAGAAAAATACTCCTTAACCAATAATTAAAAATTCACAAGGTTTTGTTTTTAATTTTATTTTTCTTATTTCCATGTACAATTTCCATTTAAATATAAATTAATTAAGTAAAAACCACATTTATTTAATTGATTTTTATAATTCTTTTTATGTATTTTTTAACAATATTTATTTCATTCATGTATTTTTTTTTACAAACTGCTAATGAGTTTTACGTGGTGGAAAACTTTGTGCTGCATTTGAAAGCATACTCTTTTCTGCCTCATTAAAATTTATTTAATTAACAGCTTGTAAAGTAATACTGATTGTTATAAATAAAAGGTAAAATAAAATAATATACTTTTAAGCATAAATTTGCATAAATTCTTTTAAATAAATAAACGTAATATAAGTCCTAGTTTACACTATGCAAGTCTTATTGCTAAGCTGATTAGTTTGAGGGAGAGAGAGAGAGAGACAAGCGGAAGATAAACCTTTATTTTTCCCTCGTCTGTCTCTCCTAACAAACTAATCAGCTTAGCAAAAAGACTTGCATAGTGTAAACTATGACTAAGGGTCATCCCATAGGGACTTTCAAATTGTGGCAATTAATAGCGTCCATATTGTTGAAGTTACATTTGTCGAATTGGACATTTATTGAATTGCATTCAGTCCGTCTTGCCAAATCAGCATGGACGAGTATAGTGTTAAATTAATAAAATTGTTTTAATAATATGAATGTTCTGTTCTACCAATATTTAAAGCGTTTTGCGCATTTCATCGAGAGGACGATTCGCAATGTGGTATATAAATTAGAGTCAACTAATGCCCTTATGTCAACCAAACGCAAGGTCTACCAAAAACATCGCCACTATCCATGAGAGTGTGCAGGAGAAACCAGACTAGTAGGTTTCGTGGCCCTCACAAGATCTTTGTTTTTAGCACAACACAACATGGCGAATTTTGTATCGTGAGTTAGGCCTGCACACGTACAAAATTTAACTGACCCAGAATCTGAAATCTGGCCTCTGAAGCAGTTCGAAACTGACCCTAGTTTTATATGAAAATCATCTTCAGCAATGGGTGTTATTTCTGCAAGAATGGGTACGTCAAAATAAAAAAAATTCAACGGCTAATGCTATGAATCAATCACTACCAACTTCTTCTGTTGGCCAGAATTAGAGGATAAGGACACCTATGACATGGGATTACAACAGGATGGTGTTACGTGACACACAACTTATACCACATTGAACATATCGATTCCGCGTTTTAAGTACCTAATAATCTCACGTGGGGGTGATTTGAACTAGACACAAATATCGTGAAATTTGGCCCCATTAAATCTTAAAGAGTTTTCTTAATTCGCAGGTCTATGCGAATAATCTACATACTACAACGAACTTCGAAGCCAACGTAAACCACACCTTTACCCTGCTTTATGCACCAGAGCCATATTGAACATTGGGTAGTCACGGCTTCCATTGCCTCCGCGGTGGACATTTGCAGTACGTCATAACCTTATTCTACGTTGCATTAGATTTTCGTTCATCGCTGGCTATCGAATATCGACAATAGAATGTCCAATAGATATTAGGAGCTGAACAAATTATCTATCGAACGGAATTTTTCTCTCGATATATTATTTCCTGCCCCAGGAGGATCTATAGTAGATCACGGGTGTTGGCAATCCCGGGGCCCCAGCTGGGATGTGACTTTTTCGTTGACGTACCTTTAGTACATTCCCCATGGAACTTATGTGTTACTACCCAATCTCTGACAACAGAGTAAACAGGTGCAGCGTCACCTAGAACTGCCCCTGAGTTCAAAAGATGATAGAGGTGAAGCCTTTCAGGGTGTAACTTCGAAGTCTGACCAGAGGCTATTTCTGGTTCCGCTGGTGCAGGTTGCCCGACAGCAAGGCTGATGTATCAATTTGGGTGCATGTAGCGGTCGCCGGAATCCTTTGCTAAAAGGTAGAGTTCGTCCTACCGCAGATGATCTTGATCAGTGTGGAACAGGCACTGTATTGTGTTCGGCACAGGTAAAAGGAAATAGTTCTGTTATGCCAACCGGGTGCAGCGTCATCTAGAACTTCCCCTGAGTTCAGAAGACGATAGAGGTCTGACCATAGGCTACTTTTGATTCCACGGGTGCCGGTTGACCAACAGCAAGGCTGCTCTAGGAGTTCGGGTGTATGTAGCGGGCGGAATCATTTGTTAAAAGGTCGAGTTCGTCCTACCTGGGGTTAAAGGGATGATATTGATCAGTGTGGAGTAGGCACTGGATTGCTTTCGGCACTGGCATGCGTCCAGCTCTGTTGAGTGGTTGAGCTGTGCCGGCAATGGTGAGGGATTCTCTTGGAGATCCCGCTGTGAGTGTAATCAACTACACTCGCCGCGTGAGAACTTGGAGAATCGTACGTGGTGGCTGTGGTTGCTACCAAAATCGCTGGGAGAATAGTATTGGTTTCCCCGTATTAAATCAATGCTAGTGATTGGCGTGACGCGGTCAGCCAGTCACTATTCTAGTTGTTGTTGACATACAACAGATAGTACTATTTCGACAGTTATTACGGCAAAGAGTTTAGATAGCTCTAAGTACCTCAGCAAGGTACTTGAACATAGTACAGGGATAACTATTTTCAAAGATTGCAACCTATGTGCTCGTGATAATCTGAAACACATTTCCATGTGAAAAATATTGGGAATCTAAGGGACATGTTCCGTCACGCGAACATCGCATAATATTTGCGATTGTGACTTGAACTCGCAAGAGAGATGTTCTGTAAATACCAATCAGAATACTCTTGGCGAGTCGAAATCGCAAGAGTGAGTTCCGGAACGTGTAGAAAAAAGTTTCGCAGGTGCAATTTGAAAACCATGCGGGTATCCGAACGCACCTGTAAGTGTTGAGCAATTGTTTTTTATTTTCAGGCACTCATACAATAATTTTAAGCCATCTTATCAATTTTATGCAGATCTTATGTCGTAAAAAATAAACAATTAATTTCATTTATGGATGAAAATATTAAATTTGCTATAAAGGCACTCAATCTTACAATTGTTGCAAATTTTTAACAGCCTCATTTACAAAAATTATTAAGGCTTTATACAGGCTTAATAAGAACAATTGTGTATAAAAATCTGTTTTCTAAACCCTTTATAAAGCATTAATAATTTTTATAAATATCACTCGTCTGTAGTGGATTTAAGCACAATTGAAAGCTTTTTATAAATAGATTTAAGCGAAACTCCTAGGTGTTAGACATGACAAAACTTTTGGATTAAATCTCTAGAGGGTCAGAAGCAACTCTCATTTGATTTCTAAATCAGGTCACACTAAGTAAGCTTTCCTCTTCATCTGACTATACTCATTTAACACTAACTCCGTCGTAGTAATATTTTCCTCCTCTTTGATATTTTTTTGGTTGGCGTATTTTGACTTCAATGAAAATGAAGAGAAGAACATGTTGGGTTATTCTTTAATCTTTTACAAAAACGTCGTAGTCGAAGTAGAAATATGCCAACCACGATAACAGCAAATATGTTGAGAAAGCACCGTAAGTGAATTCAAAATAGCGACATATTCGCCGAATGAGCATCATGTAGGGTGTTTTTTATAGAGGTATAGAGCTTTGAAATTGAATAAAACAAAACTGAGTTTTTTAAATCGATATGAAATTTAATTTATTCGAAAGATAATCGTCTGGCATTATAATCCCAGCAAAAAATTACACATTTCTATCTGAACTACTTGCCATATAATGACTTACTTTTCTGATTAACAAATTTCATTACCTAAAATTTAAAAAAAAATTATGTACAAAATGCTAAATGAGGAGAATAATTTTTTATATTATATAGATTACGTGAACAAGTTGCCAAATAAAAAAAGTAAGTACTTCCCAAGAATCGATTATTTTAGTCTCAGCCTTGTTAAAATCATTAAGTTGGTAATCCAGTAAGGGACAGCTTCCACCAAACATGCTTAATTCCAAACCCGATTACCTTTTTAGAAATTTTTTGCTGGGATTTAAGTATGACTTCTGGTATATTTTCGACGACTTTTTCCAACATTTGTGGCCGTATATTGGCAAGAACGCGGCGAATGTCCTACAAGTTGTCAATCGTTGCGGGCTTATCGGCGTGGACTAGCAACTTCACATAACCCCACAGAAACTAGTCTAGCGGAGTTAAATCGCACGATCTTGGGGGCCAATTCAAGGGTTCGAAACGTGAAACTATGCGGTTTTCAAAAAATACCTTCAATAAATCAACTGTGGCACGAGGTGTGTGACATGTAGTGCCGTCTTGTTGAAACCACAGCTCCTGCATATCATGTTTGTTCAATTGATGAACGAAAAAGACAGTAATCATCTCTCTATAGCCGTCACGATTCGGGTCTTCCTTTACACTAAGCTCTACAGCAGCAATGACTTCTTCTGATGGACGATTATGTTGACCGTAAAATTTGCATAGAGCGCGATACGTATTTCGATTAGAATCATGATTTTCAGAATAAATTTGAACAATTTGGAAGTGTTGTTCAGGCGTCGGTCTATTCATGTTGAAATGCCAAACCAAACTTAACATAAATCACTTGACAGAAAAAGTGTTGCCAGCTTAAAGTTTCATACATCTATCAAAATTAAACTTTACAAAACAAAAATTCGTTTGATTAGAATACAGTCGAAGATAGAAAGTTACTCCTAATAAGATCCTTATATTCCTCCGTAAGGGTTCGATAGGCCATTTCAACGCATAAAAAATTTCGCTATTTCATTCATTTATTTTAATTTACGGATAGAAAGTAATCCAGCCTTAAATAAACATCTCGCTCATTTACTCAAAGAATGTCATAACTCTAAAAATGGAATTTTTGAAATAACGATGCAGAATTAATTTTCATATCGTGCTTCGTACTGTGTTAAAATTTCATACAAATATCTGGAAAGCGAAATAAAGTTTTCTTGCTCCATTAAGGTGTGTGCAAATTGAAAACTTCAAACGCATTTTCTGGCAAACTTGCTTTTTTTTAGCTATAAAGTTCTTTAAGCAAATGAGCAATTGTTTAGAGAGTGAATCTTTACATAATCATAATCAAAATGCATGAGATTATGCTTTCTTTTAAAATTTAACTTTTATTATATTATTCCTTCACTCTTTTTATCATACTAACTTTTAGTTCAATTTTAAATATCCACTTAAATATCGATAAGATATTATTTGCAATATTTATGCATTTTTCAAGCAGCTTTTATTACTATGTAGATTTTCTTTGAACCACAATTCTACAGACAAAAATGTCAATATTTAAGTTGCTTTAACGGATTTTCCATTTCTTAATACTTTATACAAATTTACAATCTTTTAACGCCATCAAATACCACAAGTTACTTAAACACTTCAAACTCCAAAGAGAAAAATATATATATTTCGTTTACTTTTTTATTTGAAGAAGCTTTAAGATTTTCATTTTGGACAGAGAAAAGTAATAGTACCCTACAATGGGTTATATGAAGACTGATTTTGAAATTTATTCGCAGGTATTTGGTTTATTTTTAAAAATTCTTTGAATAAAATATACAAAAATTTTTAAGAAATCACTCATCTCATTTGAAGAAACAAAAATTACTTTAAGAACCTTGGTTTATTAATAAGATAATGCTCAAGAGCCCGGAAATGGACTCTTTAACGCATTTTAGTTACGACTATTTAAAATTTATTGGAGGACCAATGCGAAAGTGATGCGAATACAAATATACATTTGTATATACAGCCAATCGCCTGCAACTGTATACCTCCCCCACTTGGTGTCCTCTGTCACGCTAACGAGGCTCTGACGACCGATCAGGTGTGGTATAGCCCTAATCGCAGCACGGAGTAAATACCTGCAGCAACTCAGCACGCCTGGGTGCATAGTTGGAAGTAGGGATGGGCAAAAAATATCGATATATCGAAATATCGATATTTGAGAAAATAAGTATCGATATATATCGTCGATATTTAAAAAAACGATATATCGATACATCGATTCTTATTTACGAGTATCGGGTTTCGTTTTGAGGAGCACTATAAATTTTAGCCGTTTTTAACTGTACGATATTGGCATCAGTACTACTGATGCGAAGAAAAAAAAAGAGAAATTTCCTAATACAATCAATGCGCAAATATAAGGTGATCCCATTAAGTCAGGTGACTTTTATTTGTTAACTAAGGTAAATGTGAAATTTGGTTTATGTGGGTTTAAGCCTAAGGGCAGAAATAGTTTCTACTTCCTGTTCATCTGACTCCTTTTGTTCATGGAAATTCTGTTTCGTTCAAACTTTGGAAATCAAAAACTGTTAAGAAATTGTTAGTGACAGCATAAATAAAATAAAAACATTTTGAAATAAATTGGGATTGTGGTTTAAGAATTTAAAATATTTAATTTTTACCAGAAAAACATAAAACTATATTGAAATATAAGAATGGACGATGCAAAACTTATCGCTTTAGTGACCGTTCTGGTCAGAAACAGCTGATAATTTATTACAGAAAAAGTAACTATTAAAATTTAGAAACAGAACGGCAACAGAAAGTAAAGACTAATGAGGCCTTAAGGAGCTAGAGTAGGTTACGTATAACGTTTCGTCTTTGATATGTGCTATGCAACATACTGAACTCTTCTATTTTTAGTTTCAATCAAAAAAGATTAACAAAACTCCTTTGAAATCTGTAAAATGTTTTATTTTCCAATGTTGTACAAAGTTATTTCTAACTAATTTAAGCAGTTTTAATATATTTTTCTCGTTGCATTGGATAGTAAATAAAAAGAGAAGAAAATCGCCTGAAATGTCAAAATATATATGCCGACTAGTGTAATGTTTCTAGTTTCTGTTTCTTTAAATTAAAATGATTAATTGCATAGGGATTTTCGTAGGGAAAAGTTTTTATGTATGTAGGTATTTTCTAAAAATCTACTGACAGCGCTGACTGATATAATTTTTAAAGCAAAAAAGTAAAACGTCACAATTATTGTTCGTACAAATTAGTTTTTAAGGCGGTTTTGACCAAAAATATAGATATTTTGACATTTATACGCAATAAATGCGATCTGAGTATAAAAACATTTACATATCGTCGGTTGGTTTCTGGTTTGCGGCACAGTATATTCAAAACGCATTACGTCAGAAACCAACCAACGATATGTATATATTTCTGTATGTATTTATATGATGCTTTTTTTGTTAAACTTTTTATTTCTATTTGCATGCAAAAAATATCGATATATCGAAATATCGATGTTTTAAAAAAATATATATCGATACTGCTCAAAAATATCGATACGATATATATCGATAAATTTTTTTCATTTGCCCATCCCTAGTTGGAAGCACCAACACAAGGATCGGACGCTATAGCCTAATCAGTCATTCATCTTAAAGCAAACTGATTACTGAAACCGTTTAAAAAACGGTCCTATGCTCCTTGTAGGAGTTAAAAAAACAAGTATATATATATATATATTTAAAATTCAGAAATGACCAATTGCCGAAGATCTCTAATTGAATTTCAGTAACTAGTTATAGCTTCTCTCTTCGTTCGTTACCTACGTATACATTTTTTTAGTTCGCATTTAATTTTTTAAATTTTCTACTTGATAAGTCAACAAGAGTTCAATGCTTTTAAAAACGAATAAAACTTTTATGTTAACTCACAGGCACACCGACAACTTAGACACACACACACACATAAGCACACACGCTCAAAAATTCCGGAGGGAAGTAAAAGAAACGAAATCTAAAAAGATTTCAATGGAAACACACAACAATTCTGGTATTACTTGACTTTGGAAGTGTATTGGTTTATAGAAATAATTTTCTTTTTTTTTAACTCCTCTTGATTTTCACATGGCTTAAAAATATTTAGTCTGTCAGTTGTTTGTTGTTGTAGCATTAAGTAGAAGCAACTAAGTAAAAGGCATAGTAAATATTTTTTATTTACACTAATTCACACAGAGTCATGGACAGATAGACCTTTTGCAGTTATTTTAACTATTAAAATGGAAACATTAAAAAATTTTTAATACTTCTACTTGTTCTATTCTGTAAGTGTTGATTTGTATTTATTTCAAATCGATTGACTTTCATTTAATCCAGGCACTTTCCAAGGGAAACAAAATGTTTTAAAAACTAAAGAGCAAGGAAACTTTTAACATTTTGTTGGTTCTATTTTCTAACTAGTTTCACTTTAGAAAGAAGCAGTAAAACCTAAATGCTTATTAAAATTTCAATACCAACTTAATGAGACTTTGATCATTACTTAGTACCGGTTCACATATGTCTTATCACATGACTCCTCAAGTCTTTCGTTTTTACGAGAGAGAGAGAGAAAAAGAATAGAGAGGGATACAGACTTGACCGTACTAGTCAAGTTCGTTTTTCCCTTTGTTTTGTCATTCGAAATACTCTCCACACCTATAACCGATGAAAAAAAATTCAACAAACCCTGATCAGGTAAGCTTGATGTGTGTGAACCAGGAGTTATTACACAGGCTGTTCCAATAAGAAGTTTAATTTTCAATAGCCTGCTATTTTAGTACTTGCCATGACTTAACCTGCCACTCCTTGACCGTTGCAAGTAACAATTATGACGTCATGAATCAAAATGGATCGATATGCATACACTGTAGAAACGCATTGAAATTATTAAAATTCACTGCAAAAAATTTAAAAATTTTGCGGTCACATTTCGCAAAATTAAAGCACCTTTTTGGGTCACCGTGAAGTACCTTCTACGACAGCAGTTATGAAGTTAATGGAAAAGTTCGAGCTATTAGGTTAAGATAATGATGTAAAGAATCAAACTTAAAATTTTCGCCACTCAAAACAATTGCGAATATTGCTGTTGGAGCCAAAAGTCTTGTACAGGTTATGTATATTTCACGTCAAACTTTGGGATTTGAATTACACAAAGGAGATGCATTTTGCATGGAAACTCAGGTCTTAAGGCTTTTAAACTCAAGTTGACACAAGAACTCACGCCTACCGACCATCAATGAAGTCTTGTCTTTGCTTATAGGCTCCTTGAAATTTTTCAAACAGATCCAGAATTTCATCGAAAAACTATTGCGAGTGATGAGGCCCGTTTTCAGCTCAGAGACTAGGTCAACAAGCAGGATTCTTGCAATTGGGCTCGAAAAATTTTAGAGCTATTCAGGAAAATTATGGATAAAATTACGTGAGATATGTCTTCCTTTTCCAATTAGATTTTTTATTTTCCCTATTACTTTATTTGAATTTCTCATGGAATTTTATTTCTGATTGCACTCATTGTTAAAAAGCATCTTCATCCTAAACGTGTGACTACTTGGTGCGATTTTTGGTTTGACAGAGTTCTTGAACCTTACTTTTTCGAGGAGGATGCAAAAACTCTTCAGTGATGAGATTGGGCTATCCTACGATGTTAAGTGATTTTTTTAAGCCAAACGTAAGATACTGAACGTCGTCCACGTTTATTTTCCCACACCAGTAACGATACTATCGCTCTTTTGCATGAATAGTTTGCTGACAGTGCGATAGAGACGATCACAATTGGTCAAGGAGTTATTGCGATTTATTACTTTTGAATTTTTTTTTGGCTACGTGAAAGATAAGGTCCAAGCCAATCGCCCACAATCGATTCAAGACCACAAGTTTGGAATTCGTAAATTTATCGGCAGTAGAAACAGCCGCAAATGTGACAATTGGTGATGGAAAATTTAATGAAAATTAATGGTCCTGCAAGCGTAGCCGTGGCGGCTACTTGGCTGATATTGTTATCCATTATTAAAATCATGTCCTCCTCTTTACAATGAAATAAACTTCCGATGATTTCGCTTAGAGATACATACTTGTTTTTTTACGTATTAAAATTAAACAACTAATTGGAAGCCCAATAATTTTTCACATCCTAGAAAAATTCTAAATTAGGTTTCTGGAAACAGTATGATATTCTATGCTTTCCATAGCGCGGTAGAGAGTGCGCAATTATTTTATTTGTTTTCCAACATGCTGACGTTGGTTGGCGGTTTAGGTTTAAATTAAATAAATAAGATACGAAAAAGAAAATTTCACTGATTTGATCTCTCATTCTATTACCGAAAAATTAATAATTAATGAAATATTTCCCTTTTCCAATTAAAATTTTTTGTTTTCCTTATTATTTGCTATTAGTTGGAATTGTAACCTGGGAAAAATTTGCTGCTGGCAAGGAAGAGTGAAAGATTAGAGTACAGCTCACTTGTGTCCATTACAATGATGCCTTTGAGCTACCTGTGAATTGAAGAGAAGAGGAGGGGGGAAGGGCAGATGTAGAAGATATAATAGTTGTTATGGCGGAGATAAGGTAAGAATTCAAGAAGGCGGGGGGCTGAGACAGCGGCTATACCAGTCACTGTTCCTAATATGAAGTCTGAAATTTTTGAGTCGTATTTTCGATAACTTTGAAGGATAGTCTGCCAAGGAAGTGCAGACAGAGGTCCTTCAGAGCAGGACAAAACAGAGAAAGTGGTAGATGCGTTCTCCTCTTACTCATTGACCCATACGTTTAGCATGGGTTGCGAAGGCGCAATGACCGGTCAAAGTGACCACAAGATTCTCAAGTGCTTTCTAGTGAATTTCATGAGGTTTTTCGATCTATAGGAGTTTTGCCCAGAATAGAGTGTTCTCGCTATTGCACAGGTGAGCTCAAAGCGCCATATGTCTGGTTAGTACGTTAAAAACAACTATTGGTTCTAAAAAGAAGACATTGCAAACCATAAAAATAATGCCAGACAAACATACGGGCGACAAGCAATGTGCGGAAGTCCAATGTTCTGTCAAAACATACAAAAATTAAAATTTTTAGCACCTGCGTAAAATGGGTTCCGCTGCATAGATGCAAGTCATAGAATGCAGGTATATTGCCAACTGCATGTGTTTGTAAATTGATGCCTTTGCCGAACACTTCGCGTATTCTGGCAGAGCACCACCAGCAATGAATGTCTATGGCGCAAAGCCAGACAGACTTAACCTTCGAGCTTGAAGGTTAAAAGCGGAAATGGATATGGATGGGGCACACACTACGAAAACCTCAAATCTACATTACATTGGCATTAGATTGGAGTCCTCATGATAGCCAGTCACACCATACCTGGCGTAGACAATTTGTCATGGAAGCAACTCATATAAACAAAACGTGAAATGAGCTGAAGTTTGCAGCAGCAATAAACGACAAAGGAAGTCAATCCTTGAGGCCCTATGCTCTTAATGGGAATAAAAGGATTTATTATACAGTATATACGTAAAACAAATTTCTTGAATTTGCTTTCTCAAAACAGTTGGTTTCATCGAAGTCGATTAAGTAGTTTAAAAGTTGCGGGTATTTCAACACTTTTTCAATTTCACTCGACTGTTCGTTGTAGGGTGGAAGGATTGGACTTGCGGTGTTGCTCATGATAACCAGAAAATGTTCTTCGAAGGCAGTTTTGAAATGCATTCGCCAAATTTTTCAACAAAAACAAATTTGTATTCCGTGAACAGAAGAGCCGACACCTATATTCCAGTTGTCGACAGTTGTTTACTAGCTCTCGAGAATAATGTTGTGCTACCGACAATCTATTTCCGTTTCTTAAGGTCTAGAAAATAGCATAAGGGTACACAAAAATAAAATTTTTACAAAAATACCTCAAAATCAACAACAATAGATTTACTCGGCAATTCGAGCTATGCAAGGAAGAAACACGTGAAAACATTTTAGCGTCATTAATTCAAAGCCAATAGAAGTGGACTTAAACGATTATTCAACAACACCAGGCATAAAGTGGCGAGTTTACAAAACAAATATTCGCTACATGTTATGACATTTAAGGGTATTTTTTAATTAATTTTTTTTATTCATGCATCTTCTTCAATATCCTTCAGAGAGATCTCTAATGTGGCATCTCTGGCTGTGTAAATAAAACTTAACGCAGAACTATTTTCTTTTATATGTTCCTATAAATAAAATGCACTTTTACATACTTACACACAGACGTGCACAGAATTGTAAGAAATATTCATCTTAGCGACAAATTGTCTTGGAGATAATACTTCTTTAAGACACACGACTACATAGACTTGTAAAGTATATATGAAGAAAATTGCTTCTATTTACAACAAGCGTACATTATTTTCTAACAACACAACTTTGCTAAGTTGTAAAAAGAAGGATGTAAAAGCAACAATGAGCTTAAAGAAAGAAGAAAAAAATACATAAGGAAAGTAACAACAGTTTGCTAAATGCTTACAGAGAAAAAGCAAAAAAAAAATAAAACTAAGAAATTTTTTTTGTGAAATGCAACGATAAATAGTTAGTGGAAAAAAACAGTGGTAAAATTTACTAGATTGGAAATAGCAAGAAAAGAAATTAATTAAAAAAAGAGAGCTAGATACAGCCGAATCGTTTCGATTACATCGTTTAGTAGAAGTGTATACATGAAAAATATAATTTTAATTTAAATGGGTGTGGTTCCGCCTACTTTTTGTTACAAGCCCCAAAGTTGTGAGTACGGTTTCAGAGGAATCTGCTTAATATAAGTACATACATATATATTAAATCTTATGGGTACTGCATCTTCCCTTCATTTTAACGCTGTGAGTACGGAGTAACCGGCAGCTACGAGTATGTCCAACTAGTCAAAGACGAAAATTTTTATATTATTTTTCGAGGTCGGCTGAAAATAAATAAGCGCATCAAGAACTTTATCTTTTGTATTCGGTTAAAAAAAAAAGGAAAAACTCAAGGAAATAAACACAATTTCTGTCACAAGCAGTGCTGCATGTGACTGTACGCACGGATACGAAAAAAAATCTCAAGTCAGCTACTTTAAGAACTAAGGAAAGCCTAAGAATATATGCTACCCAAAATGCACATTGATAGAACTTTTAAATTCCTTCTTCCATCCATTAAGCAATGGAAAAGGGGCGATATAGTACCTGACTATCGATTTAATCAAGAACAATCTGCGATGTTGGACCTCCGAGTTTTTTCAAGTGATCTGAACAGCTATCGTACTGTCTTCCTGATTGGGCAACCCAACAATTTTGGGGTCTCAAATGAAATGTTTTTAAGTTTTTAAATATTTTAGCTGCCGTGGAAAAAATTCTTAAGCATACCACCATCGCCATAAAATTTACTGCATGTAAACCAAATAGGTTCATATTCAATGGACATAGGTGTTGCAGGGAAGTATTGTTAAAAATAATTATTTATAACTTTTCATAAAAAATATTTTGATTTTATTAAACAGAAATATTTTTTATGAATACGCAGTTAATATATAATTGGAAGTATAATATTGAAACTACGCGATGTATTTTTTCAAATCACCTGCAAAACAAAACCAAGGTTAAAGTGAAAACATCCGTGTGAAATATATTGGGCCTAATTAAGAGTATCGCATTTCAACTTCTACCACGACGATTTGGTAATAGATTTAAGAAAAAAATTTTGCAATGTTCTTTAATCAAGAACAAAATCATCTTATTCGAAGTCGAAATTCGACACTTATAATAGGGCCCATTATTCACAATAAGGGGAATCAAAAAAGTTAACACGTTTCTAGGGAAAAATTAATCACGATTGCAATTTGGGGAAAAGGGAAAATATTTCGACGGACAAACTGTTCACGAAAGGGGTGAATATTTGCAAACAGAATTCAGAAGGCAAAGGATAGATGGCATCGGCTGAGTATGTGTCCACAAGTTGACCACATTTCCTTTGCGAACCTATACGTAGTCAGCTTCCACGACAACAGCACAGAACAAAAACTCGTAGTAAGCAAAAATAAGTAGAGCATCACGCAGTTGGTCATGATATTCACGGGCCACTAGGTGATCGGAAAACGTGCTCGTAGCTTATGTCTTCTCTATAAAGCATTATGTCGCTGGACAATCGCGAATAGGAAAAAAGATGAGACAGTTTCCCACCCGCTGTGCGACTGCATATCATTGCACACTACTCGGATACAAATGTTTAGGAAAACATTATGTACAATGCGAGGTATTATAGACGTGCAAGGGTGACCTCATGCGATGCCTCAAAGATCTAATTCGAATGATCACTAGATCTAACATTGGATCCAGGACTTTTTTTTATAGATTAGGACTCCGACGAGTAGAGTGGTATTCATCCAAACGGAATCTCACAATCCTACTTGATTACTTGCAATTAACAATTAGTCACATAAACCAAGTCCATTATTTTGCTATATCTTAATCTTCAGGCATTAGCGGAGTATCTCAGAAAAAAGTTTATATCCAATATACCCAGAGAAAAAATTGCAAGTTATTATCGAGGAATTACGTTTTCTCTACATCCAATGTATCAATAAGTGTGTATTTTGAGAACTTTTCGAGACATATAACATCCAGGTAATTAATTCAGAAGTTATTTCTTAATATTTGTGGAAAAATTAAATCGATACCAAGATGTTTTCACGTCGCTGCGTTTTGAACCTCTATAAAACAATGATTTTCCGGCTATATTTTGCATTTCCACGGGTAGTGGTAATTTTTTTCTACTTCGGTACAAGTAATGAAAAATTAGTCCCTTTGAATTAACTAAAAAGAACGTGCAAAAAATCAAAATTTTTATTTGTTATAATGAGAATGACTTCAGATTCGCTGAATTCGTATCAAAAAAAGAGAACTTCTCTCAATGACAAACCGATGTAAAAATCATTAGAAATTATCCAGGTTTGCACTACTCCGGATCACAAGTTCGGGATTTTATTGACTTCCTTGGAAGCAACTTTTTTACTAGGTATAAAATCGTTGTGTGTTTGTTCGTAAAGCATGATCTATGTACTATGAGAGGTGTGGAGGTGAAATTTTGAACACCGGTGAGAGTCAATTTCCGCAAGTTTTTTGTTTTATTTTTGGCCCAACAAGTAACCTCAGCGGGGAGTAATTTGTAGTTAAAAATTAAAAATTGGGGTTAAGCACACAATTTTCGAATTTTTTTTATAATCCACGCATTGGAGGCACTCATTCAAGTGTTATAAAATGTCCTATGACGGTGGGCTCGGCAGGTAGCCCAAGATATTTTATTTTAAAACAGCCAAGGAAGCAAAATTTAGATTTTTAAGTAAAACGTATATACATAGAAGTTAAAGCAGAGTGAGTGCAGACGAATTTACTGCAAAATTTTTAAAGAAAAGTCAAGCATCTAATGGGCATCCTGCGGCTTTAGTTCTTGCACGGTCTGCATTTTATAGGTATACAGGTTAAGATATTTATATAACATGCGGTATAATGACGATCTTTGATCATTCAGAGCAGTTGCCCGTTTCCTAACTGAAAGCTCAAGATGGTAAGGTCAGATACTTACTGATTAACACTTTCCATGTTTTCTATCGCTTTTAATAATCTTGTGCCTGTCTCTTCAAACTGTTCGACAAATTTTCTATATTATAATTTAATTTTTTTATAATACTATATAATCTTCTACGCTCTTCAAAAGACGGTCGCAATCGTAAGAGACACTCAGCCGATTGAGACACCACGCAATTGCCGCAGATTGTTGGGTTGGTGAAGTAAGCTTAACAAACATAAACCCTCTTCTAAGATACCTTGTGCATATCAATTCAATTAAATAACTTTTTTTAAAAATTAGTTAATTTTCATCACATATGAGAACCTCCTTCTTTTTAGAGAATGGTAAAAAACAATCAATATATACAAACATCAAGAAAGCATCCAACATGGAACCAAAAATCTTCAAAACAAAAAGAGTTTAAAATTTGACACAAAAACAAAGTAAAGAAGTTAAAAAAATAAACAAAGAACTTGTATATTTTTGATAACATTTTATAGGTCCATATGCATGAAATTTTCCACAAGAAATCTTTATCAATCACTCTTATCCCGTTTGGCGACATGGACGTCACTTTAACACAATACCATAAAATCAGGGCTTGTTTACGCGCTCTCGAGAACAATTTTATGCAACTGACAATCTATGTCCGTCCCTAAGGTCTAGAAAATAGCATAAATCTGCCAACAGGAGTCAGTTGTTTTCGACAGCGGGTACACCAGCCACCAATTTTTTGGCATTGTGTTAAAGTGTCGTCGATGTCGCCAACTGGAATAAGGGTGAATATTTCATTTAGTTTAACCACTGTGCAGCAACTTCTTTGCGCTGTTTTTTCTTTTAATGTTGAAAAAAGGAATTACAACCAAAACTATTGTTTATTTTTCGTTACTTATTTTCTTTTCCTTTCCACTTTAGTTGTTGTCTTTATTAATATTTATTGTTATTGTCGTTGTTGTTGTTGTTATAGTGGTATTTGCTATTGTAATAGTGAATTGTGTTATCATTCAGTTGTTTTGTAAATAAAAAAAGAAGAAATGAAAAGTTTAAATGTTTGTGTTGCAACAGAATGTTTAAATGTAAGTATATTTAAAATGTTTGCCTTTTTTGATGAAAAAAAAGCAGCAACTATTGTTTATCCATCGTATTTTATTTTTATTGTTTCTCTTAAATTCTCTTTTATTTTTCTTTTGTCTATTTATCTTTGCTGTTAAATATGTTACAAAACTAAAACATATACTTTTTTTCTCTTCTTAAAATTAGCAGTTTAGTTTTCTTCGTATACTGCTGCATATGCCACATATTTGCGTTTGGTTTTTAGTTCATACCCTGTAATGTCGTGGTAGGAGATAAAAGGATTAATCAAAACGTAGGTCGCATTCTAACACTTGATGTTAATAAAATTTAAAATTACTTACATTTAAGCCAGGTATTTAAAAGAAGACCTCACACTGCTGATCCTAGGATTCACTATCCTACACAATCGTGCGACTTTTGATATAATACAACCCTGGGGGCAAATTACGACATTTTATACGATTCGAAATTTTAAAATACTTCCATATAGACTCAATTGAAATATTTCGTAACTTCGTTCGATAACGAGTGCCGTAATTTTCCTCCTGGTATGATGGAGCTTATGAAAACTTTCAAAAGACAATAGCAATTCATCAGATCAGGGTTGTATTTCCTCGCAATTCGTGCAATTGTGCCTTTACCAGTTCACAATTTTACGTACAATTAATATGTAAAATGTATAAGACGTATTAAGAGCGATTTCTGTTTTGGGTAATTCCTGATTTAAACAGTAAGGCAGTAATTTGCCAGCAGTTTTTTTAACTCAAAAAAGATTCACTTAGAAATCTACATATGTGACCTTCTCCGAGAAAAGGGTCCTAGTGTGTCAAAAAACGGGTTTGGACTTAAGAGTGGATTCTGGTATCTAAAAAGGTGTAGAATAAAAATAAATGCGTTTTTTTCAAAACTTCATTTTCACACACCAGGTCCCTTTTCTCGGAGAAAGTTACATATAACAAAAGCTAAAACTAACCAAATTTTCTGCATAATCAATTGTTTGATTATTACCATTACCAAAAGATTACATACCTCTTATAAATCGAATAGAGATCTTTTTCTTCATTTACAACAGGCATCTCCAAAATACCTCACATCCTCTTACTAGTTCTCAATTTTGTGTAGAAGTTAAACGTAAGGTTCTGGTAGTCCTGTCTGATTTACAGAGAGATTTAAAGCTGGCAAAATTTAATTTAGAATAATATTTGTTTTCATCCACAGATTAGGTGAGCTAGTTTCTGTAAACTTACTATGAGAAGGAGGGTCGAGTTAGCTGAAGTAGTTAGAAGGTTGACTACAACACCGAAGGTCCTAGGTTCGAGCCCAGTCCCCGACAGTCATTAAAATTAACAACACCACGCATTTTTCTGATATGCATTAGTATCCTTTGTATCAGTTGTACTTGTCACTAAAAACTATACCGACTTCACCAGATACTAATCCTAATGTAACATCATAGCGTCCTCCTTCGTTGTGTAGCAGAATCATCGGCGAAGTAAAATAACCAATAAAATGGTTACTAAACACAGCTTGTGATTTCAATATGCCACTAGTGACTGAAGAAATTGGAAAATGCGCAGGCAATAATTTAATAAAACTCGAATGCCATCCTATTCCTCTGGCTCCTAATATCTTGAATTTTACTGGACATGTCCTCTTAAGAAAGAGGGACACTAAGGCTCTAATTCGCAATATCGCAGATGAAACTTTTAGAGAATATTTTTGTACATCATTATTTTATTAATATGTGCTATCAGTAAATTTGTGTTCGGCATTGGTCGAGCCACTTAATTATAAATAGACCTAAGATTTCATTACTTATTGTTAGTTCATTTATTTTGGAAGATACAATAAATAAATATATTGTAGTAAAAAAAAACACAGCTTCAAAATTTAATACGACTCCTTTGACACCAGATGGCGTTGCAACACTGCATTATCAAAAAGCGTGCAAAAGCAGAGTTGTAAAATAATGAAGCTTTCCTCTATCTCTTCATTCACATCCTGTCTTCTCTATCACTATCACTATCACTAGCCCTTCCCTAGCACCCTCTCTCACTATCTTCTCTTTAACTAACAGGTAGCACAAAGGGATCATTGTATTGGACCGAAGTGAGCTGCACTCTAAATTTCACCCTTCCTTACCAGCAGCCTGCTAACCTAACCTTACCTTTCCTACTATGAGGAGACATAGTCATCTTCTTGCCTTTTAAACACAAATATTTTGATCTTATCAGCTTTGAAAATGTTACTAAATTAACTTTTTTTACTTTTCTTGCCAAGTGACATTTAAACTTTTTTTACCAAGATCTGCAGGGCACAACAAGTTCTCTCTTAGCAACGCAACTTGCATAAAATACACAGTGTTTTTTTTTACTTCACATATTTTATGACAGATAAAGTATATATAAAGATAGTCTATGTCGCAATAAATTTGTCTATTATTTATTGTCAAGAAAGTATGCTGATAAAAATGATTTAAATTAGCTTAAATTAGTAGCTGAAAATAAAATAAACAATAAAGAAAATATCACGAATTCTAAGAACATTGTGTTAAGTGTCAACAATAAAGGTTTATGCTGCATAAACCGCGACTAGATCCGTGAACTGAGGGTATGTAAATTTTCTGGGTAAAAAAATATGCAACTGAATAAAATTTATATTTTCGCAAAAGTTTCAAAACAGCGGCAGAGTGAAAGCATATATAGAAAGAACATAATGTATAACAACTTGAATCAAAAGATTTTTCATTACTATTTAGTGTTTATGCCTTTTTTGACAAATGTTGACACCTTTAGTCACACGTGAAATATTACTACAAAGACAGCGGAAGAGTATTCCACCAACGTAGTACAAACTTACGTATATTTGCTTAGAAGAATACAAACTAAATTATCTACCCACTGCGTATGATTAATATTTTGGTTTTGATGAAAATTATAATAAGTATACGTACGTGAGACTTCTAAAATTTTTTTATAAAGTATGGTTCGGTTCAACCAATTATTTGAATTTTTATTTATTATTTTTTAATTATTTATGTCCTTTTTTTATTGTTACTCTGTTTTAACCCCCGACTAAAAAAGTTTGAAGTGTGTGTCTGTGTAACTGTGTGTCTGTCCGCGTCCACGTGCAGACCAAACGACTGGCCCGATTTGGATTTAGTTTTTTCTGTTTGAAAGGTGAATTGATCGAGATGGTTTTTAGTTATATTTCAAGAAAATCGGTCCAGCCGTTTAGAAGATAACACATCTTCTCTAGATATAGGTTCTTAAAATTTTTAATTTTTGATATTATTCTTTAATTTTGTTATTTATTTAGATTATTTTGTTTGTTTAATTTTTATTACATTAACATTTTTTATGCTCTATTTTCTTAGTTAGAGTCTGTAGGTATGCACAATGAACCTTACGGGGCCTGTCCCACGATGTTACCAGAAATCGTTCGATCGACAACTTGTATTGCAAACAACAATAACATTAACATCAAGACAACAAAATTAGAAAATATACTGATACAACAACGCAAACATTGGTGATTACAATTTTAGGGATTAGGGTGAATGGACACACATACCGGGATCTGGGGATTTGTTGCGGATGATAACCAAATTTTAGGGGATTTTTTGGTGATTTTTTTATAACTGATGGTAACAAGAACGATTTTTGAACTAAGAAATATGCGTCTGGCAAGTCTAAAAATGTGTATTACTATTCATAGTGAATGGTTTCTAATAAAGAAGAAGTATCAAGGCAGTTTCACCAATAATGATCACTACCAAAACAAAAATACCTAAGAAAATGCAATTTGACTTGTTGGAAGCACTTCTTAGAATAAACACACACTTTAAAAATAATTCAATTTGTTGCTACAAATTTAATCCTTCTGCCGAAACACTAAAGCTTTCTAATACAAGTACTATGTACAATATTGGCCTGCACAAGACCTTTCAAGACATGCGACATTTTTCAAACGAAATACGAAATACAGCAAAATATTCTAAAATAAATGCTAAACAACACTGTTGGCAATATTTTTTTTTGAGTTCTTTGTCTTGCCAACAGTGTTTTTTTAGCGTTTGTTTTAGAATATTTCGCTGTAGTAAAGCGTTTAAAAAATGTCGCATGTCTTGAAAGGTCTTATAAATAGTCTTGTGCAGGACTTTAATGTACAACAAAGTTTGAGGCTGATGAAACAGAAGATTTCGATTCTGAAATTTTTGAAATGGTGAACTTTGGTTAAAAATTTTTTGTACTTGTGTATATTAAACTACATATGTGTAATTTTTTCTTTACAAGTTTTATAAGTACAAATTAAATTAATATGAATGTAAACATAGCTATCGATATACAGTGAAACTTCGATATAACGAATTCCAAGGCGATACGAAAATATTTCGTTATAGCTATTGATTCGCTATAAATTTAATCAGCAAAGCATTGATACAACGAAATTTGAAGATATACGAAAAAAATTCGTTATATAACTATAGTTTTCTTTACCATTTTGCTATACATAATTTTATTCTTACTTCGTTGTATAGAGGCTTTTGTACGAGTACTTCGTTGTATAGAGGCTTAAAAAATGCGCTTGTAAATACATTTAGACTTCGATGTTTTTATAACGGGACTTTACCATTTAGGATTTATTCCGATTTCGTTATATTGAGCCATTTGAAGGAATATAGTGGCTTTTTTGCGCAGAATTTGTTCGTTATAGTGTATTTTTTGTATGAAAAACTTTGCAATAAAGAGGTTTTCCTACGGGACTCAATAAAACCTACGTTAAATTAAGTTTTTCGTTATAAAGAAGTTCGTTATAACGAAGTTTCACTGTAAATGATTTTTTTTTGAATAAATATGTTATTTTTGTCCTTATTTTTTAAATAAAATTAGAAAAAAATCAAAAAAATATCAAAAAACTCAATTTGGGGATTTTGGGGATGACAAATCAAAAATTGGGGTTAAACTCTAAAAAAATGGCAACACCGGAACACAGCAACATATAATCATTTTTATTTTGCAAGTGAGAGATTGTAGCCAACAAATCCGTTACCGGTTCGAACATAGCGGAAATACAGTAGAGTTGTAGTATGAGTCTTGTAGTTGGAAAGCTGTATTAAAGAAACGTAAAAATTAAATGTGGGGAATGGTGTGAAAGTGAAAGTGCAAAGATGTAGTGACAAAGGACGGTAACGAAAATACAAGAAATTTAAACTTAGTAATAGGATTGGTAATACTAATCCTAAGTGATTGCACAGGAAAATAGGAACGCAAATCACAATGGGAAGGTGCATTAGGGCACTCATTCAGGGCCATAGTTTAGCAAGTTTTTCCCAATCAGCTGGAATTTTCTCAATAAAGATTATAAAGTTTAATGCAAATAAAAAGTAAACACGAACAAACCGAGTACGCTGCGAATTATTTTATGTAAGAATCCTAGACAGGCTGTCTATGCTACCGCAGGTTACTTACGGACTATCATGAATTCCGAAGAGTTGGGCGAAAACCTAAACTTTTTTCCTTTTCCTAGTTCATCAATTTTAAAAAAATTATTTCAAATTTTTCAGGAAATATATATAATCTATATATATAAAAAAGGATGTGTTTTATGTATGTATATAACGTATGGCTGGGCCGATTTTGATGAAATTTTCTGATTTTTGATTTTCCGTTTGCGGGCGGAGGGGCGTGGCAAAATCCAATTTTCATATTGCACCACCAATTCCATATTATATATTTTTTTTGCGGGGAGGGGAGGGGTAGCGAAGCACACCGGATAAGCTAGTTGGAAATAAAATAGCTGGCTTAGAATATTCGAATAACTACCAATAGGATTTTAATACCTAAAGAAAATTATATCGCACAACAAGAGGGTATTAACTCAAAATTTTAACATTTTCAGTAGAGACGTAGTTGTAGTTACATTTTAGGAGAATTTGAAAATCCAAATACATCATGGTAAGCAAATTCCATTTGAAAATATAAATATTTACAATGTTTTTATTTTAAAAACTTGCCATTTTTGAGGAAAAATATCTATGTTTTGAAAAGAGTCACAAATCAGAATAATTTTTTTTAGCAATTTTATCATAAAAACAGTCACATTTTGAATTAAAATTATAAAGTAAAACAAGTTTTATCAGCAAAAGAGTGGTACATTGAAATTTTTACAGTAGATAGATAGTGATGTTATTAATTGATTTCTTGCAAAAAGTGATATTTAAACAATTTTGACTTAATACCCTCTTGTTGATTAAGTGCGATATATATTTCGAATTTGACTGAAAATTTCATGTTTTTTCTATCGAGACACTATCGAGATAAAAAAATATGGAAAGTAGGTCACCTCGGACATACTAGTATTGGAAAACTTAAAACCATGCACTAAAAAGTTAAATATATCAAGTTTAGATAAAAGAAAGAGTTATGATTCATGTTACAAATAAAGATTGAATGAATACAAGAACATAGAAAAACTTTCAGCTCTATGTCTAATCAAAAATTGGCATGAAGTTGGCATTAGTGACAAGATTGAACTACGTGTTGACGAGTCCCTCTATACAATTTAACATTAAAAATTACCGCATAATGCAGTTTTAACACATGATTACATCCTAGCATGATTTTTATTGTAAAATTATATGACAAAACTCGTTAATACCATGTTCAATTTTGTCACTTATGCTAACTGCATGCCAATTTTTGATTATACATAGGGCCGTTTGTTTTCAATTTCATATAAATTTTGGAAGAAAAATACTCTCGATCAAAAAAAAAAAGAAAAACAGCCAGTTAGTAGTACTGACTACAGTAACTTGGGCACACTCATGATTAAAGAAAAATTACTCATTCACTTTCCCGCAAGATCTTGTTTTCCACTCTATCTCATACACGTATTTGTTTAAGAAGATATCTCTTCCAATTACGAACTTATAATAAAACATTGCCTGATTTTGAAACCAAAGATCTGCTTCAATACCCAAACATGCGTTAACAGTATGATAATTAATTTTAAGGTACTTATTTATCTAAGATTTAGTTCCAAATTAAGTCTTAGAGTTTATAATACTTAAAATAAATAATAATAAAAAATCTCCTTGCTAATTTCTAAGTTGATGAAGTTAAATATTTAACAAGACTCTGAATTCTAAATACAATTTTAATTAAACTAAATATGACTTTATTTTAGATTTTATTAACAAGCCTTTTTGAACCTAATAATTATTGGTTTAATTTCATAAGCTTTAATGTTTCGTTTGTTGGCTAATTAAATTGCTTTTTATGCACTTTACTTTTAAGAATAAAAATCAAATGGCAATAAAACACCAAAACATACTTGGCCATAAACAAAAAGAGGGGAAAAATTACGTCTTTTAATGAGGTCATAAAAAGTTTTCTCATAAAAAATTGTTTTAATCAGTTAGCAGCAAACAATACAAATAAAAAAACAAACAGTGCAAATAAAAAACGCCAAAGACTTGAAGATTTAAGTTTAAAAGAGAAGCAGCGAATGTATAAATAAATAGTTGGTGTGTGTACAACACTATAAATACAAAAACCAATTGCTGGTGAAATTAAATAAAATTTAAAAGAACGCTACCGCAGGCAGCAATGTTGACTTAAGTGTTGCAAGCAAGTTTTGATAGTTGACAGCCTATTTGCGTCAGTTAATCTATGAAGCATGGGATGCTATTCCAGATCCAGGCAGGTCGTACTAGCCCCATCCTGAAACATTGAGGTATCTCCAAACTTTACCTCCTCCTTATATCTCCGAGAACTTATCCAGTGCATGTTTTCCTTAAAATGTGTATTTTAAAAGGTTAAAGCTTTTAATTCGCAAGACTGTCTGCTCGCAACAGTTACAGCAGAAAGCATTGTAAGATAGTTCTAACCGAGCCTTGTAGCATATTGATTCGCCATTACAGGGAGTAGCAGCCAGATGTTTTTTAAAATTTTGTTTATTATATGAGCTGAAGAAGAAACCTGGCCGCATTTAAGACAGACCCCACGCCTAGGCAGTTTGTCTGTTTGCTCATTACAAAAGAAGTTATTAGTCTGCTCAGGTACCCAGATTAGTGTAGCGTCATATTGACGGCCTAATTTAGATATGAGGTAGCATCAAAAAGTCTCTGACTTTTGGAATGAAAAAACGAGGTTCTCTTCAACGTAGCCTCCTTTGAGTTGTATATACTTTGTCCAACGTTTTTCCAATTTTTTTTTATCTTTATAAAAAAAATAAGATTTGTCGAGCTCATTAAAAAGAAGTATTTGTTAAGAGATAATTTCATTGTTGTAGTCAAATCTCTCAAGAAATACGAGGGCGGTTCGGAAACTTCTTAGCCTAGCACAAAAAGCGCGGTATAAACAGAAAAAAGTTAAGTGTTTTGGAAACTTCCATCTCTGCTATGAACACATGTTAAATTTTGTTTCGATCTGGCAACTTCTTCATATAGAAACAGGTGTTCACAAAAGACGCATCCGCGATTTTTTAACAATGGAAAAATTATAAATGCGTGGTGTCATTAAATATTTACATAAAAAAGGTTTATCGGGACAAGAAATTCATAATGATATGGTGAATGTGTTAGGTGAAAGTGCTCCTTCATATGCAACAGTAAAAAATTGGGTTGCTGAATTTAAACGTGGTCGTACAAGCATTGAAGATGAACCACGTAGTGGACGTCCAAAATCAGCAACAACAACAGAAATTGTAGCCAAAGTGCATGATATGGTATTAAATGATCGACGAATAAAAGTGCGTGAAATAGCTAATATCATGGGCATCTCAAATGATCGAGTCCATTTAATTTTGCATGAAGAACTACAGATGAAAAACCTTTCTGCAAGATGGGTGCCGCATTTTTTAACAGTCGACCAAAAACGCATAAGAATGAACATTTCTCAAGCTTGTTTGGATCGTTTTAAGCGAAATAAAATGGATTTTAAGCGTCGTTTCATAACTGTTGATGAGACATGGATCCACCACTATACTCCAGAGACAAAAGAACAATCCAAACAATGAACTGAAGCTGGAGGAAGTGCCCCAAAGAAGGCAAAAACAATTCAATCGGCTGGTAAGGTTAGGCAACGTTTTTTTGGGACTTCAAAGGTATTTTGTTGATTGACTATCTGCAAAAGGGTAAAACAATAAATTCAGAGTACTATTGCAACCTTTTGGATCAACTAAATGTACAAATTCGAGAAAAACGTCCTGGCTTACAACACAAAAAAACAATTTTTCATCAAGACAACGCACCAGCGCACAAGAGTGTTTTAACAATGGCTAAAATCAACGAATTAAAGTACGAGTTGCTTGACCACCCACCTAATTCTCCTGATTTGGCTCCCAGTGACTTTTACCTGTTCCCAAATCTAAAAAAATTCCTTGCTGGCAAGCGTTTTACCTCAAATGAAGATGCAATTACAGTTGTAAACCACTATTTTGAAGACCTTGAGGAAAACTATTTTAATCAAGGGATAGAATTGCTAGAAAAGCGTTGGACTAAGTGTATTGAAGTTTCAGGAGATTATATTGAAAAATAAAAATATTTTTGAAAAACTAACTATTCTCTTTCATTGATAGGCTAAGAAGTTTCCGAACCGCCCTCTAATTTGTCAGAGCTAAATCCAGAAATAAGGGTAGATCAGAGAGCAAATCGTAGCCTCATTCATGGGTTTTTGCCATTACATTATTACATTATTCTGTTGAGAAAATAAATGTATTACTGGGCAAATGCTTTCATTTTGTTTTTAAAATCCTCATTAAGTCTACCCGATAGGTTGCGTACTATTCGCCGTGACTTTAGTGCCTGATAAACCCAATTTGGGATCCTTTGGCGCCGAATCGCCACGAGAAAACCACTGTCGTCTGCTTTTTGTTATCTGGTGTGTTACGAAACAGCAAAAAAACTAATTCATATTGCGATTATATGCATATATATGTATATATATATATATATATATATACGCTACATATGTCTTCTTGTACTACACTACCCAATGTAGGGAATTTTAATTATAATGAGCTTTGCATATCACTCAGCCATCACACAGCAAAAGCAAAAGCAAAAGCAACAACATCAACATCCTCATCATCGTCATACTCAAACAACGCAATAAAATTTACAAGCAGATTCTTCGTTCATATATTGTTTTGAGAATTTCTTTTCAAGTGTTATATAAATACAGAAAACTATTTGGATAAAACAAATATGTATAAACGTATAAAGTATGAATAAATGAGTTGAAATATCTTTTGCCAAAATGAGGAAAAACAACGAGCAAATATTAAAAACTATAAAATTAAAATTTGATTGTTTAATATGTCTTTATTCATATCGTTTGACGTTAAAGTTTCACCAGAATGACATGAGCAGTTAATAACTTCTTTTTTTTTCATTCAACTCCTTCAAAAAGCACAAAATGACAATTTTGTTGAAATATGTGCGATGTTATAAAGGAAATACTTTTGTTTCATCATGCAAAAAAAATATGTTAAAGTACAATAAAAAGACAAAGATATATGTATATGATGAAATATACAATAAATATGAAAATAGTATTCTTTATTAGTAGAACTGCAGTTTAGAGAAAAGTAAATATGCAGCTTTTGAGAAATGAAGAAAATTATTATCATTTTTTTTTTTGTTAAACAAAGGAATGTCATAACTGCATTATAAATTGAACTAAACAACATAAGAAATAAACAGATTCTAAAGACTGACTACAGTAGAGCTCAAAAAAGTACAACGGCATTTTAAAATTTCACATCTGGGGTCCTGCCTTTTCTAACTTCTTATGTTGAAGTGTCCTGGAAAACCATTGAAAGCCTCACACTTTAGGTAAATATGTAAAAAAAATTTTTGTAAAATCTTAAGTGAAATATCATTGTGCAACATTTCAAGCATCTGAATATTCTTTTTATGCGCTATTTGCGACCTCTTCCAAACAAAGGCAAAAAACATACCCTTGAAAGCGGATACAGTGAGCAAAATTTTTTAAAACAAATATTTGCTGTAAAACTGTATTATAATTCTAGGAATTAAAATACAACACCAAAATTACTCAAAACTTTTAATGCATATAAAGATTAATACCACACTCCCTCACACTTCAACTTGAGGTAAATGAGGTTCAGGTAGTCTAACAATGAGCAAAATTTTTGTGTAACATTTTAAACCTCTCTCCTTACTTCTTGGTACCTTTCTTAGAAAGAAGTCAAATAACTCTTAAATTATTATTTTTATAGATCAGTTTAAGGCTTTTTAAATAAAACAAAGCCAAACTTTAAGGTTGATTTCTCAAGAGGAACAGTTTGAGGACATATTGACTTTCTAGGATGTGTGTTAGAAAACATTGGAAAGAACTGTCTTACTGATTATATAGTTTTGTGCACAGGCATTTAAGTTTGCAGAAATTATTTTACCAGACACATTCTTTTTTTAGCTCACTTCCGTCTAACTTTTCACCGTGTTTGTCTTTTTGTTCCTTCCCCCTCAAAAGACAATTAAAAAGGATAGAATGGGGTAAAATATTTTACAAATATGTTTTTTCTCAAATTCTATTTTCCCCCAAATTGAATTTTCTCACCAGAATGAGTATTAAATTAACTTTACACGCGTGTAATTTCTTATGTTTTATTCGAATCTCAAGCTAAGGTGTGTTCAAGGACTCATAGTACAGTTTTATGCCCAATATTTTTGTTAAACATCGAAACCTCGCTGGAAGCATTACGCTGTTTCGTTAGTGAAAACAAAATGAGCCAAATGTTCTACGGTCTTGCACCTACTGAATTTTTCTAGCTTGGAAATGCGCAGCCTTTTGTTAATAAACTAAAAGGTACTGCTTCTATGAAAAAACATGCAAAAGGTTGGGCTTCTCTTATAATTATAAAAGGAGGAAAATTGAAGCTTATCTTAACATCTATACCTCTGTAATATAAATGAAGAGCGGTCACTTTCATCTTCAGTTTATTCTTACATACTATCGTCTACAGATCGTAAGAGTACATATAAACTTTCATAATAAGATAAGGGAAAAAGGGAATGCAGGTCCTCCTCTGCATCATATACTACCTCTCTTCACCTCTATTTTTCACACAATACCTTTTGTACTTTCGCTCTATCATAGGCACTTTAATTTATTATTTTTTCCATCTAAAGTCATATTAGTTTTTGAACCAAGTGACAGGATCATATCGGGCCTGTCCCACGATATCGATTACCTTCGACTTCCAATACCGTTACATTTGAAACGAAAACAATAAATTAAGGACCTTATTCATAAAAAATATGTTGGTTTTATAAAGGGTTTATTAATGAAATTTCCATAGAAAATTTGTTTAATATGCGACAAGTCGAACGAAGTCGACACCGTGCGACAGACCCTTTTATTCTATATCAACGGCCTACGAAGTTTTTTCCAACAGATTTTTAGCAAGATTTCTTAACTTTATATCCTGAAACCTAACACTTTATCCTCGGGAACATGAAACTTATATTTTACTGATACATTATGATTACTATTTTTTAAAGTTTCAATCGAAATAAAATCGATGCATTTATGAAGTAAAGGCTAAGTAAGTAGAGGGTAAGGATTTTATTTTTGTTATTAATAATACTTTAAAAATTAATATAAACTGCTCAAAATAAGGTCAATTATTATAATACTAAAAGCATTATTACACAAATTTACTCATTAACATTTATCCTTACATTTTATGTCTTTTAAGAAAATAAGTATTAAAAAATAAAAATAAAATAGCATAAATAGCAACAACAAAATGAACTCGTTAATATTTCATACACCATTTATTAGCTCAGCAGATGTGACCGAGTTTAAAATAAATGCTTAAAATGTATTTGTATATGAGCATGTGTATGAAGCGGTTTAATATGAAAAGCAAGGGCCTCTTATGAAAGCGTTAGCGAAAAATTTTGCTATCACATTACGATTTTAAGGCATCGTCATTGCCGGTTTTCGATTTCTTTTGTATTTCATGCTGATCTTACCTCTCAGGAATGATGGCAGGGATAGCTTATTGCGAGTGGCTTTTAAAATGTACATTGGGTCTCATTATTCAATCCGTTCTGCAATTGCGAAAAGTACATTTTTGTGCGGAAGCAAAATTTTAAATTATTCATGCCGAGTACACTGCCCTGCAGAGGGCTTCCAGGAATGTCTAGTGACAGAATAAAATTTTAAGTGAGAATCGACAAGATTTCCTCCTCTTTTCCTCCTATTGTGGATTCCGGAAGTTTATGTTGGTATATAGATGGATTCAAAACGGAAGACGGAGTCGACGCTGTATTGTGTTGGCCCAACCTGAAAATCTCTGTACCCATGGTCAAATGGTCTACGGTTATTCAGGCGAAAATACAGAATACTTACTTAATACTTAAATATCTTTTGCGATAGTCAAGCAGCTCTTAAGACCCTCCATTTAAAGCAGTTCCGTTGGAAACTTGTTTTAGAACGCTTTTACCCACTACAGAAGCTATCGATGCAGAACGAGGTTTCACTCTACTGGATACCTGACCACAGCGGGCAGAATGCCTCGGCCAGGAGGGTCTCTACTGTGCCTTTATAACCCCAAAACCTTTTTGTGGCACAAACAGGTCGACAGTGACGACTCTAATCAAAGGAAATTACATTTGGACGGCTATGGCAATCTAACTGACTGCTTCTGGTTTCATATATTGACATACTTTTATTGTAAAGAGAAGTAATACTGAATGGCTACTAATAATACTAAGTGTTACTTTCTTTGGGAAAGAGATTGTGATAGATAATACAGGTGGTGAAGAAGCATATAGAGAAAAGCTTCATTCTTTTAAAACTCTGTTTTTTGCACGTTATTTTTATTTTATTTCTTTATTGGTTATTTTACTCAGGCGATGATTCTGCTACACAATACCGACGAAGGAGGGCGCTCTGATGTTACATTAGGATTAGTATCCTCTGAAGCCGGTGTAGTTCAGGGATCAGTGTATATGCCATTATGACTTGAACTTTCTTAAAACAAGTGATAAAAAGGGACTCTAATGCACATCAGAAAAATGCGTGGTGTTGTTATTTAATGATTGTCGGAAACCGGGCTCGAACCCAGGACCTTCGGTTTTGTAGTCAACGTGCTAACTACTTCAGCCAACGCCACCCTCCTTACAATCAGCAGAATAGAATTACGGCTTGTTACTGGTTTTCTCTTTAGACCCTCTGTGGAAGAGTAAGTAAGTTAGCTAAACCTTGTGTATCTTATGCTTAGAAGAAGATGATTAGAGAACAGCATACACTTTTTCCGATTGCATTGTCTTGTGTGATAGTAGAAGGTATATTTTTCATTCTGAGTTTCTGTGTTCGGATAATATAAGGCGAGTTTCTCCAAGTTACATACTGGCTTTCATAAGTAAAGTAGATGGAGCTTAGTTTAAGTTACAGATCTTTTGTAAAAAAATTTATACAAGGTGTCGCAGTGCCGGTCTTTGGACAAGATATTTCCCCTTTTCTATTAATTCCGTTGCAACGTTATTTTTCCGCAGTTCGCTATCATTATATTATTAATTCCGTATTCCTTGGGCTTACATTAAATAAAACATTACAGCGCAAAGCTTACAGGAAAGAACAAAAATGAAAGGAAAGTTTATAACCCTTAAAAAAATTAAATTAATTTTAATTTAAGCGAAATTTTTTTGACAGTCCTAAATATGTATTAAAATTTCTTTATTCCAACTTAGTCTTTGTTACTAGTCTCCAGCACATTTTCATTTGTATAGGGAGAATCATTTTTTTCTACCCGAATGTCCAAGCCAACATCGCCTCTGCTATCCTCACAAAAGGCTAATGTATGTATGTAGTAGATATTAAAAAAAAGTTTTAACATGAATTAAACCCTCGAAATCTTCTCTACTTTAGAGTATTACATATAGTCTCAACCAGTAACTTAAATATTTTATGGTCTCACCAGGTCAAATAAGTTTTATATGATATAATTCTCAACCAGGATTTTCCAAACACAAATCAAATATTTCTAGGTTATCGGTGACAGTATGTCTTGATTCATTGGATCATTGACGCAATATCGTGTGCATTTTCTTGTTCTATAGCTACTACAATGGAATGTGTTCTAATAAACTTAGGGAACTTGTTCCTGAAACCTGCACATTTTTACGCACAATACGTAGTTTGTTCAGAGCACATCCCTTTGTAGTCGATTGGCCAATAAATTAAACTAAGCATTACAGAGAGAATTTCCTTATTAACATTACTGTACTAACTACCTCCGGAAGACTTTCCTGTCACTTTCAATGTGAAAACGTTTAAATCGAATTTTCACAGACACTACTCCCTCTATCCTCCTCTCTATAACCCATTTTCCTACTTCTAGCCACCCAGTGCTGGACCTAATAAAAAAAGTTCAAGTCATCCAAATCATATTATCATATCTATTTTTCCAATGTCAATTTGTTAGTTGTGTATTTCTAAATTATTGTAGATTAGACCAAAACTAATGCACGCCACCAAAAACCCTTAACTAGGTACATTATACGCGACCGACACTTAAACCAATGCGTAGTAAGCACGACGCGAGAGTTGTTCTCAAACCCGGAGATATTTAGCGACTGTTTTTATATTCGAAAAATATAAAGTCCTTTTAAAATGATTTTTCAAAACAGATGATACTATACCAAACCATAGATATTAAATAAATTATGTGAAAAACTTTTGATCTCAGGAATGCCTAATTTAAATTTACACATGGATCGTTATTTAATCCTGTTGAACTTTCATTTCCTTGCGAAATCAATAATTCCATCCATTATTTGCTTTTTCTATTAGAAGTGTTAATTCTATCCTTAAGTACGCCGTAGAATTAATTGAAAGGAAAACAACCATGAAATTCGTTTAGAAACGATGTATGCCTACATATTTGTAGCCTTTCATTATACACCGTTGACTGGTATATATCTACATACACATGTACACCATATATATGTACAAATTTATATATGTTATATTTTATCAAATACCATATTTTACTTGTTTTATTAAGCTGAAAATATTTCTTGCAGCTACTTCATATGTATAGCCGAAAAACTTACAACTTAATAAGTAAAATTCGTTGAAGAAAATGAGCAATATTTACTAGACTAAATGAAAAAAAAAAATACCTAAAACATTTTTCCTTCGTGAAATAAATGGTTGCTTAAGGAACAAAGTGGTTGTAAGCTTAAAAAATATATGTTAAAAACGAATCACTTCATTTGAGGTCATGTGTTTATTGCTATTTTCCTCGTGGAAGGTCTGGAAGTTCAACTCTATAAGCAATATGTCAAGCTCTGATTTTTCATAATACTTAAAATTTTTACATCTCTTCCTTTTAAGTTGAAGCATTTTAAAGGATTAGATTAATTTACTACAGCATTTTCTCAACAGCCTTAAGATCCTCAAATCTTTGCCCTCCTATGTAGGTTTCAGTTTCTCACCATTTTGTATCGTTAAAATGAACCCCGTTTCATCTAGCTTCACCCTTCCTTGAAGCTGCTTAAAATGTACTCTTCTTGAGTGATTTTTTTTCGCCCTATTTCCCTCCATCTTTGGACATCAATATATGAGGTTGTAGCCGTGAGGAGGTGCATGCTGCAGCAATTCCGGCAGCATATTAAATTACAATGCGAGAGCTACGCAATCTTCACAATCTAAATACTCATTGAATATTATAAACAAATACATGTGTCTCTGCAAAAATAAAAAAATAATAATTGCGTTTGTCGTGCATGTATACACATTTTTTATTCGTATATGTTAATCTATGTTGCAGGTAAAAAGCTGCCAGTTTGCCTCAAACAAACAAAATGTAATTATGTATTTTGCATATAAATTGAATTGCCTTGCTAATTTATTATGCTAATTCATATAATTAGCTTGTATTTCAGTAAATGAAACTAAGTGTAAAACGACAAGGGGGTGCCTCAGATATGATAAATGTAAAAGATACGTGAACAAGCAGTGCACGGATAAATTGGCAAATTTAAATTTTGAAAACAGATACAAAAATTAAAATTTACAGATTGATAAAGTTTTCCAATTTCCTAATCAATTAATTATATGTATGCATATCACTTTATATATGTATTTTTATAACGCGATACATACGTGGTTTAGTATATAATGTTCTCGGTATACCTGCATTAGTGTTCGTTAAAAAAAGAGAAAAAATTAAACCATTCACATTACAGGTATCATGAAAAAATCAGCGGGTTATTTAGGGAATCATTCAAAGAATAAAAATTAAATCGGTTTGTTTGAAGAAGCTACAGGGGCTACAGAAAAGGTTGGAGGACCTGGATTATGCACAGAAAAAACTGCCTAATAAAATCAAAAAGATTTTCTCTATGAAACGTTTTTAGGCTGGGGGATATCCCAGCAGAAAGAAGTGAAGCTTTTTTCATAGAGATTCCTTATTAATTTTATGTGGTAAATCTTATTAATTTTATCAAGAAAACCACATAAAATCAAGAAGAAATCTCATTATTCACAACTTTTTTTTACTTAATTTCCGTTATTTTTGGCACCAAAAAAAAAACAATCCATAGAGAAAACCTTCTTGATTCTATTAGGTTTTCTTATAAATTGTAAACTATAGGGATTTCTTATTGATTTTATTAGGTTACCTTATTGATTTTTTTAAAAAGGGTTTCTTATTGATTTTTTTCAATAAGGGTTTCTTCTTGATTTTAGTAGGTTCCTATATGATTATGTGTAAAGCATCTTATTGATTTTTTTAATAAGACAATCTTCTTGATTTTATGAGGTGTCTTGTTATTTCACATCTATAAATAGACATAGAGACAATTTTTGTCATGATCTTTTTCATTTTTGTATAAGAATGTTTGCACAATAATTTCAATGGTTATTCAGACTGCTTGTTTGCATATTGCTTAGAGTGCTTGTCTATCAGTCAGAAGTTTGCTGGTTCAATACTTGGTGATTAAGTTAGTTAAGAATATAACATAATGTGTATGTATGTATGTATAAATAAATAACATCTACGATATACTACCCTGTAGTAAATAAAATAATAAGTTGAGAAAAACCACTAACTTATAGATTAATTATTTTGTAAGTGACTACAAATTGGTTTAAATATCATGAAGATATCAACCAAACATATTGAACGTAAAAAAAAAATTTTTTCAAAATAAGTAAATGAAAAGAAAATAAAAAAAATAAAAAGAAGCATGCCATGAAAACAAATGACAAATGTTTGTGTTGAAAAAAACTTAATAATTTCAATAATATTTTCTATGAGTGGTTCGCATGTATGGATATATTTATGTACATATACATGTATGCACGAATTTTTTATTTTTAGTGAATATAATAATAATAATAAATATTTATATAGACACATGTATTTATATATTTACATAGATATATATGAATATATACATATATGTATGTATATATGTACATATATAATATAAATATGTTTTTTGATGTAATATTAATTAACTACAAATTGGTTGAAAAATAAGTAGTTAGTAGTCAATTGAAAAGTAATGCAGAGATGGCCAATTGACCACCGCCTATGACATGCCTATGTTAAAATGGTGAGTCGGCGACAAGGAAAAAAGTCACTTAATCAACCAGTTGTGGTTATTAAAAAACCAGTTAGAAGTTACATACAAAAGGGTTTGAGTTCCTATAGGGTACATACAGACATACATATGTATATGGTATAGAATTTAAATGAAAATACATAAGAACAGAGAATAAAGACAGAATTTTTTTTATTTTTTATTAGGTCGCCTAGTAAAAATAAGAAGAAAACCTTATTGAAAAAATCAATAAGATATCCTAATAAAAACTAGAAGATTTTTTCTTGATTTTTTCAAAAAGGTGTTCCCTATGAAATTAATAAGATTTCCTTATTGAAAAAAAACCATAGAGATATCTTATTAGTTTTGTACTATTTTATTTATTAGGCAATGTTTTCTCTGTGTGCGGACGATATTTGCCTATTCACCTATATATGCAAGCTAAACTAACGATGGTCCAAGAAACTGCATCTTGTGTTGGCTTAAAAATATATATATCAATAAAACAAAAGCAGTACAAATAGTTTTTGTAAAGGTCAAGCACTTGAAGAAGTAGACACTTTCTGTTGCCTGTGCCTCGTTTCCGTTACAAATATGAGAACTTTTCGAGTCGCACAAATTGTTATCATCCTGTGAAACACAGGGTGAGCAAGAAAAAAACTATATTTCTGTGACAATAAGGAAAAAGTGCTTAAGTCATATTCTACTGTTTTGCAGGAGAGACCTTTTATTCGTTCAAGTCGATTTTGAGAGATTTATTTCTTTTTCAGTTATATTGGAAAATTCTCCGTGAATCTTTATTTTTTAAGCAAACATCGTTCTACACACTGTAAATAATACATTTAAGTTGAAATATACCAAAGTTTAACCTTAATTAAGCTATTATTCCAAATTAAATTAGAAGTCGAAAAAAGATAAGTCGCAAGTAATTTTGCTATAACTTCCTGAAAAATCAGACAAATTAATTAAGAATTTAACTAGGGGTACTTTCGAATATGCAGATTACAGAGGTATCATTAACTCAAAATCAGCTTATATCGACTTAAGCACTCTTTCCTTTTTGCCACAGATTTTTTGTAAGTTTATTTAAGTTTTTATATGAATATCCCGGTGTAAAATATAATTATTTACTTTTTCGCGATGTGAAAACTCCTCACAAGTTACAGAATTAAGGCCCTGGCCAGCTAAAACGTGGGAAGTGGATCTCTTCATTTGCAATAGTTACAAAAACACCGGTTCATTTTGAGCAGTGTGAAGTTTTTTTTCATATTTTTTATTGTATCTTCAAAAATGAACTAACAATAAGTAATCAAATCTTAAATCTAAATACAATTATTAGGTGTGGAAAGTGAACAGATTCATTTTTAATGATGTGAAAAGTGAACTGGTTCATTTTTAATAGATTGAAAAGTGAATCCGTTCAATTTAAATTAAGTGAAAAGTAAACAGGTTCAATGTGAAAAGTGTAAAAAGTGAAGCGGTTGATTTTGAACAGTGTGAAAAGTGAAGCGGTTCTTTTTGAACAGTGTAAAAAGTAAAACGGTTCGTTTTGAAGAGTGTGAAAAATGAAGCGATTCATTTTGAACAGTGTGAAAAGTGAAGCCGTTTCTTTTTGAACAGTGTGAAAAGTGAACCAGTTCGTTTTGAACAGTGTGAAAAGTAAAGCGGTTTATTTTGATTGATGTAAAAGGTGAACCGGTTAATTTTGACTAGTGTGTGCAAGGTGAACCGGTTCATTTTGAAGTGTGAAAAGTAAACCGGTTCATTTTGAATAGTGCGAAAAATGAATCGCTGCAGTTCGAATAGTGGGAAAAGTGAACCGATTAATTTTTAATGGTGTAAAAAGTGAACCGGTTCATTTTGACTAGTGTGAAAAGAGCACAAATTAATTTTGAATAGTGTGAAAAGTAAACAGGTTAATTTTGAATAGTGTGACAAGTGAAGCAGTTCATTTTTAATAGTGTGACAAGTGAAGCAGTTCATTTTGAATAGTGTGACAAGTAAATCAGTTCATTTTGAATAGTGTGAAAAGTGAAGCGGTTCATTGTGAATAGTGTGAAAAGTGAAGCGGTTTATTTTGAATAGTGTGAATAGTGAACCGGTTAATTTTGAATAGTGTCAAAAGTTAACCGATGTAGTTTGAAGTAAACTAGTTCATTTTAGGTAGAGTGAACAGTGAAACGATTCATTTTGAATTTGGGAAGTGAACCGGTTCATTTGAAATATCATTAATAGTGAAGCGGTTCATTTTTAATAGCATGGAAAGTAAACCGGATTATGAGGTACAGCATGACAAGTGAACCGTTTCATTTAGAACAGCATAAAAAACGTACGAATAGTGATAAGGTTCAGTGGGAATAGTATGAAAAATTAAACGGTTCATTGGCAATACTATGGAAGGTGAACCGGTTCATTTGATATAGAGTGGACATTCAAGCGATTCACTGGAGTTATGGCGAATATCAGAAACAATGAACCGGTTAATGTAGAGAAAAATCGAAAGTGAACAAGTTTAGTTCGAGTATCATTTTAGCAGTAAATTTAAAAAATAAGTATTTTATGAGTGAATTAGTACGAATTTGTACATATTATGAATGCAAGTCCTTTGCCTATACATACATACATATGTATGTTTATTTGTGTGTATCTAAATGCAAAATGCAATTAAATATGTATATGATTGCAAACTACACATAAACATGAATATTCGTATTTTGATGGTATTATTAGCATTTAGCTAAATTCATAATTTGCCATGAAAATTTATAAATGCATATGAATGTGTTTATGTTTGTGTGAAACAACATTTAGATATACTCGTATGTATGTATGTATGGATGTGTGATTCTAATGATAACGCAGATTTTTATGGTTATTTTTATTTCGTCGTAGTTGTGATTTTGGTTTTTGTCACAGCGTGAAAACTAGATAACGCTTAATTATGTAAATATAGAAGTGCAATTAGTGGTTGTCGCATAAATTCATACAGTTTTCAACACAATTGTGTTTATTTTAGTTTTGATTATAACGCAAAAGAAATTGAGAAAAATTTGAGCTATTTTTATGGTGAATATTTAAATGGGAATGTGTGTTAAGCCAAAGCAATTTTATGGGTTTTGAAAAACTTTCATACGAGTATGTAGATGCAGTTTTTGGGAAAACAAATTGCAATTTAAAAAATATTTTTTTTTTGCTTTAAAATATTTACATTTTTTTAAATTTATTGTGGGTAAGTTTACATTTTTGTAAAATCTTCAAACATGATGCTTACCTTGAACTTATTTTCATTCATTTTAAATAATATTGCTTTTTAAAATCTTACCACGTACTCTAAATTTCTATTTACTCGAATGCTTTTTCATTCAACTACCATAAATCAATCAAAAATTTCATACTTTTTATAACATTTACTTAAGTAAATGTTTGATAGTGTACTGGCATATTTTGCCAAATACTTTTTGTTAAATTCCTTTTCAAATCATGTTTTTTCATTCACACTTGACAAATGATGAGAGAGAAAAAAAAGGAAAGTGGATTTTCGTCATCCATTCCTACCCAGCTTTTGCAACAGCATCTGTATCACCATTTGGTAGATTTATATTAAAAAAAATGGTTTATGATGACGATGATTTCCATTTATTTTATCTTGTGCTACTGGTCCATTATCACAGCAAACTCCCACTCTTTTTTTATTTATTTATCAAATGCCGAAATCTATAATGCCAATTTATATATTTTGCTATTGATATTTGAAAAGATGTGCAAAATTGATGATTATTTACTTTTTTGTGATGTTTTTCTTTTTTTCCGACTTGTACAGAGAAAAATACCAGCTGTGCCCAAACATTGCTTCAAATTAGATAATTTATTATTAAATTTATTTGTAGACGCAACATACTTTTTTCTCCATTATTTCGACAAAAATATATATTTATATGTACGTATGTATTTCAGTTTATATAAATTGGAAAAAATTTATTTAATGATACGATTATGGGCAATAAGTTGTTAAGTTTACTGTTTGTAAATGAGCAGCAGAAAATTTTAGATTAAGAAAAACAAATATCTAAAAAGTAAACAGGCTATTTAATTTTAAACTTAAAAAACTTTTCATTTTAGTTAATTCAAAAGTCTGGGTAAAGTTCATTAATTACAGGATTAAAATAAAAGGTTTATTGTTTAGAAGAGTTTCTCGTATAAGTTGCTTTGCAATCAAGGCAACCAAAGTTAAAAGAAGTTTTGCCTGCAAAATTTTGTTTTATTGACTCTTCAATCCCCCTTCCCCCCACCCCTTCGACAAAGCAAATGATTAGAAACTTTAACTTTGCTTATGGAAAATGAACATATGCCCGCATTTAACAATTTATTTGTTTGTTGTTCACATTGTTTGTCATTTCGTTGTAAAACAATTTTGGAGCCAACTTGATTGAGTTTTTAAAATTGCAAAAACTTTTTAATGATGGTAAATATTTATCGAAGTTAATGATGGCGTTTTTGTCACTAAAATTTTTCAAAGCAATTTCCAGTTTTATTTTAATGTTTGTTTTTATTTCTTCGAAAATTATAAAACTCATTGCCATCGAATGCAGGGAAATTAAAGAAAATTGAAAAGCGGGAGGAAAGAAGGTAAACTGCTTTGCATAATTACCAAGTTTAGCTAATTATGCACCTTTCTAGGAAAGTGGGATAACACAAAAAACTTTTTATATTAAACTTAATGAAAAAAAAAACGAACGCTGGTTGAGGAAACGACTTTTAATTAGAGGAAATTTTTTTCCTTTTTTACTTACAACACCTGTTGCAAAAAAAAATTAATTCATTATTTAGCACGAATTAATAAGCTCGTAAAAATATGCTTAAAGAGAATAAACAAAATATGTATTTCGAAACAAAGCAAAAAAAAAAAAAATTATATGGCTTAACCTGTAATTCGCCACTTTAATGACCAAGACTTTTTTCACGAAAGCAATTAAAAATTTTTCACATCGCTAACAATATAAAATGAACCAAACTTAATTTTTACCATTTCTAAAATAAACTTATTCCTTAAATAACATATTAAAATACACAATTACTTCTTACGATAATATTAAACATTTACTAATTTGTATTTATATGGTGAACTGATTCATTTAGCAGCCTTAAAAGTGCACAGATTCATTTCGAATGGATGGAGAAGTTAAAAGAGATCCTTTACTTTACAGCATGAAAAATCAGGCATAAAGAGTATATCGATTCATAACAAGTGCTGGTTCACTTTTACATCAAAAATAACCTGAAAAAGCGGTTTTTTTTCAACATAGCACGAAAAGTGAACCGATTTATTTACAATAGCCCAAAAAATTAAACGGTTCATTTAAAATAGCCCGAAACAGAAACCACTTCATTTAGCATAGCGCTAAAAATTAACTGAACCATTTAAAATGGTGTCGGAAACGAACCGGTTTATTTTGAATTGTGCGAAAAGTGAACCGATTTATTTTGAATAGTACGAAAAATTTACCGGTTTCTTTTCAATAGTGCGAAAAGTGAACCGGTTTATTTTTAATAGCACGAAATGTAAACCAATTTATTTTTAATAGTACGAGAAGTGAACCGGTTTATTTTTAATAGTGCGAAAAGTGAACCAGTTCATTTTGAATAGGGTAAAAAGTTAACCGGCTCATTTTGAATAGGGTAAAAAGTAAACCTTTTCATTTTGAATAGGGTGAAAAGTAAACCAGTTCATTTTGAATTGTGGGAGAAGTAATAGCGCAAAAAGTGAACCGGTTCATTTAGAATAACGTAAAAAGTGAATGGGTTCATTTGAAATAGCGTGAAAAGTGAACCGGTTCATTTAGAATAAAGTAATAAGTGAAACGATTCATTTAAAATTATGTGAAAAGTGAACCGCTTAATTTAGAAAATCGTAAAAAGTGAACCGGTTCATTTAAAATAGCGTGAAAAGTGAACCGGTTCATTTCAAATAGAGTGAAATATGAAACGATTCATTTATAATTACGTGAAAAGTGAACCGGTTCATTTAGAATAGCGTGAAAAGTGAACCGGTTAATTTAAAAAAGCATGAAAAGTAAAAGGGTTCATTTATAAAAACATGAAAAGTGAACCGGTTCATTTAGAATAGCGCGAAAAGTGAACCGTTTCATTTAGAAAAGCATTAAGGGTAAAAGGATTAATTTATAAAAGCGTGAAAAGTGAACCGGTTCATTTAGAATAGCGTGAAAAGTGAACCGGTTCATTTAGAAAATCATGAAAAGTAAACGGGTTCATTTATAAAAGCGTGAAAAGTGAACCGGTCTATATAGAATAGCGTGAAAAGTGAACCGGTTCATTTGGAATAGCGTAAAAAGTAAACCGGTTCATTTAGAATAGTGTGAAAAGTGAACCGGTTCATTTAGAAAAGCGTGAACAGTGAACCGGTTCATTTAGAAAAGCGTGAAAAGTGAACCGGTTCATTTAGAATAGCGTCAAAAGTGAACAGGTTCATTTAGAATAGCGTCAAAAAAGAACCAGTTCATTTAGAATAGCGTGAAAAGTGAACCGATTTATTTAGAATACCGTGAAAAGTGAACCGGTTCATGAAAAGCTAACCGATTCGTTGACAATAGCGTGAAAAGTGAACCGGTTCATTTAGAACAGCATGCAAAATTAGAATATCGCGAAAAGTCATTAGAATAGCGTGAAAAGCTAAGCGGTTTATTTGAAAAAACGTGAAAGTAGAACTAGTTCATTTGGAATGGCGGGCAACAGTGGGTTTCTTTATATTAGAAAAAAGAGTAAACCCCTTCATTTGGAGTAGTGCAAAAAGTACAGCAGTTCATTTAGAAAAGCATTAAAGGTATAAGGGTTCATTTATAAAAGCGTAAAAAGTGAACCGGTTTATTTATAATTATGTGAAAAGTGAACTGGTTCATTTAGAATAGCGTGAAAAGTGAAACAGTTGATTGAGAAAAGCATGAAAAGTAAACGGGTTCATTTATAAAAGCGTGAAAAGTGAACCGGTCTATTTAGAATAGCGTGGAAAGTGAACCGGTTCATGAAAAGCTAACCGATTCATTGAAAATAGCGTAAAAAGTGCACCGGTTCATTTAGAATATCGTGCAAAATTAGAATATCGCTAAGTCATTTAGAATAGCGTGAAAAGCTAACCGGTTCATTTGAAAAAAACGTGAAAGGAGAACTAGTTTATTTGGAATGGCGGGCAAAGAGTACCGGTCACTTTGATCCCGGTTCATTTGGAATTGTGTAAAAAAAAAAACATGTCGGTTCATTTGCAACAGTGGGTTTCTTTATATTAGAAAAGAGAGTAAACCCCTTCATTTGGAGTAGTGCAAAAAGTACAGCAGTTCATTTAAAATGCGGTAAACAGCATGAGTCATTTACGCCTTGTAGGTGCGTTTTATTTCGCTTATCAAAATTTTGTTGCTTTTAGTTTTGGCTTTAAAGTATGAATTAAGTGATTCAAACAATTAAGCTGTTAATGTGTTTTTCTTTCTTTGCAGCTAAAATATTGATATGTTTTGACCACATGCTGTTTAAAGGAAAATGGAAAACGAAAAAATAAAAAACAAACAAAAATGTCGATATTGTTATGATTTTAACATGAATGGATTGTGCAAAATTTCACAGTGGCTTTTTGCCATGTCGTTGCAACTGTGACCCTTTGAAACAAGCAGCTTAACGGGTGGTATAATACACATGTTTGCTTATTTAAGCAACCAGACAGTGACAACAACAACAATTTTGATGGTGAGAAAAAAAGGTATTGCAATACAGTGTATCTATACATTCCTAGCGAGCACATTTATTACAGCTTCTGTTTTTATAAGTATGTTTTATGTTTAAATTTTTAGAGTTTGTTTAGGAAGATTTCGTTTGGCACAGTGGGACTGGTACAAATGATTGAACGTTGCCACTTTTTTGCTACAGCCAGCAAGCGAATGTTAATTTTTTTGCGCCTGCAGCTCACTGTACATTCAATTCATAATACCAACTGACTGACATTCAGTTATGCTGACTGACATGGTGTGACAACAATCGTATGTTTAAAAATAATAACGATATGAGTATTGCGAACTGCAATGAGGGAGGGTCAATGTCTATTTTTGCTAAAAATGATAAATGATCATTGAAGTTGTTTGCAGAAGCGCGAGTAGCAGTGGCAGCATTAGTAGTGGTGGTATGTACTTGTTATTTTGCTGCTGCTGTTAGTGGCTTCGATGTCCTATTCCACGAGTGTGCTATGTCGTCGCCCTCCAAAAATTCCTTCCGTTTCGTTTATTAATAGCATTTATTTTGCGCAAAAAACAAATACAAACGTAGAGAAAGGAAAAAGCTTGTATTTGCCACTTAAGTTAATCCTTGATGAATGATGTTTCACAAGTGATAAAGCATAAAAACTAATACTAAATATTATTAATGTCTATTTCTAGTATTAACTTTCAACGCACACAGACTCACAAAAATGAATAAACGTATACAAGCGTTAAGCTATTTATAACTTAAACGATTATTTTTTATAAATTAAAATTTATGTGAAATTGCTATTAATATTGTTTTTTATTTCTGTAAGTAGTAACTAACGAAGCCTTAAGAAATATGTAATAAATTTAGTTTTAATTTCCAGTTCATTGGCACACATTAAATAAAAAAATCATACTTAAATATTACCAGGGATTTCGACGAGGCATACTAAGAATTTATAAATGAAAATATTTTCCAGTGTAACCTTGCATACAGCTTTTGAATGGAGAGAAAAAAGTAACAAAATTTAAATTTCTATCAATTTAAAAATATAAAGCATACACTTAATATGAGTATGACCCTTTATTGGAGATATACAAGTCTGATAAGTTCGAGTGAATTAAAAATAACCTTTAAAAAAAAAAAAAGAAATGCAAAACCAGAACGGAGAGAAACTTTCAGTGTTGCAACTGCAAAGTTGCAAACTCTTCAGCAGCATGTGGAACTAATTGACATTTTATTGCCAAGCCAGAGTTGAATTTTATTTACAACGTATATATTCCTTCTCTATCTCTCTCTCTCTCTCTCTTACTTGGGGATGTGTTATATTTCCTTCAGCATTTTTAATGTAATATTTTGCATAATAATTTTTTTTCGAGTTTATTTTTTAATGACAACTTTATGTTTATTGATGTATGTTAATAGCATTTTAAATGTATCTTTAAAAGCGAACCTTTCATTTATTTTTAATTTTGTTAAAAAAAAAACAATGAAACACTGCAATACTTCAAGTGAAAGATAAATAAAATAGATAAAGCAGTCGTTTAAAAAAAATGAAAAATATTAACAATTATAAATGAGCTACAATTGTGCATTAATTTTGATGTAGGTTAATGGATAAGATTAATGACTCTTATTTGAACGAAATGTAACGATGATTCACTGTGGCATGAAATGAAGATATTTTCATTCAAAGTTGTTTTCATTTAAAAAAATTCAAAGAGAGGAAAACTGTTCAATGGTATACCAGCACTATAAATGCACAAGCTATTTTATAGAGCAGAAATCTGCTTTGGTATAACCAACAATAAATGAAAATATCGACTGCTAATAAGGGTGTATAAGGGTGTTTCACTAAGCAGTTCCTATCTATGAATATACTTATCCCCGACTATGAACATGTACCTTGCTGAGGTACTTTAGCTATCAGAACTCTTGCTGCTAAGACCATAGTCGAAGCAGCTTCTGTGGTATGCGCAACAGCACCTAGAATAGTGTATGGTTGACCACGTCACACCAATCACTAGAATTTACTTAACACTGGGGAGCCAAAGCTATTCTCTCAGAGATTTTTTATAGCAATCACAGCTACTACGTAAGCTCCTCTTCGATAAGATGCAGGTTGATTTTATTTAATACACGAGAAGTCGTTACAAATTACGGGCACAGCGTTACTACTCACACTGAGGTTGGATAAATGCTTGCACCAAACAAAATTCACTACATACGGAGAGCATCATCTATTTAAGCCCATAGCGTAAGACGAAGTTCACCGTTACCTTTCTGTAATAGATTACGCGAAAACATCACAACTCACTAAACCGTTAGAGTGGCAAATCTAAGAAAGAGCTCTAAGGACACTAGGTTCCTAACCTAAGTTTAATAGGATTTTATTAGGTATGTCAACAGTATTTCTTATTAAGAGCGCACAAAATCCTATATAAAACACAAGTGTAATCCGAAACACATTCGGTAAATATTGACTGTCCCTGTTTTCATAATTAACCTAACCTAAACCCTTACAGCAAATCCGCTGTTGGTTCAGCGGCATCCGTAGCAACAGTATTAAACCACTGGCTAGACCTCGAACTTCCACACTATCACATTTTCACATTTTCATCTATGGTCTTGTGAACTCAGGGCAGTTCCAGCTGAATCTGCACCTGTTAGGCATCGTAGCAAGCTAATTCCTTTTATCAAATGTGTATATTCGTTACTTTGTTATATTATAATTGGGTGGTAGCACGTAAGTTTAATGGGTAAATAGCCAAAGGTATGCCTTATGAAAATCTATTTTACCCCAAACTAGGGTCACCCGAATTGTCTCACCCGTAATCTCTTAAAACCACAAACATACCTCCTCGTGATATGCCCAAACCCTCAAATTGCTCGTGAAAAATGTCCAATATGGCATGTTGCCATGTTGAGTTGTTCTGTTGTTGGTGCCCATATATTATTTAATTTTGATCAAAAACTGGTAATCAAGGACTTTAAAATGGGATAGGCGCGTGCAACGTAATCCATCTTGATCAAATAATTTTATAATTTACGCGTGTTATGGCTACATCCATCTATTATGATTTAGCAAAACAAAATATATAAAATAAATTATAGCCAATTCGACAGATATGGCTGCCACAATATTCACGCTACTGGAAGATCCTTTATTGCGAACTAAAAGATAAACTTCCTACAGCAGCACTACTGGAAAATGCTTTCGTATTTGAATATAATTAACATACAATTTCGTAAGTTTCGAATTGCAGAGTAGACCTGATGTAATAACTGATTTAGAAAATATAAATGGTAGAGCATTTACTATGCAAGCAGTGACTAAAGTCCTGCACAAGACCATTTATCAGATCTTTCAAGACATGAGAGATTTTTCAAATGCTTTACTACAGCGAAATATTCTCAAACAAACGCTAAACAACACTGTTGACAAGGCATATGTTTCAATTGTTTGTTTTGCCAACAGTGTTGTTTAGCGTTTGTTTTAGAATATTTCTAATATCTTGAAAGGTCTTATAAATGATCTTGTGCAGGAGATTATCAGTGAACTATAGCGCTATCCGGTGCTGGTGATGGCCTGGTCGTAGTCGTTCTCAAAGATATATACAAATATAAAATCCACACAAAATAGTGATTTTTTTCGGGACGCATGGGATGCTCTTATATCTAATGTGGACTGGCATTGTCCCAAACTCCGAAGATTTTATTTGGTGACGCAGCATTCATTCAGATGAATGAAGATGATTTTTCTATGCCAATTAGAGTCAGTTTCCAACTGTTCCAGAGCCCATTCAGAGCACACACATTGTTGTTTACGGTAGTTTACTTTTAACCATCCACTATGCAAAATTTGGCAAGTTGTGGTCTCCGAAAGGCAGAGTTCTGGTGCACGAGGCTAAATCGACTCCCTCGAATTCTCCTACTCAGTTTACCAACAGTGGCAATATTTGAGGAAGATTTTTCCTTTAGTCAAGGTATGGGTGAGGATTGTTTGTTCACTGAACCAGTGGCTATGTGGTTCTTCAACCAATTCCCAAATGAAGTGGGATCGACTTGAGGCTAGAATTCACTTTCCTACACAATCGTATGAGGTTTGAGAAAATACAACCCTGGTATGATGGAGTTTATGAATATTTTCAAAATACAACAAGATCTCAATAGATCACACTTTTATTTTTTTGTAAGTCGTACGAATGTGTAAGGTGGTGAGCCCTAGCCTTAAGGGACATTATAAGAACCAGGTGTGTAATGATGAAAAACTTTTTATAAGTCCGATAAAATGTCTACCTTTAACTGGCTCATGTTCTTATAAAGGCCCTTACCCAGCAAAAATTACTGCTGCCCAGAAGCGTTTTTGTACGGGAGAAAATGTTACAGAATTACTTGCTGTTGCACATGAATAAGACATTTTTTTTCTCTTAGAGATGAGCCAGCTGGAAGTAATACATTCAGCTTCCAAAAAGCTATGAATTTTTCGCCTTACTAAAGTGTTTCAGATGCAAAATTTACTGGTTTGCAATATTTTCTGTGATAATTTTATATTTTGTTAAGAAACTACGCCTTACGTTAGTGTTTCTCAGAAGCATTTTTCGAAGCCTTTGTTATCAAGTAAGCAATGCATTGCATCCAAATCAGCTTTTTTTATGCTGGGTAATAAGTCAGGCGACAGAGAATTATGGTCACTTTCCAACTGTTCCAGGCCCCACTTAACGTCTACTGAGTCAGTTGAATTTTACAAGGGGGACCCATCGTGTAAAAATTCGTCAATCTGTGATCTGCGCAACGTAGAGTTCTGGTGAACGAGGCAAGATCGAAATTCAGCTTGAAGCCATAACCCTAACTTAAACAACGTATTCGAATGAAGTCTTTGCAAGCGACAGTCCTCAAGTTTATAAAACTGAAAAAATTATCAACTAAAGTTGATGTTAAACCTACGATTGGTCTTTTTTACAAAAATTTTTCGTTGTCACACAATGGTGTTCTGTAAGGTTGCGCTTGCAGGACCATATTCCTTTAATGAAATTTTCTACACAAGAAAGCGATGGTATTCCCCGTTTGCGTGAACAGTTTCCTGACCGTGTAATTTCTCGCAGATTCGATTACAATTGACCACCGATATCTTGTGATTTAGCAGCTTTATACTTTTTTTCTTCAGAGGTATGTGAAAGTTAAGGCCAAGACCTCAAAGAAGGAATTCGAGAAGTTATCGCGGACAAACCGCCGCAAACGTGTGACGTTTTATACAAACATACATACAACTAATATTTAATTTTGGGAGTATTTTTATAAAATTTTCTATCAAACGTTTACTTAATACACAACCAAAATTATATTTTTTTTTTCATTTAATACTCGCAACATCTCGTGAGTAACTTCTAGTATTTTTATGTATCTTTATTTTATAAGAAACATATCGAGCCTTTGCTGCAAAAAAGTCATAAGCCAAAAAGATCTTCTTTTACAGAAAACGAACTTTAAAGTTTTGAATTTATTAAAAACGTACTTTTCTTTTCAAGTGGTAAATATAAAAAATATATATATATTAAATTTTTAAAGAATATATAAAACGAATTGACGATTAATTCTGTAATAAAAAAACCAAATTTATGAGCTATAACTCTCTTGCAACAAAGGCTCGATATAATGAAAATAACTAATGCCACTGCAATAGCATCACACAGTCTTCTCATTATATCTGGAATATATTCTGTGTCTTGGCAATCTTTTTTGCTGTATTTCAAATAAAGCATGAATTACTTTTTGATTTTTGTGCTAAAGGCATTTGCTACTTAAACACACAATTTTACGAGTGGCAAGACACTGCGAGCTAAATTTAAGCATATGTTTTTTTTTTTGACGTGCAAGTGTATAAATTTTGAAAGTACATACATACATTTTGAGTTAGTGTGATTATCATAAATTTTTCTAACATAAAATATAATTTAAAACATGCTACAACAAAGCTTAAGACATGAAAAAACTTCATAAAGATGAAATAAAAAGGGTTAGATGTTAAGCAAACTTACGAACGCAGACACAATATGCACGCCTGAATAAAACAAAATCAGTTATAAAGCACAGAAGTAAGGATGTACGAGCATGTCCTAAGGACCTTTATGTTAGGACACTCAAAGACACTGTATTCGGTATAAATTTTTGTATCGCTTTAACGACCAAAAACGAAAACGCATAATTTTAAAAGAATAAAATCCTAGCCGGGTGCTTAAATACTCTAAAAATGAGAGCTGGTAAAACCTCTTATGTAGACATAAGCGATTGCTATAAAATGAAAAGTTGTTGAAAAAAAATAAAGGAATATATATATATATATATTTTGAAATAACTACGTCTCTCATTTGGCGTTGAAGAAATTTACCGCTAAATTTTTAATCCACGTTCGTAAATATATCACAGTGCAGCATTGTATGTGGGAGAGGTTCGCAAAAATCATATACTGTGTAGACTGAAGCTGTAAGACGATTGAAAATGCATCTCTGCAGTATGTTTGCCGCAAGTCAGTGAAAAGCACAAACATATGACTGATTGGCCCTTATCGTGGTTGGCGTATTTCGAGTTCGACTACGACAATTTGGTCATAGATTGAAGCAAAACTATTGAAGTGTTTTTTAATCTGTTCCAAAAAGGTCGTAGTCGAAGTCGAAATACGCCAAACACGATAAGGGAAATTATAAGATCAGGCAATGAAGAATTTACGGACACCACCAACGACAAAAATCGAATAGGTTAGGTTTAAAAGAGGACAATCACTGATGTATCAATCCGAAATCAACATAAGTAATTAGATTGGTAACTATAAATACCTTTCTTTCCGTAATACGTGTTGACAAAACCTCCTCTCTAGATTTACGAGGGATACTACTTATATTTTGGGAATAACAAATTATAACCAACAATTTTAAATGAAAATGGCTTTATTATTTTTCGAAATATTCCTCTTGATGAGCTATACACTTTTGCATTCGTTCAAACCATTTGTGATAGCAGTTTTCCCCTTCCTTTAAAGCTTCAACTGCTTCTTCGGCGCACGTAAATCGTTGACCACGCAGTTTACCTTTGATATTTGGGAACAAGAAGAAGTCATTGGGCATCAATTCGATGTTTGGAATGCTCAAAAATTGACTTGTTTGACGAAGACTTTCGGCCAACAATTGGTCGCGTACCACTCAGAATTTACAGTTCTACGTTGCTCAAGCGGAACAGTTGCTACATGCCCCATTCGGCCAGAGAAACAGGCGACCCTTTGCTTCGCTGAGCTTCTTCCACGAACAACTTTTGTCGGATTTAGCTCATCTTGGGATAACCACACGGTCAATTGATATTTTTCTTCTGGCTCATAAGCATATATTTTGTTTAAATAAATTTCATTACACCATTTGACGCGAGCCTTTTTTTGAGCGATTGATAAATTATGGGGCATCCAACGAGAACAAATTTTTTTACAACTAAGTGTTCATGCAAAATCGAATCTATTGTAGAAGAACTAATGTGCAAGGATGCCTCAATCTCAAAATATGTCACATGACTATCTTGCATTATCAGTTCACGCACTGCAACGATGTTTTGTGGCACAACATCCGATTTTGGACGACCTTCACGGAATTCGACGGCGACGGAAATACGACTACGATTGAATTCACTAGAGCAGTGAAATACTGTGATTTTTTTATGCTGCTTTATCGCCGTTCGAAGAACTGAGTTCATCGATACATTCTTGTTGAGATAATACACGTCGAAAGTTGAGAAAATAATCCAATGAAAACCTTCTCTTGAAATTTCCTTTTTATTACCAATTTGATTTTCTGAACTCACTGTAAACAAAACCAACCAGTTGTACATCGAGACCTGGTGAGTACGTTTATCCAAAAATATCTTAAACTTTATTATGGTATTGTCAGATTTTAGCTATTGACATTAGTGTTGCCAGTACCCGAATTATAAATAGTAGCTCTCGTATGTTTATCACTTTGCAACAAATAGGAATTAGCTGTTGGCCAAAAGCTGGTGACACCGTTTTTTGAGGGTGCACTGATTATCGAAATTTTGGTGGCCCATAAAAATGTTGGTCAACAGAATCGCCAAACTGGGTATGGGGTTTTACTACCCTTTGATAGTACTATCGAACCCATACTGTCAAGACCGTGCAAATTTTTCTCTGTTGCACGGTGTATTTAAGGGGTTTTTTAATTGTTTTTCTTTTGAACTTCATCTTATTGGCACGCAGCTTTGTATATTTATGTAAATATATACTGCAACTCAAATACATCTGTGTGACATACACAACACCTAGATGTTGTAAAATACGAAGGTGGATCAATATGACCGTCACTTTTTGAATGAAACACTGTTTTTTTTTTTTTCAAAACAAAAATTTATTTTTAAAAGCGGTAAAAGTTCCCTGATGATCTGCATTAGCAACAGTGAAATGCGCATAGGATCCACCTAAACCCCTCAATAATCAATTTCAATGTATTTTTAATAAAAAAAAATATTTTACTTAATAAGTAAAATAATAATTTGGGATAATTAGGGCGTTTAAAAAACTTTAAACTTAAATTTCAACAATTCCCATAAAAATCACTAAAATTTATTTTTCAACATAATCTCCTTTTAACTCAATACACTTAGTTCAACGTTTCTCCAGTTTTTGTATCCCTTCCAAAAAAAAAAAAAAAGGATTTTTCGAGGTCATTAAAATCGGTAATAATTTCATCGTTGGAGCTAAATCTCTTTCTACCGAGCCATTTCCTTAGGTTTGGAAATAGGAAGTACTCACTAGGGGCTAAATCCGGAGAATATGGCAGACGGAGTAGCAATTCGTAGCCCAATTCATAGTTTTGCCATTGAGACTGCACTCGTGTGTGCACTCGTGCATTATCTTAATGAAAAAACAACTTTTTTTTGCCATATGGGGTCGTTTTCTTTTTAAATCCTCTTTAAATTGGACTAATAAGTTGGCGTAATATTCGTTGTTTATTGTTTTTCACTTTTGAAGGTAATCGATGTGAATTATCCCGCGTGCATCCCAAAAAACTGTTGCCATCACCTTATTGGCCGACAAACTCACCCTGGCCTTCTTCGGAGCAGGTTCACCCGGAGAAACCCATTGTTTAGACTGCTGCTTGGTCTCCGGAGTACAGTAAGGGATCCATGTTTCATTCACAGTTACAAAATGCCGCAACCACTCATTTGGATTGCGATTAAACAACTCCAAATAATCCTTTGAAGCTGTTACAAGTTTACGTTTATGGTCAATTGAGAGCAAACGCGACACCCATCTTGCAGACAACTTTTTTAAACCCAGGTGATCATTTAAAATCGAAACCACACTGCCATATGAAATGCCTATGGCATCAAAAACTTCTCGCACTTTTACTCTTCGATCGGCCAACACCATATCGTGGATTTTTTCGACATTTTCGGGTGCACTGACCCCAATTGGACGTCCAGAACATTCAGCATGATTTGTTCTTGTGCGAAAGTCAGCAAACCACTTTTTTACCATTGAAATCGATGGTGCAGAGTCCCAATAGTATTTATCGAGGTTTTTCTTGGTTTGATTGACGGTTTTTTTTCGCAAAAAATAATGTTTAATGAGCACTCGAACTACACTTTTTTCCATTTTTAGAAAAAATACACGAGGTTGTATGTTTTGAACAGCTGTTAAAGGCAAAGTAAATGCCGACACTTGCTCAAATTTTGTTAGTATTCTATTAACAGGTGGTATTTGATGGGAACAGTGTTGCATTTCATATGACCACGAGGGAAGTTCGAAAATTCACGGACTTATTGATCCGCCCTCGTATAATCACAAATAGGTTTACTGTTGTGTTGTAGCCGAGACAACAAAACATTTTTCTGTTGTAAGAAGTAATCGAGGCAATATAGATCATTTACGAAAACGGACTGGTTTTCATAAAAACAATTAAATTTTAGTTACAAGTTCACAATAAAATCTTATGACTTGAATAACTCGAAAATAGTGAAATGGCCTCGTGCGTTTGTTTTTATGAAAACTGATAAATTCGTAAAACACAAATGGTTTCAACACTGAATCTCTACGATATTTGAAAATGCAATTCTTCGGCGTATTTGCTGCAATTAAAGCGAAAAATACGAAAAGATAATTTATAATAACATACAGCAGTGATGAATTCAGGCACCCGTCCATTGGCAAAAGTCTAACACAGGTTAGCTTAGGTTTAAAATAGTGTTAAGCAATGCTGACTTAATCTGAAGTCAACATATACTATACATGCATACATTGTTACTTATCTTCTCTAAAAATAGTTACCAACCTAATAATCGAGTCTACATAACCCTAAAAAGTATAAAATACTTAAGTGTATATAGAGCGTGCATAACAATCTCTAACTTTAACGAGACAAGTAGTTTCTGTATGTAAAACTTAAAAAAACATGACATGTACTGAACGTAATAAAGAACATATGTATGTACATAAATATACATACATATTTGTACATACATACTTACATATGTATGCATCAGAGATTGGCAATGAAACATGTTTTCGCTATTCATACTGACTCATAAAATTTTAAATTCAAGTGAGTAGACATCATTTAAAATCAACTACTCTGATTTACGCATACTCACCATGACATTCATTTATAAGTACAGGTTGAAATAAATATGAATGAGACGTCAACATCATAGTCATACCACATTGACACTCATAAATCACCTCAGTTTGATTTATAATTTCAGGAAAATACTTATACTACTCATATTGATTCAGCTCACTCAACTCATGCATGTATGTTTATTTAATGTTTTAATTATTAAAGTGTTTGCAAGTAGTATACAATAGTAGTAAATAGGATTGTTTTTCAATTCCTGCAAAAAAAACAAGACAAGCAAGAGAGAAACACATTACCTAATACTGAGAACTTTAATGTTCGTATGCAAAGTTATCATTGTGAATCATAGTTATGTATTTTGCATTGTCCACAGGCATTGAGTTAAGAAGATTCGAAATCAACAATCATAAATATTTCTGAGTATGAGTTCGATGAGTTCGAGTGAATATGACTCACAGACAACATTGCAATAAGTATGAGTGCGCATAAGTACAAGAATTTATAAACCATGATTCAACTCTACTCACTTTTTCACTACTAATTGCGCTTCTCTGGTATACATTCAGTCGAGTACTTGAATATGCACATGTTTGTCTATATGTCTAGTTATAAAGTTTATTATCTACCCTTTTTTCACTTATCTTCTTAAAATGTGTATGAACATATATATTTGCGAATAATAACAATCATGTTTATTATGATGACGTTGTTGTTGATAATAATGATAATGATGATGTTGCAAGGCCAAAACGTGAGATATCTTAAGATTACACAAATGATTACATTATGCACATTATAAATGTACAAGAATCAATGTATGCATGCATGCACAGACATGCAGACACATAAATTCTCACACACACACACACACACATGTACACGGATGTGTATACTTTGAAAAATATAATTAGTTAGAATATACAACACTAATCTGAAAATGTCAAAGCACTGTTAAAAATGTTAAAGTCGTGCACAGTTCCTCCTGATTGCAAGAGTTTAGGTATTCTAATGTTATAAGTGCGCATTAATAGTATATTTAATGAAATTGTATCAGCTGACAAAATCCGTAACATTTAATATTGGCAATTTGGTGATTTCAACCTGCCGTCAATTTCATGGAAATGATGAGTTCTTAAATGATATTTTTGGATTAGCGCTGTATCAAATTAATTGTGTCTTGGACGATTTTGGGAAAATATTTGATTTAGTGCTTTTTAACGATAATAATGATTGTTCTATGATTCGTTCGGAGCCTGTTACTTTGGCTGAAGATCGATATCATCCAACGATTGAAATTAGCTATTCCATTTTATCCGAAAATAAGCTGAAGACTTCAAAAGCTTGTCAAGTTTTTTGTTTTAAAAGAACTGATGTGTTCAATATTCCCATAAGTAACAATTCGGATATTGATACGATTATCACCATATTTTACGATAAAATCTATAAATTTTTTGAAGCTTGAGGTCCTAAAGAATTTGTTTGCAATTCAGTTGGGCCACCATGGAATTCGAAGCAACTATCACGTCTTAAAAACATCAAAAACCAAAATATAAGAGATCCGGCATGACAAATCATGTATTGAATCATGGGTTAAAGTGATGACGCATTGGTTCGATTTACATAGGTGAAACATGCATGATTTTTACATTAGCTTATCCTTGGAGATCATGTGTTTGTACGAGAATTTAAATATTTTGATATCCATTAAAATTAATGAATTAAAACCTATGCAAGTTCCCTGATTCGATGATGTTTTTTTCACGTAAATACAAAACAAATTAATAAATAAAACTTTTGTCTCAGGATACCAACCGTGCTCTTCTCACTCTCAAGGAACACTCTCTACCACTGCGCTACTGTACTCTTGCTATTTGCTGGACATAAAACTTATTTTATGAAAATGTGTCATGTAAATACAAAACAAAAAAATAAATAAAAACTTTTATCGCAGGATACGAACCGTGCTGTTCTCACTCGCAAGGCACACTCCCTACCACTGAGCTACTGTACTCATGTAATTTTTTGGAGCTAAAACTTGTTATATGAAAATGTAGCAATGTGATGATTTAATTCCGTTTTTGCATGCGTTTTTAATGAGTTCAAAAACTATAGCATTATTTACGATTTACGACGATATCCAGAATGCATTCGAAGAAACAAATGCTTAAGACAGCATGAAACAGTATTTCATTTTGAACGCGTTCATTTATTTTTTGTTGGGAAGTATTCAGTCAGTCTTTCTGAATATAATCTTCTCAACAACGCTTTATATAAGAATTATATAAATAATTCTCTCCCTCATCTATTGCACAGCTTCAACACTTCCCGTGTTTCTACGGCGCACTTTCATCCCAGTGCCACTGGGATCTAGTTCTTATTGTACATTTACTTGGTGTAGAGTTAAGTTTTCTGGATCCAAGTGTATGGGCACTGGGATGACACCCTTTTGGATGGAAATCAGTGTCAGCTACTTTCATGACACCATTCTTTTTCCTGGATCTCAGTGTCAAGCACTTGGATGACAGGAAAAGGAGGCTACTTATATAAATAATTCTAAGAGAAGATCTAGCGGTTATCCATCAGTTTTGAAATTTTGTAATCAAAAATCCAGTAACGTTGATGTTATATGTGATATGTTTACCGATTTTCTCGCTCGCCAGTACTTATTCTGATGCTGTTTATGATGACAGAAATGGATCCTCTTACGTGGTTGTATCAAATCAAGCAATCTCTTTTCCTACACTCAATAGTAATGACATTTTGTTTAACTTAAAAAAACCTCAAGATGTCAATTTGTCATGGTACTGATGGGTTAGGTTAGGTTAGTCTGGGTGGTCAAAGGACCTCGCATAGACCAATATTGATCCTTAGCGATACCCAAATGTGACAAGAAATCTGCAAGTATGGCGGCCTAGTTCCCGGTGCCTGTATCGAATGACTCCCACACAGATTTAGCAAACCTTAGCAGCCTACACATTTCTATTCCCGATACAAGATCAAGACTACGAAAAGTGTGATCACCAAGGCAGTCATACCTAGTGCGGTTTAGAGCCGGACAGTTGCACAGCAGATGTTCTACTGTCTCAATTACACCGGGTTCCTTACATTTTCCGCAGGTGACGTCAAGTATTTGTCCTATTTTGACGGCATATGAAGTCGTCCAGCAGTGTCCAGTTAATATCCCCACTTTAAGTCTACAGTTTCTTCTGGTTAGTGATAAAAGGAATTTAGTCGATTTAGGATCATAGGAACTCCACATGATTTTAGAAGTTTTGCAGGTTTTCGTCGCACGCCAACTTTCCTCCGCTTCTTCCTTCATCTTAGAGTCTAAGATCCATTTCACGTGCTGAATTGGTTTCCGAACATATACCATTTCTTCCACAGGTAATTGGATTCCTTTTTTGGCCAGTGTGTCTGCCATTTCGTTTCCCTCAATCCCCATGTGTCCTCGTACCCAAAAAAACATGTACTTGTCTGTCAGCACATAACCTATTTAGAGCATTCCTACACATGAGCACAACCGAAGTTACAGTCTGCTGAAATAGCCTTAATTGCTGCTTGACTGTCTATATATATATATTCACACGCGCATTCATGGTTTGAGGGGTAAAAGCTAATTCTGCAGCCATTTTGGCTGCATAGTTTTCTGCCTGGAATATGCTACAGTAATCAGGAAGTTTATAAGATTCCTCTATACTGAGCTGGCAGTAAACCGCAGCTCCTACCCCTTCATCCATCTTTGAGCCATCGGTGAAGAAATTGAAACTATGCCCCCTATAGTTAAGACCTTCGAGATAGCCTTCTTCCCTTATAGTGATCTGTGGTTTTTCAAGAAAGTTAATTTATGGAATGATGAGTTCTGCCAGTCTCTGGGTGTTTTCTAACTTTTTTAGGTATGCTTTCGTCTCAGTGACGGAAGTTCCAAGCTGAATTTTAATTCAATGTGCAGAAAGAATCATTAGCTACACCCTTAACTTTACTATTTAGTATCTCGAAAGAGGTTGGTTATTTTCCTCTTTTTTGGAGAGATTCATATATAATACCTTTATATAAGTCTGGATCAACCATCATCTTTTTCTTGCTGATGTGTTAATTAGGAGTAACTCGTCGGAGCTTAAACTGGTTAAGTTCATAATTAATTGGCAGAAAGCAAACCATTCGTTTTAATAATAGTACTTCTAAGTACATATATGTTTCATCTGGTGTTCCCCAAGGCAGCCATCTTGGGCCTATTCTGTTTTCTTTGTTTATAAATGATCTGCCAAACATCATAAACTTTGTCTATATGCTGATGTATGCCGACGATGTAAAAAATGTTTACTCCTTTACTAATTTTATCGCTCACATTATTCTTCAAAGTGACCTTAACAACTTTTTTATATTGTGCAAACTTGACATAATGGAGCTCAACTTAAAAAAAATTTAAATGTATGCGTGTTTCCAGAAGTAATATAATTGCTGTTATCTACTATCTGGGAGGTCATTACTGGAGTTGGTTGATTCATTTCTTGATCTTGGAATATTAATGGACCCAAAAGTGTTTTGTTCCTCATATTATGACGACTGTGAATAAAACTAGAAGCGTTCTTGCCTTTATAAAGAGATGGACTAAAGGGTTTTCTGACCCCTACATTACGAAGCAGCTGTACGTGTCTCTAGTTAGACCTATTTTAGAATACGGATCAATCATATGGGACCCATATTACAACATTCATAATATTATACAATTCTTGTTATTTTGTTTACGTGGCCTCGAGTGGAGTTTCAAAACAAATTTTCCTTCTTATACTAGCCGACTGGCTCTAATAAAACTACCTACTCTAAAAAGTTGTCGTACAATGTTAAATGTATGTTTTATGATTAAAGTTTTTACTAACTAACATCCAATCTTAAAAGATACGACAACTTTAAAAGTAAGACGATACGATTTGACTAACGAAGCCATAAGGCTCGGATCAACTATCGTATCGTGCGACCTTTAAGGAAAAGGCCTGGTATGATGTCTTTTCAATAGACACGTATTCATTAGATCGGGGTTGTAGTTTTTCAAAAGTCGTGCGATTGTGTAGTATAGTGAGTCCTTACCTTTACTGAGAGAACTGGCAAAGTTACATATTGGAAAAACAATATTTTTTGCGAGTGCAAAGAAAATAATCGTCAAAATAACTTCCTTCTTTTTCAGTTCTTACACAAAGAAAACAGTGCCTACTAAATACCTCATAAAATAGAACAAAATTAATAAGAAATCTCTATGTTTTTTGTCAATAAGGAAATTTTATTAATTTCATAGGGAAACCCTTTTTGAAAAAATTAAGAAGAAATCCTCTAGTTTTTATTAGGTTATCTTATTGATTTTTTCAATAAGGGTTTCTTCTTGTTTTTATTAGGCGACCTCATAAAAAATATAAACAAATGCGTCTTTATTCTCTGTACTTATGTATTTTCATTTAAATTCTATACCATATACTTATGTATGTATGTGTGTAGTATATTGCAGATGTTATTTATTTATACATACATACAAACGCATTATGTTATATTCTTAACTAACTTACTCACCAAGTATTGAACCAGCAAACTTCTGACTGATAGACAAGCACTCTAACCAATATGCTAACAAGCAGCCTGAATAACCATTGAAATTATTGTGCAAACATTCTTATACAAAAATGAAAAATATCATAAAAAAATGTTCTCTATCTATAGATATGAAACAACAAGACACTTCATAAAATCAAGAAGATTTCTTTATTAAAAAAATCAATAAGATGCTTTACACATAATCATATAGGAACCTACTAAAATCAAGAAGAAACCCTTATTGAAAAAAATCAATAAGATGCCCAATAAAATCAAGAAGAAAACCTTTTTAAAAAAATCAATAAGGCAACCTAATAAAATCAACAAGAAATCCCTATAGTTTACAATTTATAAGAAAACCTAATAGAATCAGGAAGTTTTTCTCTATGGATTGTTTTTTTGGTTGCAAAAATATGGGAAATTGAGTAAACAATTTTATGAGGCAGTTTTTTCTCTGTGTAATAATACAATATATCGTGCCATAACCGGCAAAAGAGCTTAATCAACTTCAGACTTAATTTTTGCACCGATATCAATAATTGAAACCTATGTAATCGATTTTCGTAAAAAAACGAGGGTGAAAAAAAGTGTCGATTAAGATTTTTAGATGATTATGGCTCGATGTATACCTAGCAAAAATTACTGCTTCGTCGTAAGCAGTTTAATAGGGAATGCTAAGCAGCTATTCGCTTACAAACCTCCTTACGTTTGGCATAATATTTGTTCGCCATATTCCAGTTTGAACTAGTTCGTTTTAAGTTCAACTAGTATGTAGTGAATTCATGGAATATTGAAGTTTCCCTAAATAATAAATTATGTACATTAATGTATAGTTATCAAATACTTTTTGTTCGCTCATTGAATAGGGAGTCGATCCCACGATCTCCACACGTTAGGTAAGAACACTATCCACTAACCTACCGATTTTGATACACAATTCAAAAATTAAATCACGAAGTCAAAATCTCGTTCGCATCCAAATTTGTATCCATATAAGAGAGAGGATTCACTATAAAAAATTTAAAAAACAGATTAACTTTGAAGTGTTTGTGCAAAATTTCATCATTCGCTTACGTTAATATATCCTCGTAGGGCAGAGGAGATGCACTGTTTTTCTCTTCCGCAACTCCAAAGAGCTTCTTTTTGTCTTAGTGCTTACTTGTGCCAAATTTATTTTTGCTGGGATGTACTTGTTTGTGATCAAGAAACTGGTATTAGAGCCATGAAATCAAACATAACTTTTTCTTTTGTTCGGGATCATAGAGCGAGTGTGAGACGACAAGCATACACCATTCATTACACTAACTGTGTCATTTGCACAAAGAATATTAAGTATTTTCCTAGCATGTGTATGTACTTTATTGCCTACTTTTGCACGACTTTAATACGTATATGAGGTTAATGCCGTTTTATGTACGTATGTGCAGTAACTGCATTAATGATAAAATTATAGAGAATGAACTTATTAAATACATTAATAAATATTTATGGCAAATGTTTTTCAATGCAATAATCTTTAAAATAAGTAAAGTGTCCTACATATTTTCTTTCATCAATATTTGCAAAATAAATTTTGTATAATTTATTCATAACATCTGGCAAGATTTTAGAGATTAACCACAACATGCAAGAAAATTTTAGATTTTAATCAAAATTGTTATACAATTTAAGACGGCAGTGGTAGGTAAAATCGATGATACTTTATTTGTTATTTCATATATAAGCAGGGAATGACAAAAGCATCGTTTTAAGTACTCTTTGAGTGTTGGCCGTAATATAAATATGAATACGTACAGCTAAAGATAATCTTAAGAAGTATTAATCTTAAGACGTATAACTATAAACCAATAACTATATTCATACAAATTTCTTAAATTACGCAGCACAAACAATTATAATTCAAATTTCTAGACTGTATGAGCTACAATCACACGCAAGAGTATAAAAATATGTTGACTATTATTCGGCTACGCATTAGTATATACAGGCCTATTTTATTTACAGCCATACACATAAAGCATGTTTCAAACAGCCAGGCACACACCCACATATTTTCCATTCCGTTTCATGTACATAAGTGTATGTATGCGGTAGCGAATGATGAATAAATATCCCGAGTATCATGCGTATATTTTTTTCCGATTAAATATCCATATCCTGAGTATAAACATGCGCAAACTATAAGTATGAAAGAGAGCGAGCGAGAGAGTCAATGAGTTTGATACGTATGTGATTTTTTATTTTTAATTGAAGCGTATTTAAGTTTTTCCCATAAATGAAGTCGAGATGCTCTTGTATGTTGGAATCGGCTAAGATCTTAGTTGGTTGAGAGAAAATAGGTAAGCGTACAAATTGTGTATGCTACAATTATGATTATACACAGTTACTAAAATTAAAACTACTTACTTATGTCTATTTTTTGAGTACTCAGTGTCATTCTCTGGTTTAACCTTTTCGGTCCTATTGGGACAATACGTCCCAGAGAAAAAGGTTTAAGAGTCTGAAGTTTACACTGTCTGAAGCAAAAAATTTTATTTTAAAATGTCCCTGACGTACTTTTGGATTCTTAACGTATGAAATAAATAAAGGTACCCAATATTGAGCAGATTTTTTCTGATATATTTGTGTTAGTTGATGAGAAGTTCTAGTGTAGGTAACATCATTTACGAATTACATTTGTGTGTGTTCCCTTTATTAGATAATTTAGTGCATTCGAAATTAAGTTCGGATAAATATCTCAAGCATATGAAATCTTAAAACCAAAAAGTTGCAATAAGTGAGCTTTTTCGTAATTTTTTTCCTGAAACTTTTCGGTTTCAAAACGAAATAGTTTTCAGAACCTGACCGATTATTTTTTTTCAAAATATTTGGTTGAAGTCTACTGACGATTTATTAAAGCACCAATGAAATATATGGACAATGCTTAACCACCAGCAAATAATTTCAACTAAAATAAATTTATGACGATATGTCAAATAATAAATTTCTTAAACATTTTTTAGAGTAAAAATTTTTATCACATTTTCTTGTACAATTTCCACTTTATGAAATTTATAAATTAATCTGTTATAAGGGTTAAACCCTCAAATTAAATCATATTTATTTGTAAAAAATCGCCATACGTAACAATTACAGGGTGTTCCAATGAGACGTTTCATTTCAAGAGTTGTCCTAACTCAACCTGCAACTACGTGACAGATGACAAGTAACAACAACATATTGAAATTGTTAAAATTTACTACAAAAATTATGAAAATGTCGTCTGTCGTTATGAAGCAACTTCTGGACCAAATTTTCTTGGGTAATAGCTTGTATACTAGTCTAGTAGTTGGATGGTAGCATGTTCTACCGGATACTCTGGGTGTTTCAGCAAGATAAGCCAAAGTAGCTTTGCATTTATTTATTGATTGTGTCTTATTTTTGCAGATTGGTCACTTGAAAGACATCAAACTGCTCCCGAATTTAATCGAAAAATCATAAGGCCCATTTTCAACAAGCATAATTATTACGTTTGGGACTTCGGAAGCCCAAAACTTATTATAATAAAGCATCTCCATCCTCAAGGTGTCTGTTTTGTGAGGCGTTTTGGTCAGTCAGGATCATTGGATTTTACTTTATTGGAATATGAGGCTGGGGAAACTCTTTCGGTGAATTCAATGCGCTAAGGTGCCAATGGCCCACCGTCGAGCAGAGTAACAAGTCGGAAAAATTCTCCTCTGAGTATTGTTCACCACCACCTTCATTTTCGAGAGAAAGTAACACAAGGTGCCCCTGTGGCTGAGTGGTAGCGATGCTAGCCTCTCAGTCCATATGTCGTGGGTTCGATTCCAACCATAGATCCTGGGTGTTTTTCGCAGACAAGCTAATTGCTTCGCAAGCTGTGTTGTCTTCATTAAAAAAAAACATATAAGGAATATACTGCAATCTCCTTGGAAAGCAAGTAAAATATAGTCTTTTACATAAGTTTCAAAACATTTAAAAAAACACAAAAAATTAATTTTTAATCCAAAGTTGTTTTACGCGTAATACCAATACATAGCATTAACATTTGATCTTGGCGGCAAATAAACCGGTCCATTTCTCGCAGTAAACTTATCGCCAAATTTTGTTATCAATAAGTCGATGGCTGCAGTCTCCGTATGGAGACTTCTTTTCAAACCACATCTAGCCCGGACCAAGGTTATTCATATTGTCCAATAAAATATGGGTCACGGTGATATAGCAATCTCCATTTAGCTAACGAAAGCTCAGGCTTCAGTTTTCAAGAAATAAGGTGAAATTATGTCACCAGCATGCTAGGTCCTGTCCCACGATGTCGACAAGGTTCGACTTGTCGCACACTTATATTTGAAACAACAACAAAATATGAAAATTTGTTTTTGTTTTAAATGTAAGTGTACGACAGGTCGAACGTTATCGACATCGTGGGACAGACCCTTAAAATGCACTTAAAAATTAGTTTTATATTTGTTAACACTTATATTTTAGGTGGAAGATGTTGTTTTAAATCTCACCAAACGGTGCAGTCTGCTGGATGTAGTAGAGTCTGCAGGGCCTGTGGTGGATTGATTTTACTTCATGAATGAGCCTCATCGTTGAAAACAATTTTACTATAGAACATCGTCTTTACATTGAGCGAATTGATGACTGATTGTTAAGCTAAGTCGGAATAGTTTGATAGCGTTGCCAGACTATACTGATCACACATGATAAAAATTGGGCAAATTATGACAGTTCTTTTGACAGTAAACTGTTTCGTAAGTTCTATCGGGCATAAAAAATAAACGAATAACTGCCTTAAACGAAGTCTTATACCTGATTTACATTAAGCATATTTTCATGAAATTGGTTTTATGAAAATAGTTTTATATGTCGTTAGTAGGTCTGAGGAAGCAAATCATATTAAAAAGAAAATGCCAAAGATGCTTCAGAGATTCATATAATAAATTTTTTGGTTCAATAATCCTATTCAATTTGATAGCAATAAATTGTAAACTTAAAACAAAAAACTTTTGATTGCTTATAAATATGTTTTCATATTAAATGAAAAATCAGCATACACAGTACATTTAGCTTTTTGTTCAACTTTTTTGATTCAGAGCAACATTTTTCAATTTTTTTCTTTTTCTAAAATTTTAATCAAATCTATTGAACATTGAACTCAATAACCGTCTGTTACACTTGTTAAACGCGCTGAATTATGCAAACAGCCATTTACTGTTGCAGTAAATCAATTTCAATTTATAACATAGACAATTTATAAATTTTAATATTTATGTGAATACTCATCAAAAGGAATATCAAATCATTTCAATGACCCGAAAATGGTATGAAAAACCCAACTTTGATTAGAATATTTTATGAGCAAAAGGTTAATATACTTGTTTAAGGCAACAAGGTGGAAGTTATTTGTTTTTATAATCGCAACATGTTAAGAGACTGGATTGATCAGGTGTGTTGTTATTCAATTTCAAACAAAATGGCAGAAAGGACATTTCACAATGGCAGTAGATGTCGCAAAAGGGTGTCAAAAATCTTAACGAAAGGGAAATTACAAGAAATACATTTTTATATTAGACCCATTCACAACCTTTCTTCTCTTCCAAATATAAGGGCAACAAATTCTGCCCTTTTTAAAAACAAGGATATAACTTTCATGCTCATTTTGAAGTGAAAATTTGTTACGACGGAGGTTTGAGGAATTTCAAACTATAAAATAATATATGACACCCCTTCAAAGGGTTTTTTCTCAACTTAAATTTTTTTACATACATGGTTAGGAAGGGTGGTGCTCTACCGCACCTCCACTCGGAGACCCATACATACACATACATACTCGTATATAAAATTACTACGCATTTTTTAAAAAGAAAATACCATAAATTTTGCATTAACACGTTTTTAAATCATCTAGTCATCTGAAAAGGTCGAAGAGTGCATATTTATGTATATAAAAGGAGGGTTATTTACCCCTTTGCATCTTCTATAAAATTATTACTTAAAATCACGTCCTTCCCCACCAAAGAAGTAAAGAGCCAGAGGGTGGCGTTGGTTGAAGTATTTAGCACGTTGACTACAAAACCGAAGGTGTTGGGTTCAAAACTTGTCTCGGACAGTCGTTAAAAAAATAACACCACGCATTTTTCTGATGTACATTAGTTTCCTTTGTATCAGTTGTTGTGGGAAAAGTTCTAGTGATGCAGGCATAAGGCACTGGTCACTAAAAACTACACCGGCTTCAGCAGATGCTAATCCTAATGTATCTAACATCAGAGCGCCTTCCTTCGTCGGTATTGTCTAGCAGAATCATCGGTGAAGTAAAATAACAAATAAAATGGCGACTAAACACAACTTCGCCTCATTCGCCACCAGAGGCGCTGCAACACTGCAAATAAGCGTGCAAAAAAAATAAAAGCGGAGTTGTAAAAGAATGAAGCTTTCATCTATCTCTTCCTTCACCTTCACTTCTGTATCACTATCCCTTCCCTATCACCCTCTCTTACTATCTTCTCTTCACCGCACAGGTACTTCAAAGGGATCATTGTATTGGACTCAAGTGAGCTGGACTCTAAATTTCACCCTTCCTTACCAGCAGAATGGTAACCTAACCTAACCCCACTTTTTCATAGACTAAGCTTAAATTGGTCTTTTTAGATTAAGAGAAGCACGCGGTTGGTATTCCTAGCCCTTGCCCATGATTCATAAAAACGTTTTAGTTTCAAATTTATACAGCCAGACATTGAGATAGACAAAATGTAATCATATTATCATCTAAATGGCTCACGAATAAAAAAAAAACTAAAAAAGAAATGTATTAGACTGTTGTCATCACCACCGTCTATCTGCCTGCTTGCTTGCAAAACAACAACACAGGAAAATATAAAATACCAGCCAACATAAAGAGAATCAAGTGCAAAGATAAAGTACAGATTCATATAAACTCGCGAATACAAACAAGCGCAACAATATTCCCGCCCAAGTTTAAAGGGTTATTTTTTTCAAGGTATACAACTTTAAGCTGACAATGTAGCATAATATAGTGCCATAACCGGAAAAAAAAGCTTAAGCGACTTAATTTTTTGCCACAAGCTATCATTTGCGATTGAAAATAATCGTTTTTCACTAAAAAAAAAAAACAATGAGGTCCAACAAAATGTCTCGGTTAAGCTTTTTTTTTTGCGGTTATGGCTCGATATGTGAGTGATTTTTATACTTGTTACTTTATTAAGAATTTCATCTTGAATAAACTGAATAGACACTTGAACAACGTTTACAAATTGTGTAGTTTCAATTCCAAAAGCTTGACAAGACTTTATTGAGCGAGGAAGTTAGTTAATAGATTGGATACCCCAATTCATCGAGAAAAATTCGTGCTTGGTTCGTATTCGAGGCTGGTCAAAAGGTTCCAGTTAATAGTCAGAATTATATGACCATGATCACTGGCGTTTCTGTACCACAATTTAATCGTCTTAATGTGGAGGATGAGGATGGTTTCACCACGACTTTGCAACATAGGATATAACGTGTGCAACAAGCGATTTATTGAACAAACAAAAATTGTCCAAATTTCATGTAATATATCCAAAAATTGCCTCCAAAAGCGTGTACCTAGCATATGCTAGGAACACAACTGGGACGAACGACAAATTTTCTCCGCGTAGATGAATTCATCGTTAAGAATTCGCTGCAGAAACTCGTCGTGTGGGCACAATAACCACGAATTTACTTAGCGTATTCAGCACTTATAATTGATAACGTTGGTTATTGTGTGTGCAAAGAGAGAGAGAGAGAGAGAGAAAGTTATTTCTTCGTCGTTCGTCGGCGTATAGAAATAAGTCTATCTCAGACAGCGTGACCGTTTGACCGACTAAAGTGGCAAATTGCCACTTTTTCGACTGCTTTGCCACTTTTTTCCCTTTTTGTCCACTTTTTATTAAAGTGAATTATATAATAATACATTAAAATGAACAAGTTTAGTGTAGTTTTCTCGTTTTTTTAATTTTGCCCCTTTTTTTGATAAATCCCCTATTTTTTGCCACTTTTTGAAAAATATCATCAGTCACCCTGATCTCAGAGTTCATCACGCACGACGAACTTCACTCTGCGGCTGTGTTGTATTCATTTTCATATGCACAAATGTCTTTTATTTTTTATGACGAAAGTTTGCACTGAAAAATTCGTCATTCATCCCAGTTGTGTTCCCAGCTATACCGGATTCACTGCCACAATTACTACTCAGAGAAATCATGATCAAACAAAAATGACAACGAAATATTTTTCGAATAAACCCAAATACTTGGCTTGGCAATTTAAAGTTCTATATCTCCAAAATAAACACCTTTTACATGCATACAAAAAAAAAAGACTTTATAGCAACAAAATGCCAACGAAGTGTGAGTATTTTAGAGACAACGACAACAAGTGACAAAAATGTGTAGCAAAAAAAAAAAAATACACATTCATACCTGATTATGATTACCCAGGTGTGTGCTTTAGTAAAAGTGTAAAAATGTAGTCTGATGCAGCTCAAAATAAGCACATGAGAGCAGTACATAAGCTTTAATGGGATTTTTTTCTATGAATTTTTGTTACCCTACAAATTTCGTAGAATGGAATTTGGCTCACAAAAAAAAAATTATACAAAGTGTAAGAAAGTCAAAATAAAATAAAATTTTTATATATAATAAAAATAATAATATAATATTTTTTTGCTTCTAGTCGTTCAGTTAGCGGCTTAAAATATCCTTGGCTACCAAACTCTTACAATGTTTTATTCTAGCGTGCTATTTAAAATTAAAAGAATATCTTTTGACATTTTTTAATATTAATTGTTCCTACAGATCAGGTATCCTGATTTCAGAAATCATCCAGATCTTGCTGATTTTCCGTTCCTTTAATATATTTCTTCAAATTAGCAGCTTCCCATATCCTCTCGCAAAGTATATGCGTCAAATGAAATTCTTCTACAGCCCTTCCCACATGTTTAACCTTATCCAAAACTTTTATGTATCTGTACGGCTCCATTAATTTTGGTCTAGCTTTCACTAAATTCCGTTCAGTTTCAACATCAATTTCTTAAAAATTTTCAATTAATAAAATCAATAATCAGAAAGAATTGAATTCCAAATAAAAGCTCGCTTGGTGTTTTCCCGAACTCTTCTCTCTTATTATTCATTTCAATGTAAGAAAACGCCTTATTCTTTACCCAAATTTGAGATAAACTTTGGTCCACTCACTCTATCTGACCCTTTGCCTGGGGTGACCCCATTTTCAAAAAGATAATATATTTTGTACTTGAATGCCTGCGTGAAGCGGGCAGCAACGTAAACCAACGACCGCGTTGCAATTTTCACCTGTCTTACACTTTTAAACCTCGGTCGACTGTAAGAGTTAAAATATTGCATCATACAACTGAGCACTTCTCCGGTGCCTGTTGAACATACCGCAGCACACTTAACAAAGTACCTACTTTGTCTTACATTTCTTAACCATAAATTTTCTAAAATAATAAGTGCTTGAAAACACACATTACCTCTCGGAAGGCTATGCATTGATCCCTCAAGTTTTCCAGTACATAAGCTTGCTTACTTTTTTACTTTTCCACAGAGGATAGTTCAGTCCAAATTGACCAGAAAGAAAACCAGTAACAAGCCTTAAATCTTTCCTGTTGAGGTTTAGGATGCCACTATCTGAAAATGCCTGCAATTATTTAGCCTCTCATAAACCACAAGAAGTTAGCCACAGTTCCTTCGATCAGAGAGATTACAGTCAGCCAGCTTACCCCACAAAACGGATCTGTGCCCATAAACGGAGCAGCGGAGGCCCTCCTGGTCAGTCCATCCGCTTACTCGTGCTACTGATGACCGCTGTGGCTAGGTATCAGGTAAATGGAATATGGATATCTTTTGTAATGAGTTAAAGCACTCTAAAACAAGCCTGGAATGCAATTCCCATATGCATTAAATTTATTTAATTAATGTCAACACATTTGGTGAATGGCTGTATTTCCGCCTGTAATACCGTAGGCCATTTGTCCATAGGCACAGAGATTTTTACGTTAAGCTCAACGACTCCATCTTCAGCTTTGGATCCATCCGTATACCAAAATCAACTATCAAGTTTTCCTCCCACAATGCCCTTGGTAGAATTTTAACATTGAATCTCCTGTTGAACCTCAATTCACAATTTATCCTGTTATTAGGCATTCCTAGCAGCCTTATGCTGGGCATTGTACTCAGGACTAGCAAGGGCCCGTTTGACACAATGACCAGAGCTCCCGAGACCAATCATATAATCCGCCATTGCCGCAGACCTCAATTGCAAGGTCTGAACCTTGCAGAGTTTAGTTTTCGCCGCAACCTGCCGAGTCTTTTGCCACCATACAATTGCGCCGTACGTTATAATCACCACTCTTCACCGTCCATATCGGCATAATGGCTTTCTGTGCTATGCATTCAGCACGCCGGTTTAAAATCAGCTTTCTATTAAGAGTAACCCCTAAGTATTTGATATTGGTCGAACACGGAATATTTTACCCATTAAACGATGCTGTCCCTAGCCAAGTTTTCTTCTTAGAGAAAACGGTACCATAATAGTATTGTTAGGGATAACCGCCAGGCCATGTCTCCTACACCATGTCGTTACAGTGCACAAAGCATCGTTTATGACGTCGGATAGAAGGCTGCCGTATTTTGAACCTGCCATCACAGTCATGCCATCGGCGTACCCTAAAACTTCATGTCGTTGTTCACTAAGACCAAAGGAGTGGTGATAATACACCACTTTGGGGATACTTATCATTACCCATAGAAGCAGTTACATCCTTGCTCTCAAGTATAGACCTAATCCATTTCACAAACACATGACCAAGACCTTTTTAAGAGAGCATATGCAATCTTATGTGCCTTTAACCTCTATTAAACGTGTTTTTCTTTTATCCCTGCAAGAAACGGTCCCATGCGACCCAGATAATCGAGAAGACGGGACACAAAACAAGATGTTATCTGTGATTTTTCTATAAACTTATCGATTCCGCCGATTACGATTTTATAGCAATTACTTTCGGTGTCTTACAGTTCATTACGGATACTATGTACTTCGTTAACAGTGGTATTGACAAAAACTTCTGGTTCAAAGTATTCTCCTCTAGATTAAAAATCTCAAAAGTCTACTGCCAACATGCTCGTATCAAATTTATTCCCTTGTCTGTGCTCCAAGCTAAAACGCAATCAAATGCTTTACTGCACCCCACCACCCAAAAGTGGATTCCGTATTGATTACTACGACTTTACTTATTAAAAGAGATGCTTTTTTTAAAACAGATTTAAGAAAAATCAAATTTCGATTCCTTATTATTGCTACTAGCATGTTAAAATACCTTTTTAGACTAACTTTATTTTATTGCTCGAGAATGAAGTGACAAAATATGGATACTTGATGCTTTGCAGAACAATTTAAAACTTATCTTATTGTGAGGTATACAATAGTCGGTATTGAACAGCTTAAACTTTCTTACTTGGTTATTTTTCCATTTTACTTTAGCATTTCATTTCTTCTTTCATTCTTATATAAATATAAATTTTTCCTTGTTTTGTTATATGTATGTATAGGTGCATATGTATGTATGTATGTATCTCTACTCTAAAAAGGTATCTAGTATTTTTGTTGAGGATAATCCTCTTAATTCACACTGTCTAAGTGACAAAGATTTGATTTCAACAATATATATATGAATAATATCTTACATATTTCCCAAGTGCAATACACAGAGGTCAGAGGAGGTTAGTGGTAGTAAAAGAAATTGTATCCATATCAACTACTTTTTAGTATGTGAGTGCATTGAAGTGTGAAAAAAATTGAGATATAATAGAGAGGTTTGGTATTGAAAAGCTATTACATCATTTTAAATAGACAAGCAGACATTGCACACTTAAAGTTTGTCATAATAATTTTTTAAAGTTATTTAACAAACCTTGTTTTTGGAAAGCAAGCGAAATATTTAATGAGTCCTAAACAAGTTCATTTAGGTTAAAATATTAATATAGAATCTAATAAGCGAGTAAGAAGATTCTAAATTGAAGAGGAAAACGTATAGAAAAGTGAGAATGCGGAATCCAGCAACAGGCCGATATATTTTCATTATAAAAGAAAATCTATGTGTACGAGGAAAACTGTAAAATAAATTCTGGTGTTAAAGGCAGAGAGTAAGAGGGAGGTGGTTAGAAAGCGGGCATTAAGAATATAATAAAATTATCGTTCTTTCTACTTTTCTTGTATTCAAACTAAAATAATTATTCAACAACACTTGAAACTTTTTGATAAAAAACTGTTTGATAAAAAAAATAATAAAAATGGCTGATTTGAAAACTTTTCCCTTTGTCTTGATATATCAGCGCTTCACATCACATCACTGAATATTAAAAAAAAAACATTGAAAATATTTCTTGCCATACCGATGTGTTAAAATGTATTTAAACTTTTTTTTACTTTATTTTAATTTTCATTTAAAAAACTTAAAAAGTTTTGACTCATGATTAATGGGAATTATTTTTGTTTTTTTTTTCTTTTAGGTTATTAAACGAGTCACTCACTCTTGAGGTGACTTTAATCAAAGTTTCCTCTAAATTTTTTTTTTGTTTAAATCAATTTAAAAGTAAATAAAAATAACTTAAAATAGCCGTAAAACGTTGAAATGTTTGCTCTCAAAGTTTTTGAAATTAAAATAAAACGTCCATGGCTGTCTTTTAACTTAATACAGATTGCAGGTCTAATAAAAAGAATGCGTAAGTAGGTCACATTATTGAAGCTTTACGGAAGGTAAAATGTTGGCCAACTAAAAACTTTTTGTCATTAGCTTTTTATTGACACAGAGGAAAATAATTTTACAATTTCAATTCCATAAAAGAAAGAGTTAAGCATGAATCATTTACAAAAGGGAAGAAAAAATAAAATGATTACCAAGGAGTAAAAGTTGTTCAATGGTTTTTAAGAATATAAAGCAAACTTGCTTGTCACTTAAAGGCAGTTAAGAAAAAAGTATTTGCAAAGATTTTGAGTTTACTAACTCAAACAAACTCTTGTTAAATAAAAAGAGAAGATAAGCAGACATTAAAGACAAACGGCTCTAGAGCCCATACAAAAGTTAAAACTTAGAACAAGTTGCAAAAATTAGAGAAATAGCAAGAATATATTGAGGACAAAGTTATGTAGGCTGGCAACCAATACGATAATTTAAGCAATTACGATTTGTCATACGAAATAGGTATAAGCCATACCTCAAAATGGGAACACAAGGCAACTGAACTGATCGTCTTTAGCTTAGTAACAAACTGCAACCAACTAAGAAGACTCACAACTTCCGTCCGACCCGTCCAGGCAGGTGGTTAACGGGCAATGATATTATGACAGCTGTCATGCTATTAGCTAATGTGAGCAATGCTACCTATAGCTGTTTGAACCAACATGAGTTATTTTAGGCATGACGTCAATCAAACTATTGCGATATTATGGCAGGACAGTGCAAAAGGGATGACAGCGGAAGAACTTTCAAAGGTCAACGGTAGCGCCTAAGAAAATTTGAAGATACCTACGCCTATATCAAACATGGAGTTCCAGGATCCTCTAAGCTCTTTTTTGGCCTTACAATCATTGAAGGAATACAACTCCAATTCAGAAGATAATTCTCTCAGGACGTTTGTAAAATCCTCCCTCTTCAAGCTCCATGTGTGTGGTAGGGAGCAATTCATGTTCCGAAAGTATTGTAGAAACCTATTCAGGCCCTATGATCTATTATAGGAAGTTAAGCGGAGAGAAGATGTATACTTGGAGGTCACAGACGTCTATAAAATCCCCCTTCTTCGTCTTCAAGCTCCATTTGTGTGGTAGGGAGCAATTCATGTTCCGAAAGTATTTTAGAAACCTCTTCCAGCCCTATGATCTACAGGAAGGTAAACGGAGAGAAGAGGATACTTGAGTCAGCCATACACTATGAAGGATAGGGGTCTAGTTATTATCTTTACATTGTCATAAAAATCTTAAAATCAAACCAATATTTTCACAATATTTTCTGAGGTAGCAATTCGCAATATAAAAGAAGATTTCGAGAGGTCTACTCTTTACTTCCAAAAGTAGCAAAATGCTTTCGAATTTGTATGTTATTAACATTGCAATTCGAAAGCATTTGTTTTCGATTCAAATGAGAGAGTGGACGGACCCTCTCCTTCTTTCTTTCGCTGTGGCATAAATTTTACCCAAACGCAACACTGGCAATGCGAACTTAATCAAGAAATTAACGCATTTGATAACGCAGAGAATTTTAAAATATTCTTATTGATATTCTACTAAAATATTTTTCGATATGATATGATATCGCATACAGTTTTTTGCACCGACATTTTAGATATACATATGTATATAAGATTAAACAAACCAAATGAGAAGTCTATGCACCCACACGCAAATACGGAAAGTATAGAACGATTTTAATAAATATTTTACACACTTCTTAGCCAAGATTTTTGGTTTCCGACACAATTGCGTTTTCATTAAATACAAAAAGAAAATATTGTACTTACTTTAGAATGTCATAAAAAAATTCCTTGAATTTTTTTCGTGACTCTAGATGAAGGCGTATTTTTATGAATTTTCCACTGGAATTCACCATGAAATAAGCGTTCAAACAAGAATTTATAGTTTTGCCACAGAATGAAATCTGATGCAGTTTATAAATGAAAAAGAAAATATATATGTATGATTATATACTGTTCGTGTTGCAAATTTGATTTCTTTTCGTATTTTAGGTACAACTCTTTTTTATAATCCGAGATCAGATCGCAACTAATTGCAGTAACAAACGGTTTGTTAAAGGCTGTATTTAAACTACAGTGCGAAAGGAAAATATAGCAGCAAGTGCTGTTTGAACAAAGCAATAATCACAAAATTAAATTGTTATTGTGTAGTCTTCATAATAATTTAGTGCTCTTGAAAATTAAGGACATGCTACATAAAAATATAACAATCATTGCTACCATGAGACTAGACACCATCATCCAAAGAGCCCATAGAGGTACACTTTAGGACGAAGTGATCTGACGGAGTGATCGCGACAAATTAATTAAAAAATTTAACTTCGTGCCACGCAGACGATGTAGCAACTGCTGTAGCCTAAATTCACCTGGAAACCATCACACAGAGACTGGAAGCAGCACTGCCAATGATCGGCAACTAATGCCAGTATAGTGGCCTCAGTGTCAACCCAACAAAAACGGATCTTACTTCTTTACTAGGATATACAAAATCCCATTGTCCTCAACAGACACAATATTAAATGGTGTCACCCCAGCACTGTCGAATGAAACAAGATGTTTATCCAGCATTTAAGACGTTAAGCTTTGCTGCAAGAAAACTTTACAACAAGGGCAAAGAAAGCACGTTAACTTTAAATTCTGCCTTCCTATGCTACAATTGTTAGCCTGGGTGTTAGAATTTTTTTTTAAACTAAATCTTAAACATTTGTTTGAAAGCAGTTGCAAGACAATTTGTTAGTTAAACATTAAGAAGAAGAAAATAAAACACAAATCTGCAATAACACAGCATCTTTTCTTTACAATTTTTTAACGATAACTTTTCTCATAGTAACTTTTACTTCAAATGTACGAGTACTAATGTAATATTTACTCTGGTTTTTTTAGTTATATAAATTTTTATTTTTCTATTTCATGTTTGTTACCGCAAGAGAGTAACACTAAATCACTTCATCATCATCATCATCATGGTCGTCGTCGTCATTGTCATCGCATGATCTTTTTGCATTCCCGCGATCATTTCTAAGAGTTCATGTCGTGACTTTTGTTAAATAAAAAGAAGAAAAAAAGTTTAGGAAGACAAATAGAAATAAAAACTGAACTACAGTTTATTTTTATTAATGTTTTATGTTTTAGTTACAGTTTAGTGTTTTTATTTTTGGTTGTCTGCCTTTAAGCTATCTTATTATTTTTATTTATATTCCTATACTATTCCTTTCGCTAAATTTAGGTATTGCACAATATCTGGCTGTTGGATGGTTTGAGTATTTTGGACATATTGTCATGCCAACACGATTTGCCATCCGCTAAATCTGTACAGTTCTTAAGGGAAATGTTGCGAATTGTATTTTGTATGCTTATTTACAAAGCCTTTGTGTCGTTGTTTAACAAAATTTAATGAGAAAATTGTTAATTTTTAGTAATTTGTGGTATGTTATTTATTAAAAAATAATCAATAATTTTTATATGCGAACCAGGAAATTAGTTTCAAAATATTTTAATTAATTTTCTTAAGATTGCCTTAATATGGAACCTAATTATAAGCAGCAGTTATATCATAAAGTACAAGTGCCCTGCTTAGAAAAACTATAACGGCTGTCATATAAGATATGTATAAAACAACCCAGCAAAAAATTACACATTACCATCAGAACTACTTGCCATATAATCACCCGTATTGCGTATGTCGGGTCGAATATTCGTCTACAAGAATTTTGTCATAGAATAAAGAAAATTTGTACAAGCTTTGTTTAATCAAATACAAAATTGCCGTAGACAAATATTCGACTCGACATACGCAATACGGGTCTTTGACTTTCTTTTCTGATTACCAAATTTCATTACTCGCTTACAAATCACATTACCTAAAATTTAAAAAAAATATGTACAAGTTGCTAAATTAGGAGAATAATTTTTTTAGATTAAATAGATTACATGAACAAGTTGCCAAATAAAAAAGTAAGTAGTTCTCAAGAATCGATTATTTTAGTCTCACGCCCTGATAAAATCATTAAGTTGGTAATCCAGTAAGGAACAGCTTCCACCAAAAATGCTTAATTCCAAACCCGATTACCTCTTTTGAAATGTTTTGCTGGAATTTTTTTGCATGAGGTCTAATCGCCGATGCAATGACCACGTTACTTTAAGATTCTGGCATTAGGTATTGCAATATTATTACATTTTACAAGGCCTTTGATCATTAGCACCCTTTTACACACCAAAAATTTTAATTGCCAAACTTTTAAGCTTACGGGAGGGAGAGGTAAACTTTATGTTTCCCTTTTTCATATTTTTCTCTATTCCATATAAATCGCATAGCAAAAATTGAGTATGTGAATCAACTAGAGAAGGTACCGTGAGAAACTTTCCAATCACACTCATGCCTGCTCAGATTAAAAACTTTTTCCTCTAACATCCTTGTGAAAAAAATTGGAAGTTATTCTAAAGGAACTACTATTACATATAAAAATCGTTAAAAATTATACAAATTTAATTTGGCTAATGGGCATTGCAAGTAAAGGTAGAAAATTCTTCATTGCTACTCACTTGGCAGTGGCCAGGAATGATTTCTCTGTTGCAATGTCTATGCAGAGTACGATGTGGCTATTGAACACCCGTTCAAATGTAGCGAATGCGATGAGAAGATGGCTAAGTAACCTGATGGTTAAAATAACATCTCAAGTCATTAGGAGGATAAATATCTCTGAAACTTGGTTTTTTTTACTAACAGAGTGCCTTGAATTGATTCATCAGTATCTCAGAAAGCAGTAGGAAGAAGACAAATCTACCCTTCAAAAAACTCATAATCAACGCCTGCTGGCAGCCCCAGCACTAGAATCGAACGCGGAAGCCTAATCAGCTATTTCCTCTTAAAATTAAATGATAAGCGAAACCGAAGAGGCCTTATGCTACTTGGATCGAGGAAATGTCTATATATATAAGATCGTAGTATGTGTTTGTTCCTAACGCATGATATCTGGAACTATAAAAGCTGTGGAGCTGAAATTTTCAACACAGGTTCGGTAAGTTTTCGTTTTATTTTTAACCCAACAATTTGTAGTTCAAAATAATAATTGATGATAGGACAACGTTTGACGGGCTCAGCTGGTATACATATATGTTTGCACTACTGCCATATGACTTCTTTGGAGACCATTTTTCTACTCCATTGATCTTGTTCTTTATCTAATGGAAAGAAAAAAATGCATCACATTCGCTACTGAATTTCCTAAAGGGGCTATTTACACATCATGTTCATGTTGCCAAATAATTGTGTTGGACGAACCGATTCACCCGTGCAATAAGAAACATGTTGTCGAGCAAGCAACCAAGCAAGAAAACAAGTTGTTTTCAAAAAAATTTAATTTTTTAGTTCGCAATCGAGCCCTCTGACTTGTGTAATTGCTTATTCGTCGAACACACTTGCAAATAATTCTTTCTGCCAAAAAAACCGACTTCAATACAAAGATCTGATAGAAGAAAATAAGAAAAACTACGTGAAATATAAAATTAAATTTTAATGGGCGTGCCTTTACCCATTTTTTAAATGTAAGGTTGTAAGTTTTGCAGAGCTCAGGGTGCGTGTTAAGTTTTGTAAAAATCAGTAAAGTATAACCTTAAAAAAAGAGGACTGTGTCTATTTTAGAGCTCAAGGTTTATGGTAAGTTTTGTAAAAATCGGTTAAGTAGAACCGCGTGAAATGTTATAATAAATTTTAATGGGCGTAACTTCACCCGTTTTTTTAAGCTTTAGAATTGTATACTTACAAGAACCAAAGGTGTTTTCTAGGTTTCGCAGCAATCAAATAAATAGAATATCATAAAATCAAGTAAGAAAATTGTGTGCATGTCCCTGCCAATTTTTTTTACAATGGGACCAATGGGAAGCTATACCCTCTCAGACAAAAAGAGAATTTTTACAATCGGTCTAAAATGTACAGAGTTATAAAGTAACACCTCAAAAAAAAAATAGAGACGAATTGTTAGCATCCTCCTTTTTGGAAGTCGGTTAAAAAGAACTAATTTCACAAAAAAAAAATTATTAACGCAAAATATGAAAACTCGACGACTGGAAAATGAATAAGTGAATTACATGAAAGTTTGGCTGAGTTGTGGTAGATACATAAAGAGCGAGTTCATGCAAATACAAAGCGATATTTGCCACAATAGAAATTTAAGCGACTAGATAGATAGATTTCGAAATTTTTCGAAAATGAAATGTCCATAAAACTGTTGTTCTAAAAAAACCGCTTAAATTTAAAAATTAATCAGGAATATAATCGCCATTTTCGATAACGAGCTGTTTCGATCACGTGGTTTCAGTTTGAGATTATGGCATTCGATATCGTACCATATTAATAAATTGTTCGATAGCGAATGCCATAATCTCAAATTGAAAAAAACGTGATCGAATTAGCTCGTTATCAAGAGCGACAATTAGACCCCAGCTCTTAACTTCAAAAAGGCATATCGGCAACACTAAAAACATATTAAAGCCATGTACGAGGGCGGTTCGGAAACTTCTTAGCCTATCAATGAAAGAGAATAGTTAGTTTTTCAAAAACATTTTCATTTTCCAATATAATCTCCTGAAACTTCAATACACTTAGTCCAACGCTTTTCTAGCAATTCTATCCCTTGATTAAAATAGTTTTCCTCAAGGTCTTCAAAATAGTGGTTTACAACTGTAATTGCATCTTCATTTGAGGTAAAACGCTTGCCAGCAAGGATTTTTTTTAGATTTGGGAACAGGTAAAAGTCACTGGGAGCCAAATCAGGAGAAAAAGGGGGGGGGTGGTTAAGCAACTCGTACTTTAATTCGTTGATTTTAGCCATTGTTAAAACACTCTTGTGCGCTGGTGCGTTGTCTTGATGAAAAATTATTTTTTTGTGTTGTAAGCCAGGACGTTTTTCTCGAATTTGTACATTTAATTGATCCAAAAGGTTGCAATAGCACTCTGAATTTATTGTTTTACCCTTTTGCAGATAGTCAATCAACAAAATACCTTTGAAGTCCCAAAAAACCGTTGCCATAACCTTACCAGCCGATTGAATTGTTTTTGCCTTCTTTGGGGCACTTCCTCCAGCTTCAGTCCATTGTTTGGATTGTTGTTTTGTCTCTGGAGTATAGTGGTGGATCCATGTCTCATCAACAGTTATGAAACGACGCTTAAAATCCATTTTATTTCGCTTAAAACGATCCAAACAAGCTTGAGAAATGTTCATTCTTATGCGTTTTTGGTCGACTGTTAACAAATGCGGCACCCATCTTGCAGAAAGCTTTTTCATCTGTAGTTCTTCATGCAAAATTAAATGGACTCGATCATTTGCGATGCCCATGATATTAGCTATTTATTCGTCGAACATTTAATACCATATCATGCACTTTGGCTATAATTTCTGTTGTTGTTGCTGTTTTTGGACGTCCACTACGTGGTTCATCTTCAATGCTTGTACGACCACGTTTAAATTCAGCAAGCAAAATTTTTTACTGTTGCATATGAAGGAGCACTTTCACCTAACACATTCACCATATCATTATGAATTTCTTGTCCCGATAAACCTTTTTTATGTAAATATTTTATGACACCACGCATTTCTAATTTTTCCATTGTTAAAAAATCGCGGATGCGTCTTTTGTGAACACCTGTTTCTATATGAAGGAGTTGCCAGATCGAAACAAAATTTAACATGTGTTCATAGCAGAGATGGAAGTTTCCAAAACACTTAACTTTTTTCTATTTATACCGCGCTTTTTGTGCTAGGCCAAGAAGTTTCCGAACCGCCCTCGTAGTAGAAGGATTAACTAAATCGATTAAGCAGGTGTGTCACAAAAATCAAATTTGTACCAAATTAAAAATATAAAAAAAAGTTTTTACCCTTTCGAAAAAAAGGAAGAAGCAAAAATGTTAGGATTTAAATCCGTTTAAAAAGAGCAAAATGAAATTGACAATTTGAGCAGTAACATGAAAGAAAAGGTAAAAAAATTACAAAATTCGCAGAAACAAATGTGAAATTAAAATATTTATATTGTATATATATTGTTTGATTTATTTTCTAAATACCCAAACATTTTTCTATATTTTTGTTTTGTATTTTTTAAAATTTAATTCTCTGTTGTTAAAAAAGCAGCAGGGCCATAGAAATACCATCTATATATATATATAGGTATGGACTGCAAAACGGCTGGGTCGATTTTGATAAAATTTTTAGGGAGTCTTCATAATATTCAGGCGGGTGACACTGTAAAGTCTGATGTTCGATTTTCGATCTGCAGGCAGAGGGGCCTGGCAAAATCCAATTTTCATATTGCACCACCAATGCCATATAATGGGTGTTTTTTATTGAGGTATAGAACTTTAAGTTGGCATCACTTTTTTAACTGGCGGCCATTTTGTCAGCTGTCAAGTGATTAATATTTAGTTTGGTTTGCCATTTCATCATGAACAGGTTGACAAAAGAACAACGCTTGCAAATCGTGCAAATTTATTTCGAAAATAATGGTTCAGTTCGCGAAGTTTACCGCAAGCTCCGTCCATTTTATGGTCGACATAATCGTCCATCAGAGCAATTAATTCGGTTAACCATGGATCGTTTTCGCACTACGTTTACTCTATTTGATAATACGCATCCGCAGAGACGTCGAACAGTGCGCACCGAAGAAACAATTGCCGCTGTAGAGCAAAGTGTTGAAGAGGACCCGAATGAATCGATTCGCCACCGTGCACAGCAATTGGAGCTTTGTCCATCAACTTTATGGAAGATTTTGAATGTGGATGAGTTGTGGTTCCAACAAGACGGCGCTACATGCCACACAGCGCACGTCACAATCGATTTATTGAAGGAAACATTCGATGAGCGCATAATTTCGCGGAATGGACCTGTCAATTGGCCACCAAGATCGTGTGATTTGACACCATTGGATTATTTTCTTTGGGGATATGTGAAGTCGCTCGTCTACGCCAACAAACCAGAAACGTTAGGGGACTTGGAAGCCAACATTCGTGGCGTTATTGCCAACATACGGCCCCATATGCTCGAAAAAGTGGTTGAAAATTGGACCTGTAGAATTGGCTTTATTCGAGCCAGCCGCGGCGGCAACATGCAAGAAATCATATTTAAACATTAATGGCATAAAATTATCCTTCCAATAAAGCCAAATTGATGGACATTAAAACGATTTTCTTGTGTTTTATTTCAATTCGAAGTTCTATACCTCCTCTGACACTTTCAAATCGATGTAAATGAAATTTAAAAGACGATGAGGGTAAATTTTAAAGTCGATCGGGGTAGCGAAGCACAGTGGGTGTAGCTAGTATTTAATAAAAACAAAAATAAAGCTGAAGAATTTGCTTCTACGATACAAATTGAAAAATTTTAAAATTTTCACTTTACTAATTCTGTGACACAACCGATTAAACACACAAAACTAACAATATAAAAAATTCCCTGGACTGTTTTGATCAATTAGTACACCAAAGACACTTGCACGTGCATGGTATCTCTATTCTGTATATATGTCTGTTTATCTCTGCCTCTCTCTCTATCTCTCTCTCTCTCTCATTCCCATAATTCACACTATTCAATCTGCGTGTGCATTAGGCAATGATGGTGAAGGGTAAGTTAGGTTAGCAGACTGAGTAGAACTGAAGGGCTCAGCCCACTTGGGTTCACTGTGCTACTGTAAAGTTGGAGGAAAATAGAAAAGGCGTAGAGAAAGGTAGAGGTGAGAGAGCAAAAGGGAGAAAGGTGCCGAGGGTAGATATAGGATGAAGTGAATTATGAAGAAAGAAGCAGCGTAAATTTCTCGCAATCGAATTCATTTTAGCGATTGTTGTCTCGCGAGTCAAATTTTCTCTTCCAAATGTTAATTTTTTTTTGCTTATTCCTCAAAACTAAACATAAAACATGTATTGATTGTTCTTTTAGTTAATTAAAATGCCTAGCTTTTCATTTGCTTTCAACAATGTTCTCTCGTAATTTGGGTTTTTGACTAAAAAGTGCTTTTTATTTAACTTTACTTTAAAATCGAAAAATGGATAACTCTATATTAAGAAATAGCCTCAGTTGCTTTTAATTCCTTTTATATAATAACTCAATCAGAATATCTTTTAAGCTATTACCCATTTCTCAACTCCTTTAGGAAAAATTAAACTGAAAGAGAAAACAAACAAAAATACGAGTGTAAACCAAATTTATTGTTATGACACTGATTTTCAGCAAATTGCCTGTGAAAAAAATTTTATAAAGAAAAAAATAAAAGCAATTGTAAAATTAAGAAAAGAAAAAAAAAAGAATCCTCACACACTTGTGCTGCTGCTGCTAGCTACTCGTTCATTCACTTAATCGAGCAGCACACATTAGAAAAATGAAATTATGTGGCAGCCACAACATTTAAGTATAACAAATTTAATACAAATATTATATAAAGTTAGTTAAATGTGCAAGTGTATGCGTGCATTTGACATATTTACTGTTAAAGTTGCACACGTACATTTGCAACAACTTGCCAGTTTTGTTTTTATAGCTGTTGCATGTTGTGCTTATGTGTGAGTATTTTTAAGCCATTTTCGTTTGTATTTCATGGGTCGTTGCACGCTTATACTAACGACATGATTTTCACAACATAACAAAAATTGTTAAATATGTACAAGGAAATAAATTTTAAAATACAACTATGAACAACATTAAGACCATAGAATTGGTTAGAACGAATCTTGGCAGCTGCATTCCGCAGGAATCAGAAGATTTTGTAAAACTTCTTGAATACAAAAACAAACGAAAAATTCAATTTATTCTAATGCTACAGCAATACCTTTAAACAACATGAAGAATTTATAATTTGTGCTTTTTTTTGGAGTTTTTCTTAATATTAGCAAAAAATTTCTTAAAAATTAACAGATATATAGTGTGTTAATTATTTTTGTTGTTAGTTAAGCTTTAGCATATCGTTGCTATTTATGATATTCATACATAGGCCTGCGAGCTTTTTATAAAAAGTGATGTTCTTGGTAAAATCATAGGAATGTAGGGTTTTATAGGACTTTAAGGCAACACGGTGGACCAAACCTCCTTCGTTTGTTCTTATCTCAGCGGTGAAAGGACCTCTTAACCTCTTAACTTATGGAAGTTATCACATTCCTCCAATTATTAGTTACAATTTTTCAGGAAAAAAAGGTCCTGCGAAATAAAATATTTCAAATATGAGGGATAAGTTTTCCGGGGAAATAAAGTATTATAAATATGAAGGAGAAATTTGTCCGATTTTTTCCCTCTACCATTTTAAAAGGACCAACTAATGCAAAATTTAAAAAATTAAATTAAAAAATGTTTTAACAAAATGTTATAAAAATTTGTTTAGAACAAAAGGTATAAATAAGGACTGTAATGATATATCTATATATATTTTTATCCAAGCCGTGCAAACGTGCACCTAAAAAAAAATACTAAATTTTTCACACCTCCTTTAAGTTCACAAAATAGGTAAACGGAAGATTTGTTTCCTTGTAATATTTTCAAGATCTATAACAAGAACAACTTTATAAAATTTGCAATTTCCTTAGTTAAGGGTGGGCAAATTTGAGCTTAGGAAGTAAATTGGCTGTCAAATGATGACATGTCCAGAATTGAGCTGTCATCCTTTAAGATTTATTTAGTAAAAAGTTGGGAAATTTTAACCATTGAACGCTACACTCTTGAACAAGGAATTTTGATTGCGAAATTTATGCATTTTAATTTTAACAAACCAGAAACAACTGACGCTCTGAAAGATGAAATTCGGTGCTGACTTGACGAGATAAGCGAACCTTGTTGCAAACTGGAATTCAAAATTTTGTGAAAAGAGCGTACGTCTACCGATGTGCGAATGTCGACCTCTAACATTCGGCCGACATCATATTTCACTATTAATATTCACATTTCTACTTTACATTGGTATCAATAAAACTTTGCCAAAAAAAATTTGTATTTTTCAGCCAATTTACTTCCTAACCTTAAACTTGTAAATCATTGCTAATTTAATGCATTCGCATCTGGCATCCTCAAGATAAAGTGATTCCGAAATATTGTGAATGGTAAAGACACAATGATGGTATGATGGAGGTTATGAAAATTTTGCTGCTGGTAAGGAAGGGTGAAATTTATAGTCCAGCTCACTTGGGTCCAATCCCTTTGTGTTACCTGTGAGGTTTACAGAAGATAGTTAGAGAGGGTCATAGGAAAGGGATAGTGAGTGAAGGATTCTGCTTTTTTTGCACGCTTTTGTAATAATCTAGTGTTTGTTGCAGCGCCTCTGATGTCAAACGAGTTAAATTTTTAAGCTATGTTTAGTATAAATTTTATTGGGTATTTTACTTTGCCGATGATTCTGCTACACAATACCGGCGAAGTAGGGTACTCTGAAGCCGGTGTAGTTTTAGTGACCAGTGCATTATGCCTGCATCACTGAAACTTTTCCCACAAAAACTGATACAAAGGACACTAATGCACATCAAAAAAATGCTTGATGTTGTTATTTAATGACTGTCAGAGACCGGGCTCGAACCCAGGACCTTAGGTTTTGTAGTCAACGTGCTAGCTACTTCAGCTAATGCCATCCTCCAACGCCAGATCAACCAAACTTTTTTTGGGCAACAGAAGGGAATCACAATGGACTTAATTGGTTCTCCGAATGGAGGTACGGTATAGCACCACACTTCTTACCCTAACCCAACCTTCGAATTTTTTTTTCGAAAAATCAAAGCAATGCATTAACATTAGGAAGCGGATTTTGGACATGGAATTTTCACACACTTTTTAGATCATTACTGACCTTATATCACAATTTTTGCCCCTGAAGCGTCAATTGTAGCATAAACCAGTGACTTTACGTGAATCTATAGAAAATAGTCCAGAGGTATTAAATAGGACGAGGTATTGGAGGCCGAATCACAGGTCCATTAATTCAAATCAACTTCTGGTTAAGTTTTTATTTAAATAATTGAATGGTCTCTGTAGCGGTATGAGATGTAGCGCTATGGTTTTCAAACCACATCTCTCACGGATCATTACCATCTAAACAACTAAATACAAAATAATTGATCATGCTGAGAACATGATCTCTATTGAGCGTTATAAGAGTTCAGGATGAATGTTGAAGGAAATAAACTGCTATGATAACCCAGACTCTAAAGCGCTAAAAACGATGAATTTTTTAAATGTAATGGAGTCTGTTGATTCCTTACACTCCATACGCGGCAATTTAATTTATTAACAAACCCGTTAAACCAAAACTGATCCTCATCACTGAGTACGATTTTGGATTAGCTTCCTCCTCCTTTAGAGCTCAATCGGCCAAAGGACCACTCATATGACAATCTTCTGGATTTAATTCAATTACCAACAGCTTTTTATGCGGGTGTAGGCAAAGATCTTTGCGCCATCGATACATTTCGATCTTCTTCCACACTTTCGCAGCGATATCCTCTTCATTACGCCAATTCCTTCAACGTGTTGGTGTTATTTAGGGAGCAAGTGCTTTGAAATCAATTCGAAGTTTGACAGAAGGCTTGCTCACAAGGACTATTATGTGCGTCATAAAACCACGAAGTCGACGTCTATAAGTTGCAAAAAATAATGACTGATTTTCGAAGTACATCATGATGTTGGATAGCGTTGTCAAAGCATAAATCTTTTCACGATGATTTTTCAAATTATACTGATCACCAAGGTCATGAGTGAGCGCCCTATAACATTTCGTTTGACAGTTAACCCCCTTTCGCAAGTTCTATAGGAATTTAAAAGAATACCTTCAATTCCGAAATTCTCCACATGCACAAAAAATACATTTAAATGCAACAAATACACAAAAAATTTAAACAAATTCAAATTTCAATTATTTATTCATTATCTAATTTTTTTTCTCCTGCATTTGTTGCACATATTCGCAAGTTTCAGGCCTTTAAATTTCTCTCCTTTGGCATATAAATTGAATACATAAATTGACTTGCATTTTAATTTAATTATTAAATTTTGTATTGAATTTCTATCCCTTCGGGTTGAAAATGTTCTAATATCTCTTCTATCAAGTATTAAATGTTAAATTTATGCAAATTTTTTTTTGTTTTTTTTTTTGTTTGGGGCGTTTTTATTGTTGGCTAAAACAAAACGAACATAGCAGGCAGATACATTAAACAAAACTTGAATAGAAAGTCATAAAATTAATAGAAATAATTTTAGTTCAAAATTCATGTCATATAGAAGCGCTTAAAGGTTAAAAAAGTAATTTAGGGGGTTTTATTTGACAGAAAATTTAAAATTCAAAAGCTTTTAAGTGAAACGTGTAGAAGATTTTAGCGACAATAACAGCTGGTAGGCCAAAGTCAACAAAAACTGATGTTCTTGGCGGTCAAAGTGAAATTTTTGGATTTTACTTTGAAAATAAAAAGTTTAAATAATGCTGAACATATGCTGTTGAAGAAAAGCTTTAAGACAAACAAAAACATATAAATAAAGATATTTAAACAAATAGATATTCTCTGTGTAAAACTTCTATAAAATTTTACCATCTGAAAGATCTTTAGACAAAAGAAACCACTTCCTTTTGGGGGGTTTATCAGTACAAACAAGGTCATTTTGGTTTTATATGTTTTCTTATTCAGCTCTCAAAAAATAGTTTTCATTCACAAAAATAAAAGAAAAATAAATTTAATGAATAGTTTTACAATATTTGCCGTAACAGAACCCAAAAATAATATTATTTTTTCTTTTGCAAAAGTTGTTTCAAAGTAAATCTCTTTTATTTTTATATGTAAGCTAATGTGAGAATATTTTTTTTATTTTATTTTATTTTAATATCACTACTATGTACGAGTATAATGAAGTTGATTAAATGGCAGATATATAAAGTAAATGTTTTATATATTTTTTATTTCAAGTTTTTAGCATTTTTTATTCATTTATAGTTTAGTTATTCATGCATTTCATGTTCATTTTAGCCAACAAAATTATATTCCAAATAACATAGAAAGGCTTATAAAGCGCACAATAGGGCGATTGCATTAAAATCTCTTCCAGCACATATGTATCTGAATTGCATATATTCTTCATTTAGAAAAGGAATGTAACGAAAATCAGTAATTGTTTGTAAAAAAATAAAGAGAATCTCGCGAGTTAATTTCATTCCGATCGGTGCAGGGGAACAAATAACTCCAATATATCCTTTATCTTACCGTAGTTGGCGAATTTCGACTTCAACTACGACGTTTTTTTATAGATAAGGGAACACCGCAATAATTTTTCTTTAATTTAGGAACAAACTGTAGTAATGGAAGTCGAAACACACACACACACACGACGATACGGCCTTTAAGTTTTAAAATAAAGGATATATGGGACTTATGTATATCCTTGCGCCAATCGTAATAAAAATTTCCCCAGAGAATAACTGGATAATCTTGCATACAGTTACTAATTTTAAATACGTTCTGATTACAATTGTAGCTGAAACTTAATTTATAAACTAAAGGATATATGCAAGGCAGACATGTCGTCGCATCGATTTCAATGAAATTCAGCAGAGAGTTACGGCCCATAATTTGAGAGACTTTTACCAATTTTTAGCAGTATGTTTTAAATCAAGGCCATAAACAAAATTGACAAATTAAGGTCATATGGGACTTAGCTAAGTCCTTGCAATAATTGGAACAAAAATCATTCAACAGCTTAACTGAGCAATTCTAGAAGTTTTGAAAATTTTCTTTACATTTTAATCACAATTTTAAATAATATTTAATTTTAAAAATAAAGGATATATAGGAGGTAAGCATATCCTTGCATTGCTCACAAAAATATTTTACCTAGATATTAACTACATAATTCTACAAATAGTTATAGGTTTTCGTTGCTTTTAGATTAAAATTTGTACAGAAACTTAATTTTCCACATAAAGGATATATGAGAGCTACACATGTTCTTGCAATGATAGCAATGAAATTCACCAGGGAGCTTAGGTGTTTAATTTTAGGAACTTTCAAAAATTTTTGCTGAATTTTTAAAGTATTGTAGGCAAGAACTCAATTTACAACATAAGGGATACGTGGGACTCAAGTAAGTCCTTGCAACAATTGAAACGAAACCTATCAGAGTTAAACTGTTAGATGTAGTTTTAACTTGAAACGTCATTTTCCAAATAAAGCACATATGGGAGATAGAAATGTTCTTGCAACGATAGCAACAAAATTTAACAGAGAGCTTCAGAGTATAATTCTAGAAACTTTTATCAACTCTTGCCACATTTTGATTGTAATAAAGGGAATAACTCAATTTACAAACTAAGGGTATATGGGACTCAGGTAAGTCCTTGAATCAATTGAAACGAAAGTCAGCAGAGAGTTAAACTGTATAGTTATAAATATATTTGTATGTTTTTGTGCATTCTGTTAAGAATCATAGCTAATATTTAATTTATAAAATAAAGGAGGCAGATGCATCCTTGCACTCATCTGAAAGATATTTAGACAATATGTTAACTGTATAATTTTACAAATATATTGCAGCCAAGCAATGATAGCAACGAAATTTAACAGAGAGCTTCAGAGATAATTCTAGAAGCTTTTACTAATTCTTGCAGCATATCATATGTGGTAAGTATCAGGTAAGTCCTTGCATCAATGGAAACGAAAGTTATCAGACAGTTGAACTGTATAATTATAAATGTATTTGTATGTTTTTTTGCATTCCGTTAAGAATTATATGTAATATATAATTTTTAAAATGAAGGATATATGGGAGGCAGGTGTGTCCTTGAACTGAACTGAAAGATAATTAGCCAAGAGCTTAGCAGAATAATTTTACAAATTGTTATAAATAAGCGCTGCTTTTAAGAGTGCAATTTTGGCAGAAATCTAATTTTCTAAATAAAGGATATATAGGTGACAGGCATGTCCTGACACTGATTTCATTGAAATTCTGTAAAGATCTTAGGTTAATAATTCTATAAACTTTTACCAATTTGTATTGCAATAAATCAAATTAAAACTTAAGTATATATACGAAATAGGTAAGTATGTATTCAAGTGAACACTAAGGATGGTACCGTGCGTTGATAAACCAAATTTCACGTGGAACGACGGAAAGTCGTCCAAAATTAAGCAAAAGCTCGTCGGAAGAAAAATACATCACTCAGCCAAATAGAAAAGCCCTTTGCAATAGGAGTAAGATTCATTACAAGGCTTCGCTATATAATTCCAAAAGTATTCATAAACTTGATAAAATTTAATTTGAAATTAACGATATTTGCCAGGTAGACATAGGTTAGAAAGGATGATGTTGCAACACACCTTCACTCGGAGATATAGTTGGTTCCATTGTGATCCAAGAAGACATGACTTAGCACCAATCTTCCTTAAAACCTGAAATGTTTCTTAAACTTGCTACATATAACAGATGGCCCAAGCATTCACGAGATAAGTGCTCTTTTTACATCTCTTCTCCTCTTTTTTATCTGCTTAATTATGTCCCTAAATTTTCCTCTATTAATGTCAAACATTTGATATAAGAAAAGTAACCCACAGTTAAAAAACTCTACAGAAACCAACACATATTCCATGATCAGCTCCATTGTGCAATGTTAGTTAATGCATGGCTAAAGGTTACACGAAACAAAAGCTAAAAGTTTATGCATGTGTGGTAGCGGGTTTAGAATGTACAAAAAGAGTGCACGCTAAAAAGCTAAATAAATGATTACATCTTTTTTAATATATTTTATACGTAACACGAGTACTAGAGTTGTTTTTACAGCTTTTACAAAAAGAATAAACCACACGAAGTACTTAGTTAATTTTTAAAAATAAAATTAAAAGTTGTTGGGGAAACAGCAACGTTCTTGAATATCCCTACTTGACTTACAACATAAATTTTTAAATTAGATAAATTGGTTAATGCTTTTATTAGCTGCACCCAAAATTTTTAAAAAATTACTTTTCCTTATTAAAGTTGAGAACATCTCTTTCTATTTACGAGTGTCTATTTTACAACAATCGTGGCCTGAAGGACATACATTTATATGAAACTATGCTGGCAAACAAAAGTTTTTAAAACTGTACCTGGAAAAGAATATTAAGAACAAAGATCGCATAGGAGAGGAGTTAGCTTAAGTTTCCAGTTTCGCACTAAGCCGGCTTACTTGGATACTGATGGGTGCCGTTATGCTCCCTGTGCGGGTAAGAACATTATCCTTTATCATCAAACTTCATAGAAAAGGGTAGAGCTAGGCGCTGTTAGAATTTCAACTTGCAAAATGCCTCTACTTAAGTCCATTCATCTATTATTTGTCCAATTTTATTTTATCTTGTATTTTCTTCTATTATAGCCCAATATATTATAAGAATAGATTAGAAATCTATTCTCCTTTTTTATTTTATTCTATTCACTTCAAATCTTTTCTCTTTTATTTTATTCAACTCATCTCTATCCTCCTCTATTCTATTTTATTATATTCTGATCTATTCTTTTATACTCTATTATATTACGATCTTCAGATTTAGGTTAGGTTGAAAGAGGGGCAGATGTGCAATGGCTTTGCACGGCCTATCTCACGGGTGCCAAAGCACTGAGTCCGGTTTGGGGACGCCAGACCAACGCCCCCGTGAACCCTTACAGTTCACACCTATGCAATACATAGGTGTGCTTCAAGGGACCACAGGTTGCACTCTATATATATAGTTATCCCTGTACTATATTTAATTACCTTGCTTAGGTAATTGAGCTATCTAAACTCGTATCAGTTGCTATGTTCATGCCATAACAAATTTCTGTTGATTGGCAACAGCACCTAGAATAGTGTCTGGCTGACCGCGTCATACCAATCACTAGCATTGATTTAACACTGGGAAGCCAAGACTATTCTCCGGAGATTTTGGTAGCAACCACAGCCACTACGATAATTCTCAGGCTTCCGCGCTATGGTGTTGTGTATACACCAATAGCGAGGTCCCCAAGAGAATTCCTCAACCATTGCCGGCACAGCTGAACCACCCTCGCGAGAAGAAAGCAAGCTGACGCCACCAAAATCCTGTGCCTATTACGATCAGACACGAATGTCCGTGCCCTGGGGTCATATCCAGGGCGTGCAACCTTTTGAGCACAGGATTTTGATAGCCGCAATGCTTTTATCTCTGAGCAGCACAGCTGTCGGGCAACCGGCACCCGTAGCACCAGAAGTAGCCTCTGGTCAGACCTCGCAGATCCACCTTTATTAATAAAGGCTTCACTACTACTATCTTTTGAACTCAGGGGCAGTTCTAGGTGATCATGCACCTAACTGACAACAACGGTCCTTCATTATTTGTTTTCCTTTTATAAATACATGAACATCCTTTGCTCTGTTATTTCAGAGATCGGGTAGTAACACATAAGTTTTACGGGTAATAAGCCAAAGGTCCGCCAGCAGAAAAAACTTCATTACCCTTAGCTGGGGCCCCGGGATTGCCACACCCGTCGTCAATTTGACTCCCCTGGGGGGTGAAAGAGGGGCAGGAATAATTGACCCAATAAGTTTCGGACTGCACCTATGCTATAATAGAATGTTGTGCACTTTTGATAAGAAAGATTGAGGAGCTAGCCAATGAAAACCACGAAAACCTATTAAACTTAAGCAGGTCGTACACGACATGTTTTTTTACGTCTGACATTTCAACTTTTCAACTCAGATGTAATTCTGCATGTCTGTCAAAATTGTTGTTTTACAGACGGTTTATAATATTTGGTCACAAACGTGCATGTACAAATGCGTCTGACACTGTCTGTGTTTGTTTTTTTTTTTGCTTTTGCACAAACCTATGTCGGCCTCTGTTTCAAAATGGAGTGTTGCCGGCACAAAAATGTTTCTTTACGCCGTAAAAACTTCAGTCATTTTAAGGAATTTTTCTTTAAGTTCGAAGAATCATGTTAGAAAATAAAAATGCAACGCAATTTTATTGCATTATTGTTATTTAATAGTTTAAAAAAACATAAATATATAGGTGTTGTAATATATCAACTTGAGCCGGCTAATCCTTCCGTCAATAGCGGAACGCCGCTAAATGTTTCCTCACGGCATAGATTTTTACCGGCATATTTTGCATAACAAAACAGCTGATGTCAGAGGCTTTGTCAGAAGAAAATAGAACACGCTCTAATTGAAATTTTGTCAGAAGACTTTGCGTCTGACTTTTACAGAAGCAAAGTTTTAAAGGTATCATACGACATTTACATCTTTTACACTGGGAAATTTGACAAGTCAGACGCAAAAAACATGTCGTCTACGGGGGGCTTTAGTCATATTATGAACCTAGTTTCCTCAATGTTCTTTTTCAGGTATTTCCAGTCTGAACTCCTAAGATGTTCAGATTAGGAAAGAAGATCTGGTCACTTAGGACTAAATCTGGAGAGTATAGAGGATGAGAGAGGAACTAGTGTCATCTGTGCAGCCTTGTCTTGTCCTGGTGGAAATTTTTGTTTTGGTCACATGAGGTCGTTTTTTTCAAATCTTCATTAATTTTCTACTAGCCAATGTGGATTATATCCCGGCATTCCAAAAATTATTTACATGACTTTATTAGCTGACACGCAAACATCGGTATTCTTTGGCGCTGATGTACCCCGAGAAACCAAATATATTGAATGCTGTTTGGTCTCTGCTGTATTGTGATAAATGCACGTTTCGTCAAACTTTACAAAGCAGCGCAAAATTTCGCGCATGTTACGGGAGAACTTCAAAAACTCCTGCGAAGTTATAGTAGGATTGCATTTGTGCAGTCGTGCGGAAAGCTTCCTCGTACCAAAGTTATAATTCAAAAGTGAAGCCACTGTCGCATGTCGGATGCCCGTGGCTGTCGCCATCGCTCTCACTTTGTTTTGGATGTAGAGACCAAAACTAGACGTCCAGCCCGTTTGACCATTGAAATTAATGGCGAAGAGTTCCCATAGTATTTAGCCTTATCGTGATTGAGCACTTCTTCGCATTATTTTCCCTCAAATCCAGCTGCATTCTGCTATCAATGGCGGTCAAACACAGACAAAATTTTGGCAACTGAGAGGTGCTTGTTGAAAAGTCAAGAAATTCAAAAAGTGATGCCCTTTTCACTAGCCCTAGAATACCAGAAATCTTAAACGCGATAATGAGGCATTTAGGCACCAACCACACAATTGAAACGTCTAGCTAAGTTCAATTTCGGCAACATTTTAGCGGATGATCCGGGTAAGAGAGGAACCCTGCGTTGGCATGTTAGTCGATGTTGGCATGACAATCTGAGCGGTATCCCGTTCGCATCCTGCTGGAGATAAATTGATACAGCTATAACGAGAGCGTTCTGGACTCTCCTCAATTTAAAAGTAAGAAAAAAGCAACTTCTAAATTTCCCACCGCATTTGTGGAACCCACTCCCAGCCTATGAGTCACCATTTTAGTGTATACTGCTTCAGTTGTATAATATGAGAAAAGAAAATATTAAAAACCTTCTGTGTCTATGTCCTTTTCACGAGGATAATCGCTTTTGTCTTCGGTACTAAAGATCCTTCAGTAGCCTATCCGAGATATCAAAAGAAACTCAGATATATTAAATCCTATATCAGAAGCAGCAAGCAGGTTTTCTCTCGCGTTTCCCTCATAATTATTTGATAATTAATAATTGTCAAACGATCGCTCCTCCAGGGAAGCACTATCCTTCTATTTGCTTAACGTTTCTCTATTCTCATTATTCCACATATGTAGTTTACATCTCTTACTGATGCTCAACTTTCTCTGTTCTACTCCTAATTAGCTTTTTCTTACTTTCTTTCACATGTATCAAAAAACTTTGGAAAGACTTGTTATCAACTTGTGACACACAGGATGAGTATGAAAAAGGTTGTATTTGTTGATATTTTTTAAGTTAATTTAAAATGTTATATGAATAACCCTTTGTAGGTTATGTTGCGTTAGTTAAGGTTGGAAGAGGAGCAGTAATAAGTGACCCAATCCGCATTTTGTACGCTCTTAATAAAGAACATTGGGGAGATATCTAATAAAAACCCATGAGAAACTATCAAACTCAGTCAGGTTAGGTACCTAGTCTCATTATTATAATTTCCCAGGTTTTTCCACTCCGAATCCCTATGATATTCCAAATATTTATTTATATATAAATATGGTATGTTTTCCAGATGGAAAATTTGTCTTCTTATTTGACTGAATTCTGGACAGTGACAGCTCTACATGTCGAATCGTTAAAATAAACCTGTGCGAGCTAGGTGAATTCTTAACTCTGTATTTCCTGTTATTATGCTAACCAAGTTCCGAAGTGTTGTCTTTCCACTATTTATGTTTTCCCAGAGAATTTCGGTCACTCTTACAACAGTAGAGTTAAGCCAATCTCAGGTATGTTGTTCAATAGCCTATTGTTTCGGTTTATTTTTAATTTATTGAAAATGTTTGGCATTTTCTAGTGTGATGTTGTTCAGGAGTGACATCATCTTTGCAAGCCTGACTGTCTCTTGGTTTCTAGAGACACCCTGACGTTCTGGAATCCATATTATATCGATTTCTCTACAATACCTGTACGAATTTACGGCATGTTTTCACTGAAGGACGCTTCGAGATTGAACTTTATGATTTCTTAAGGCTTCGATAACTTTTCTCCTATCCGTAATATGTCACTTTCCTTTAGACATTTCTATGGCAATAAGGAAAAAATGCTTAAGTCATATTTTACTGTTTTGCAGGAGAGAACTTTTAAGCGTTTTAGGCGATTTTGAGAAATAAATTTCTTCAGCGGTTAAATTGGGAAATTCTCTGATAATCTGTAAATTCTCTGTGCATTTAAATTCAAATATACCAAATTATAACCTAAATTAAGCTATTATTCCAAATAAGATTAGAAGTCTAAAAGAATGAGAAGTCATAGTGCTATAACTTCCTGAAAACCCACTCAAATTAATTGAAATTCTGACCAGGGGTACTTTCAAGTATGCAGATTACGGAAGTACCATTAAGTGGAAATAAACTTAACTCGACTTAGCAATTTTTCTTTTTTTTTCCACAGATTTAATGTCATCCTTTATAGCAGTGATCTTAGTCGTAAAATCCACTACCAGATCGGATTCCACTTTTTTGCCCGTCAGTGTAAAGGATAATTTCCGGGATATTCCCCATTGTTGTTGCTCTCTCCCATTCCATACTTTCAGGCGTTATGGTGATGCAGTTACTTTGTGCATACATAATTGGGATTTCATCACACACGACGGCGTTGACGTTTTCCATTGGTAAGGTATGTATTATAGTTTGGTACTTGGTTATATCCCTGTGTAAAATTGGATAACCAATATAATTATTTAATCATTATATCGATTAACTAAATCTAATCACAAGTTACAGAATTATAGCACTGATCTAATTTTTTCTAAATGAAAAATAATCCATTAAATATTTATTAGAATTCGGATTCATTACCATACACAGTCGTACGACTTTTGAGAAACTGTAAATCTGGTACGATGAAGCTTCTGAACATTTTTAAAAGACAACAGAACTTCATTAGATATATATTTTTTAAAGAATATATGATTGCATAGGATAGTGAGTTCTAGCCTTCACAAAGTAATTTATTTAACGTAATTAAGTGTTAAGTCATACATGCATGTACGAGTACATACTTCCTTTGGTCGCATCATTGAATAATATTTTAAGTGTAAGCCCTCTTGCCACCAAACCAGAATTTTAATCATAAAAAATATATAACACAAGATAAAAGGAACTCCAAGATAACTTACGATACTAAACGAAACAAGCTCATATATTTAAAACCAAACATGACGGGTGTTAAACATAATTATATTAATGAACATAATGTTGATGCCGGCGATGTTGGATATACTGATGATGATGGTCAGTTTCAACGTGATAAAATGACATTCGTGGATGCCTAGTAATGTCTAGAGTTTGACGTGATAAAATGTTATTCTTTAAAAGAGCAAAAATTATGTGTTACACAAGTAAATTTATGCTATCCTAAAGTTATATTTATGATTTATAAAATTGTTTTTCGCTATAATTCATAGCTGTCGTTACTAACAACAATTTAGTCTTCTTAATAATATTGAATTCTTTTTCCTCTTTCGTGCCCTTTAAAAAACCATAAAATTTTATTGCTTTAATTTTACCATCTCCGCCCAAAATTTTGAAAACGTTTAAAACTATTTTTATGCTGCAAATAGAAAGTGCTTTCGAAAACTTGACCTTTTAGCGCTTTGTTTCTGCAATAACAATTTTGCCAAGAAATGTACAAAAAGCAAACTCTTGCCAACAAATCGAAGAAAATAAATGCTACGAATACATTCTAAAAAAAAACCTGAATAATTTCTAGCTGCAATAACAGCCAGCAACTGTTGCAACTTAGACTTGCCCAAAAACGTGCCTTTACTTAAGATTGAATTGAAAACAGTGGAGCGTAAGGCGCACTATAATAATTCATTTAAAAAGACTTAAAGAAAATATATTTTTTAACTCACTTACCAGTTGCTTTCTCCACTGTGTCTGAAATCCGATCTTGGTCTGTTAAAATGTTTTCTGCTTTATGAAGTTTATGCTTCTTCTGCTAGCTGCCTCAATGTTTTGAAATTTAAGTTGTGCTGGTTATTACTTGCTCTGATTTATTTTTTCTTGCAGCTTTTGGTACATAAAATGTTTTCTATTAAAAACATTTTTCAGAGATGATCACGTTCTAGTCTATTTAATTTTTTTTGCCAATCTCACGTACTGGACAGTCACTTTTATTAAGCTGCCTTTTCACTTAACTGCAAAGAAAATACAAGAAGGTAAACCTCATTATTATTGTGACATTTCGCAATTGCTTGGTTCATTATATGGAGCAAAATGTTTGTTAACAGTCAGTTGGAAATGAAAGGCGAAGATTTGCTTTCTAATGTGTTCCAAATAGTTGCACTAAGATGAACAATTAATGATTTGCAGGATACGATTATAAAGAGTTATCTGCACATCGTTGATTGAGGCAAAGTAAAGAAAAATAATATATAAGAATCAGTTTACCTTGCAGGTCATCCATTAAACCGCGTGATCATACTTGCCGCCTCCGATACAATTTTTAAGTCTATTTATCTAAAAATATCTATATAACTAAATTCGACTTGACTACGACTTGTGTAGTTATGAGAAAAATAAAAATTAATTTTTATCGACAGTTGCTGAATCATAGAACGGTCATTCAGGCCGAGATCACGGCTATATAGCGGAAGGCAATAAATCTCTCAAGAAGATTGACAACGAACTACGTATTCGTATCTTTACGGATAGTAGGAAAGTTAGCGAAGCCTGGAGAAATAAAGGTTCAATTTCGAAGCGTCCTTTAAGGCAAAAATGGGATAAGCTCAAACAAGTATTGTAGAAAAATCGAGACAATATGGATTCCAGGACATCAGGGTGTCTCTGGAAACGAAGAGGATGATAGGCTTGCAAAGATTAGGTCACTCCAGGATACGATCACACTAGAAAGCACAAAACCTTTTCAAGAATTTAAAAATTAATTTAAAACAATTGGCTATAGAACAATACAGCAGAGATTGGCAAAGCTCTACTGTTGGCAGAGTGACCGAAATTCTCTGGGGAAAACCAAATAGTGAAAAGACAATAGAGATTCTAAATGTAAAAAGGCCAACACTTTGAAACTTGGTTACCATAATAACAGGACATAGGGAGTTAAGAAGTCACCTAGCTCGCATGCGTGTTGTCGACGATGATGAAACTCTCGAACAATACTTGTGTCACCGTCCAGCCTTTAGTCAAATTACTCGTAGAAGACAAATCTTCCATCTTGAAAACATAGCAAATATGAAATATCTTTGGAGTTCAGACTGGTAAAACCTAAAAAAGTAAATTGAGGAGACTAGGTTCCTAATCTAAGTTTGAAAACGTATTTCATGTTTTTTATTGGGTACTTCCTTAATATTTCTTATCGAGAGCGCACAACATGATCAAGTTTTTTACTACCCCTCTTCACAACGTAACCTAACCAATCTTTCTAACGAATCAAATTATATAAGTAAAATTGGCAGCAATCAATGTATTATTTTGAGGCCAAGAGCTGATTAGATTTTTAATTAGTTAAAAAAAGTTTCGGCCATCTAGGTGAGCTCAACATTTTTCAAATGCAGCAAATTTGCTTCCGATACTTTGATGCGTTCTTATATTATGATATACATACACACATATAGACATGCATGCATACATTATGCAGAAAATTGTCAGTATCCTAGACCTCGCAACGTCGAAATATGCCCCCTTATCGTGGTTGGAGTATTTCGACGCAGACTATGTCGTTTTTTTTTAATAAATTAAAGAACCCCTCATTATTTTTTCTTTAATCTAGGACCAAAATGTTGTAGTAAGGCTCCAGATGGGAACTTGAGTTTCCAAAGCACTTAAAGGATAAGGTTTCAAAAAACCTAGGCACTTCATGGTTTTTTTAAAGACTTAAAATATACGATCACTCCACCGAACACCACAACGAAACTTTTGATATCAATAACATTAAGGGATTACGGGTCCTTAACAACAACAACAGCCATAGTTACAGATACAGCAGCATTAATGGTCAGGCTTCTGTGGATAAGCACAAACCAATGGATTTTTGATTTGATCTTTAAATTATACTCAATAATAATACGCAAGAATCAATTCTTCGGAATCATTTTTCAGTATATTCAAACATTTAAGCACTGGATTCGTATATATAAATTTTACACTTTAATGTTTGCTAATTTTGTCAATTTAAGTTCTTAATAAGAAACGATTTTCTTCTTCTTTAACAAATATTCCCTTGACGCAAATTATTTTAATAAAATCTTCAAGTGTATGTAAAAATTCGCATATCTTTTCATTTTCAATATATTTTACAGCATTTTGAATAAATAAAAAAAAACTCATCCTGTTTATAATAATTTTTCGCAATGCTCGTGTTTCGTTTACATAAAATTTAACTTTTTTTATTGCAATGCCTGCTTCCTTATCAAATTTAAATATTTTATTTGTAATATTTCGTTTCATGTTATTTTTTATACACTCATATAATATAAGCTATCAATATCATTATCCATGATGCCAAGAATGTTATTCCATATGACACACGTGTTTTGGCATTTCTTGTGATATCGATAGGAAAGGAAACGGGTATGTTGCTGACAGATACAAGTTTTAAACTTCGCAAAGGTTTGAAATATACAAACAACAACAACAACAACAACAAACAACAAAATTGCTTATGTCAGGCTGTTTGCATGGTAATTTCGATGTTTGTTTGTTTATCTATTATTTTTTTTAGATGTTTTTATTTGATTTTCTGCAGTTGCTTGTCAATATTCTAATGTGTCTGTACTGGGGAGTGGGTAAACATTTCTTCGTGTGGTATTAAGAGAAAGCTGGCAAAGCTTGAAAGAAATAGATAATTTTGTTTATTATTTAACATGGTTTACTTTTATTTCGATGTGGTACCCTGAGTTAGACGAAAACTCACTGCAGCCCTCTGTAGTAAAATGAACAAAATATAAACAAAATTATACTACACGCTGGACCAGGGATGGCAAAATTGATAAAGTTAAACTTTATTTCGTGCTATTCAAACTCCGCAAATACAATAGTACACCAATGACTAATTTAGTACATTAAAAGGAATCTCTCCAGTTTCTATTCAGTTTTAAATTTCAACTTAAACAGGTGTAGCCATATGATTTAACATCCCAAATTATAAAACAGTTTGTGAAAACGATTCGGTATATTTGATTATTTTAATAAAAACAACAAAATAAAATAAATCTTTTAGTACAATTAAGGACAAAAATGTAAGATTTTTTAAAGTTGGTGGCACAATTTTAAAATTCTCAATGCCAGCCCTGCACTGTACCATAAAAAAAATCTCTGGCCCTCTCTCTCTCTCTCTCTAGTAGTAGTAGATTAATAATAACTCTATTAATCGTGTTATGTTGATTTGGGGCATTCATAAGAGACATAAAGGTCATATTGTTCCAATGTTTTAAACTATTTAAATATAATAGTTTTTGCTTTCAAACAAAAATTTTAAAACTCTGACAACAAGTCCTCTATGCCTACCATTTGAATCCTTCAATTTTGTAACAATATGATCGGCCCTCTTCTGTAAATCGAACCGATTTAAGATCGTAAGATTTCCAGAATTAATAATAATGATTCTATGAACATGTTTAAAATCATAGACGATGATTTTTTTAAATATATTTAAACTCTATACGCTAGAATAATTTAAAAAGGTCTGAAAATATTTTATTATTATCGTGCAATTTTAAATCGACCCAATTTATAGAGCCGATAATTTTGTTACAAAATTGAGGGACTTAAACGGTAAAGGTCATATTGTCATAATTGTAAAATTTTTGTTTGAAAGCAAAAACAATTATATTTAAATAATTTAAAACATAATGACAATATGAAATTAAAAAAAGTCTGAAATTTGTTTCTATTGTCGTGCGGTTTCAAATAAACTCAGTTTATATAACAGGGCCGGTTATGAAATATATGAAAGCATATCCATCCAGATTACGGTTGGCGTATTTCGACTATGCCTAGTACTACTTTAAGGAAAATTGCAAAATTTTTCTTTAATTTAGTAATCAGACTGCTTACTTCCATATTTAAAAAAAAACTCTTATCTATCTTTTTTGTTTTGAATCGTGTAGTTTTGAAACATAAGAAATGCTCTTTAACTAATATAAAGAGTAAAATGCGTACCACCCCCTAAACACTAATTAATACTTTTCTATGTGGTCCTACGAGCCATGCTACGAGCAACAATTATTTGTGGGAGCTAACAGCATAGACAGTTGGTACTCTTTTATGTTACCATTCATAGAATAATGCTCTGCGTAGTACCGTCAAACAAACACATTAAGGCTAGTGATCTCTTGCATTTTATAAATGGTCCTTCGCACTACTTTATTTTTCATATATTGATGTAGAAACAATCGGCAAAAGAAGCACTCACTCTTTGCTGCAAATATTTAACTGAAGTCCACAAGCTCTATCATATGAGCGAAGAAAGCTAAAAGCAACTTTTCTATATGGTCCTTCGAACTAAACCACTGTTAATCATTCCGGTATTACATACCAACTAATCTTTAACCTATTGATTTAAATAAATTTTAAGTATTAGAAGAATAGTTTCACTTGAATTTGGTTTTTCAATTACTCTGAAAAAAATCTAAGGTCACAATAAACAATTTGATTTAAATTTTTTTATTTGAATTATTTGCCACAATTTTATTCCTCTTATATGCAATTTTCTGTTTTCTTAAGCTTCCACAACATTTTAACAACATTTAAAAGTACTAAAAAAATTGACAGTCTAAATATAAAGTAACAATCTCAGAGTTTAAAAAAAAATATCTGGCCCAACAACAACAAGAAAGACACATTTCAACAGGCAAACAGTCAGGTGAATAGAAATGTAGTTTATATCGCCACATATAATTGTTGCAAAGAAACTTAAACTTGTTGTTCAACTATTTCTAACAATAACTCAAGTGTCAGTGAAAAAAAAAATGTTGTATTTGCAATGATGACAACTGAAAATGGAATATGGTTACAATTGTTTATCTATAAGAAACAGCAAATATAAAAAAAAAAATGCTGTACACATATAATCGTGGTAATATCGAGACGTGTTTTTGTATTAAGTTTTCACATACGAGGCCAAATGATCAGAAGTACGGCTGAGAATTATAGGGCTGAGTATTTTATAACTTTGTAGGTTCACTTGATGATCTATGATAGATTTTAAGGATATTTATTGGAGTACTAGTACTATCCCAAAAAATTAGCATTTCTGTTTGAAGAAAATTTAAATTTTTCACAAATAAGTGATCTCAGAAGACAGCTAATTGAATACTTTCATTTGAAAGATCTCAGTCCAAGGTATATGAAAGCCAAGCTAAATTTTACTGTCGGGGAGTTTGTTCGTTCGTTTACGTTTGTAAAATCTTGGGTGATAGAGTTTACATGGGACCGTACGAGCTGCCAAGACGAATTGAGGCGTTAAAAACCCCCATAAAATGGTATTTTATTATAATCGGCTAAAGTTGTGATTACTAGAAAGCTGTGCGAAAAATGGCTCATACTAGAACAAAACAGAGATGTGAAAATGTTTCAGTAGAACCGAGATTTGGCATTGATTCGTAATTATGAATGAGACATGGGTCCACCACTTCACACCTGAGAAAAAGAAATAGTGAAAGCACTATCGTATCCAAAGGGGTGTATACACTAGAAACGGTTAAGAAAATCCACAAGGTGGTATTGGATGATCGGCACCTGCAGCTGGCTGAATTTCAAAAAGTGCTATACATCGTATATTGACCGAAAATTTTAAGATCAGAGAGCGCATTGCATTTTTCAAAGCTAAAAAATTTTAAAACAATGTAACGTTTTTACCCCTTTTAAAAATGCTTAACTGTGGACTTCAAGGATTGCAAAAGAATAAAAGATCCCAGTGTACTAATCAGGGTGAAGTATGACACTTTATTTACTAATTACACTTATCTAATAAAATCTAGATTTTAAATACACGCAGTCACACACACACACAACTTAAATTACTTAATGGTTCAAACCTCTCTACTGTTCATCACACATGACTACTCTGCCGACGCTCACTGTTTGTACAACAATATTGACTCACTGACTTTCCTTTTACACGAATATCAAGTGCTTTACACTGAGGTATACTCTGTCCTCACAATAGTGAACGGAACTCTTAATAGACAACTCTTCCCAGTAAAAAAAATGGAAGTCATTCTAAAGGAATTACATTTTCATTGCTTCCAAATGATATGTTAGCAGAAAACCAAGCAGAAGTTTATTCTAGTCATACAAAACCTTGTAATTCCTCTATAGTTTTATGAACTAATTTTGGTCTAAAGTTTTGAAGTTATTTGCTTAAATTTACATGAAAATACTGTTTCGCGTTTAAATTCCTATAAAAAGAAACTAATTGTTAAAATAGGTAACTATTAACCATTTTTCCTAGATGAAAATATTATCATAGAACACAAAAAAGGACATTTTTCTTAAAATCGCTTCCAATTCGGTGACCAGGCATCGAAAAAGAGAGCTTCTTGCAATGACAACTCTGTGTAAAAATCATTAGTTCGGATCGAAATTTGCACTACTTCCAGATCGCAAAGTCTAAATTTTCATGACTTTTTTGGAGTGTCTTTTTTTACTGGGTTCACAATAAATAGACTAACTTTATGATAGACTGAGCTGCCAAATGCGTCGCCCTTTTTATACTTCAGACAAGGCTTCCAGAATGTGACAGCAAACAAGCTCAGCAGCATCTCCAATGCTTGCTTTCGATCGCGTATTAGTTCATGTATTAACTACGTATGTGCGTACGCATAAATATTTAGTTCTTTAGCTAAGCAATTCTGGATAATTCTTTGTGTTTAACAAAGAATTGTTGTGTTTTATGACAGCATTTGCATTTACAAGGTTGGGTTAGGTGAGGAAGAGTGTTATAGAGAGAATTGGGATTGTCAACAAAGGTGTACGTAGTGCGGAAAGTTTTCTGATTGTCAGTCACTTAGGAGTGACCAGAAACGATTCCTCTTTTTGACTGCCCAAGCAGCTCACTACTTCCGGTGCTAGACCAAGTATTTCTCAGGCAATGGATTTTCAGATTCCTCTGAAAGCTAGCTAGCTAGAGAAAAGGCACCAAGTCATGTACCATGAATGGTTGCAGAACATCGTAACGTCTCAGGCAAGTAGGTAAATTTGCATAATATATTTGCTGAAGCGTCACTGCACTGTAGGATTGGACACGAAGGTAGCAGCGCTAGCACCAAACTAAGAAAGGAAGGCCAACAACCCATTTTTCAGAAATCCAACTTGTTAACGAATTGCTTAATAAAGGAAGAGTGTTGCTGCAACACTACTCCACTCAGAGACCCAGTTAAAGCAAATGTGATTCCCTTATGTTAGTACCCGTTAATAAAAATTAAAGCCCCAATTGTACCCAGCAGATCCCCTATTATGGACACTGAATTCCCAGCATAAAGTCCTTGATATCTTCCAGTTAACACTTTGCGATATCACTTATGCTTTCAGAGAAACGTCTGCTAAGCTATGGCGTTGCAGCTTCGGACAATGACAGATTATATGTTCAGTCTTCTCAGCCTTTTCTATGAACTTCTTTTTATAGACGACATTGACTTTTAGCTGGCGCTTTAAATGTTGCCACTTTTGTAAATGTCTTTCTTTGTCGTCTACCTATAAACAAGTATTTTTTTTCTACACTTTATAGTTACCTGTTTTTATTCCACATTTGGTAGCAACTATGGCGAGTATGTGGCACCCCATTTGGGTGGCCATAAAAAGAGAAAAATAAAGACAAGAACACAATACACTAGATACATGTGCGCTTACATTCTACCATCTAGACATCCATCCATCCATCCGTCTATGTGTCCATACGTTGTTGCAAACACACATGTCATTCTCCAGCACCAATAAGTCTTCACTTTATCTGTTTGCGCCATAAAAGGCAGCCCAACTAAAGAGATGTTACTGAATATCCACTTTTGCTTAAAGTTTTTTATATTATTTTTTAACTCTATATCTGCAAAAGTTTTTTTTCCTGCAATTTAATTTCAAGTTTTTACAGACTCGACGTGTATTGCGTGCGTATATATTTTGTGTGATTCCAAACAACATAAAAAGTATGATTTGATTGTTCATCGCGTGCGAATTGTACGTGACTTAAGCGAATGACATTTTTAAGAAAATACAGACATACGCTGTTTATTTTTATTTCTTTAGCGATTTTTTTTTTTGTTGAAATCTTCGTAAAAATTCTATATGATATGCTGTCAAGCATGTTAGTTCTCATGGTAGCACAATCCAAGTAACAGTAACATATTATCAACTGAAAGCTTCCCCAGCTTAGGGAAAACAATTTCTCAGTTACAGCTTATTGGAGATTTCTTTTTTAATAAAAAAAAAGAAGAGAGCAGAACAACATTTAGAACAAAAAAAAATCCAGTTATCATAAAAAATATGCTGTTAATGTGATTTACATATTTGTAATAGGCCCAACAAAAAACTCTACATTACTCTAAGAACTACTTGCCATATCGAGCCATAACCCCAAAAAAAGCTTAAGCGACATATTTTTTTTATTTTCGAAAACAAAACGAAATCAATTACCTGCGATCGTGAATAATCGATTTTCGTTAAAAAGTAAAGCACAACAAAAACAAATTACACAAAACCAGCAGAGTTTCCATTGAAATATTTTCAAATAGCTTTTTATACCGACTGCAGTAATTAAATCTCATTTAAGTGGAATTTATTTTTGGTATGTTTTTGCTCTGAATTTTATTAAATGCGAGTATTATAAAGAGGATAGTCCCTAGGTTGACGCATTGTGATTTTGACTACGACGTTTTTGTAATAGATTAAAGAAAACCACAGCATTTGCTTTTAAATCTCCCTGCAGAAAATTTTGTGACAATTGATCCAAACGTACTCGCCCTATGACTTGAAAAAATGAGAGTGTTACCAAAAGTACGAAGTAGTGTATGGTGAAAAAAATACATCGTTTAAATGTCTTGATTTTGAGCCAATTTGATTCGGAGTCAGTCTAGCATTGTGGTAAACTGCACTGAACATGTTCGATGTGGTTGAATGTAGGACCTTTCAAATAATGTAAATATAATGAGAATTGTTCCCTACAATGTGACTCTGGAACAAGTCCCGTAACTATATCTAAATATTAACCTAAGCGTAACTTAACTGGTATTTATAGTTTTGAAATATGAGTGGCCCTGTGACCGAGTGGCTAGTGTGCAAGCCTGTCATATGCAGGAGGTTGTCGGTTCGAATCTCAAAAAATGTCTGATTAAAAATAAAATGTTAGCATTTGTAACAATAAAAAAACGTATAAGTGTTCATTGTAACTGTTAAATGACGGAATGACATTCACCGAATAGGTCCCTATTTGATAGTTCAGTGACAAGTCACTAGGTGCATACAAAGTATCAATTAATCCCCATGTAAAAGTGGTCCGCTTCATAAGAAGTGTTAGAACTCGGAATGGTCCCTATCACTTGGGGATCGATCACGTGACTAGTCTTGTGTCAGTTCCATTTCCTGCAGGGCTAGAACTAAATGCTTACACTCAAGTCTCAATGAGTCTTATCGTCAATCTTGCAAAGTTAATCGAATTTTACTATTCCTCCTTCAATGAGGTCTAATAATTCCCTTTAAGTAATGCATTTTTCAAAAAATTAACAACAGCAATATTAAAATCTAAGGATTTAATACAACACATGCGAAAATACAAGAATTTCTTTTTTTGCCAGCACTCAACTTTAACTTATTTAAATTTTTAAATTAATTTTTTGGGCTTTAACATTTTTTACATACTTTCTCAAAAATGCCTTAGCACTTTCCTCTCGAAATTTACACCACAAAATTTAATATACTATGTGCATTAAAATAAACCAACACTGTTCTTATTCCTTTAGAAATGTTAACCCAAATATATTGCATCCTTTGCATAGCAAACGGACATGGAAGCGAAAACCGTAACCGTTCTCTTTGCATTAATCTCTAAAAGCATTAGAAGAAGAAAAAAACCTAAACTTTGCGGAATTTGTTTTCATAATAATACAAGTATGCATTCACTTCACTGTATGCATAAGAACGTAACAAAATTAGAAAAAAAAAATAGAAATAATACGGAACATGGTTAAAAGCAGCTGTTGCATGGTTTGGTAAAAAGTGTTTTACATAAGCAACAAAATTTCCATCTAAAACAACAACAAGCGTATTTATTTTCTTAATACAATTTACCCAACAACAAACTGAATTATTATCGCCGGAGACGAGCATAAGGAGAGCATGAGGAATATGAGCTACATACATATCTGTGGCAAAAAGGAAAAATCACTTAAGTCGAGATAAGCTGATTTTGAATTAATGGCACCTCCATAATCTGCATAGTTGAAAGTACCCCTGGTCCAAATCTCAATTGATTTGTGGGATTTTCCAGGAAGTTATAGCACTATGACTTTTTTAGTCGTCGTTCGTCTCAGTTGTGTTCCTAGCATTAAAGATTGACTCACAGTTCCATATTAACGTTTCAAGTAAGTTATATTTACATATAAAGCAAGTAAACTTACTTACGAGAAAAGACTTGTCGCGCATGAGTTGCATTTGATTGCGGCAAATCAGCACAATATTGTTCTCGATTGTCGTGTGTGCAAATAAATTGTAAAATCACACGATTGACATATAAAATGGACCAATAATTGGTGCATTGCGGCAATCGTGTGATCCTACCTTTAGCATAAGCAACACATAAGTAGACTTCAAGAACAATTCAAAGTTTAAAACGTTCGTGCTAACAGACAAACTCTCAATAGATTAACCAGAATGCTGAGTACACAGCTGGCATTTCTTGCGCTGTCATTTTGTGGTGTCATTTGCAAAATGTGTGCAACACCATTCACATTAAGCGTTCTATATTGAAAGCAATGCCACACATCGGAAAATAACGAAAACGAGAAACGTTGAAGCTAGTGTACACCATTGTGATGTCACAAAATGCATAATGTACTCGGCATAAGACATTTTTCAAAAACAACAATTAATGTCTTTTTTGTTTTTCTACAAATAAATTTTTTCAATTCGTTTTCATTTTGACATCGTTACATAAAAATTAAATATACGGCCTTCCCTGTAAACCGAATCAATTTGACATAGCACGATTTTAGAAAACTAACTCCGCAAATAAAGATATTTTTCAGATTATTTTTAAAATTTTTTTATTATATAGTTTCTCAAATATGACATCTGAAAGAAATTAGTCGTATATGATTTTTAAAAAACGTCTAAAGGACCATTATTAATTTTGAAAATCGTACCATATCAAATCGATTCGATTTATAGAACATGACTGATTTTTGTAAAGAATATTAAAAATAAACGGTGTTGAAAATAAAGCATTCGATATTATACTAAATTTTAACACAATTTTATTTTAATTCCAATCAAATTTTTTTTTAAATTATGTGGGATCTCGAATGTCATACTAGTAACTGGCCTCCAGGCGAACAGGCCTACATTCAGATGTTTTATATAAAATCGTACGAAAAATATTTTGCATTCTTCTTTATACGAAGTGAAAGTGTATCCTTTAACGATGATATCAGAATCTTCTATGAAATAATTATTCATTCACCATAAATACTTTTCCAAAGCCAACCTTAACAAGTAAGAATTAAAAAATTTAAAACCCCGGTCTGCACACAACATTAAGGATTTAAGATTCTTAATAGTCCTTCGAACTGAAAAATCATAAGATTAAACTAAAATGAGTTTCAAATACCCGTCGCACGATAACCATTTTAATATCTGGATCTCGATGTTGAATTCTAAGTTATGGATGCCTCTAATGCAGTAACGTTTGCCGGCATTAGAATAATATTCTCAAATATGATTTTTAGAAAGGAGGCGATAAGTGGAATAAGTGTGAGTTGTGGTGAAAAAAATATGTGGCCATGTTCTCAAAATAAACGCTCAGACAAAGAGTATTCGAAACTTAAAAGTGCGATATTGGTCACTGCTCAATAAAAATATACAGCAGAGCCAGTTTCTCACCTGCTCTACGAATATCCGGTATTGCACAGTTCACTATTAGGGTTATCGACTCGGTTTTTCAACCGGTTTTAAAACCCGGGTTTTTTTCACCATAAGGTTGCCGGTTTTTTCTAAATGTTGATTTTTCGAATGTCGAATAGTCCGGTTTTTTACAATATAAAAACCGGCAGAGTCGAATACTTTTCGATTTGTATATTTTGCAATAAAATTAGTTTTTACTATGTTAAAACTTAGACCAACGTGTTCTGTTGATTTTCCTAAGTATTTTTTTTTCAATGTAAAAGTTCTAAGCATTTTTTGAGCATGGCAACACTTACTTAAAAATGAGATAAAAGCGAAATTAATTTATGAGGTGGCCTTATGGTGTGCAATGGATGTCAAAGTCCATTTGCAAAAAAGTGTTCTTTAGTTTTGTTGACATTTTGCTTCATATTTTATATAGAGATAGGTATCCAACTTATCCATACATTCATTGACCGATTGACCGGTTTTTCCTGAGTTGCAAAAACCGAAACCGGGTTCTTCATAATTTCAAATACAGTGGAGGCTCGAAAAATTTAAGTCATAGAAAAGTTAAGTATATGGAAAAGTTAAGCAGCTTTTATTCACCATTGGTTACTCCAAAGAGTTAAGTAAGTCTCAACTTTTCTGAGACAATTTTTTTATATATAGTTTTTTTCTCTTTCTAAGATGATCTCAACTTTTGTATGTAAATCCTCAATACATATTTATATATATAGTGAGTCATATACGCCTGTATACATGCAAAAATAAAACTGTTACCGTTATATATATATTTTTTTGTGAATTTTATATGCATAATGTAGTTGCTCTCATCAGTTGGTTGTAAAAGAAATTAGTCGTAGAATATAATTCTAATTGACAATTAAAAAATAAATAGACAATGTACAAATACACATATAACCTCTTGAATTTTTCATACTACGGAAAAGTTAAGATTTCGGAAAAGTTCATCACCCCCAAAACAAACTACTTAACTTTTTTGAGCCTCCACTGTATTCGAAAACCGGTTTCTGAAAAAAGTCGACTAATCGATCACTATACAAATTTCTAAGAAAACACACACTAGACCATCCATCTGAGGTGTAACAGGTTAGTGTAGGGTACCTTATGCGGTACCTCAACTCATTGGATCCAGACCAGTTTCATAGGCCAGAACTCAAACGAGTGTGGTGGTATTTATCGCCACAAAAGCGCACAGTTCTGCTTGATTGATAAAAAATATAAGCATTTTAGCTTTGGGTTTGTTCAATTTAAAACTTTCAAAATCTTGCTACAAGTACCTTTTTTTAAGCTCCTGAGCTTTATTAATTTAATTTTAGTGTAGTGCTTTTTGATTATGCATTTATCACAAAAAAAAAGGTTATATCAGTTAATTTTTAACATTTTCATATTGTTAAAAGAAAGCAAATCCTTTCCATTAAATTAACCAAAAAAGCCTTAGTCTACACATGCTCTGCCACATTTATGAAATCTATGTACATAGATAATATGTACGGTAAAACTACCTTTTATAGACGAGGCTACTTTATAAGGATTTGATTTTTGCTTTTGCATATTTTTTGCATTTAAATCAGAAAATGTTAATTTCTAAGCATGATGCACCGCACCAGCAGACTTCGCTCTATAATTTAGTTAAAATTCCTTCAACAGTTATGTTTGTACGAGTATACTTATGTTGAAGTGAAATAATACGAGTTAAAGCATAAACTAAAACTATTACAAAGTTTGACCCAAATATGCCATAAAATTCTTTAACAATTCAAATTGTTTTCCTCTTCATCTCACAATAGACATTGCTATACAAAATCTTAAGCAAATGCCCAAAAACTGAAAAATAAATATAAAAAAAAATCTGGACCACTTGCTGCACAAAAATGTTGCCAAAGTGTAGTAAAGCAAACCAAACCATATAAAACTGTAATGTAATCTGAACGCAGAGTTAAAGAGGGAAAACAGGCAAACTTTTAACCACAATACGACAAGAAAAAGTAGATGGAAAATAAGAAAGCAGCAACAACAACATTTAACAAAATCAAAGTTGCATTGCAAATGAAACGTAAAACTCTTAAGTATGAATGTCTAACCATCCGTCTGTGTGAGTGTTTGCCTGCACATGGATGCATGTATAATAAAAACTACACATAATATATTTATACATGCTCACTCTCTATTGTACCATATTTGGTACAATCTGTTTGCAAATACCCAAGTGTGTTTAAAATACCATTTTTTTTTCTTTTTGCTTGTTTCATCCACAAGTTTTTAATACTCGTACTACTTTTGCTGTTATTCTGGTAACAACTAAAAGTATCTTACATGTGGCACATTCAATGCACATTCCACCGCTCACTCAGTCACTCATTTCCAACTACGTATGCAGATTTTTCTACCTTTCAAATAACGTCAGCAAATGCGCGACGACGGCGGCAAAATTAATTGAACGAAAAAGGAACATACTAAATTATACAAAAAAAAAAGCATTCTATTAACATATAAAATATTTTTATGTATACTTAATTATCAAAATTATTTGAATCATAAAGTATGTTTAAAAAGCTTGAATTAGGTGCACAAATTTTTAACAAAAAAAAAATTAGTATCCTTGCAAAATTTTTCTAAATTAAGGACTCATGGGAGTTGAACATGGCATTCCTCTGTTTGAAGGAAAACTAACTGCATAATTTTGGTACTCTTAACAAAATTTCGCCATGATTCAATCACAAGTGTAGCTGTGATAACATTTTTAATATAAAGGATATATGGCGGGTACGCGATTCCCTGTACCGTTTAGAATAAAATTTATCAGAGATCTTAACTATCTAATTCTATAAGTTTTAACAAAGTTTTGCTGCTATTTGACTACAACTGTAGCTGGAGCTTCATTTCCAAAACAAAGGATATATGGGAGGAAGGCACACTCTTAAACCAATTCACAAGAAATTTAGCACAGACAAATTAAGTACAGAATTCTATACACAGTTGCAGAGAATTCCAGTCAAAATTAAAGCCAAAATTCAATTTCAAATATTAAGGATATGCGGAAAGGAGGCTTATTCCCGAGCCGATATATATAAAATTTACCAAACCACCACTTTGTTGAGTTCTAATAATACCGAATTAAATTGCGGTCACAATTACACACAAGATTACATTTTTACAATAAAGGACATAGGCATATCCTTTCACCGATCGGATTGAACTCCTTAAAGCCAAAATTCTAGCGATTATAACTAAATTTTTCTGCATTCTGATTACTATTATAGCTAAGCTTGTGAGTCTGTAATATAAAGGATATTAGGGAAGAATGCCTATATTTGCAATAATTTGAATGAAATTCACCAGAGAGCTCAACTGCATCATTCGGGAAATAGTTATGAGTTTTTATCTCAATCACATCATAATTACATGCGAAATTGACTTTTTACTGTGAAGGAATTGTAAGTAGTGGGCAAATTCTTGCAGCCATTTAAATGAAATTCAGCAGTCACTTTAACATTAAATACGTTTTTATTGAATTTTTATCACATATACAGCTTATGTTCAATTTCAAATGTAAAGGATATATGCAGCCTTATGTATAAGAAAAAACTGGCATGAAGTTAACATAAGTGATGGAATAGAATTAGAAGTTAACGAGTTCATCCATACCATTTGACTTTAAAAATCGGCTCATATTATTTTAGTTTACTATTAAATCCTAGCGTGATTTTTAATGTGAAATTTTATGAAAAAAAAAATTCGTTAAGATCATGTTCAAAATTTGCCACTTATGCTAACTTCATGCCAGTTTCTTCTTATACATCATGCTGATGGTGAGCCGATATATAATCTCATATAGTGCAATTAGTTTAGGTATAGAGATTAACCATATAATTCTGGAAAAATCTAAGAAATTTCATTATTTTTCTATGAAAACTGGGGGCTACCGCGTATTTCGTTTCGAAAGAAATAACTTACGAATTCGAACGAATTGTACTGTGTATTACGATTTTCGTACTACTTGTTTCGAATTTACGAACGGTTTTTGTACTCTATCGAAAACTAAAAATCTCTTTCGAGACAGCAACTCTGCATTACGAACAATAAAAATCCTTTGCGAAAGGGCTACTCTGTAATACGAAAACGAGTGTCAGTTATGCAAAAAGCGTTCGGAAATGGTTCGAAAGACATTTTGTTAGTGACAACTTGAGACAAAAATAGAAAATGTAATTATTTAAATATTTCAATATAAATAAAAGGTGTTATAAACAAATTATACTTAATGTTTGATTTGCTAAAACATATTGCTTATTTATGTTGTTATAAATGTTTTAATATTTGTGATTTCGAAACATTCAAGGAATACTAAAAAAATTACACAAATAAAAGCAATATGAAGAAGTGGTAAACTATATGTCTCTGCATCCATACCTCGCAAGAGGGCATCTAAATGTTTCAGATGCTAAATACAAATCGTATAATTATCATCCTCGTCCAACCACAGCAAACACAATCCATTATAAAAATTACAAGGAGCACTTAATTTTTCACACAAAATATGTATAACATTAAATTTTTTTACAAGGCAAAGATTTTTTTGTTATGGGATATTTTTTTCCATTTTGGTACTTTAGCAGCAGTGCTACCAACTTTTCATATAATATACCATTCGTTTCTAAATACAACTCTGTAATCGTTTCGAACGAGTTACGCAGTACGGTTTAGCATTCGATTCGGAAATTTCTCTCGAAAAATTTTACTTTTCGAATCGAAATACACGGTAGCCCCCCTGCATCCGAAGTTTAGTTTTTGCATTGAAGAATATATGTATGAGATATAGGCATATCGTTTCACTTTTACCATTCAATTATAGTGATATCAACCAATTTTTACTGCATTTTTATAACAAATGCAGCTTAAATTCAATTTCTAATTAAAAAGGATATATGGGATGTAGCCACATCCTTGCACTGATTGCAATGAAATTTCGCACAGAGCTTAACTATATAATTCTAGAAGTAGTAAGCAGGTTTCCCTTGGGTTCTAATTATAATATCTGGAAAAATAACTGCATTTAGGATATATATATATATTATGCAAATTCTTGAAGACATCTAACAATAATTCTCCCAAAAAGTAGAATTTTAAATAGATATAACATTTTTCGCTGAATTTTCATAACAACTGCAGCTTGACTTGGATTTCTAAAATAAAGGATATATGGGAAGTATATATATATGTCCTTGAACCGAGTGCTATGAAATTTAGCACAAGGCTTAACTATATAGTTTTAGAAGTAGTAAGCACGTTTCCACTGTATTCCAATTATAAATATGTATAGCTGAAATAAATTTTCGGAATAAAGGATATACATATGTACATACGTTAGGCATATACCTGAGCAGATCTTAAGAAATCCCCCAAATATATTAACAGTATGCTTTTACAAATATCTAAAGATTTTAATAATAATTGCAGCTCTTGACTTCAACTTCTGAAATAAAGGATATATGGGAGGATTGCGTATCTTTTCACCGATTGCAATGAAATTTAACACAGAGCTTAAGTACATAATTCAACTAGTAGTGTTGCTGTTTATATGTTGCATTGCGATTACAATTGCATGAGATATTCTGTTTTTTAAGCATATATCCAAAACAGCCATTGTTTTGCTCCAAACTAAATAAAGTTATTCAGATACCTTCACAGTTTAACTTTATAAATATTTTAAAATGTTCACTGCACATGTCTATCAAAACTCGAACTTCTAAAAAAAGGATATATGGGAGATAAGCATATCCTTGCACGGATTGCAATGAAATTTAGCACAGAGATTAACTATATAATTCTAGAAGTAGTAAGCAGGTTTTCCTTGTATTACAATTATAATAATGTGTACCTGAGAACCAATTTTCGGAATAAAGGATGTAGCTGAGAAATCTTCCAATATCTAGGCACTAAGCTTACAGAAATATCTAAATTCTTTCACAGCATTTGTATAACAATTGCAGCTCTTGTCTTCTATATTTTAAATAAAGGATATACAAGGGGTTTACGTATCCTTGCACCGATGGCAATGAAATTTAACACAGAGTTTAATGGTTTTGCTCCAAACTAACTAAAATTATTCAGATATCTTCAGATCATAGTTCTACAAATATTTTAAAAGTTTCACTGCACTGGTAGCTTAAATTTAATTTCTAAAAAAAAGGATATATGGGAGGTTGACACATCCTTGCATCGATAAACGAGAAATTTACCACCAAACTTTGTGACATAATTCTACAACTATTTGCTCTATATTATGACAATTTTTATTGATAAAATTAAAATTTGTAATTTTAAGAATGGGCATGCTCAAACTTAAGAATTTTTTTTTCATTTTTTCCCTTTAATATTACCAGTTCGCCAATGCCAAAGGAGTTGCTATATGAAGTCAAACATCTGAAGTAATTTAAAAAAGAGACTTCTAGGCCAGCTATGGGTTTACAGCGATATTGTAGAGTGAACATTAAGCAAGAATGCTGTTGTCCATTTAATATGTATGTTCATTATTATCGATTTAGAAAATATAATGGCTGAGCTCAAAGTATGCTCAATTGCTGCTTATTTATATTTCATAGTCCTGTAACTAAAAAAATTTATGGTGCTTGTCCTCCAGCCTAGGTAAATGTAATAAAATCTCAAGTCTGAAAAACATTCTAGTTTAAATTTTTTTTATTAAATACATTTTTTTACCGTCCTCCTTTAATTTTAAACACAGTGTGTAATATGGTAAATGTGTTGTGAACACATCTGTATGTAAATTCACCTCACAATTTGTTATCAACTTAATACGTTTTTGTGTAATTTTTTATTTTTATTTTTACTGAAAATTCGAAATTATTCAAAATTATTTCTTTGTTTGGTGTTAAAGTTTGAGTTAAAAATATTCCAAATGTTTATACTGTTCCAAAAATGTTTATACTGGAATCCTACTTTAAAATAAACACCAAAATAGTTATCTCTCCCTCTTGTTACGTGATCAACAGGGAAACCACAAATATGCTCTAAAAAAAGTGTTTTATGCGCATTCAATATGCACTAAAAACTTGTAAATATGCGCTTAAAAGACAAAAAATATGCTCTTAAAAATATAATAAATTGGTTTATTTGTAAATGAAAATATATTTTTTAATCAAAAATTCAACAACATTTGCATATAAAATAAGAAGAAAATAAATAATCAAAAACCGGAAACATAATTGAAGGTTAGCCGCGAATAACGTTTTAAGTGACAAAATAATTAATTTTTCAGGAGAGCCAATAAACGTATTTTGAAGCAAGATTCCTTTTTTCGTTTAATTTTTTTTAGCTTATCGAAAATAATGATAACTAGCATTAGCTTTTCTTTTTGTATCTCTGCTACATTTATCAATTATTTTCGACAATTCCGTTTGCATGATTTTATTAATTACTTACAAAGTTTTGCACTGACTGACCGATTTGTAATTGTATTTGTAATTGATAAGATGCATAATTTTGAATGGTTTTATATTTGAACAACGCAAGAGAGTTATGTTAATGGTAATCTTTGAAAAAACTGGGTTTTTAAAAATTGTCTTTTACAACGTTATTCACGGCTGTGCCTCAATTAACAAAGAATAACTGGGTTCGAAGTGCAAAACAAAATTACTATAAAAAATTTTACTAAAACAAATAGTACAAATTAATTTTTATTGGATGCATAAGAATTTAACTTTAATTTCAAAAGATCACGATATCAGAATTAAGGCTTTGGAACTGTATTTTGGATAAATAAGACAAGATTTTAATTTATAGTTTTTATTGCAATAAATAACAAAATATTGACCTGGAATTTCAAATAAAAATCTTTTCTGTCCCATCTTAATGAACTTTCATACATTTACAATGTTCCTTCAAGGTCTTTTCGGGGCAGAGCAAATCACACATAGCTAAACTAAATTTGTATTGCAACTAACGTCCGTAAAACTGCATTATATATAAAAAAAAATTATATACTACATGGAACATTGGAACAGAGATTAACCCAGATAGCGCAGGAAATAAATTTTCTTTAAAAATTAAATTTTTATTTCGAAAACGAAATTTTAATGAATTGCTAGAAAACAAAATTTCATAAAAATTTTTTTCGGAATGGAGTGTTTTTTAAGGATGGTGGTGCCAAGTGAGTTGAAATAAAATAAATTCTATAAAGTATCAAAATATGCCCTAAAAGCGTAAATTATGCTCTAAAAATTCGAAAATATGCTAAAATTATGCGTGTAAAACTGAAATATGCATAAGCATGCCTTAAAGGGTAAAATATGCAAAAATATGCACTAACAAATTGATGCCAAAATTCATTAAAAGTTCTGAAACGGATAAATATCTTGTCCCCGTATTAATACGTGATACAAGAAAAAACATGCAATTGCATATTTGCGGTTTCCCTGGTGATCAAACTTTTAGTATTTTTTTTGTAGGATAAAGTACTCGAAAAATCATTTTATTCTTAATAATTTATTAGGCCACACAAGAGTTGGGAACACTTGCCGTTATGGAAATATTATGGGAGGTTTAAATTGTATAAAAATAAAAAGAGAAGTGGCAAGAAATTTTTTACAATTAATTTAAATTTTTTTTATAAAGCCGTCAATGACTTTAATTTTGAAGGTATTACATATATTAAAAGGCTTTAAAGCTGAAGATAATCTTTTTTTTTTTTAATAAATCACTACAAATTTTTTTTAATGATTTAATTTTTTAAAGAGGCTTTTCTTTTTCTTTTTTTTTAATTCATAATTTTACTTAGCAGTCTACCCAGTAACACCACCAGCAAATATTCTCTTGTTGCAATAAATTCGTTACAATTAAATATTAAAATTAAAACTGAAAATGAAAAGTCAGTCAAGGATATTAACTACAAGGCAATAATTATCGCATTGGCAAATTTCTCTTGTTTGCCATAGCAAATTTTTACAACTTGAACCTCATAAATCTTTACGCAAAACATTAAAGTTGCATAAAGGAAGGAAAGAACATTAGCCTGATTTGTTAAATTTTCCATCATAAATAAATTTTAATATTTTTTGCGGTATTATTTAAGTAAAATTTGTAGTTGTTCGTTAGTTCTTACTTTTTTATATACTTTTGTGTGTACTTAGTGTTGTTTTATTCTTTTTTATTGCACTTTTTGCTTTAATATGTTTTTGTGAAAGGAAATTGTTGCAAATAGTTATAAGCAACATACACTTTTTTTAACTATAAAAAATTATTTTATAACTACTTGAGATATAAGGAGGAGAGGTTCTTGGGTTCTCATTGACGGTACAGCAAAAATAGAGAAAAAAAATTTTTTTTTTCGAAAATATCATTTTTGAAGTGAAACCATTATTCAGTTAGAAGAGGTTTACATACGAGTACATACACATACACTCGCAAGAATCGGCTATACGGTCTCGCTTCTTCCGCCCGCAATTCTGAAATTCCTTCAAATTAATGGTTTTGGCTTTTGTAAAAAACAAGACAAAAAATGATACTCCTCTTATCCCTTTTCGTATAAGAGAATGATCTATATGTATCTTACCTTCCATGCGAAAGAGTTGAGGCCTTCTATAAGGATTATTTCGCAGATAAGAATAGTAATTGGATAAAAAACATTATAAGCAGTTCTTTAACAAGGTCTGAAGTAAGAGGTTCTCTGAGTTTTCCCGCTTGGAATAGTCACGACAATCTTTACAAATAATTGTAACAAAAGCAAGGACCTTCGTTAAAGCCTTCAAATACCTAAGGTAGGGGTACGGCAATCTTCTCACACAGTCACGCTTGATGATCTAAATAAAAATTTTCATACTTCTTTGCTTCATTTTATTATTCGGTTTGCTTCTTATGCAGTGTTGATGCTACACTTGAAACAAAAACATGGAAAATAGCGAAAAATAACACAACCAACAAAAATACAAGCTACCACTTTATGGCACTATAAAAATAAAAGTTCACGTACAACATTTATGTGCACAACTATTAAAAAATTCGTAGTAAATAAAAAGCGTTAAAAAACGACAAGAAAACAAGAATAAAAACAGAAATAACAACAACAACAACAAGGGCAGCAGCAGCAGTGTTCTATTCTTCATCATCTTGTTTGCAAATTGCAACACAGACCATTTCAGAGCATAATGGAATTATAGCAGCAGCCATAAAGAAACGGAAAAAAGTAATACCAAGGAAGACCCAATTGGAAAGTGGATTTAGTAGACCGCACCATAATTTAACGTCTTATTGTAAACATAAGTCGTCGTTACTTCTCAACAGGAAACAGTTTTTCTATGATAACACTGTACAACAAAAGTAATTTTCTTTCCAAGGTACTAATGATAGATTCTGGTAGAGGACACAAAGGAAATACATCTTAGCCCAATTTTCACATACCTTAAGTTTGATTTGCAAGTCTCGAGTTTGTAGGAGAGAAGAAAAAAAATATTAGGAGCATTTTTCTCTTCTCCCCAACAAGCTCAGGACTTTGAAAAATAAGCTTTGTGTGCGCAAAGCGTGTTATATAAAACTATGGTAGACAATTCCTCTTAAAAAAGTTTGGCTCATTATGAGGAATCGCCACAAGAAATAATAGGTCTTCCGAACTTTGACAGTTGATGGCGGTTATATTTCTGAAGTTACAGCTGTCGAACTAGCTGTTATTTATTCCATTTGACTTGTCAAATAATCATCGACGACATTACAATACTTTTTCATCAAAATAATTGTTCCATTATAAGCACGCTAAGCCCATTTACGGTCTCCTTAATCCTCCTACCGAAAGAACTAAATGTAGTGTTTGAAGAAATTTGAGTCCATGGTTCAGTTAACTATCATCCATTACCAACACCATCATACGTCGACGCAAGCCCGAAAACATCGCCGCTGCATTGAGAATGTGCCGAAGAATTCGAGGCAGTCGTCTCCGTGTCGCTCACAAGTATTCTACTTTTCGCAAACTACATGAAGTGATATGGGGATGCACACGTATAAAATTTAACTGAACTAGGCGCCAACAACATCTGTGTTCGCTGAATAGGATGAAAAATTACCCCAAATTTCATCCGAAAGCCATCTTCAGTGAGGATGAGGAACATTTCTCGATGAATGGGTACCTCAATAAAAGAAATTATCGAACTTGAGACTATACCAATCCTCACAAGATCCAAGAGCGTCCAATATAGTCCGTAAAAGTTACTATTTGGGAGCTTAAGCTAAAGGGTTATAGACAACCATGTGTGTTCGGTGAATAGAACCCGGAGCAATTTAAAGATGACCCTAATTTTCATTGAAAAATTATCTTCAGCGACGAGGACCAGTTCAACAAAATATATTGTCGAACTAAGGAAGCCGCCAGTGCTCTTGGATCTCAAGAGGGCTGGCGGCATCATGGGTCCATATTTCTTTTAGAACGAAGTTTCTTAGGCCATCACCGTCAAAGGATGAGTGCTCTAGATCGACGATTAGCAACTTCTTTTAACCATCTAACTGTGGTCTTAAAACAGGGTGAAGTTGAGCGTCCCTCAAAGCCTTAGAAAGCACTATACCCTTAGAAAGCACTATGTGAGTCGCAAGTAACACAATGTATCGTCTTTGTACATAGTTACCCCTTACTATGAGACAACACCTTGCTGAGGTACTCCAGCTATAACACTGCTCAAAAGGCTTTAGAGAGACACATAAAGTGCGAAAGATAACCAAAAGACATCTCCCTACCTAAGAGCACATAAGGTGGTCAACACAGTAAATGGACGAATCTAAATACAACTTAAAGAGGGTAAAGGTTTGGTAATAGATTAAAGAAGACTTCAACAGTTTTTCTTTAATCTATTACCAAACACTCGTAGTTTTATTTGAAATACGCCAACGACGATAAGGCAGATTTAATTTGCACATGCTTCAATCATTAGTGCTGCCAGAAAGTGAATACCAATTTTAATTCTAAACTGGCAACGGTTATTAGCTGATTTCATCACAGGGATGGGAAATTGCGATTTTATAAATATAAAAAATAAAAAAGTAACAATATAATCGTATTATATATGTACATCCTGAGTCAAATATATTACTATTGATCTCATATTTCAGTATTGCCATTATTTTAAAACTTTATCTATTGAAATATTGAAAAATCTTATTTGTTGCTTATTTCTAAATAACTGGTCAAAGTGTACAACTTTTAAATCTTATAAAATTATCTTAAAATTTGCTATATATAACTTTTATATTACCGATACTCGGGGCGCAAGAGAAGTCATATGAAGTAGTAAGCACGTTGACTACAAAACCGAAGGTGCTGGGTTCAATCCCTGTACCCAACAGTCATTAAATAACAACACCATACATTTTTCTGCTGTGCATTAGTGTCTCTTTGTATCAGTTGTTGTAGGAAAGTTCAAGTGATGAAGGCATAGTCACTAGTCACTGAACTATACCGAATTCAGCCGATACTAATCCTAATGTAACATCAGAGCGCCCTCCTTCTTTGTGTAGCACAATCATCGGCGAAGTAAAATAAACAATTAAATGGCTTCTAAGCACAGCTTCAAAAAAAAAATTAATACGCGTATTGATAATTTTTCTTCGACCTTAGAAAATGTATATATTTGTTTCCTCTTAATCAGGCTCAAGGTCATAATCATTTAAATAAAACTCTTTTTGTTTTATTAAATTATTGATATTCTTATATCTTTTATTTTTTCAATATTTCGAACACCTTCGGTGTCCTTCTTCAGGAAAAATTCTATATAAAGGACAAAAAACAAAAATAAAAACATATGTATGTACATTAAATATATATGTAAATACAAATTTCAATTTTATATACATAAATACAACAAAAACATATTATTATCTTACTTAGAGTAAGGTCGTCAGCTGTCCGCTTTGAGAAAGAGTCAAATTCTTACTAAAAACCTGTTTGTTTATTTTCTTATTTTTTGTTTATGTTTAGCTAATACATGTCTATATGTATGCGCGCAATTTTCTGTGTCTGTTTTATAGTTCATCCTTATATTCGCGGGAGTATTAATTATATGTAACATCTCTATTGTAAATCTCTTTTTGTAATTATTTTCATGTTGTAATATTGTTGTATTAGTGATATCAGGCGAGTGTCCACTTATTGCACAGTGGGCTGCTAATGCTGTTTTTTGGTCAGTTGTTCCTTTACGTGTTTTGTAATCAGATTTATGTGCGGCTAATCTAGTACGTAGTTTGGACTTTGTTGTTCCAACATATACTTTATTGCATTTGTTAGAAACATCTCCGCTACAAGGTATTTTGTAAATTATATTTGATTTGTCTAATTTATCGACTTTACTTTTGGTATTTGAAAATAGCTTATTCAAATTATTATCTGTTTTTAATGCGATATTAACATTTTCTTTATCAAATATATCGGAGTGAATAATTCTTTCAGAAAATCCGGGAATATGTGTCATTGACTTATAGGTTTTTGTAGTTTTTTCTACTGGTTCGCGATTAAGATTTTTTATGGCGTTTTTTACTATATTTGTTGCCAAGTTGAACGAAAAACTATTTTTTTGTAGAATTTTCTTAATTTTCTTTATATTCTCTTTATGATACATATTATCACTAATTTGTAGGACCCTTCTCGCAAAATTTTGGGCTGTGTTAATTTTAACGTGTTTGGGATGGTTTGAAAACCAATTTATAATGCGGCCTGAGGCAGTTGGCTTTTGATACCAATCTATAGTAACCATATTTTGTTTTCGAATTACCAGCGTGTCCAAGTACGGTAACTTTCTACTTTCTTCTAATTCTTTCGTGAATTGTATATGTTTATGGAAACTGTTTAAGCCCTTTAATGTTTCTTCTACCATATTTAGTTGGGTTATACAGAAAAGATCGTCGACGTATTTGCATAAATATCTCGGTTTGTGTTCTAGATTTTGTGTTATAGTATCTAACAATTCTTCCATTACTATGTCCGCTATCACTGGTGATGCTGGCGAGCCCATAGGCATTCCTTTTAGCTGCTCATAAACTTTATCATTGTATTTGAAATATCGATTATCTTTAATACAATAACTTAAAATATCAACGAACAGATCCTTCGGTATCTTTGTGTATTTTGAAATTATATCCCACTTTCTCTTTATTATTTCCAATGCCAAGTTAACTGGTATGCTGGGAAAAAGTGAAACTACATCGAACGAAACTAAAACCTCTCCATCATTAAGTTCAACATTCGTTAATTTCTTTTTGAATTCTATTGCATCATTCACATTATATTTGGAATTTTTTGTTAAGTTCTTCAATATATTTGTTATATATTTGCATAATTCGTAAGATGGTGAATTTATCGACGAACAAATTGGTCTTAATGGTATGCCATCTTTGTGAACTTTAGGAAGACCATAAATGCGCGGTGCTGTTGCTACGTTAGTGAGTAATTTGTACCTTTCACTAACATCAATAATATTTAAACTAAATAATTTTTCTACTATTATGTTATTACGCGTTTGTAATTTTGTCGTTGGATCTGTCTTTAGCCTTTTGTAACTGCACATATCCTGTATAATATTTCTCATTTTTGATTCATAATCATCTTTTTCCATTGCTACCGTAGTGTTACCTTTATCTGATTTTAAAATTAAAATATTTTTATTTTTGTTCAAGAACAAAATTTGTAATGACATTGGATAATTACCTTAGTAAAAGATCACTCACAACAAGAGAAAAGGAGTTAATTAGCACAGTGGGTGAAACGCAAAAATTTTTGAACAAAAATAAAAATATTTTAATTTTAAAATCAGATAAAGGTAACACTACGGTAGCAATGGAAAAAGATGATTATGAATCAAAAATGAGAAATATTATACAGGATATGTGCAGTTACAAAAGGCTAAAGACAGATCCAACGACAAAATTACAAACGCGTAATAACATAATAGTAGAAAAATTATTTAGTTTAAATATTATTGATGTTAGTGAAAGGTACAAATTACTCACTAACGTAGCAACAGCACCGCGCATTTATGGTCTTCCTAAAGTTCACAAAGATGGCATACCATTAAGACCAATTTGTTCGTCGATAAATTCACCATCTTACGAATTATGCAAATATATAACAAATATATTGAAGAACTTAACAAAAAATTCCAAATATAATGTGAATGATGCAATAGAATTCAAAAAGAAATTAACGAATGTTGAACTTAATGATGGAGAGGTTTTAGTTTCGTTCGATGTAGTTTCACTTTTTCCCAGCATACCAGTTAACTTGGCATTGGAAATAATAAAGAGAAAGTGGGATATAATTTCAAAATACACAAAGATACCGAAGGATCTGTTCGTTGATATTTTAAGTTATTGTATTAAAGATAATCGATATTTCAAATACAATGATAAAGTTTATGAGCAGCTAAAAGGAATGCCTATGGGCTCGCCAGCATCACCAGTGATAGCGGACATAGTAATGGAAGAATTGTTAGATACTATAACACAAAATCTAGAACACAAACCGAGATATTTATGCAAATACGTCGACGATCTTTTCTGTATAACCCAACTAAATATGGTAGAAGAAACGTTAAAGGGCTTAAACAGTTTCCATAAACATATACAATTCACGAAAGAATTAGAAGAAAGTAGAAAGTTACCGTACTTGGACACGCTGGTAATTCGAAAACAAAATATGGTTACTATAGATTGGTATCAAAAGCCAACTGCCTCAGGCCGCATTATAAATTGGTTTTCAAACCATCCCAAACACGTTAAAATTAACACAGCCCAAAATTTTGCGAGAAGGGTCCTACAAATTAGTGATAATATGTATCATAAAGAGAATATAAAGAAAATTAAGAAAATTCTACAAAAAAATAGTTTTTCGTTCAACTTGGCAACAAATATAGTAAAAAACGCCATAAAAAATCTTAATCGCGAACCAGTAGAAAAAACTACAAAAACCTATAAGTCAATGACACATATTCCCGGATTTTCTGAAAGAATTATTCACTCCGATATATTTGATAAAGAAAATGTTAATATCGCATTAAAAACAGATAATAATTTGAATAAGCTATTTTCAAATACCAAAAGTAAAGTCGATAAATTAGACAAATCAAATATAATTTACAAAATACCTTGTAGCGGAGATGTTTCTAACAAATGCAATAAAGTATATGTTGGAACAACAAAGTCCAAACTACGTACTAGATTAGCCGCACATAAATCTGATTACAAAACACGTAAAGGAACAACTGACCAAAAAACAGCATTAGCAGCCCACTGTGCAATAAGTGGACACTCGCCTGATATCACTAATACAACAATATTACAACATGAAAATAATTACAAAAAGAGATTTACAATAGAGATGTTACATATAATTAATACTCCCGCGAATATAAGGATGAACTATAAAACAGACACAGAAAATTGCGCGCATACATATAGACATGTATTAGCTAAACATAAACAAAAAATAAGAAAATAAACAAACAGGTTTTTAGTAAGAATTTGACTCTTTCTCAAAGCGGACAGCTGACGACCTTACTCTAAGTAAGATAATAATATGTTTTTGTTGTATTTATGTATATAAAATTGAAATTTGTATTTACATATATATTTAATGTACATACATATGTTTTTATTTTTGTTTTTTGTCCTTTATATAGAATTTTTCCTGAAGAAGGACACCGAAGGTGTTCGAAATATTGAAAAAATAAAAGATATAAGAATATCAATAATTTAATAAAACAAAAAGAGTTTTATTTAAATGATTATGACCTTGAGCCTGATTAAGAGGAAACAAATATATAAAATTAATACGCCTTATTTAACATCAGAGGCGCTGCAACACTGCATTATTAAAAACGTGCAAAAAAAAAGCTGAGTTGTAAAAGAATGAAGTTTTCTTCTATCTCTATCACTATCCCTTTCCTAAAGAAGGTAACTCCTAGTAATAGTAGTAGGCAGTAATTGCCTGAGTGTTACTTCTCTTTATAAAAAAAAACATCTTTGGGGGCAAACACCGTGTAAAGTGGGACCACTTAGCACGAGTCGCAATCAGTCCTCAATGTTTGAGGCGTACAAGTTCCTTAGTTAAAAATAGAGTCCTAATTAACCTTTAATAAATCTTGAAATTTCTGTTTTTTCTCTCCTTACGAAAATTAAATTCCTATTGGTTAGCAGAACAAATCTTCTTTTCGTTTTGTTTGTAATTTTTGCTCAAGTTAGAATTGCACATTTAAAGATTGTGCAGATGACCAGGCGTCATTAGATCGAGTCATAATTGAGGGTTGATAAAAGGGAAAAATCAGTAACTAAAAATATTTGTTAATTTTTTATTTTTTTTTTAATATTTTATAAGCTTCTGGTAAATATTGTAAGCATTGGGCAAACAATTTCTAGTTTAAAATCATCAACTGGCCACTCTATTTCAAAACTAGTAATCACATACAGTTTCAATTTATGCTAAAGTTAAACTTTGCAAATGTCTAAAAAAAATATATACAAAAAAGTACCTCTACAGCCAAATAAATACATATGTACATATAAAATAATGAAACAGATTGCAATTGTAACATTTAATCCAACACCAGTTACTACAACTCTAGTCAGGCTCACAACTTCGTAAACTTTCCTTTCTAAGTGGCCTAATGGTGCATTATTTTTTGTTTTTTGTTTTCGTTTTCACAAAAATCACATTCTCCTGTTAAATCTAAAGGCAAATACATTGAACTTTAGTTTTGACCCCATATAAAAAATAAAATAAGGAAAGAGCATATAGTAAGTGGTCATAACAGATATACCAAATAGCAAGGCAATAGTATAATTAAAGGTAATGACCAATAACACTTTCCAACACAAATAAAATACATATATAGAGGAGATAGACTGTAAAAAAATGATTTAATGCCCAGGTCCAAAGTAGGAAAAAATAGAAGAGGAAAATATAATTCAATGAGAAAAACATAAGGCAAAATGTATCTATAAGATTGATTTATTTTCATATAAACAAACAATTTCTTTTATTGGGTTATTTTACTTTTAAAAAGCCAAGAAGTAAACTTATTTTATATTCCAAGATAGGGAGGAAGACAACCCAGCGAAATATTTAGGGAATATGCAACTCTACCATCAATGAATACTTTTATTTGTGAAAACATTAGCTAGGTTATTTTTCATTATATCACTTAACAGTAGATGGAAGTTTACTATGAATCAATTGAAGTATTTATGGCTGTAAGTCAATTTTCAATAGGAGTATATTAAATGAAAATCAAAATAAAAAGTCCCACGGTAGTCCATTAATTGAAATGTTTGACATTAATTGCCAAACTGCTTCTCTAATGTTTGGTCTGCTAGCCAACGATGGATGGATGGCATGATGAATGGACAACCATCTTAACCAAAAACGAAAAAAAAATACCCATAGTAACTAAAAGTAAAAAAATATATACACACATACATATACATATATATATATAATGATGTTTGGCTGTATAAATTTTAAGGCAATGTTATAATGATGACATTGAAAATGATTGCATTGATGATGTTTATGTGTGTGTGTACGACTTCCTTCGCCATCCATCAACAGCCAGCCATCCAAGACATGCTTCATCATTATTAATTCGTTTACTTCTAAAGCAGCAATTGATGATGCATTACGTTTCCATCAAACATGTTTTTAATCGAAATCAATAAAAATAACAACAAACTGTAATAACATTGAAAATGCCAAGAATTACTGCCACCTTAACAGGTTGTAAATGATTTCTAGCGTCGTCAAAGTTTTACTAGGAACATTTTACCAAAAAGAAAAATCTGGCATTTCATTTGCCAGCTGGACCCCACATATTCTTTGAAAATGTTATTTTATATAAATTATTTATTTACTGAATATAAATTAGCAACTACAAAGATATTATGGAAAAATTATAATGCGCGATATACTTTGCTTGATAAGATTGAGATTCCAGTATTTTTTCCTCTAACAGGTGTCAGCTAAAAATTTAGAGGTAATAAATTGTTTTTTTATATGATCTTATATTACAAAAAGGGATATAACTGTATTTAATTGTCAAAGGAGTAAAGAAAATGCTGCAAGATTTTTACAGTGGGTACATATGCCCGATGTATATTTTTTTCTTGCAAAAAAAAAAGTGCAAATTGCAATATTTTGAGTTACCCTCCTTCAAACAATAATTTAATATGCGATACTTATTTTCTCAGTAGTTAGGTTAGGTTAGGTAGAGGTAGCAGTCAGAAACCCGGACTCACTTAGACCGTTTTGGTCCATTGTGATACAACGGAGACTCTGCTTATGCGTAGTCCCCACCGTCGAACCAACCAGACCTCAATATAAAGCTACTAATACGTTGAAGTTCAACACTAGCAACGTCAGAAAGTTCCCTGAACTCAAGAGCGCCCATTGTGGCCCTTCTCTTCCCTGCAAGTCCAAGACAGTGACAAAGAAAGTGCTCTATGCTTTCCTCTTCATCGATATCCTGGCAGCTACGGCAAAAATCATTGTGCTCAAACCTTAGCCTTTGTGCATGCCTACCTATGAGACAGTGTCCGGTTAACACGGACACTAGAATCGAGATTTGTTTCCTATTCTTCAAAATTAAGTTATCCATACCTTCCTTATTTAGGTGAGTCCATAACTGCCTTGTGATCACGCAATCATTTCTTGTGACCCACCTTCTATTTATTTCCTCTTCTGTATTGCGCCTAAGTCTGAGTTTGCAAGAGAGTAGGTGTAAACCCACGCATTCCAAATCCTGTGGAACCTGTAGGGTTGTACCAATTCTAGCGTGCTCATCCCCTGAAATCCTCTGTACCCCGGGATCCAGATGATCCTAATATCAAACTGCTCTGCTCTGATCGGCAGTCGAGGGCTGTTGTTGTTCTTAGAAGCGGGGATTCGAGGGCCATAATAGCTGCTCGACTATCGGTGTATATGTTAATCAAAGTCGTTGAAGTGACATTCAATCTCAACCAATCCGCAACTTCTCTTATCGCAAGGATCTCTGCCTGAAAGACACTGCAGTGATCCGGAAGTTGCCACACCTTCATGTTTTTTTGAGCTGTCCGTATAAAAATCCACACTTTTTCTTCTACCAGGAGTTCCATTCATCCACAATTCTGTAGATGGTATCTAGGTTTTATAAAGACGTTCGTGTAGTAGAGCAGGGGAGGTTTGGTCAATCCTCCATCCCCTAACTTCATCATCGAGTATTTTACAGTGGCCGGTTCCATTTCCGTTCCACAGAGAGGTATATCGAAGACGGATTGCCGAGGACTTTGCCATCTCCTTCCCTACTAGTAGTTACTTTTATAAGAGATTAGATTAATTATATACCTTAAAAATATTTCTCTTTCAGATTTAAAAAAAAATTATTTTCGATCAAATACCTCTTTTTTTTAAATAACTTTTTTAATAATTATCTCTTTTACGGACCTTTTCACAATGTAAATTAAAAGCTAACAGCGACTTTAATGGCAAGTTTTGTATGAAGAACTTGCAGTTAAGTTCATGTTAAATCATAATCATACATTATCACATTGTTAAGTACAAATACGAGATCTTTGTCGACAGTTAAGCAGCGCTTCTATCCCTAAGATCACATATAACTTCGTCTTTTCTAGGCGGGCAGTGAAAGAGTTTGCTATCTAGCCTGGATGGTCAGGCTGACCTCACCCTCATGTGGGTTCCAGCAAAAATAAAAATTTGTTAGGTATCGAACGGGCGGACGAGCTGGCTCTACTATGAATGCCTCCAATGTCGTATTGGTAGCCATGCCGTTTGGTGCTATTAGCGTTATATTCAAGCACTATCTCTATAAGGCTGAAGTTAGATGGCGCAATAGTCTCGTCGACGGTTGCTAAGAAGACGCGGACTTGATACAATGATAGGCGCTCAATACAGTTAACAAATAGGAACCGTAGGGGCATCTCGAGGCTCTTTGCAGTAATGACGGGTCACTGGAAGGTCGGCATACATGCTAGTAAGATAGGAGTGTCATATAATGAGTTCTGCCGAAGTTGTCGAGCAGAAAGCAAAGAAGAAACAATATTCCACTTTCTTTGCGAATGTCCAGCTTTGCATCTCTCGAGACACAAAATTTTTAGGAAGTCATGTACTGGACGATCTTTCAGATTTATCTGAGTTTGGGTTAAGTGACCTTATCAGATATATATATAACGATCACCGTATCAAAATACTTAGATACGGTTCTACATAGCTTGACACAGGTGAGTGCAAAGGTCCTTTCAAAAAGGAATCATCTAGATTCTACTTGAAGGCCTGCGTGTAGTAGGCAACCACGTAATTAAATTTTAATTTTAAAGTTCCAGTGTTTGCTGAGTTTTTCAACAATCTGATAAATACAAAATATGGCAGTACACAAACTAAAGAAGAAGAAAATTTGGTGGGCGTGTCACCGCCTACTGTTTTGAAAATAAGACAAAATGGAAGCTATACACTCTCACAAAAAATAGTTAAACTCTTTCTAAAAGTTACGGAGTTATGATGCAACAAACATAAAAAAACGAGTCGAATTGACATTCGGCTAAAAATGAACCATTTTCTCCGGTCTTAACTAGGTTTTACTATTCTTACCTTCTTAGGTCCAAATTCACAGTCTATAGTTAACCAGCGCCCGTGGTTTAACTAACGATTTTTCTTATAAATTTCATTGGTTAAACGACTTTCACTAGTTAAACAAAATATTTGATTAATAAAAATATTAATTAATAACATATTTCGCTCTATAAAAATTTAAAGATATTGAATTAGATTCTCTTAAAGAAATTAGTCCTTCATTAAAAATTAATTTTATAAAAAGTATCTTTCGGAAATAATAAAAATTTGTACCTTTTTTTAAATGAAAGTATGTAACTTGCGAAAACAAATCCTTTCAGAAAGTTAATTAACAACTTTTTTTTATTAAAATTTCACGAAACTTTATAGGCCAATTAAATATATTGTGCATTACATTAGAAGGCAAGCCAAGTAGTAAATCTTGATCTAGTTAAGAAGACATTAGTGCAACTGATTTTAATTTAACATAAACATGTATATATTAATTTGCTGGTTCTTTTTTTATTAACAATCAAATCAAATACATATATTGTCTGCACGAACAATATCTTAGCATTTTTAATGCGATTGTTACAGCAACCTTTTTTCCTCATTCCTTCCCCTCCATTAAGTTTAAAATGTACAGAGATAAACTGTAGTGGAGATTGATGAATATGCCATACATTTTTATTGTTTATCTTCGAATGCATCATCATTGATGTTAAAAAAAAGAAACTCGTATCGTTATGATGTTTTCATCGTGTTTCATGATATTTGCGGCCTTTTAACTTGCTGCAGTGCCCTATTAAATACAAGTTGAGTGTCAGTTTACCTAAGTTGCTTTTCTTTTAATTATTTTTATCATCTCTCTGCTCAAAGTTTTTCCACTGTCAAATATGTACGTTGAAGTAACGAAGCAACCAAACTCATTCGATGGCTTAAGAATGTTCATGTTCTAAGATGTTGTCAACAAGGCTGCTTTTGTTGACGATAATAATGATGGTATTAGTGATGTCATTTGAAAATCATTTTACCGGTTGTTTAGTTACAGTAAAATAAAAAATAAAAAAAAAAAACAGGAGAAAAATGCCAAACGAATGACAAACTAATGTTTAAAGCATTTGCCGTAATTAAGTGAGTCCTGTCCACATTGGTGACAGATACGCTTTAACAAACTGTAAATTCTAGTTTGGCGTTTGCATTTGATTTGATGATGATGGGAATAAATTTATACTTGGGAGGTTGCATTTTACAGTGAATGAATGAGTTTTCCTGGTGTTTTAATTATCAGAGTTTTAAAAAACAGTTCTTGTTTTTCAGGCTTAATTGATAGTCGTAGTTTGTTACGAGTAATAAGAATTAAAAAGTAATCAATCTTAAATTGATTTTCAGACCGATATGACATTTAAGTTTTTATTTAATACTTGCATGCAGTTTTTATTGCAAAAGTCAAAATCGGGTTATTGCCAGCATTCCTTGAGTACAATTTTTGTTTTAGGAAATAAAATTTTTGAAAAGTCTACTATGGCTTTTAAAGTGTTTACAAGCACCGAAAGTTTATATTTTTCCAGTCCACATTATCTATTCTGGCTAATTACAGCCTTTTTAGTTATTTATTCTTTTAGCCTTTTGAGTTACCTTGCCCTGCTAAAATCAATAAAATTATATCCAAGCGAATGTTATACATTTTCTTTGAAAGGTTATTGTATCATAAATTATTGCCCTAAAGGCAGCACTCAACATAAATTCTCAACTGACCATTAGTGAACTTCCTTCCCTCATGCTTCCTTCTTCACTCTTTTCACTATTTTTAATATTTATGCAGATCGTCGTCATCACGCTAAAACTTCACTTCAATTATCTAACATTATGAATTGACCATTAACTTAATTATCATGTTAAACAACGAAAAAAAAGTTGGTTGTTGCACATATCGCACAAAATTTTACTAGAGCTGCTCGTGCACTTCTTTCACTGGCATTCAAAATATGTAATAAAACCCAGGAAAGTAACAATAATTGTATTTAAAACTCTTAGTGTGTGAAAATATGTATACATGTAACAGCAGCGTGTTTAACAATTTTCCATAATAATAAGTTTTCCCCAGTTGATTTTCAAATGTAGCATGTGGAAATAAGTTGAGAAAACTTGTGTGTTCTCGCTAACACCAACTGCAACAATGGCCACATTACGTGTCTGAAAGTTTTGGTTTAGTTTTATTTGTGGTTCTCCATCTTTAGAGTTAAACGATTGTTCAACATTTAATTACAATATACGAGGATGTTAGATGAGGAAGGATTTCAAACAAACAAATTGTATGCCACAACATCAAAAAGTTTTCGACAGACAGTCAAACGTGGTTTTGCTCTGAAGTACGAGTATTTTTAAATTGTCGTCTAAGTTTAGAGATAAGCAAGAGAAGAGAATGTTCTTGTATTTTCTAACACACAGTGATGAGTAATAACCATATGCATGAAACCAAGGCTGCGTAATGACTAGGTTTTTTCAAGTTTCATCATTTATAATTTGTAATTTCCTCTAAGCAAATTTCTGTTGTAATATTTATGATGGTTTTATTTAAACTTTCTAAAGTATTCAAGGAACACATTTCTTAAAGAAAAAATTATGAATCTTAATGTTTAATGCAAGTGCGTTAGTTTTTACAAAGATTTTTTTAAAGATTTTTTCCAATTTACGAAGTACAGGAGTTTCTGTAGAGCCTACTAGGCGTCTTATAGACTTAAATAGGGAAGGTTAAATTACACAGGTTGCCAGTTTAAAGGTGAAAACCAGGCCACTTGAGTTCTAATTTATCCCGCTGTATTAAGACTAGGGTTCAATGTCCTACACAATCGTACGACTTTCGAGAAAATACAACCCTGGTATGATGGAATTTATGAGAACTTCCAAATAACAAGAATTCATTAGAATATGGTTGTATTTTTTCAAAAATCATACGATTGTGTAGGATATTGAGTCCTAGGCTTTACCTGGAACGAAGACGTGAAGATATGTAATTTCTTCTACGTTTCTCCATTAGGTTCAGTGCTGCACAACGAACATATAAAGTAATTTACGATTATATAAAGTAGTTTATCAGCCTCGTAGTTTGATAAGGCTGCCAAAACCTGTAGCAAGGTACTGCCGCTTCATTAGGGAGAGCGGGGCAGACAGAGGTTTCCTCCCTTTCTTCCTCTTTCTCATTATGACCCCTCCTACAGAGATAGTTATACGTTAGATTTAATCTCCTAGCATAAGCATCTAAGAAACAGGGAATTGTTATTACCGAAACATGTGCGTATTTGTCCACGAGGTGTCCCCTCAAAGATTGCAGATCTACCACAAATATATTCACGTCATATATGCCTCATTATTGAGCAGGTTACCTCGCTGGACAATCTAGTCTGTGTAGTAAATCTATCTCAATTTGGATCTTGCATGATGTTAACGGAACGCTAACCATTTGAACCGTGTCACAAATGCGTGTTCGAGCTCCGGCTCTCGTTGGTTCGCCGCGAACGATATTTCTGGGCACATTGTTGTGTAGAGTAGAGCTGGAGTAGCCCAAGGTTTGAAAGTATTCGCTATCTCTTTTAGAGATATCCGGCATTCATTCATATACCAACTTGGATGTTGTGTAGACACCCGAAAGAGACTTTATCGCAGATTTACTGTCAGTACGAATTGGATTTATTTATTATGTATCCTATAGTACCTCATCGAGGTAGCTGCTCTTTTTATGGCTCATATTTTAGCCTGAATTACCCTGCTTTGATTCTATATCTAAAATTTGATTCTCTGCTAAAAACGGGAAATAAAGACGATATCACACATACCAAAATATGACTTTGATACGTCCGCATAGATCTCTAGTACACTCTCATCTTGAGGGTTACAGCAAATTCTTTGTTAGGCAGAGGTTCTGGTGAGCAGTAGTCAATGTTTTCTGGCAGACCAGTTACAAATTCCCAAGCTCTGGAGTGTCCTCTTGTAGCTTTCTTCCACGTATCCGCTGCCTCATACGCCTTGGAACACCTCGTCCTTATCCACCCTTGACTGGACGTTTTGTTGCCAGAACAATTTGGAATCGAGGAACATGTATGCCTAGATACTTCGCAGTGCTAGACAGCCTAAGTTCTGTTCCGTTGAGAATTCGAAGCGGATTATATAGTATCTTATATTTTGTTGTGAGGAGTACATGCTCCGTTTTCTGCAGATTTACATGGGCCACTTCTGTAATCTATCTGCTGAAAGTTCTCAGTGAAACCTGCAGACTCTGTGGGACGGAGTCCGGGTACTTGCCGGATACGGCCACTGCTATATTATCGACGGTTTAAAGATCATGGGATTAAGTTCCATGAGCATATAGTTTAATTTAAGGTTCTATAGAAGAGAGGAAAAGACGCCTCCTTGTGGAGTGCCTCGGTTTGACGTGACTCTTTTGGTCAGTGAATTCCAGACTTTTATTGTAGGAGTGCTGAGATGCTGATAGCTGGATTCGACTTTTCTCCGTTTTAAGGTTGAGATCAATTATCATTTCCATGGTTTTGAGAATGACAGAATAATAGGTCTGGAGTCTGTGAAAGGTTTTACTACTCGCCTTTCGGGATGAAGACTCGGTGACTTGTATGGGCTAAAACTGTTTCTAGTCCATATAAGCCTTTTACTACTTATGAGAATTTGTGGCAGTATGTGGCTTTTTGATGAGACGACCAGGCATTCATCTTTGTATAATATGCAACCTGGAGAGTGCGGATTAATGAGCAGTTCAAGAATCTCATGTCCGGTGGATTTTTAACTAACACATGGTGGATTAATGAAATTAATATTACTAGGGTCATTAGATGATATCTGATGCTCCTTCTACAGTATTGCAGAAATATTTCCAGGACCTGGGCTTAGCGTTTCTCAAAAAATTTTTTAATTTGTTTTCTAAGGACTTGTATGCCCACCAATTATTTATCATTTTGGCATCATTGCAAAGTCTGAAAGTCTTTGCAAGTCTTCGCAATTTCAGAATTCCACTATGGTGGTTTAATCCTGCACCTTCAGGTACCGAATCTACATGATTCTGATCTTGTTAGTTCAAAAGCATCCACTGGGATGCCAACTGCGATTTTGATGCCTTGTCAATTTTTAACGATCGGTGGTTTCCTCAGACGATGGGATTTGATTACCTTTTGTTCCTCTTAATTTGGCTTCATCCTAGTATTACCCCTGATATCTGAATTCTTATTACAAATTCAATGTATCTATGCTTAGCGAACGAGCAATAATTTGACTTTCTATTTCTTAACTGATTGTGCTAGAATGTCAAGAACCTGCCTGCCATTTGTAATCATGAAAGTGGGACCTGACCCCACACTCGTTATATATAAATTGATACATAGAATGAAATCAAGTAGACTCACCGCTTGTGTTTGTGTCGGAGCTGCCACATACCACATGATGTGCATTGCCATCAGATGCAATTATAACCGGCAGGTTTTTTTGGTTTGTCATGTTTACTGTTTACATGTTTAGCTGGGCCATTATGATGGTGTTTGCGCCACTCTCTCCTGCTACTAGAACGGTAAAATGTTCAAGTCGCTTTTGGGTAGAATACACGACCTGAAAGGGGAAAATAGGGAAAGTTAGAAAAAATTTTCACTTGCCAACAATGCACGTTGGGAAAAACATAGTAAAACCCTCGCATTAGAGCTAAATCAAAAGTCACGGGTATTACTTTTTTTCATAATTTCTTGTAATCTAGATATTTTGAATATATCAAAAACTTATTTTTGAAGTCAATTAACTTCTCTCCATATGATCTACAGCCTCACAAACATGACACTCAAAAAAAATTTTAATTTTTTGTATATACTATATTTTATTGTTGCATTGAAATTAAAGTGGAGTAGGTATTTATTTGCCGGATAGGTTTGGCATTTATTGTAAGCACAATCATATCATTATACGGTAGTTCAAGTTTTGGTCCTACTACACTGTGATACACAAAAAATATTCAGGGATTCTAATGTACGAATTCTATTTTGCTGGAGTCCATGGATGACGAAAATACCGTTGGTTTTTTTCGGTCACTTCATAAAGTGATTTTATAATGGTAAATGTAGTGAAAAACGGGGTTTCTTAGATTTTTAGTTTTAAACAGTTGTAACTTCTTTGTTTCCCAACGGATTTATTTTAACTTTTCGTTGGTTAAAAGGATGGAATATTATCTTTCAACCAAGATATATTTTTTGTAAATCGACTAACAAATGGCTAAGTTACAGTCGTTGAAGTGTAAAAAAAAACCCATTAAAAAGTATTCTTTTGTTTTCCTCAGGCCATAAGTTGCTTATGAGTTACAAAAGAATACTTTTTTAATGGGTTTTTTGTACACTTCAACGACTGTAACTTAGCTATTTGTTAGTCGATTTACAAAAAAATTTATCTTGGTTGAAAGATAATATTCCATCCTTTTAACCAACGAAAAGTTAAAATAAATCCGTTGGGAAACAAAGAAGTTACAACTGTTTAAAACTAAAAATCTAAGAAACCCCGTTTTTCACTACATTTACCGTTATAAAATCACTTTATGAAGTAACCGAAAAAAACCAACGGTATTTTCGTCATCCATGGACTCCAACAAAATAGAATTGGTACATTAGAATCCCTGAATATTTTTTTTCTCAACTTTTGTATCACAGTGCTATTGATATATATGTATATAAAGATATGAGCATTTCAAAAATATGTTATTTTTATGAGTTTTTAAATATATTTTTGGATTTTCATTGGAAAAAAACTTTCCGTGGATCCAGATTTTTATATAGTGATAAAACTGAATGCTTAAAAAACAAAATGGTATCGTAACTTTTCTGCGCCTTTTTGAGATTTTTCAGTTTTATTGTGTTGTAGTACTTTTTGAAATTTTTCTACAGACTGAATAAGGTAATGGAGTAGACTAAACTTAAAACGTCAAATCTTTATAATATAACACTTCTAATATAAATTTCTAAGTGACTTGCAAAACTAAACAGTTTTCTTTAAAAAAAAATAATAAAAGATACACTATGACTCAAGAGAGTAAGTAAACCTAATTTGTCCGTAAAAATTAACAGTAATATTCATTAATTTTAGTGCTAACAAAACAATTAGTTTGCGAAAAGTTTTTAAAAGAAAAATGCAAAAACTTTTTGGAAAAGACAGAGGTAATTCAGAGCCTGTTTGCAGAATATGGAATGAGTGTGCCCGCTAAGATATTAAATTAAAAAAAAAAACTGGAATAAAAGATGGGATAAATATGGCAAAAAGTGAAAGAGTGTTTGCAGTAAATCAAGTTATTGGCTGTATAAGCCTTTTCATACGCCTCCGAAAGAAAAATACGGCGGTGTTAAAAGGACTGCTTTCCAGGACCTAAGCTACTCGCAAAAAGTGAGAAGAACTGCAGGTAAGATATTATTTTAGTATTTATAAATGCATTGTTAAGTTCGTGATATTTTATAAAAGAATTACGAAAGTTAGACCCCGATGTCATGAGTTTTGCGGCAGCATCCAGCTTTCGCCAGGTAAAAAATATATTAATTCAATTCCATATATTTAAAGATTTTAAATTAAGCTTTCGGCTCATCCAATAATGGCAATAGAGCAAGGAAGTTTTTTTCATTTTGCCAAAATATTATCTGAAATAACAAGCATTGAGGAGGCATTAATTCGAAGATTTAACAGCATATTAATAGCTATTAATAGTTCCTGGGAAATAGATACGAAAAGTACGATCAATTCGCTAAGGAAACTGCGGTGATCCTTGTTGAGAAATATGGATGGTGGTACATATCGCCTACTGTTCATAAAGTGCTAGTGCATGGCGCTGACATGATAAAATACGCAATTTTGCCTTTAACTATATTTCACACCACACTGTTTTAATTCCAATAGACTATACTTATTATAATAATACTTCCTTCAAAAGGTATGGTATGAGAAGAAGCTCAGCAGCATTGCAATAAGGATTTTAAAGTATTTGGAAGCCACTACTATCACTCAATTTTGAGTGATATTTTTAACAGATTTGTCATAGAATCTGATCCATTAATATCTAGTTTACGCGCTTCCAACAAAATAACTCATGAAAAGCACCTACCACCTGAATTTATATCTATGCCACTAAAACTTTGTGAAAATCTGTTATAAAGTTCTACATTTTGCGAAATATCCCCATGCTAGTAATGTAAATGTTAAAACGTCTTTCCTATCAGTTGGAGCGTATCAGTGAAGGGCAAAAATATTAAAATATTAATACAGCAGACCATTTTCTTAAAAATCTGCTGCGAGTGACCAAAGTTTTATTTTCTAAAACTTACAGTATGTGCGCAAGGAACGAAAATGGCATTTGAGTGTTTTTGTTGGATTATTTCACCGAAAAAATGATTTATCTCTAAAATTTCAAAAATCGCTGATACAAGTGTATTTTTATTTCTTATTATTTAAGATAATTAGTTCGTGCTGTTGTTTAAAAGTCTTGACTTCCGAGTGTAGAGTACTAACGTCCAGCGCTATTACATAAAAAAAAAATATACGACAAAATTTTCTAAAACGATCTGTTAAACATACTCAAAATCTGTGAACCTATCGCTAAAAACAATGGAGTTATTAAGTAAATTAGGCGTTTTTACTATGTTTTTTCCAACGTGAAATGTATTCAGAAGCAATAAAAACAATTGAAAAAAAAAAAATAAATAAACTAAATTTAAGATTTAAAAATGAACCAATATTCACGAAATTAAACGTATTTGAATCCATAATCGCATCTCGTAAATTTAGGATAGGCTGAGTCCTTTATAATGGATTTAATCGAGTTTATATGGAAAGATTTGGAAATTTTTGTTGAGATAGAATGTCACTACTTGCTTCCTGGTAATGTTTTGTGTAATGCATGTCTGCATTTTTTTATATATTTATTAATTTTTTTTTTTTTTTTGGCAGAAACCTCTAACTTGTCAAAGTAGTTAAAACAGTCCGCGTTTTGAGAAGCAACCGCAAACCCCCAAACAAGCTTTCGAGCCAAACAACAAAAATTGTATTCTATTTATAAATAAAACTAAATACAAATTTGTGTATTTTGTAAATGTTGTCATAAAAATGTTCATATCTTTTAAAACTATTAAAAAAATAATAATAAAACACGACTTGTTTCTTCTTCAAAGAATACTCATCTTTGGTTGTTTGGTGTAAACGTGATAAACCTAAAAATCTTACATTTATATACATTCAGACTTGTCTTATGCTGTTAGTTTTGCTTTAGTGCATCTGTTCGATTGGCGTACATCCAAGAGAACTTCTTATTTTTTTGTATATTTGCAAGCAAGATTTCTAGCTGTAGTCTGGTCTGGTTTTGAGAAACAACTTTGTGGTGATTTTATAACGTTGTATTTTTCTATGTTGTTGGATTTCTAGGCAAGCAAAGCAACATTATTAAGTTTGACTAAGATCACATTCTTTACAAATAGAAACAAACAACCACAACAACAAGTACGATTTAGCAAGTAACGCTTGACTGTAGTGTATAGCGATTGTGGAGCAGTTTTAGTTTTTGTTTGTTTTTTGTCTCTAAAGACTATGCTTAAGCACACAGGTGTGTTTCTCACGATTTGTCATTTAGAGCATTTGCACGAAATTTTTTACTTTATTTTTATTTTTTAATCGGGCGCTATACTTTTTGGTGTCAGGAGATTTCTGCAATAGATACACGTTTGTGTATGAGTTGCGAGAAGCTAATGTAGAGTTCTCTTAATAATATACTGGCAGTTTAGTTATATTTCCTTTGCAACAAGTAGGTTTGTGAAGTATAATCTTATGCCAATAGTTGAAAGTTGTTTATTTTGTTGTTTGGTAATTTTTTTCCTCACAACTCCGTTAATTAACTAAAAAATTAAGCTTCTCATTATTAGATGCTTTTATTCCAGCATGAAAATAAATTCTAATTATTCTACTTTTTAGTTTTGGATAATTATTTCTTAGAGCTCATTATACAAAATGTTTATTTTTTTTTCAAACAAATAACTGAATAACAATATAAATAACACTTTTAGGCTCAAATTCACAGGGCCTAATTCATAAAAAATATTTTGATTTTATAAAAGGTTTATTAAACAACTTTCCATTGAAAATTTGTTTCATAAACCTCTCATTATTAAACAGAAATGTTTTTTTATGAATAAGGCAGACAGTCTTTAGTTGATTTAGTTTAGTTTTAATTGAATCCCATACAATTCATACATACAATCCAGTCTTAATATTAAAACTAAATACATTTCTACAATACTCTTTATATACTAAAGTCTTTTTACAAGGACCTTCACCCCAACAAAATTCTATTAGTACTCCAGGTACGTCAATTTGACAATATTGTTATTAATTACAATAACTTCTCCAAAAATGGAGTAAAAAAAGAGAGACATTTACAATTTCTTATATCTAAGGAATACCTTAAAACTATATAACAAAATAAAACATAACAAGACAAAACGAAACAAAACAAAACAAAGATTTAAAAAAACTTAAAATAAGGTTAGAGTGAAATATTTACAAAATAAAAGGGGTTACTGAGCAGTATTATATACTATATCAGTTATGTTGAGTGTGTTTACTCTCCTATGGTAAAACAGGAGATATGTGCCGTTAAAAAGTAGACCAGCTCTATTGAGGGTCAGAAGATCGATCGGGGAGAGACATGAGGATGATGATGAGAATGAGGACTCGATTGCCTCCAGATTACCTGCCCTATGGAAGCAACCCCTAACTAAGTCATTGTCCAACGTCAGTGAATGTTCAAGGAAACCAATGGCCCTCTGAATCATGAAGGTATCAATCCTACCGAAGTCAATCGCACACGAAGGTCTGCGAAACGGGCCATCATGCGTTATACAGGTTCGCATGCCCAGACAAGCGACAAGAACAGACCTTTCCCATCTTCTAAGCCCTTCAATCTGGTATGAATAAATTCCAAACCAAACTGGAAAGGCGTAGAAGATGAGAGGGCGTATCACTTGTCGGTACAGTAGGAGACGTACCTTTCGATCAAGGCCCCCGTTCCTTCTTAGTACGCGCTGATATATCTTACGTTGACTAATGCAGGTGGTTTAGTCATTAAAATTTTTCAGAAAAATCGTTAGTTGAACCACGGGCGTTAGCTAATTACAGACTGTAAATTTTGGACACTATACAGCTACTACAGACGATAATTTTTACTTGTATTCTATAAACTGGCTGTAAATTAAAATATACACAGAAAATCAGTTTTAATTTAGATTAGGTTTTATAGGATTCCAGTTAAACGATAACCGGCAAACAATGGCCCTAATAGTTCCCGCTGTGTTGCCTGGGTGGGTGAGGACATACTAAAAATTATTTCAATCATTATCATAGTTACATTTATTCTTCTTATATCACATCCCGATGATTTTGCAAGGTCCTGCAGATATGGAAAGTCTATGGAAAATGTCCCCTTATCAGCAAGATCTGGACAGTGCCAGAGTAGGTGTTCAAGCGTTTCTTCTTCCTCCACGTTGAGAACTCTTCCAAATTAAGAAATCATTATACGGGAGATTTAACTTCCTGTCATTAATACACACACATGATCCCACAGGATTCCTTTCAAGAATGAGGACCATCTGGGATTGTATAGTGATCAAGTTCATTTTGAGCTAGAGCAGGTAACCTCGTTTAACCATTTAGTCTGTGTACTTGTGAAAAGCTTTTGCACCATTTGTGATTTGCAGGATTTCAAGGGAATTCCGATCAGTTTATGGGTATGCCATTCGCGCCCCATCTTTAAGTAGCCCGTATTCTTTCTTGTTTCCGAGTGTACCTCGGTGCCCCGTTACCCAGGTCAACTCTAGGTTAGAATATTTCAGTAACTCATTTTAAGACATGCGACAGTCATAAATCAAAATAAATGTTGTATATAAACTCGATAGCAATGCACATATTCGAATATCCTCATTACATATTCTATAGTACATTAGCTAATTTATCGCCCTTTTTCTTATTGCTGAGATTTCAACCTGCATTGCACTACACTGTTTTTCTAGGTTAGGTTAGGTTAGCAGGCTTATGGCAAGGAAAAGTGGAAAATTAGAGTCCAGCTCACTTGGGTCTATTACACTGATCCCTTTGTGCTACCTGCAAGTTGAAGAGAAGATAGAGAGAGAGAGCGAGGAAATAGGGAAGAGGGTGAGAAGGGTAGAAGTAGCAAAGGGATAATAGTTATTTTATAGGAGATGAGAGTTTTGCTAGGGGGTGTCAGCGGCTATACTAGCCACTGAATGTCTAGTTTGTAACTAATATTTTTCCCGAAACAAAAAAATCAAAACTCGCCAACCCCACGCTTGTCCACGTCTATGAAATTATCCTCAAGGCTTTTAACCGATATCAACTTTACCGGCAACATTGAGAAGGATATCAACTTTACGTTTACCTTAGGAAGCGGTTAGTAGCGATTTCTGGAGAGAAGTGCTATAATATATTTTATAAACCACCCTTAACTGTAAGTAGCAATGAGGCTAATTCAGTAATACTCAAACTATTTTTTATCCTTAAGTAAAATTTTCTTGACATGTTCCTTGTGCAAGTAATAACATAAAATTATTGTTATTGTACATTCTAATAAACACATTTAAAAGCTTATAAACGGACACCTGTAAGCTTTTATAATCTTCTACTCTAACACTCTGTGTTCACAGCAGGCAAACTATTAAAAAGTAACTTGTTACTTAGTGACCTGTTGACTGAATTTCGTTGGCACACCTACGCAACTTGTCTATAAAAATACCAAACCCAATAGCCGGCCAGAAAGAAACAGGTTTGAACATTACCTGAGACTCAAACACGTGCTCCTTAAGATAAATTATCCACAGACAAACATATACCAAAAAAACAACAAAAAAAGCTGTTAAGGTTGAAGAACTTGTAAACAATAATTTGTTACATCCGCATTATTGCCTATTCACAATTGCACCATGGCTTTACTAGTGGTTTTCTTGCTGCGCATGTGCAGCTGTTCGAGAAGAAATAATTATTATAAACTATGTCTTATTGAGACATACATAGTTGAAAGGCGAGGACATGATTGGTGGTCAGAGCAGGCCGTTCATATTAAGCATTATTTAACTTTATTAAGTTTTTTAAAATATGCAATAAAAATGTCAAGTTAAGGTAACTTGCTTAACTTGTAATTACTTTATATTGAAATTTATAAATGCACCTTTTGTAAAAAGTAACTTTTACATAAAATAACCTGTAATAAAAAAGTACCTTAAGTAAAAAGTACCCGTAGTAAAAATTATCCCTAATAAAAAACGTACCTGCAAAGTAGATTGGTTTTATAAAAAACTATTTGATTTACATTTTTTTATAAAAATTTACTTTTCGTAAAATAGTAATTTAAAAAAAATTTCGTTTAAATGATCAAACAGAATAAGTCCGCAACTTCAGAAAAAATCGCTGTTAAATTAACAAAGCCCATAATTAAATTTACGGCAGTAACTTCAAATGCTCTCTAATTTTTGTTTTATTTTCTTTTGTGCTTATTTTTCTTTGTGGTTTTGGTGCATTGTATTTCTAAATGTAACGTGGAGAAAATCCTTAAGCTCGACCGTTCGTCCCGGTTGTATTTCCAGCATTATACTAGAACTTTGCCCATAACAAGTAAACTGGGACTCGCCGCCAAATTTTTCATTTAATTTTTTCTTCTTATTTTTAACTTTCTATCAGATGGGATAATTTTTATTTATTTTTGAGAGCAGGACCTAAAGCCGAATTTGTTCCAAAAGTACCTTACAAGGAATTACATTTTATAAAAAAAGTACGTTATATTAATCAGAAATAATTTCTTAATCAGGCTTGAGTTCAGTAATTTCAATTCTTATTGAATGAAATATTTTTATTAATTAATGTGAGTATCTAAAGAAGAGAAGAAAAATTAAACTAGACTTTATAGCTGGGGGAAATACCGATATTTTTCTGTGCAGCCACGCACTTCATCAGCACCCATGTCTATCTACTGGGGTAGAGATTATTATTAACATCAGCTATTTAACTTAAATTTCTATGAAATGGAATATGAGAATTGATTGTGTATACAATTATTGATTTGCCTTTGGCAAACACATTTGTAAGTATCACTATTCATTTTGTTTTTCCATTTTCTATTTAGGTTAGCACGAAGTTATATCACTCTACCTATGTATGTTTAACTATTCTTAATTATCTTTTACGATCATCACATTAATTATTTTTACTTATTCGATGCACCATCGGTATATACATATAAGTATTATTGTAGTGGCTTTATGTTACTTAGTTTTTGCTTTCTACAGTTGACTTCGCTGTCCAGCATTCTGAAGCAGTGATAGCCAAGTGAACAGTGATCGCTAAGTGAACATATTTTTGTCACGTGCCCATGATGAATTAAATGAGACATTTTTTTAGATTTAATTGAACTGTAGTGATTTTTAATCAGAAATAATTTCTTAATCAGGCTTGAGTTCAGTAATTTCAATTCTTATTGAATGAAATATTTTTATTAATTAATGTGAGTATCTAAAGAAGAGAAGAAAAATTAAACTAGACTTTATAGCTGGGGGAAATACCGATATTTTTCTGTGCAGCCACGAACTTCATCAGCACCCATGTCTATCTACTGGGGTAGAGATTATTATTATCATCAGCTATTTAACTTAAATTTCTATGAAATGGAATATGAGAATTGATTGTGTATACAATTAAGAAATTATTTCTGATTAAAATTCACTACAGGTGAATAGGTTAGCACGAAATTATATCACTCTACCTATGTATGTTTAACTATTCTTACTTATCTTTTACGATCATCACATTAATTATTTTTACTTATTCGATGCACCATCGGTACATACATATAAGTATTATTGTAGTGGCTTTTATGTTACTTTGTTTTTGCTTTCTACAGTTGACTTAGCTTTCCAGCATTCTGAAGCAGTTCTGGCCAAGTGAACAGTGATCGCCAAGTGAACATATTTTTGTCACGTGCCCATGATGGTGCATCGAATAAGTAAAAAAAATTAATGTGATGATCGTAAAAGATAAGTAAGAATAGTTAAACATACATAGGCAGAGTGATATAACTTCGTGCTAACCTAAATAGAAAATGGAAAAACAGAAAATGAATAGTGATACTTACAAATGTGTTTGCCAAAGGCAAATCAATAATTGTATACACAATCAATTCTCATATTCCATTTCATAGAAATTTAAGTTAAATAGCTGATGTTAATAATAATCTCTACCCCAGTAGATAGACATGGGTGCTGATGAAGTGCGTGGCTGCACAGAAAAATATCGGTATTTCCCCCAGCTATAAAGTCTAGTTTAATTTTTCTTCTCTTCTTTAGATACTCACATTAATTAATAAAAATATTTCATTCAATAAGAATTGAAATTACTGAACTCAAGCCTGATTAAGAAATTTTTTCTGATTAAAATTCACTACAGTTCAATTAATTCTAAAAAATGTCTCATTTAAAAGTACGTTATATTAAAAAAATAGGTTTTTTATATTGTAAAAATGTAACTTTAACGAAAAATTTACTTTTAGGAAAGAATGCATTTCATATAATAACTATTAACTAAAAACAAGTTAAATTTATATCAAAAAGACTTTATAAAATATAGCATTTATTAAGTAAAAACAAACAAGTCAAATGTATAATAAAAATCATTTATAAAATAGTTCCTTTTACAAAAAAGCATATCTTATAAAAAGGACCTTTTGTATAAAAGTGCCTGACATAAATAAATCTTTATAAAAATATAAATTTATATAAATATTACATTATGTATTTATATAAATTTGATAAAAAAGTACTTTCTTAAATATAAACAGTACATTTTATTTTGCTTTTTTATTGGGGAAAAATAAATTTTTTTAAAAAGTTTTTTTATGAAAGAATGCCTATAAAAAGTCAATTTTATAACACATTACTTTGTGTAAAAAAGTAAATTTTACAAATTTGCTGAACAAAATAGTGACTTTTATGCATAAAGCACGTTTTATAAAAAATTACCTTTTATAAAAAGTACCTTGTATAAAAAGGTACCTTTTATAAAAAAAATACCTCTTATAAAAAAGTATATTTTATAAAATAGCACCTGCAAAAAAATGGCTGTATACAATGGTTCTTTACCAAGATATAAATTTTATAATTAAGTACCTTTTATAAAAAAGTCCCTTAAATAAAAACAGTACATTTATTCTTTCATAAGTACCTTTTATTAAAAAAGTTAATTTTCATATTGTAAAAAAATAACTTTTACGAAAAAGTGCATTTTATGAAATACCTTTTTATACAAAGCGTTAACTACAGTAATCGTACATGTCATAAAAATTAATTTTTTTAAGACTACTTTTTATAAAAAAAAAACTGGTTACACGCGGTGTAATTCGCTACCCTCATCTCCTTTAAAATTTACCCCCTTGGTCTTTTAAATTTCATTTATATCCATTTAAAAGTGTCGGAGGGGCATAAATTAGGTACATTGCCTTTGTCTTCTTCTAAATGAAGGGATACTTAGGCTTAAAGTTTCATTAAAGTCGATTTCAAAGTTTCGGAGCAGGACTCATCCCCTGTCCCCTTGCTTCTTACTTTTGAGAAGGTACATAGAAAATGTCTCCTTCTAAACGAAAAGGTATCTATATTTTAAATTTCACCAAAATTGGGTTGAAACTTAGAAAGTATAACACTGGTTTCCTCCTAGTCCTAGTTTAGCAAATGGCTGTGGTCATTTTGTAACTATTTAGACGCAGATCTATATACATATGTTCCGAATTTCATTAAAATCGGTTTGAACGTTTCGTAGGGGCAGAAATTTCCCCCTATCACCCTCCTGATCCTAGTTTTAAAAATTTTCTTAGCCTATGTTAATCTTTAGATGCAGATTTATCTATGTCATCTGTCTATCTAAATTTCATTAAAATAGGTTTTATTGTTTCGGAGGCAGAAGTTCCCCCTGTCGCCCTCCTGGTCCTACAATAAAAAATGTACACAGTCTATGTAACTTTTTAGACGCAAATATATCAGAAATTTCCCCCGATCGCCCTTCTTGTCCTAGTTTGGAAAATGTACAGAGCCTATGCAAATGTTTAGATTAAGTAACATCTATGTATGTTCTAAATTCCATTAAAACCGGTTTGAACGTTTTGGAAATTCCAAATTCCCCCCTAGCACCTTCTTGGTCCTAGTTTTAAAAATGTACATAGCCTATGTGACTTTTTAGACACAGAACTAAATGTTCAAAATTTCATTATAATCGGTTTGAAAGTTTCGAAGGGGCAAAAATTTCCCCTAGTTTGAAAAATATACATGGCCTATAGGATTTTTTGAGACGCAATTCTATCTATGTTCTAAATTTTATTAAAATAGTGTTATGTTAGGTTAGCAGGATGCTGGTGAAGAATGAAAAAATCTAGGTGTCCAGCTCACTTGGGTCCAATACGATGATTCCTTTGTTCTATAAAATAGTGTAGAGGGGCAGAAATGTTCCCCCTTATCCCCCTCCTGGTCATAGGCTAATAATAGGTAATACCATGAAAACCTTCCCGGAGTTGCACAGACACTTAGTCCAAGCACCAAATTTTATCGCTAACGAATGATCTGTTTGGCCGCACATATGGGACATACAAACAATCATTCAAAAAGTGCCTTTGTATATTAACTATAAAAAAGTACTTTTTTTTAAGTACCTTACACAAAAAAAAACTACTTTTAACTAAACATTACCTTTTTAAAATAGTGTCTTTAAAAAAAAACGAAATTTTTATAAAATATTAGACTTTAAAGTATTTGTTGTAAGAAAAAGTACCTTTTATGAAAAAGTTCTTTTTATCTTGCAAATTTAAATAAGCAACCTATGAAAACAGTACTTTTTCCTTAAGGTAAGTTTATTAACCTTTGAGCATGAACACTTTGCACTTTCAAAATTAAGCTCTTGCAATACCTTGATTTTATTGCTACATTTGCAAAAGCAAGCTACTGTTTGTTAAGCACCAAAGTCTTTTAATGCAAGCGCAATCAAATTTTTGGCACATTTTCATTTTATAAAGAGCCTCCATGGATTGGTTTTCCGTACATTTTGGTAATTTATTTTCCTCATATACTTTGTGGCACAGTTTCTTATTTAACCACTCAAAAAACAGTCTCAACAATTTTAAATTGAGTTGGTTGTATGTATGTACATATGTAAGTATTTACTTGTACTCGAATGTACTTTATTTATTTATCTATACATATATTGTTGATATTTTGTTATTTTGTTGGCTAGAGGTAATGCCGCTGCTGCAGCTTATTGAAATAGAATTTTGTCTATAAAACTGTTTGCTTTCGTAGAAAAAAATATTTGGTTTATTCTATTGGAAATTATAAAAAAAATAAAAAATTGCACCTGCAATGAATTTTAGAGGTAAATATAAATTGAGAAAAAAAAAATTGAATAACATACAACAAATTTAGGTAACAATAAATTTTGTTAAAAAAATATTTATATGAAAAACTGGTTATATGTTGTAGGTAAGTACATAAAGAATTTTGTATTTATATACAATAGATTCATATGAATGCCCATGGAGGCGCAAACAATTGGAATTTTTTGATTGAAAATCAATACAACGGGATAACGAACTAAATTAGGAAAATGTTACAAAATAAAAAAAAATATGGTTAGAGATATTTTTAACAAGGTAGATTTAGACAAGCTTGTAAATAAACTTGTTAAAATAAATAAATATAAATAGAAAATTAATAGATTGCAAAAACGAAACATATTCATATGCAAATACTATTGCAATTATTTTCAGGTAGTCGAAAACTTTTGGAGCGCAAGTCAATTGAAAATAATAGTTTTGCTGCAACTTTGCGATATAAAGCTACATCATGTTGTATGAAAAAAAAAGATGACGTGTGATACAACTCTCGTTTGGTTTATATTAAATTTAGTATAAGAATTTTAAATTTGTAAACAGTTTCTTGAAGAGCACTACAGCACTGAATGCTGATGCTTAGTACAACCACTACCTGTTCTTTAACTTACCGCTTTTAAAAGTGGGAGGCGCCTGATTTTATAGTAATTATCGAATAATGAATTTTCAGTAGATCTCATGGAAATCTATTTCCATTATTTTTACGAAGATTTACGTCTCTACGTGTCGGTGTGGGTCTGTGTAAGTAAAGCGTGGCTTAACCTATCGGAACCAAATTTACGTCATTCTAGAGACATTGAGATTGACCTCTTTTAGGTTTCGTAAAATAGTGAATCGATTCGATGGGTAGAAAAGTTATTTTCTACTAGTTTAAACTAATAAGTGGACCGAATTCAAAATCTAGTCAGCTGTTAGGCTCCAAAGCCTGGTTGGCCAAGGGGACACTTTCATCAACGACTACATAAGGAAATTTCGATATTTGTCATGCACGATATTTGTCGATTACGGTTTTATTTAAGATAATCGAACAGAAAGCGTATTCAAAGACTGGGTAAAAGAAAAACTAGTCAACTGGTCATGCTTCAAACTAGTTGCTGGATATTGCTATTCTAGCACCGTTCAATTTAAAAGTTTTAAAAAAAAATTTTAACTCATTTGTTTGAGATGCCGCCAATAGCTCCTCTATGTTTTAACATTGTGGTGCATCTATCTTCCAAGATTATTGAAAAACATGGCCCACCGGGAACAAACATCGACTGCTGCAAAATTAATTAAAATCTATTGGTTCCTTTGAGAGCTAAAGAAACTTGTTCTAAACAGTGCTTTATTTTAACAACTTAAGAAGCCGGATGCCACAAATTTTAGAGTAGAGTTCACTATAACTATAAAAAAATATTTATTCCCACCGTTGCGGAAGCACAAATTGAAATTGGTGAACACTTCAAAATTCATCGTTGAGGAATCCGGCCCCAGAAGTTATTGTCCAATCGATTTTCATATACTTTTTAGCAGTGATGCCAACTTTTTTTTGGCTCTGAAAGCACATCAAAATTTAAAAAAAAAAACACTAAAAAGCGTTATTTTGGGATCTAAAAAGCTTAAAACGCACTAAAGTGAAAAAGGAGTGAATATCCAAACGAGTGAAGTTTAATAATGTTTAATATTTTCTAAGCTATTCTCCATTTCGGCAATAGTATCATCTTTAATGAAATATATCAGATGAAAAAGTGATGCTTTACACTGAAAAAGTAAATACACCAAGTTTTTATTAAAGTAATTTTAAGAAATACACACATTTCTTAAAAGCACTACTTAGTGCTTTTTCTTAGTTTGGCACTAACGCTCTAAATTTTGTGTTTTGAGTCTTCAAAAAGCACTAAAAATAGTGCCAAAAGCACCAAGTTGGCATCGCTGCTTTTTAGACTTGAAAAACTACTTAGAAAATCGCAAATTTGATATTAATCGGTTAAATCGTTCGAGAGATATCGTTGTTGAAAGTTCTGAATTTTTTTAATTGCTCCACAAATTTTCGAATTTTCTGAGTTTTGATGTTAAGATGAGAGAGAAGTTCTAGCCATGGCCTGCAAAGGTAAACCGTATCCCATATTTTTTATGGTGAAATCTAACATTTAGTTTTAAGAACTACATAAAAAAAAATTTAAAATTTTTAAACGCACTAATAATCCCAAATTATTATTTTACTTATTAAGTAAAATATTTTTTATTAAAAATACATTGAAATTGATTATTGAGGGGTTTAGCTGGATCCTATGCGCATTTCACTGTTGCTAATGCAGATCATCAGGGAACCTTTACCCAAATTTCTTAGAACAACTAGAGTTATTATGTTATAAACTTTCATTTAAACAAATGAGAAGCCTAACAAATAACAAAGTTGAAACAAGAACTCAATAATCAACATGTTTTTTTATTTTCTTACTTTACCATTGCTACATTGGCTGACTTTTTTTCAGCTTCAAATTGTAGTTGTAAGAGTATGTAAAAGAAAATAAATGTAAATAACAACAACAGCTATTAAAGAATAGAGTGTTGCCACACAAGTATTTTTGACCGGGTGCAGTCAAGTTAATAATTAGTGTTTTTATAATTATTAACTTGACTGCACCCGGTCAAAAATACTTGTGTGGCAACACTCTATTCTTTAATAGCTGTTGTTGTTATTTACATTTATTTTCTTTTACATACTCTTACAACTACAATTTGAAGCTGAAAAAAAGTCAGCCAATGTAGCAATGGTAAAGTAAGAAAATAAAAAAACATGTTGATTATTGAGTTCTTGTTTCAACTTTGTTATTTGTTAGGCTTCTCATTTGTTTAAATGAAAGTTTATAACATAATAACTCTAGTTGTTCTAAGAAATTTGGGTAAAGGTTCCCTGATGATCTGCATTAGCAACAGTGAAATGCGCATAGGATCCAGCTAAACCCCTCAATAATCAATTTCAATGTATTTTTAATAAAAAATATTTTACTTAATAAGTAAAATAATAATTTGGGATTATTAGTGCGTTTAAAAATTTTAAACTTAAATTTTAACAATTCCCATAAAAACACTAATAAAAAAAAATTGTTTGGTTCCAATGTCGAAGACATCTATTCGCTACATTAAATGGAACTCTCTCTAGGATGGGACAATCTATATTAGCGTTAATAATGTCAAATATAAATAATAAGGATTGCATTTTCGAGACCTAAATGAAGACAGCGCGATTCATATGAAGGCTGTGGGTCTACAAAATTCAATTGCGGCAAAGCAACCTTAATAGATTTCCGCTTTATTCTTCAGATACGGGCAATATAATTTTTACAATAAGCACTCCAAATTAATGCCCCATATTCTAGTTTCGATCTTACATAAGCTGTATATAAAATTTTATTTGTATAAGAATCTGAAAAATCAGAGCTAACCGCTAAAGTAGAATAGGCCTTCGGAATTAAAATTTCTAGATGCGGCTTAAATGTTAACTTTGAACCAAAAATTACTCCCAAATCATCAATTTCATTACAAGACTTTAAAATAAAAGATTTTATCTTATAAGACGACGGAATTAGTGTACGGGTTACTGAATAAGACACATAGGTACATTTATCCCTGTTGAATTTTAGAAAATTATGGCCGCACAAGCTATAAAAATCCTTCTGCAACAACTCTACATCATGCATATTACCTATCTTAAAATAAACTTTTAATTTATAAGCAGATAGAAGAAAACTTGCATGCGTAAAACAAGTATATAGTTATGTCATTTATGAAAATATTAAAGAACAGAGGACCTAAAATGCTGCCCTAAGGTACTCCAGATATCTGGATGTCAATTTGCAATCCAGAATCAAAACTATTATGGCAAAAGTAGGAAAATACTGCTAACGTAGTGGTAGGTCACTATCCATGTTGGATGTATAACTTCCAAATGCTGGATTCTCAACTGATGACGTATATTTAACATGAGGATTTTGTATTTAATAACTTATATTCATATATGTATATGTACATATATGGCATTGGACGGTAATCATCAGGCATTTATTCTCACTTGGCCATTGAGAGAAATAGTGTAAGCTGTAGTTTTTAATTGCTTCGAAAATTTCGAATTTTGCAACTAAATAGTCCCCCTTATTGTGAATGGCGTCGTCGACGTCACATCAAGACGATTGTCAATATTGTCAGTTGTCTACTCTTTATCGGCAACAATTAATAATCTATTCCTAATTTCTAAGGCCTTGTAAATTAATGGAGCGTGTTAATTAATAGTAGTCAATTGTTTTCGACAAAGAGTAGACAAGTGACAATTTTTACTGTCGTCTTTATGTGACGTCGACGACGTTATTGCGAATAAGAGGGAGTATAATTTGCGGGAAGTTTCGCTTTAATTCTTAAGCTGGAAAAAGAAAAAAAAAATAGCTGGAGCAAATCTATGGCTCATCGTTGATAGGACTACAAGGCTCTCATCTGTTAGGAGCTGCTGAAATCGTGCTTGACGATCTCAGAGGACCTGTGCCGAACGACCGGAATATGCAACCAAAAATTCTTTAAAAATTATATTTATTGTTTAACAGCCATAAGAACTTTTGAAACATTTAACAAGAAACTTATTTTGTAATTAAATTACCAAACGGAAGAATATTAACAAATACCTCAAAGGAGTACAAAGCGACTATAAGTTGCAAATTGTTCAATGCCATTGTGCTTCAAACACGCATGCAATTACTTAATATTTGGGTTTTTTGATTAAAAAAAATCCACCCCTCTGATTACTTTTGTCCTTTTTTTTATAAATTTTCTTAGCCTACAAAAAAATGGTCAACTTTATTTTATTATTGAAAAAGAGCATCATATACATAAATACATTTGTTTTCCTGTTTGATTTTGATTGTTCGAAAAGTTACGTAAATATGCGGGTTTCTTCTTTAGATTTACATTTTGCTACTGACAGGACTGCCTGCTAAACATGGGGTGGGTTAACTTCAAGTAGCCTGAGATCATCTTTATTGTTTGTAACTTTTCCAAAGGGATTAAGAGTTTACAAATGCTGGCTGGCTGGCTGGCATGTACCCTTGTGACATTTCAGACAATTACTTGTAATGAGCGTGAAAACAAATTGCGCATATGTTGTAATTTTTGTTGGAAATGTTTATCTAACAAGTGAATTTAGAAAACATTTGTAATTTAAAAAGGATCTCATGTTATGTAACTGCCACTATTACGTACTTATCTTAACCCTGATAGTGAAAAGATGCTCTATAAGTTCGTTCTTTAACAACTGCTTGAAAAATGTATTATATAGAATATATCTCAAATATATTGGTTAGGTGAGGTAAGCTTGACGAGAGGAGCCATTACGATCATATTAAGGCCATATACATCGAAGCCAGTATAGGCCTGTGGTGCGTTCCGTTGTGAATTTAAAACGAACCCTCATCTTCAGAGGAACTCAGTTTCAGTAACGTAGAGCCTCAATCTTTTCCACGCAATACTTTCAAGGAGGGTATTGTCCGGTTAGGTATCATCCTCAAGGAAGCGGGATTTCGCCTGGGGAAAATTTGGACAATGACAGTGCATGCACTTCACTCATTGTAATCTGTAGCTCCAATCCGGTTCAACTACCCTCGTGCACAACTTAGACGCCGATCAACTTTCCTATTTCGAGCTTCATTAGTTTTAACAGCCCCCTTAATTGATATTCTTCCGTGTGTCGCCATATACAACCTTGGTTAAATTAACGCTATTACTCACTATAAACGATTATTGAGAATATGCAAGCCTGATCCAATGGAGCTTATGAAAATTTCCAAAGGACAACAACAACTCATTATATCAGGATTGTATTTTCTCAAAAGTCGTTTAACCATGAAGGATAATGAGTACCAGAATTTAGCCATAATACCATTATCTGATCGTGTCGTGTGGACCATCTTAGTGGCTTTGCGTGAAAAAGTGTTCAAGCTTAAATTAGACCTTACATAACCATAACTATACAAAACCGCTGTTCGAAATAAACTTGGAAGCAACACTGTATTTCATTATAGGTGACTCGCCATAAGGCCATAGAGAAACAATTAAATTTTGGTTTGGTTATGGCTGTGGCATTATGACTATGTCACGTCTAATTTAAGCTTTACTATCTTTAACGTTCTGGAATTTTCGCCAGGCTATTTCCAACCTCATTACCGAGTTGGGCCGACATGATTTTTGCCGAATACTGCGTAATCGTTAATCATATTCTTGCAATTCAAAACGGTCCTAGAGTTTACACTCTCGGTCATGATTGACCCAATTTCCGATTTGCTGACAGTAAAGATGTTGACATCTGTTGCCCTAATATTCTTCCTGATCCACGTGATTGCCCGAACTTCCGCCTAGAGTACTGTATTATGGTTAGGCATGCGGAAGTAAATTTCAGTCTCCGGTACTTCTATAAAGACTAGATATACCAAACGGACGACACAATCGTCCGTATTCTAAACAGAAACAAAATCTTTATTAAACCTAATTCAATTTATTGAACTCTCTTCCTATAAGTTTTATGGCTTTCATACAATAACAAAAATACTACACAAATATACACGCACACGTACACACAGTGTAAGCTAACAAATGCATGTGTACTATGTTTGCATGTAGTAGTAGCAACTTTAAACGCTTATAGCTCCCAAAATACTAAACCGATTTCAATAAAGTTTAGATTCTGCACATCTGTGTAAAAATTCCTTTAAAATGATATAAATCTTTCCAAAATCGGTGCAGTAGTTCCGGCGTAAAAGGGATTACAAAAAACGTGTTCGCCTATTAATTATATAGATACCTAGGCCCATTCCTTCCCCTAGTTTGAATCCTTCAGTGTATCAGCAAACTCTCAAGGGTGTTTGTTCTGGGGTTTGACTGGCCCAGTAGTGTCTTTACGGTATCAATGTTTCTCATTTATATCAAACTAGTTTAACCCGGTGTGCTTCGCTACCCCTTCCCGCCCCGCAAAAAAATAAATATATAAATATGTCATTGGTGGTGCCATGTGAAAATTAGATTTTGCCACGCCCCTCCACCCTCAGACCGAAAATGAGACTTCACAGTGTCAACCGCCTGAATATTCTGAAGATTCCCTGAAAATTTCATCAAAATCGGCCCACCCGTTTTGGAGTCCATACGTTACATACATACATACACACATCCTATTTTATATATATAGATAGATAACTGCAGTCTCTCTCAGGAGGAGGTAAACAAAAAAGGAAATCATTTTAAAACATACGACCATTAACACGTACAAAAACAAGTAGCAAGTCTCGAGGCCCTGATTGGAAAGCGTTACTTTCGAATTGTGTGTTGCAATTTCCCGATAGTTTGAGTAGAATAGCATAGAGGAATACGGTGAAGCAAGATGGGAGAAAACCTCACGGTGGAGGAAGAAAAAAGGCAGGGGACCTTAACTCTATAAAAAAACACTTTTTATGTGGCTCAGCTTCCACTCCCATTATCTTTTAAAATTTCCACCAAAGCCCAAGCTGCAGGAGATTGACTGTAAAAAAATACCAACAATAAATATGTCTGCAAACAATTTGAAATATTTTTATAATTTGAATTGATACCTCATCACAAATTCATAAAAATGACTTAAGATTTTTTTTTCATAAGCATTACATTCATTGTAATTTAATATCTTTGCTCTCAATTTTTTTTTATCACATAAACATTTAAATAATATTGGCATGCTCGTACATTGAATGTTATGCATACTTACTCGTATATTAAAGCACCAGGGTATGTATGTTTTTGTCAGTAGATATGTATATACAAATTTTTTCCTGACTGTCATTTGTTAAGCAATGTAATAGAGTTATGTTTATTGTTGACTCCGTTTGAAAAAACAATAAAATAAAATACAATCTGTGACGCCGTCTCCGGTTGTTGTCTTAAACAGGTGCCACAGCTGTTAACTGTTTACCAACTGTTGTAATTTTACAGATTTTTTTTCCTCAAAAATTTTTATTTCGTAATGCGATACTTTTAGTTGTAAGCTGCAGGCTGATTTTTTTTATCTCAATATCAAACGAAAAGTTAATGGCAACATGTCATTAAAGAAAAAATTTAAACATAAATACAGCCTATAGATGCCTACATACATACATAAATATTTAGTAATGTACATATTTAAATAAATGTTGTTTAAATATTTAAGGACGTAGAAACGAACTCGGAAACAAATTTTTTTCTAAAATATTTATACATAATATGGACTGGATTGGAAAGGCACAAACACAAATGCGTAAAAGCATAACTGCCGTATACTGAAATAATAATTTGGGTTTGAAGTGTACGTTAAAAAAAATTACATACACAAAATTTAGACTAAAGCACACTATAAATAAAGGGTGTTTTTTTAGAGGTATAGAACTTCGAATTGAAATAAAACACAAGAAAATCGTTTTAATGTCCATCAATTTGGCTTTATTGGAAGGATAATTTTATGCCATTAATGTTTAAATATGATTTCGGGCATGTGGCCGCCGCGGCTGGCTCGAATAAAGCCAATTCTACAGGTCCAATTTTCAACCACTTTTTCGAGCATATGGGGTCGTATGTTGGCAATAACGCCACGAATGTTGGCTTCCAAGTCCCCTAACGTTTCTGGTTTGTTGGCGTAGACGAGCGACTTCACATATCCCCAAAGAAAATAATCCAATGGTGTCAAATCACACGATCTTGGTGGCCAATTGACAGGTCCATTCCGCGAAATTATGCGCTCATCGAATGTTTCCTTCAATAAATCGATTGTGACGAGCGCTGTGTGGCATGTAGCGCCGTCTTGTTGGAACCACAACTCATCCACATTCAAAATCTACAAAATCTTCCATAAAGTTGATGGACAAAGCTCCAATTGCTGTGCACGGTGGCGAATCGATTCATTCGGTTCCTCTTCAACACTTTGCTCTACAGCGGCAATTGTTTCTTCGGTGCGCACTGTTCGACGTCTCTGCGGATGCGTATTATCACATAGAGTAAACGTAGTGCGAAAACGATCCATGGTTAACCGAATTAATTGCTCTGATGGACGATTATGTCGACCATAAAATGGACAGAGCTTGCGGTAAACTTCGCGAACTGAACCATTATTTTCGAAATAAATTTGCACGATTTGCAAGCGTTGTTCTTTTGTCAACCTGTTCATGATGAAATGGCAAACCAAACTAAATATTAATCACTTGACAGCTGACAAAATGGCCGCCAGTTAAAAAAGTGATGCCAACTTAAAGTTCTATAACTCAATAAAAAACACCCTTTACAAATAATCAGGGGTGTCACAGAAACCATGTCGGTTTTGCTGATTGTCATTTTTGCAAACCAATGTTGGTTTTATTTGGTGTCATGAAGCCAAGTTGGTTTTGCTAATTTCGAATGTAACTAAAACCAATGATCGAATCAGCTGTTGCTCACATTTGCCTATTTCTTTACAAATTTTAATTTTAAACAAGTTTTTGCAGAAAATGGAAAAAAATTATTGTTTTCATTAAAATATCAATAAAATTAATTATATTTCATTACATAATAAAAAATAAGAAATAAGTGGTCATAAATAAATTTAAGTGACATCGGCAGTTGTAGCATTTTTGTTATTGGAAGAAGTGCTTAGAAAAAGTGACGAGAAACATTCTGAGGGATTGCATCACTGCTGGCCACCGATAGCAATGTATTCGTGTATGTATGTACATTCATTTATATAAGAAGCCGACTGCAGTTCGGCACTCTATTGGCACTGGCCAGCTATGGATTGCATCAATCCACCTGAGCTGCCGAAGACATTGTAAGTGTATTTTTTTATTGTGCGCTTATTTATGTATGTATGTTAAAAGCTGCTTTGCAGATTGGAAGCTAATTATTGTTTAAACAAGGTAGCATTTGCTATGGTACCTGATAGTATTATAGAGAATTTAGCGCAGTCTAAAATATTCAGGCTTTGTTCTTTTGTTATCGGAAGGATCTTATCAAATAGCATGCGGGAACGATAGAAGTCGTCTATGTGGAAACATTGTGATAATTTTAGGTAATGTGATCAACGTTATGGATCGGTTCATTTATCCACAGTGAGTCCGATTGGAAACGGACATCAATTATAAATGCAGATCAAGGGATTATTTTTACAATACATAAATACATACAAATATGATTAGTTCTACAATTGCATTGGAATTGCAAGGAGTATTATAGTATACCACAATTGTAAATATGTATACAATAAATGTGAAAATATTTCATTTATTAAGCAAACATTTTAAAAAATAAGTAAAAACTTATATAAAAAAAAATAAATAAAAATACGCCAAAATGAAAACTGACAGCTGGTTTATTTCCAATAATAAAACCGATAACATTGGTTTCTATGACACCTTAAACCGACATCAATTCCATTCGAACATAAAACCGACAACATTGGTTTTCATGACACCAAAGCATTTTTTCTTGTCGTTTTCAAAACCAATTCTGACAACATTGGTTTCTGTGACATCCCTGAATATTATATATAACTCTTTATTTTAACGCAAATTTCTATGTTAAACTATTTTTAACGCCAAATAGGAAGGTTAAGTTTATATTCAACTAGCAAATTAGTCAAAATTCAGCATTATGAAGAATTTTTATTAATAAGTAAAAATCATTCAGCTTGCTGAATAAGTTTTCATCTTAATTTCCAAAAATTAATATTAAAAAAAAATAAATTATATTATATTTCAAAAAGAAAAATTGTTTGTTATTACTAAGAAAAATATTTTTCAGCTAGCTGAATTTATGAAATTCATAATGATATGGTGAATGTGTTAGGTGAAAGTGCTCCTTCATATGCAACAGTAAAAAATTTTGCTTGCTGAATTTAAACGTGGTCGTACAAGCATTGAAGATGAACCACGTAGTGGACGTCCAAAAACAGCAACAACAACAGAAATTGTAGCCAAAATCCATGATATGGTATTAAATGATCGACGAATAAAAGTGCGTGAAATAGCTAATATCATGGGCATCTCAAATGATCGAGTCCATTTAATTTTGCATGAAGAACTACAGATGAAAAAGCTTTCTGCAAGATGGGTGCCGCATTTGTTAACAGTCGACCAAAAACGCATAAGAATGAACATTTCTCAAGCTTGTTTGGATCGTTTTAAGCGAAATAAAATGGATTTTAAGCGTCGTTTCATAACTGTTGATGAGACATGGATCCACCACTATACTCCAGAGACAAAAGAACAATCCAAACAATGGACTGAAGCTGGAGGAAGTGCCCCAAAGAAGGCAAAAACAATTCAATCGGCTGGTAAGGTTATGGCAACGGTTTTTTGGGACTTCAAAGGTATTTTATTGATTGACTATCTGCAAAAGGGTAAAACAATAAATTCAGAGTACTATTGCAACCTTTTGGATCAATTAAATGTACAAATTCGAGAAAAACGTCCTGGCTTACAACACAAAAAAATAATTTTTCATCAAGACAACGCACCAGCGCACAAGAGTGTTTTAACAATGGCTAAAATCAACGAATTAAAGTACGAGTTGCTTGATCACCCACCTTATTCTCCTGATTTGGCTCCCAGTGACTTTTACTTGTTCCCAAACCTAAAAAAATTCCTTGCTGGCAAGCGTTTTACCTCAAATGAATATGCAATTACAGTTGTAAACCACTATTTTGAAGACCTTGAGGAAAACTGTTTTAATCAAGGGATAGAATTGCTAGAAATGCTTTGGACTAAGTGTATTGAAGTTTCAGGAGATTATATCGAAAAATAAAAATATTTTTGAAAAACTAACTATTCTCTTTCATTGATAGGCTAAGAAATTTCCGAACCGCCCTCGTACTGGCACCAATTTATAACTTTATTTTATCCGAATTATAAAGAAATGGACTAAATGTCTCATTCAGCTAGCTGAATAGTAAATTTCTTTCTATACAAAATCCTTATGCTATTGCAAATTTTTATAAATAAAAAATAAAACTAATTCTAATTTGATATATGGCAGCAGTATAATTTTTATTTTTAAATTTAACACATATTTTAAAATAAATAAATATTATGCAATAGCATTTTTCAGAGACTTTGTTCGCTTTCAGAAAGAAACGGAGTAAACTGAATTTATACCAATAACAATACACAAATTTGTCCTGTTTTACCCACTTACGCGCAACTTTCGTAGTTTTTTCTTTAGTATTATTGTTCTTCGGACAATAACAAACAAAACAGAAAAGGAATATGGGGTATCGGTTCAGCTATTCACGTGCGATGCCGTGACAAAAAAACAGGGATTATATATTTTAATATAAAAGGACAAATATTTATATCTGTATACATACTATACATATTTATATGCATATTCCATAAAATTAAATATATTATTGTGCATATATACATACATACCAGCAGAAAATCACATTATTCAGCTGGCTGAATTTGTTATATATCCACAATATCATTAAAAATTAATAATATTATTTGGCATATATTTCAAAATAAGAGACAATAACGCTATTCAGCTAACTCTTTTTTGCATTGCAGAATTATTCCCCCTTATCGTGGTTGGCGTATTTCAACTGCGACTTTGACGTTTTTGTAATAGATTTAAGAACATGGCAACAATTTTCAACACTATAAGATCCATTATTACGAATACAAAAAAGTGCCTTATTCAGCAAACTAAATTTGCAATATTTCCACAATATCATTAAAAATTAGTGGCCCTATGTATAACCAAAAATTGGCATGAAGTTAACAAGTGACGAAATTGAATTAAGTGTTAACGAGTTCCTCCATACAATTTGACATTAAAAATGGTCGCATTACCTAATTTTAACTTACCTCTAAGTCCTACCATAATTTATAGAACAAAGTTTCATCGCAAAACTCTTTAAGATCATATTCAAGTTTGCCACTTATGCTAACTTCATGCCAATTTTTGCTTATACATAGGGCCGTAGTAACTTTGTTTCTCGCTCATTTCAAAAAAGCAAGAAAATAAAAATATTCAACCAGCTGAATATTGCATTGCGGAGTTTTTATTAATAATCGGGTGTGTTCTGTAAACCGAATCGTTTTTCAAAACGAAAAATTTTCAAAAACGAGTAAATGTTTATTTGGTGTTCTACAAATTACTCGATTTGGTGACATTCGAAATTAAGTTGAATAAAATATTTGAACGTTAAAGTCAGTTGTTAATAAAAGAAATCACATTTTAAATAAAAAAATAAGCATTTAAAATGCCAGGCTCTAAATATTTGACAGAAAAAGTGTTTTTCTTCATACAAATAATTTTTCTTCATTCTTGCAGTAAAACTGGAAACAAACGTTGGAGTGTTTTAAAAACCAATTTTGTACAATTAAATTCATCAAACTACATGTGATTAGGTTATAATATGGTATTAAAGACCTCAAATTGTTAATGGTAATTGATTTTTTTGATGTTTCATCAGTGATTTATTGGAATAATACCACATTCGATTTAATTTCGACCAGGTATATTTACTCGATTTAAAAACGAGTAAAACTATGTGAATTCGGTTTAGAGAACACCAAAACTTTTTTCTCGTTTTAAAAACGAAAAATTTGCTCGGATTCGGTTTACAGAACAGACCCGAATAAGAAAAAATACCTAATTCAGCTTGCTGAATTTGTTGTATTTCTTCCATAGAATTAAAAAATGTTAACTTCATTTCACATATAATTGAGGAAGCTGTCTGAATATCTCTATGTAAAGTTTTTATTACTTGAAAGTATTGTTAATTACTTGAAAATGCCTAATTCAGCTAGCTGAATTTGTTGTATTACCCCTTTTAGACACGGAGAGTTTACATTGCAAGTCTTAATTCAGCTGGGAGACATACAGAAAGAGATAGTATTTCTCCCTCTGTCTTTCACACAGCTGAATTAAGACGTTGCAATGCTTTCCGTGTCTAAAAGGAGTATATTTCTACAAAAGCTTTACAAAGTACCTTATTCAGCTAGCTGAATTTGTTGTATTCCACAATACATTTTGAATTTTATAAGTTTATTAATTTATTATTAATTATTATATATACGGTCTTGTCACAGAGTTCAATTCCGTTCGGAAACGTAAATCAATCCATACCATTTTTGTAAGAGATGGTGGCTAAAAAATAAAATAAAATACGGAAATTGGTCAGGTGTGTGCAGACTAGGCGCTGGTATGGGTATGCTCCGGCTAGGGCTTGACATTTTGAGGAGGATTGATTTCAGTTTCCGAACGGAATTGAACTCTGTGACATGGCCGATATTATATATATTATATGTAATTATAAATTATTCTGAATTCTTACAATATTTTGGTAGAATTTTTTTTTATTTGCAAAGTAAATGTTTTTTGACGCTACTTAAAAGACCTTTTGGCGTAAAAGGAGCAAACGATTTCTAAAAATGTTTAGATTTCAAAACAAACACTTTCACATGCAGAATCAAATATGTATTTTCATCTAAAAATCAAGGGAGGCTTTCATATCTACCACCTTAAAAAAAAGTTTTAAAAGAAACCCTTATCTCTTCGAATTTTCAAAAAAAAATAAAAAATTTGTTCACTTTTGTTAACAACTTCATTAGGTTTTGTTCTACAAATATTGAAAAAGAGAAAGATACTTTTTTGCCAGCGTTTTTTAATACAAATATTCATACAGGTTGCAGAGTGAGAGAAAAACAAAAACCAACTAAAAGTTTTTCTATTCTTTGCACCCTGGGGATCATTTCTTTCACATCTGTGATGATTTTTTTGTTGTTGTTATTATAAGTGCTTTTTGTTGGACTTTTTGTGAGTTTTTTTTTTTGATATTTGTGGGCACTTATGGTTAAGAGGGTAAAAAAGTGTATGGGAAAAGGTATCTAAAGAGAAAAGTTTGATAATACCTTTGGTTTAATAGGGCTTGAGGATTTGAATAATCCATGTAGTTTGTGATAAATAGTTAAATAATTTTCAATTAGTTTCCTGCGAAATTCAAGAATGACATTTTTTTGTTTTTGTAGTAACAGAGATGAATAAAAATGTGTACATACATATGTATATATTATATTTTCGAGTGCTAATTTTTTTTTATTACATATTTTTTATTTATTGTACCTTCAAATATGAACTAACAATAAGTATTCAAATCTTAAATCTAAAATATAATTATTAGGCCCGACCACTGTCGGACATAAATTTAAAGATAGTTATAAATAATACATAAGTAGTGATAATCAAAAGGAAGAAAAAATAAATAAAATAAAAATTATTTTCAAGCAGTCCCATCTGGAGTGTTGAGTATAAGAGCACTTATATCCCTCTTTTTTAGGCGGATGTGTCCAATAAAGTTCAAAATATTACGAGCAAGCGGATTAGGATGTGACTCGAGGTTTGTTAAATATTTGCCTGCATATTTTGCAATTTCTTCAATCACTAGTGGCATATTTAAATCACGATGTATATTTGAGTTTTTTTATATACCATGGAGCCGATGTTATTAATCGCAAAATTTTATTTTGCCTTCGTTGGATTCTCTCGACATTGGAAGCTGAAGCAGTGCCCCATAGTTGAATTCCGTAGCACCATATCGGTTTCAAAAGTGACTTGTATATCAAAAGTTTGCAATCTAGACTGAGGGTTGAATTTCTACCAATCAGCCAATGTACCTGAGTTAATTTTAGTTTCATTTGGGTTAACTTAGAGTCAATGTGGTGTTTCCAAGTAAGCCGTCGATCAAGGTGTATACCAAGATATTTCACATGAGTATGTTGAGGGACAACTTGATTGTTAATCCGAATGGGTGAACAAGTATCTCTTTGTAATGTATATGTTACTTGAACACACTTTTGTTCGTTTACCTTAATTCTCCATAATTTTAACCATAGTTCCAGCTGGGTAATGTGTTCTTGAAGATATCGGGATGCCTCGTAAGGATTTGCATGCATACTAAGGCAGGCTGTACCATCAGCAAATGTGGAAGTGTGGATATTGCTGCTCAGAGGTATATCACAAGTATAAATCAAATACAAAACTGGCCCCAGTATACTCCCCTGTGGTACACCGGATGAGATAGTTTCAAGCATGTTCATAAAGTCTCCTTCCACAACAGTGAACTTCCGGGCAGTAATGTAACTTTCCAAAAGACTTACAACGTTTATTGGCAGGTATGTTTTAAATTTTAAAATTAGGCCTTCATGCCACACTTTATCAAATGCCTGAGAAACGTCGATAAACGGCGCAGAACAATACTTCTTTTCTTCAAATGTTCTTCTTATAAATTGGACCAATCTATGAGTTTGTTCAATGGTGCTAATGTTGATACAAATTTTGACTTATTCCTGATGTATTAAGAATATTGCGACAAGTGCGTTTCGTTTAAGAATACTTTTTGACTTTGTTTTACAAAAAGGACAAAATACACCCACAAAAGTGGTCCTGCGTATGTTCGAATCCTATAGAATGCAGTTATTTGCCCTCAGGATTAACCTGTAAGAGTATCTCAAGTTTTGATTATTTCTGGTGGTTAGGTTAAGATTTGAGGTCTACTATATTCGAAGGGTTTTATCAGAACAAATCCTATCTATATTTTAAAATGCTAGTGTGAAAAAGTGTAAGATTAAGTTTTGAGAAGTATGTACTAAAAAGGGGGAGGCTTGTTTTTATCAGATTTCTATGGTGAACGTTTTTATGGAACATTTTAACATTTTATATCTCCGTTTAAGGGACTTTCTTACAGTTTTTTCAGCTTAAGGGAGAAGAGTTAAAATACTCCACAAAAATTATCTTCTGCACTTGTGTATAATAACAAGTGCTGAATACAACCTTTATTTAAACTGTGCGTGTGAATAAGCACGAAATTAACCATTAAACTTATTTCCAGGATTGACCTATTTAGGTTAAATTTTGAATGCTACTATACTATACTATACGGAGGCTTTTAAGAGAATTTTATGAAGAACATTTTTATAAGCAAATTTAAAGTCAACCAGCCCAAACATGAAGATTGCATCGGAATATATTTTTCACGGAAACTAATTTTGTCGACAAAAACTTAGTCCAATCATAAATCCTTTTCTTATTTTTTTCTCAGCAAACTTTCATCTTTTTCTAGAAGCATAGCCGAAAAAGAAAAAAACTCACGAAATTTTGGTTTACGGTCTTTTTTATTGGTATATATATATATCTTCGTTTAAAGAAATTTCATGTTTTCATGCTCACTACCATGCTAATTAGTCTTCCAAGATGGGAAAATAATCAAATAACAAAAGAAAATTCCAAATATTTGATCTTTACCATTTTATGTCCTGAAGATATTACCTTTACATAACGTTACCTTAATATAGAAATACCCTAACTCATTATTTTTTAGAAATCGAATTTTTGCTCTAATTACTTAGGGCCTTTATATATTAAAGAAACTATGTATATGCATATGGAAAGAATTTCTAAACACTTGTAGGAGTATGTTTTTTTCTTTTATAAAACTATGATGTGGTTGAAACTTTTATTTACGGATACATTAGGTTATAAATTTGAAATTTTTCGCTCCTTTTTGCCGCTTAGAGGAATGGTACTTCATGCAGAAGAAAAGGTGTAAATTTGTATACGCACGTGGCTTAAAAACGCAAGAAGGTAAGTCTTTTCAAGGAAATTAGGTCTTCGTATTGAAAAAGCGACTACCGGTTCATTATAGTGTCTACCAGAGAGAGGTCTTTGCTTAAAGCAAGTAGAGGATTGATTGAGAGTGAATGTCAACGATAACATGGACAGTTGAGCCCTTGACTGCCTATCATCTCAAAATAAAATGGCGGAGCAGTTTAATATTAGGATGAGATTGCAAGAAATGGGGAAGCCTGAGAGGTACCACCCGAATTGGAGTGTGTACGTTTACACCTATTCTCGTTCAGACCTAGGCTTAAAATTGAGGAAGAAACATATACAATTTGTGGTACAAAAAAATTGTATGATAACCAGGTAGTTGTGAACCCACCTAAATACGTTTTCTTGGACTTCAAGAAATATAAAACAACTCTCGCTTCTACTATTCGTGCTGACCAGATACTGCTTCATAGACTCGAAGGTTAAAAGTCGAACAAAATGAATTTTGCCGTAGCTGCCAAGACACAGATTAAGAGGAAAATGCCGAAATTTTTTTTGCAAGGAAGAGAATGGCCAGCATGCCCGCTCCTGAGTGCAAGGAACTTCCTGATGCTGCCAGGCTTGAATTGCAACGTGTTAGCTAGTAGCTTTTGAGAGCTATTGAAAACTCTGTATAATCACTCACCGTTGCATCACATGGGAATATAAGGGTCTAAGTGAGTGTGAAATTGTGACTGCTACTCTGGGGTGATGTAGCTTTTTCCGTTGACGTACCTTTCTTACATTACCCATAGAACTTATGTGTTACTACCCAATCTCTGGCAACAGAGCAAAGATGAAGCCTTTGTGGTGGATCGTCGAGCTATCACCAGATGCTTGTCTCTGGTACCACGGGTGCCGGTTGCCCGACAAGAAGGCTGCTATAGGAGTTATGTGTATGTAGCGGTCGTCAAGATACTTTGCTAAAAGGTCAAGTTCGTCATACCCCGCGGGGTTAAACGGATGATGTTGAGCAGTGTTTGGCGGCACAGGCATGAGTCCAAACTCTCATGAGTGGTCGAGCTGTGCCGGCAACGGTGGGAGACCTCGCTGTGAGTGTAAGCAACTACAATCGCGGCGTGAGAACTTGAAGAATCGTACGTGCTGGCTGTTGGTTGCGACCAAAATCGCTGGGAGAATTGTCTTGGTTTTCTAGTGTTAAACCAATTCTAGTGGTTGGTATGACGCGGTCAGCCAGACACTATTCTAAGTGCTGTTGCCATTCAAGAGATAGTACTGTTTTGACAAAGTCATTACAGCAAAGAGTTTAGATAGATCTGAATACCTCAGTTAGGTGATCGACGTAGTACAGGTATAACTATGATCGAAGATTGCAACATATGTGCCTTGTGGACTGGGCACATGGTTCATTCTAAAGGGTGCATGGGGGCGATGGTTAGCCTCTTATAGTGACCACAGTGAGATGAGGCCGTAAAGGCAGGTGGCCACGTTAATCTGAAACACATCTGCCACTATTACCTTATCTAATCTAATCTCTTAGAATTTGAGTTTTCAAAAATTTCTTTTAGTGCTTCTAGACAAAAAGAAGAACACATCTCAACCTTCTAAAAAACGCCCTAAATACAGTCGGTAAACCTGAGCCAAAAACTCTTGGAGAAAAGACATAATAAAGATAAAAATCCTTGAGGGTTTTCATGAGCTTCTGCCGGGGAATTTAACGTGTGGTTGCCGCCAGTTATAAATCTAAACCAACGAGTTTGAGCAAACATCAACTTTACAATTTGTCATTTGTATCTCTATCGCCAAATCAAATCCAGAATATGAAATATAATATAAATCAATAATGCAAACATGTAGTTGACTGTATTGTAGTTACAATATTTTTTCTTTTTTTTTTGTATTTATGTAATCTATAAGGAAATATATATGAATGTTATTGATAGCAATCATGTGTTTGTGACGGAATGTTTTGCCGCGTGTAAACATAAAAATATTTACGCATGATGCAACTAAAACTGAACTGTCAGAGAAACTCTTAAAAATAAATAGGAACGAAATAAATGATTATATTTGCTCAATGTGTATGTCCTAAGCTTGCGTGAGCTAGATTGGAAAAAACAAATTTTGTATGAGATTTTTTTATCCACATATTTGTATATACATATGCTCCATGAACCGCCTGCCTTAGTACACTTCTATTTGTATTACTTATTTATCAGCCAGACTTCAACCTAATACTTAATGTTTGCTTTACAGCAAACTAATAAAAGTTGTGTGCATTCTACGTATTAATATTTTCTATTACATAAATAATAATTTTTATTTAAGACAAGTTATTAATGTTTGTCAAGATAAAATAAAAACATACTCAAATTGAATATGTTTTCTTGTATCTAAGCAATAGTTTGAAGAAATATTTTTTGCCTTGCATGTCTGTTGTTTTAATTTATTTTGTTATAAACAGCGGAATTAGGTCAATATGTTAGACGAACGAAACATATTACCAATTTTATGTAGAACATAAATTCAACACATACGGTTTTCAAATACACAAAGACAGATAAACATAATGTTTGGTTAGTGGTTTTATTTTCTAATAAAAGAAGAATTTTTGTTAAATCAGAGAATATACAAAAAATATATACTGGGGTCTATTCTGTAATTCGAAACGAAAGAAAACTCTTCCGAGTTTTTATCTTAATAAACAGGTAAATTCGAAAGCATTTTTTTTTTGTTTTGAACGACAGAGTAGACCCGCTGGTTTTCTGAGCTACCGGGAATGTCTCAAGCTTTTCTGCAGAAAATTTGGTGACAATTGATCCAAACGTAATCGTGCTATGACATCCTATGAGAAAATGCGAGTGTTACTACGGAGTAGTGTATGGTGAAAAAAGACATATCGTGTAAATGGTTAATTATTAGCCATTTTCCTGATGTATCGTTTTGAACTTGAGTAAATTTAATTGGGACTCGGTCTAGAATTGTGGTAAACGGCACTAAACACGTTAGATGTGGTTAAATGCAGGATCTATCATATAGTATAAATTTAATGATAATTGTTCCCTCCAATGTGACTCTGGAACCAGTCCCGAAACTATACCTATATATTAACCTGAGCTTAACTGGTATTTATACTTTTAAAACATGAGTGGCGCTGTGGTCGAGTGGGTAGTGTGCAAGCCTGTCATGCAGGAGTTTGGAGGTTCTAATCTCAAAAAAAAAAAATTCTGATAAAAAATATAATGTCATTGCATTTGTAACAATAAAAAAATTCATAAGTGTTCATTGTTACAGTGAAATGTCGAAATGACATCACTATATAAAAGTGACTGGTCGGCTTTATAGGAAGTGTTAGAACTCGGACTGGTCCCTATCACTTTAGGACTGATCACGTGACTAGTCTTGTGTCAGTTCCATTTCCTGCAGGGTTAGTTCCCATTATCGTGGTTAGAGTATTCCGACTTCAACTAGGAAATTTTTTCAGGACATTCAGGAGCACTAATTTTGGCTCAAAATTTCGTAATCGAAGTCGAAATATGCCAACTACGATAATACCCAATAAATTGATACTTCATCGTCTGCCCTGTCTTCACTATCCCTTTCCTTAAGTTAGTTCGAAGGCATATTAATTAAGTTAGGTTAGGTTAGGAAGAATGGTGCTACACCGCACCACAACTCGGAGACCCAATTGGGTCCATGGTCGAAGTAGTATTTACCCCCCCCCCCCAATTTGTTGCTGAAGTGACCCTATTAGCCTTCATTTAGCCACCGCATTCCCATGATGAAGCCCCTGCTGTCCTCTAGTTTACACTTCCCGATATCAGTAATGCTTTCATGGAAACGCCTGCTCAGCCATCTAAGGCATATTAATTACAAACTTCATTTTACATACTTCTCTAAACAAAAAAAGTGTTTATGTATAAACTGTTTGACTTTTTTCTCTGCGTTTTATTCTCTACGTACATTAACAAACCTCGCAGAAAGACAACTCCGCTGATCTTGCCCTAGCAATCACCGGTGTACCTAAAATGTGCGCTTTAGAGGCTCTAGAAAATCACATCAATATCTAAGCAGTTCACAATTTCTATAACAAAAAATTAACATAAATTTTAGCAAACTGCACAGGGAGTGAAATGCCTCCCTCTCACTTTTATGAAAGACCACTGTCCATTAACAAACCTTCCAAAATGACACTGGTTGCAACAAAAACCATTAATGTTAAATGAAAATTTCCTTTAAAAAAAACAAAAATATCTACAAGATATATAAACCATTTAAAATTAAATGGATCTGACTGACTGAAAGAAAAAATACACCAAACGCTCAAACATGTACTTGCTGCAGCATACCCCTTCCTTTTCCCTGCCACTCATTAAGTTTAACTGCAAGTATTTTGTAGCAAACAAATTGTTATTTGCATATGTCCAAAATCAGATAAAACTATGATTAACGATATTGGAGCATCATTTTTATACCAACAGAAAACTTCGGCAACAACGGCAACTACAACAATATGTGTGTTGTTAAGCCAAAGAGCCAACTAAAACAGAACTCCACTTGTAACTGCACTCAGTATAACGACATTGGTAACAGCCAAATTTAACAAATATGAAACAAATGACAAAAATATGACACACACACATTCACAAAACAAATGTCTTTTATGACAGTCGTCATCAGTTAAAAACACTACTACACCCTATTGATTTACATCTGATCGCACACACACGCACTTACACTCACATTATACGACGTGGTTACCCATGTGGATGCTGCATATGACAGAAAAAAAACCAAGTGCCATATAGCAAATTTGTGCCACATACCCGTATTTTGGTGTTCCAAATGAAATTCATTTCAGTGATATGAACAGTTTTGGACAACAGAAAACTGTAAAGAATTAAATTTTCAATCAAAAACTAGAATTGTTTAATAAAAATACGATATCTAATTATATTTAAAGAATTTTTTGATATTATAAATTTTGTATAAACAAAGATTTTATGAAATGTTTTCTTTTAAATAACATTTGCGCCTACAATTATGCAGGTGCTAAGAGTCATGTTTCTAACCGACTTTTTAACTTTTTTTCGACAACAAAAATTTTACATAGAAAATTTTTTCACAACAAAAATTTTATATAGAAAATTTTTCGCCAACAAAAATTTTATATAGAAAATTTTTCGCCAACAAAAATTTTATATAGAAAATTTTTCGCCAACAAAAATTTTATATAGAAAATTTTTCGACAACAAAAATTTTATATAGAAAATTTTTCGACAACAAAAATTTTATATAGAAAATTTTTCGACAACAAAAATTTTATATAGAAAATTTTTCGACAACAAAAAGTTTATATAGAAAATTTTTCGACAACAAAAATTTTATATAGAAAATTTTTCGACAACAAAAATTTTATATAGAAAATTTTTCGACAACAAAAATTTTATATAGAAAATTTTTCGACAACAAAAATTTTATATAGAAAATTTTTCGACAACAAAAATTTTATATAGAAAATTTTTCGACAACAAAAATTTTATATAGAAAATTTTTCGACAACAAAAATTTTATATAGAAAATTTTTCGACAACAAAAATTTTATATAGAAAATTTTTCGACAACAAAAATTTTATATAGAAAATTTTTCGACAACAAAAATTTTATATAGAAAATTTTTCGACAACAAAAATTTTATATAGAAAATTTTTCGACAACAAAAATTTTATATAGAAAATTTTTCGACAACAAAAATTTTATATAGAAAATTTTTCGACAACAAAATGTTTTTCGACAGCAAAAAATTTTATGTATAAAATATTATTTTTATATTTAAACAACAAAAATTTGTATAAAACATTTTTTTTAATCGACAACGAAAATTTTTTGACTTAAAAAAATTTTATTAGAATTTTTTTATTGGAAAATTTTTTACTTTAAAAATTTCTATAGGAAATTCTTTCACATTAAAAAATTTTATAGGAAATTTTTTGCACATTGAAAAATTTTATAGGAAATTTTTTCACATTAAAACATTTGACATTAAAACATTTGACATTAAAACATTTGATAACGCATATTTTAGAAAATCTTTCGATACCAATTTTTTTATAAGAATAATGGACAAAATGGAATAGTGGACAAAAAGTTTTCTGTAAAAATGTTTCGATAAAATAAAAATACTTAAAAAACATTTTCAAAAATAAAGAAATAAATAAAAGTAAAATATAAAGATAGCTTTAATTAAGACCACAAAAAAATTCATTGAATTTTCTCAGACTATTTTTCTACAAAGAATATATTTTTCCAGCAAAATTTTAGATTTTTAAATAAATTTTTTTACAATTTTTTTTTTTTTGAATTATCAAAAATCTATGAATAATAACAACTTTTCTATAGAAAATCAATTTTATATGGTTTTCTATTACATAAATTTCCTGCAAATATTTTTTCTATAGGAAATTTATTTAATTTTTTTTATTGAAATATCTTTTTAAAGGAAAAATTTCCTATAATTTTCTACGGATACGAGTAATGTTCCGATTACAAAAGTTTCCCTAAGAAGAATTAGATAATATAAGATTTTTAACAACATACATATGTGCTGGATATCATAAATTTTATGAAAAATTTTATTTAATAAGGTAAATTTAGTAAAAAAAAAATTGAACACTAAATTGCCTGGAGAAAATTTTTAACAATAAAATGCTTCGATTAAGGAAAATCCTTCAATTTTATTAAGAAAATATTTCAACTGCATGTTATATTCGGTTAGATTAGGAAGGATGGTGCAAAAACTCAACTTTACTCGGACACCCAGTTGGGTCCATTGTCAATTAAAAGTATTATTTACCCCCCCCATTTGTACCCAGAAGTGACCCTATTATCCGTCATTAAGCCACTGAATTTTCTATGATGAAGCCCCTGATGTCCTCTAGTTTTCACTTCCCGATATAAAGCATTAATGGCTCTCATGGAAACCTCTGCTCAGCCATCTGAGGCTATGACGTTGCAGCTTCGGGCAATGGAAGATTATATGTTCAACCCCGCACATCCTACAGAAATCTGGAGTGCCCGTTTCCCAATTGCTGGTTATTGCTCTGATCAAGCAGTGACCTGTCAACACACCTATCACGATTCGCATTGCCTTCCTATCCATGTCTAGTAGCAGTTTGGATCTTCCTGAGTCAAGTTTTGACCACATAGCCCTCGAGACTCTACAATCCTCCCTACTTTGCCATGAAGTGTTGGTCCTGCTCTCTACCCAATTACCCAGTTTTCTATAGTAATGACCTATCGGTAATTTTACCGATCTGTCACACATTTCCTCATCTAACGCCGACCATATTTTTGCCAGCCCATCGGCAACTTCCTTTCCCTCAACACTGCTGTGGCCAGAAATGATTTACTGCAAAGTAGCATGCGATGAAAAAGTAAAGAATATGAAAAGGTATTTCTCACAAATTTATCATAGAAAGTTGTTATATACAAAGAAAAATAAATTTAGAAAAATTCTAGTTCTTATTGGGAAACGAGGGCCTCATGGAACAAGTATATTTATTTTTTCCATGCAAACACTATACTTTTGCAGGTGACCTTTACAGTAAGACTTTATACGTGCTGTAGCACGAAAAAAGGAAACACATCAAATATTTTTTATCTCTCACTATTGCATATTTTTTCGGGTGCATATTTAATGAAATAGTTTTGCTGGTGTATAAAGTGCATTTCTACTTTGTTGTATTGTTATTATTAAAATTGTCTTGTATGTATGTAGGTGTATGCAAATCAATGAAGACTCATGCTGTCATTTGTAGTTGTTGATGCTGATGCTGTGAGCTCCCTGTGCTGTTATACATTCAAAATTGTTGAGGGAAAAAAAATATCTGACAACGGATGTTGTTATCATGATATCAGCGGTCGTTTTATTTTGTTCAACTCATTTGGGAGATTTTATTTTATGTTACAAATGTATTTTTTTTCTGCTGATACCCTACAACTTGATTCAAGGAGAATTTTGTTATTTTGAAGAAAATTCGTTCATACTAAAATGTTGCAAAAAATATTTTTGTTATCGATAAATTTTCTAAATCAAAAATTTTTCTATAACAAACTTATATGATCGCAAGTGGTCCTATAGTTATCAATCAGTAGGAAATTTAAGTTATCAAAAAAATTTCGAAGGTGAATTTTTATTATGACTGTACCATCTATACGGAGCCTTTTTTCGACTATATCGTAAGCGACATGTTATCGAAAATATCAGAAAATGAAAATAATTATTATCGAGGAAGTTTCTGTGCAAAATTTATTTTATCGAAAAATCTTCAACTTAGTTTTACATAGAAAATTTATATTATCGAAAATTTATAGATGTCAGTAAAAAGTTTATTGGCTTAAATTTAAGGTTGAAAAATTTTCTACAGAAAGTTTTCGAAAAATTATCAATGATTTATTTGTAGAGGCAGTAATTTTGTTCTAAAAAAAAATGTTTAGATAAAATTTTCTATAGAAAATATATAGAGCTTGGAAAGGAAAATATCTAATTTAAAAAAAATTTATTAAAAATGTATGTCTTCGAATCATTTTCTATAGAAATTTATGTAATTAAAATATTTTCTATAAAGAAAATTTCTGTTATCGAAAAATGTTCTATAAAAAATTGATGCTATCAAAAATTCATTGATAGTTACGAGGGATCAATAAGTCAGTGAATTTTTGAATGAAACAGTTTTTTTTCGCAAAACAAAACAACATAATCTCTTTTTAAATCAATACACTTAGTCCAAAAAATAGGATTTTTAGAGGTCCTTAAAGTAGGCATTTGTTTGCTTAATAATTTCATAGTTGGAGCTTTAGCTCTCTTTCTACCGAGCCATTTCTTTAGGTTTGGAAATAGGAAGTAGTCATTAGGGGCTAAATCTGGAGAATAGAGCGAATGTGGTAGCAATTTGAAGTCCTGAATTCATAGATTTTTGCCATGGAAACTGCACATGCGTTTGTGGTCGATTGTGAGCATACGCGGCACCCATCACGCGGAAAGCTTTATCATACCCAAGTAATCATTTAAAATAGAAACCACTGAACCATGTAGGATGCCTATGGCATCAACAATCTCACGCACTTTTACTCTTCGATCGGCCAACAACATATCGTCGATTTTTTTCAACATTTTCGGGTGTACTGATCTCAATTGGCCGTCCAGAAAGTTCAGCGTCATTTGTACTTGTGCAACTACAACGAAACTCAGTTACCCTCATACCCAAATAAGAGCGGCAAGCGTCGCGTTAGCAGCAGGGTACGCATTTTCAGTACATTTAAATGTGAAAATATTACTTGATTGTACTGAAAATACGTACCCTGCTGCTAACGCGACGCTTGCCACTCTTATTTATGGAATGAGGGTAAACCATTTTTACCATTGAAATCGATGTGCATCATCCCCATATTATTTATCGAGCTTTTCCTTGGTTTGATTGACGTTTTTTTCGCAAAAAATAATCCCCCTTATTGTGAATGGCGTCGTCAACGTCACATCAAGACGACAGTAAATATTGTCACTTGTCTACTCTTTATCAGCAACAATTGGCACTTGTTAACAATATCTTCCTAATCTCCAAGATTTTGTAAATTAATATAGCATGTCAATAGTAGTCGACAAAGAGTAGAGAAGTGACAACGACGACGCCATTCACAATAAGGGTAAATGTTTAATAAACACTCGAAATTCACTTTTTTTTTCATTTTTAGAAAAATACACGAGGTTGTATGTTTTGTATGTTTTGAACAGCCGTTAAACGCAAAGTAAATGACAACACTTTTTCTATTTTGATGGGAATAGTGTTGCATTTCATAAAAGTACGAGGGAAGTTCGAAAAGTCACGGACTTATTGATGAGTCGTATTTTATTTATTTACTTTAAACAAGTAAATTAGTAAAATGTGATTTTAATAGAAACTGTTGAGATATTTTTTTTATAAAAAAAACTATTATATTTGAAGGAGTTTCTATATATTTTTTTTGTACAGATTTCTTAAAGAGAATTTAACTTATGGAAATTTTTTGAAAAGAATGTTTAAGTTATCGAAACAAATTTTATGAATACTGAAAAATTTGCAATGAAAAATTCATATCAAAAGTGTTTTTTATTGAATATCTAAATTATTGAAAGAAAAACACGATTATAATATCTAAAACTTTTAGTAATTAATTTCAGTAGCGTTAATTTCAGTAGTTTATTGAAAATTTTTGTTATCGAAAATTTTTGAATACAAAATTTATGTTATCGAATAATTCACAAAATATTGAGGTAGCCAAAAAGTTTTTGGTTGAAAATTAGTGGTGTCGAGAGATTTTCTACAGAAAATTTATAATATCGAAAAACTATCCAACAATAGTTTATGGGAAGTAAAAAATTGTTTATATTAAATTTATGTTAAAATATTTTTAGACAAAATTCTTATTAAAAAAGTTTCTATGGAAAATTAATGTTATAAAAAAAGCATTTCCCTATGGAAATTTATATAATCAAAATATGTATCCTCTATAAAAAAATACTAGGTTATCGAAAACTCTTCTAGAGAAAATATGTGCTATCGAAAAAAAATTTCTAAAAAGTATTTATTCCGCATTAGTTTTCATGCAAATTTTTTAATTTAAATAAAATTTAAAAAAAATCAGTCAAAATGTAGCGGCCTACAAAAATTCATTCATTCATATCATTGAATGACAACAACCGTTTTCATTTCCCTGATATATTTGAAGTATGATTCGTTTCATTTTGAATACTTAAGTTTTATTGTGGAACATTAATTTAAACATGTTTTATTTTTTGTGTGCTTTACGAGTATGGTAGATTTCTGTTTGTTTTTTTTTTCACTTCTGCCACCATGGGATGTCCATCTTTATCTGTTGTATTTATTATTGATTGCATTTAATTTGGTTTTTATTTGTGTGTTGCGTGTGTGTTTTATTTTAACATTTTATTTGGTAAAAATAATTCGCTGTAGCTTTACAACGAATCAAGAGCGTTCGTTTGTTTTCTTATGGACTTCATAATGTGACACTTTATGATAGAAATTGAATTTATTGCGGTTATTTTTACTAACAGGGAATGTGATAAAATTGTTTTTCTGGTGGTACGAGCGAGTATGCTATCAATGAAGAAAAAATATACAAGTATGTATTTATATTATTGATTACGATGACATTTAGGAAATTTATTGGTCTGAGATTTATTAGAAATGCTAGTAATTTGCTTATTAAGTGCCATTGGATTAGAGTTGTTGATGCGTTTTGAGAAAGTGTTTAAGAGAAATTTGATGTCACCGGATCATGGTGTTATTTTCATGTATTGAAATTTTTTACTTAAAAGAGCCGGCTGTTAACGATAACTTAAGTAATTTATTAGTGTGGAGGCAGTAGTAAGAAATATGAAATTGTGTTCTCATTTTGATTAAAATGCATATGGATCTAAAGAAACTAAACCTTTTTTTAATTAAACTTTCAATTGGTTTCTAGTTAAAAGAACGAACAAGTTACATATTTCTTTCACTGTAAAGACATTTTTTTAAATTAGAAAAAAAAATCACTTTATTAGTGAGTAAGTTCTTAATAGTACAAACGCGGTTAGGATATTCTCCTCTTTGAGGTTATCAGTCATAGATTACCATGATGAACCTTTTGAACCAGGCTTGAAAGATTAGTATTAATTTTTTTTAATGGAGAATTTGTTGATAATTTGACAAAATAGAGGTTTAAATGGTTAGTGTATTAGGTTTACATCTTTTAAAATTAGCTAACAAACTGGACATAAACTTGAAATACTTATATGAATTTCAATATGAAGCAAATGAGAATTATGGACACCATAAATCACATATAGTGAGCGTAGTACAGGACAACGAACACCCTGGTCAATAAAACCGTGAGTTTTTGAAAGAAGTACCGTTTTTTTATGAAAAAAAAACATTTTATTTTTCAAATTAAACCCCTTTGAGCTATAGACAATTTGTCCAAGGTTTCTCTAATTTTGTCCTCTCTAAAAAAGTAAGATTTGCCAAGGCTGGTTATCTTTATAGGCATTCGTTTGTGCGATGATTTTTTTTCGTTGAAGTGAAGTCTCTTTCCTCCGACAAATTACTTTAGGTTTGATAACAAGAAATTGTTACTCAGAGCTCTAAGTCCGAAGAATAGGGCGGATGAGGGAAAAATTCATAGTCCGATTTATGGATTTTTTTCATGGAAACTGCACATGTGTGCACCGTTGGATTGTGCTGATAAAAAGCACTTTTGTCCTGACCAAATGCGTTCGGTTTTATTAAATACTTATTAAATCGACCCAAGAATATGGCAAAATATTCGGCACTGAATTTTGTGTACTCTTTTTAAAGACATCAGTGTGGATTGTACCGCGAGCATCATAAAAAAAAGATCGCCATAACTTTATCGGCTGACAAACCCATTCAAACCGATTAACCCTGAGATAACACCAACGGTTTTTACTACTGTTTCTCATCTGGTTAGTTTTGGTGGATTCACGTTTCCTCCACGATTATCAGTCGGCGCAAAAACTCGTCCATATTGCGTTCGAATAACGTGAAGCACTCCACAGAAGTTGTCGCACGATTGCGTTGGTGGTAGATTTTGAGCAAACGTGGCACCCACCTTGAGGAGAGCTTTCTTATACCCAAGTAATCATTGAAAATTGAAACCAATAAGCTTTGTGAGCTGCCTATGGCTTCCAAAATCTCTTACTGCGAATCTCTGTTCGATCAACACTATATCGCCAATTATTAAGATTGCTTTGAGTGTAGAGACCTCAACTGGGCGTCCAGAACGTTCGGCATGTACATTGATTGTACGGCCACAGCGAAATTCGTAAACCATTTTTTTTTACCAATGAAATTGGTGGTGACTAGTCCTCATAGCATTTAACAAGCGTAGCATCGGTTTGAGTGATGGATTTAAAAAATAAAAATAAAAAAATTAGGTATTCGAAATTCACATTTTCCATGCTCCTCCATGACGAGTTAGTCTGCTCAAAATGCCTATCAAACACAAACTGAATAACTCAGTGTGATAAAATTTTAACTGAAGTCCACTGACAGTTACTTGTTGATAGAAGCAGTGATGCCCTTCAGTGACTAGGTGGGAAATCGAAAACATCACAGTCTTATTGAGCCGCCCTCATTTAAACATTTGTTATTTGGTAAGAAGTCGCAAATAAACTCTTGTTGATAAAGTGTTTTTCGTTAAGGGCTTCGTATCTTTACATTTAAATCAAACAAAGTGAGATATGTGTTTCAGATTAACGTAAACTCCTGCCTTTACGGCCTTATCTCACGGCGGTCTAAGCACCATGTGAAGATAAGCGTGCAAACATCACCTATATGCACCCTTAGCAAGCACCATGTGACTTACCAGGAACACATAGGTAGCAATCTTTTAACAGTTATCCCTGTACTACGAAAAATTACCTTGCTGAGGTACTTAGAGCTATTTTACCTCTTGCTGCTAAAGCATTGTCAAATCAGCTTCTGTTGTATTGCAACAGCACCTAGTATAGAGTCTGGCTGACCGCGTCACGCCAATCACTAGCATTGATTTAACACTACTAATCTAATCCTAATCAAACGCAAATGTTTTCGAATTGTAATGTTTATAACACACAAATTCGAGTATTTTTCTTTTCGAATCGAATTACATAATAACCCCAGTGGTCACCAAGAGAACTCCTTACCATTTACCGGCACAGCTCAACCAGTCATATCATAGCCAGACGAATGCCTGAGCCGATATAATCCAGTACCTAATTCACACAGATCATCATTTATTTAACACAGTATGGTTAGACGAAAGTTAACCTTTTAGTAAAGGACCATGCCGACACGTTACATCCATTCAACTCCTAGAACTACTCGGCTCTAGGGCCACCGGCACCCGTGGTACCAGTTACAAACCACTGGTTAAACTTCGAAGTTCTACCCCAAAAGGCTGCACCTCTATCGTCTTTAGAACTCCAGGCAGTTCCAGGTGACGCTGCATCTGCACGACAACATAGCAAACCTACTTCATTTTATAAATATGTGCCAGAGACTGGGTAGTAACATGTAGGTTTTATGGGTAAAAAACCCAAATTACCCTGGCGGGGTCTACGGGATTGCCACACCCGTAATCTCAGAAGAGATCCCCCTGAGGGGAACAAAGTGTGAGATATCATGATTTTGTTATTGTTTTAAAGACCTGCGAGTTATGTATGAAATACATAACTCGTCGCTGGCTGACACGAAAGCCCAGCGCCCCAAATTGATCGTACACAAGGCCTAATGTGACATGATCTGCGCACCACGTGGCGCTCCGCAGTACGATGGCTTCATACCTTTTTCTACAAAACCTACAATGATGGTGTTTTGTTGTTGATTCAATTAAGAAAGAAATGGAATTTCATAAAAAGCAACTTCGAACACTAACCACTCCCTCGAAATAAATTTATTGTCATAAAATTTTTCCTATACAAGCAGAGGTCATTAAATCGGCCACGCCTTACGCCCATGAAACCCATACGAAAATATAGCTAAATTTTTTTTTATAAATTGGTTGTCATTCAACAAAAAACTTTATTTATCCTTCATCTATCTTTTCTTTGAATACGATGTCATATTTCAAATCCTCTTTGTTCATGGCAAAGCCTATTTATCAGGTCAATGTAATCGTCCTGATGATATTCTGTGTTTTCGTGTTTAAACTGTCAAAACATGTTTGCACCACACACTTTAGTTCATGTTTGTGTGTGTTTCTGACAACTTAAACATAAAGTTGTTTTTTGTAGAGTTGCAAAGACCTAATAAATAGGCCTTAGTTCATGGCGTAATCTGGTTATACAAGCGTCTGGTGAAACCAGAAAGCGTCGAAAAATATCAGTGTTTGTCAAAACTCTATTAAATTTTTTAAAAAACATTAACCCATACTTCCCGAAATTATCCTTTTGATCGAAAGTAGATTCTCACACCTTTTATTTTATAGAAAGAACAACTTGTTGTTTTACGGTTGACAGTTGACAGCTTTAGCTTCCTAGCTGTCAAAAATAGGAAGTCCCTATTGATAAGACTTTGATATCATGAAAAATTTAGTTTCAGAATAATATTTCTACCGCGTGCTCTACGGACTACTTTTCGCAATGTAAGAATTAAACTAGTAATTTTTAATTTTAAAGCCAGGAGAAGTAACACTCAGGCAGTGAATGGCTTTGCTATTATTTTTTAGGAAAGGGATAGTGATAGTGGAGACAGTTGGTGAAGGAAGAGATACAAGAAAGCTTCATTCTTTTACAATTCTGCTTTTTTCTGCACGTTTTTAATAATACAGTGTTGCAGCGCCCCTAGTGTTAATGAGGCGTATTAACTTTTCGAAGCTGTGTCTAATAGCCGTTTTATTGGTTATTTTACTTCGCCGATGATTCTGCTACATAATACCGACGAAGCAGGGCGCTTCGCTGAATCTGGTTTAGTTATTTCGAAATATAAATTATTTTTATTATAAAAGCATTTTGCCATGCCTTGGTGTGAAATCATCATGTCTCTCACCATAAAATTTAAAATTGTTATACAGAGAATTATTTGTAGCTTCAAGTTCATCAATTGTATTAATATTTTGGAGGTCTAACGCTAAAGGGCTTTTACCCTTTGATGATTCTCTTGATAATTTATAGTTAAATTTAAATTACTTTAAAACGATTTATAATCTCATCTTTAAACACCAGAATGACCTAGATTTTTATTATGTTTAACAGCAGGTGTTTGTTGTTCAAGGGCCATTAAATAAGAATATTTTTAAAGTGTCAGTAAATTCAATAATATCTATCTTATAAATGGATAGCATTGATTTATGTGCATACATATGTATATTTATTAAGATAAGCTAAACAGGTTCTATTTAGTCTGCTTTCAAGCAAATGCAGACAAACCTTAAATGATCGATTAAATAAGATTAAATTTAATTATTTAATTTTATGCAAATTTATACCAGGTTTCTTCTTCTCATTAATTAATATAATGATTTTACTAAAGTTACCAAAATGTTACGATAAACTTAATAGCATGTGAACAGGAAAACTCACTTAAGTCATCAAACACTATTAAAAAAAAAATTATGTAAATTTTGCAGCACCTTCTTTTCGTTTTTAGGGGGCAACTCACAAGATTTCTTTTAAGTTTATTATAAAAAAAGGGCATACAAAATTAAATAACTACTCTTCTAATATTTGTACAATAATAATGGAATAAAAATGTTTGGCCATTAAATCAACATAATGAGTTACTAAAACGCACAGAAATAAAATACCTGCACGTTATCATGATAACTAAAAGTCATTAATCATGAAAGTCTCAGAATTAAATAATAAGCAAAATCCATAAAATCCAGTAAAGGCTTAGCACGGCTTACATATTTTTACATTTATTTCTATAGTTACAAAAAATAAAAATAAATATACACATATGTACATACATATAAAAATGTGAAATGTTTTGCATCTTTTTTTTTCGTATGGTCAGAGGATTGACCAAAAATGAGGCAATTTCAATCTTTCTTAATGACAGATAAAAGGAAAGATGGGTTTGCAAATATTATTAAATTAAAAAAATAATTATATGAATAAAATAGTTTGTGGAAAAAATATCAATATATAAACTTAAATAGGCCACAAATCAAAATTTTCCGAAAACGAAAATATTGCTTAATTACACTTAAGAAAAAGTTGATTAGTTATTTAGCATTTTTAAATATATGGACATTTAATAATAGTGAACAACACAGAAATTTGGGGAAATGTTGGAATTTTTTTTTTGATAATTGATATTCAGGGTTCTTGTGAATCAGACTTGAAGTCGACAATAAATTGATGTTGGTGTTGTAGAAATAGGTATTATCGCTTTCTTGATCGCATTAGGATTGTGGTCAGAGTTATAAGGAATAACAAAAATCAAAAATTTTAAAACCCCCCGATATATCTAGAAAATATCTGACTTCTTCTAAACGGCTGGACCGATTTTCTTCAAAAATGGTTAAGACCCATCTCGATCAAGTCACCTTTCAAACAGAGAAAACTAAATCAAAATCGGTCCAGCCGTTTGGGCTGCACGTGGACACGGACAGACACACAGTCCGTGACTTTTTGAATGAGTTTTTTTTTTAACATAATCTCCTTTTAAAAATAGGCATTTGTTTAGTCAATAATTTCATCGTTGGACTAAACCTCTTTCTATCGAGCCATTTCTTTAGGTTTAGAAATAGGAAGTAGTCAGTTAGGTTTAGTCCGGAGAATATGGCGGATGGGGTACCAATTCGTAGCCCAATTCATACCGTTTTGCCATTGAGACTCCACGCGTGTGCACTCGTGCATTATCTTGATGAAAAAGAATTTTTTCTTACCCATATGGAGTGGTTTTCTTTTTAAATCCTCATTAAATCGGACTAATAAAATGGCATAACATTCGCCGTTTATTATTTTTCCCTTTTGAAGGTTATCGATGTGGATTATCACGCGTGCATCCCAAAAAAACTCTTGCCATCACCTTATTGGCCGACAAACTCACCTTGGCCTTCTTAAGAGCAGGTTTAAAGTGCTGTTTGGTCTCCGGAGTACAGTACTGGATCCATGTTTCATCCAGTTACAAAACGCCGCAAAAACTCATTCGGAATTGCAGTTAAACAACTCCAAATAATCCTTTGAAGCTGTCACAAGTTTACGTTTATGGTCAATTGGAAGCAAACGCGGCACCCATCTTGAAGACAACAATCTCACGCACTTTTACTCTTGGATTAGCCAAGATTTTTTTTCGAAATTTTCGGGTTTACTGACCTCAATTGGCCGTCCAGAACGTTCAGCGTCATTTGTACTTGTGCGACCACAACGAAAGTCATTAAACCACTTTTTTCCATTGAAATAGATGGCGCAGAGTCCCCATAGTATTTATAGAGCGTTTTCTTGGTCTCATTGACGGTTTTTTTTTCGCAAAAAATTTATTTTTAATGAGCACTCGAAATTCACTTTTTTCAATTTTTAGAAAAATACACGAGGTTGTATGTTTTGAACAGCTGTTAAACGCCAAGTAAATGACGACACTTGCTCAAAAATTGACAGTAGTCTATTAACAGGTGGTAATTGATAGAAACAGTGTTGTATTTCATATAACAACGATGGGAAGTTCGAAAAGTCACCGGCTTATATTATTCTATTAAGGCAAATTAAATTATATAATAAAACTTTAACACATACATTTCCTTGAGATATGAAAATTGATCTGAAGCATCCCTCAATGCTCTTCGGCACAATTTGCCGACAAAGTCTCAGGGCATCTAAGCCTGCAGTTATTACAATTCCACACATTTTGCATATTAACAGCCGAATTATGAATTTTCCGGAGGAGTTTTGTCCCTTTCCTATTATTTGTTCTCGGGAAATAATCCTCCTATTCTAAATAGCTCGGGAATAAACATATGTATACAAGAGAGAGTAAAATCTGGATCAGAGTTCAGTGCTAGGAATTAAATAAAAAGTATATATTTGCATTGCCAACAAGAATATGTGTTAATAAACTTTATGATGAGAAAGTGGAGCTAAAACTGGCCAGGTGCAGATGAGAATGGATTCAATTCCCAATGACTGTATGTACAAAGGAAATTGTAAATCTTATAAAATTCTTCTTATCGGGAAACAAATGCTGCATATATGTACCTATTATGTGAACTTAGAGGAGGCTTGCAAAATTTAGTGTTTTAGTTTTTTTTCTGAACTCTAAAGTAGTTCATGCTTTCGAAGTTAGTGTGCGTAGGGCTTGGATAAACATGCCTTAAAGAAGAAGGAAATATAACATTTCTTTGTTTATTTAAACTTTTTCTTCTAAATAATTATTTAAAATTTATTAATTTGATTTTAAAATTTTTCCATTAGTTACCTTCAAAATGTTTGGGAACTTTAAAAACATATTTAGAATACCTACTTTCTTCCTGGGGAGATTTATCTCCCTCTCCCGGGAAATTGTAATTCATCATTGGGCTGTATTTTTTAAATTTTGTTCACTTCAATAAAAAACACTTATTGTGCCTTTGGATTTTGTTGTGCTCTCCTAATAACCATGTTTTTTTCTTTTGTGTTGCCCAATATTGTCACATTTAAATTGAAAACAATCGAATTTCCTATTTTTCGGAATGAACAAAATCAATAAAATCTGGAAAAAGTAAATAAAGTCGATCCAAATCAGAAGAGTCGCAATCAAAACAATTTCTCTGAATGGCCTGATTCGTGTATATTTGAATACATATGAGGGCATATATTCAGCATGTACCTTCCAGGACTCTCAGTACACGTATCAGCAAAACTGACACAGTACATCTAGCAAGACTCATACTGGAATAATTTCCAACTGCAATCGTATAAGAAATATTTGACGGAGGCAACTGTACTTTAGGAATGTACAACATCATTTGAGAGAGACGCCTTGTTTAATCGGTATTGTAAAATAAATCTTAAAGTTACCATCACAACGAAATCTTAATTCAATCTTTCGTTTAATTAAGCCCACTCTAAAAATTTTAGAGGATTGCTATCATCTCTTAATATTTTTCAACTTCCTAAAATTTCTTCTTCCATCAATAAATAAATATATTACAGCCACATCCTTTTTTGTAATTTTTTTTACCACAATTTATGCTTCTTAAAATAACTTAATTGTTCCTAAATATCTCACTTTTTACTTAAACGCCAGTAAAACAATTTAAACAAAGCCAAACAGCTGATTCGAATATGGTTTCTGTTTATTGTAGAATTAATGCAAAACCAATTGAAATCGCAATCGATTTTCAATAACAATTCTGACTTGGATTCCATAACCATCTTGATTGTAATTCATTTAATTTTTCACTTATTTTTAGGGTAGTGGACACTTTAATTTGGCTGTTCTTTCATTACAACGAATCATCAAAAAAAATCAGGCAAAAAAAAAAAGAATTTTGTGAAATTTACTTCTTAGTGAGTGGGGTATAAATATTAAGGAATCCGAAGCTCTTGATGTTCTTGACATGATAATCCAGTGTGATGTTCGATGGACTGAAGATATTTTTCAAGTTGCAAAAGAAGCATTGAAGTGCCTCGGATTTTTGAAACGGTGCAAACGATAGTTCACCCCATTTGATCTTACTATTTATACCACTTATATCCAACCGAAAATGGAATACAACTCTCATGTATGGGCCGGCGCTTCAGTCTATTTTTTGGCTGCTCGACCGCGTACAGGAGAGGGCGAAGAAGCTCATCGGTGACAGTAGGGCATCCAACTCTATTGATTCATTGAAGCATCCACGCAATGTTCGGTGCATTCCATTGTTCTATCGTTAGTACAACGGAATGTGTTCTAATGAAATTAGGGAACTTGTTCGGGAAACCTGCACATTTATACGCACAACACCTGCCTCATTCAGAGCACATCACTTTGTGGTCGATTGGCCAATAAATCGCACTACGATTACAGAGAGAACTCCTTTTTTAGCCTTACTGTTCGTATGTGAAACTAACTACCTACGGAAGTCTCCTGTCACTACCAGCGTGAGAAAGTTTAAATCACTCTATCCTCCTCCCCTATATAGTGCTGGTCCTATTAAAAAAAGGGACCACTAAACTTTTGACAGTTGATAGCGTCCATATTGTTGAAGCTACGTCTGTCTCATTCAATCTATATTGCAAGCACGTTCAAATGATAAAATTTTCAAATCTTGATGTGAACACCGTAAAAACAACGTCTGGCATGGATTTTGGGCTGACGGTTTAATCTATTTTTATTCTGTTGAAAAAAAAATGACCAGACCATCACCGTCAAAGGCCAGTGTTAGACATCGAAAATGTTTTATTTAACTAAATCTAAATTATTTTTACCTTTTCATCGGTTATTTTTGAACCTATTTTCAAACTTTTTAGTGCTCGTTTTAAATTTTCAAGAACGTTTTTGCGTCCACTTTTCATATATTTGTGGTCAAACCCACCTTTCTAAATGCAATATATAGCCATTTTCAAAGCTCAGTTTGTGTCAAGTTTGCTAAGAATCAGACAAGTAGGAGCACGTGATATATATTATTAAGTTTTAATGGGCATGTCTCCGCCTACTTTCTAAGCACAAAATTTTTCATTCCAAGAGCTCAAATTGTTTAACAAGTCTCATGGGAATCGGTTAATTCGAAGTGTATATAATTTTCTATTCTTAATTCTAATGGGCGTGTTCCCTCCCATTTTTTTCTATGCAACATCGCGTTGCCTTTAGAACTCAGGAGTGGGTCAAATTTCGTAAGAATCGTTTAAGTAGAAGCACTCGAAATTAATTATTTTTAATTAAATTTTGAGTATGGTATACGTGGTATATATACTCCATACGTAATAAGATCGTTAGATCTTTCAAGGAAATAAAAAAATTCGATATCTCACACACACTTAGGTATTTAAATTTAAAGATAGGAAGTGTCTAATGAAAGACCCTTTATATGCGCAATGTTCGAGTTTAACGCAACTATTACAACGTGCTACCTTCTTTAGGAAAGGTGAAAGAAGAGTTAGAGGAAAGCTTCATTCTTTTACAACTCTGCATTTTTGCACTTGTTTTTAATAAGGCATCGTTGCAGCGCCTCTATTTGTATTTTTTTTAAGAGAAGTAGCACTCAGGCAATTAATGCCTACTACTATTACTAGGTGTTAACTTCTGTAGGAAAAGGATAGTAATAGAGAAGACAGGTGGTGAAGGAAGATATAGAGGAAAGCTTCATTCTTTTACAACTCTGCTTTTTGAAATTTTTTTTTTATAATGCAGTGTTGCAGAGCCTATGCTGTTAAATGAGGCGTATTAATTTTTTTGAAGCTTTGTAGCCATTTTATTGATTATTTTACTTCGCCGATGATTCTACTACACAACGAAGGAGGGCGCTCTGATGTTACATTAGGATTAGTATCTGCTGAAGTCGGTATAGTTCAGTGACCAGTGACTTTGCCTTCATCACTTCAACTTTCCTACAACAACTGATACAAAGGGACACTAAGGCACATCAGAAAAATGCGTGGTGTTGTTATTTGATGACTGTTGGATACGTGGATGGAACACAGAACCTTCGGTTTTGTAGTCAACGTACTAGCTACTTCAATGAGGCGTATTAAATGTTCGAAGCTGCGTTCAAATAGCCATTCTGTTGGTTATTTTACTCCGCCGATTATTCTGCTACATAATACCGACGACGACACTCTGATGTTACGTTAGGATTAGTAACCGCTGAGTCCCGTTCTTGTTGTACGAGAATAAAGAACACGGCGAAAATTTTTTTCTTCCATCAGGACAAAATAGTCGTATTGGAAGTTGATATAGGCCAAATGCAATATGGCTCTATATTTGCTACGACTCAGTTGTGTTTAAGCGTATGCCAGGGTTATAGAAAAATTTAAAGCACTGATCTATTATGCTCTATGGCAAAAAATTTGCTGACCTCATAATATACCACAATGCAATAGAACTTGTGCTGGCATGTTCCAAAGTGCTTGGTTAACATTTGCTTTCACTCAAATTCTACCAACGTTTGCTATAACAAACATTGATTTTAATAAAATAAAGTTCTATAATCAGTGGCCGTATAAGAAGTTTCATAAACACACCGTGCCGAAATGGCATTAACGCCACAGGCCATCAACGCTAAGCACGCCCTTATTAAAAAACTCTTAACATACTGATGGAAAAAAATTTATTTACATTAAAATTCTATCAATTAGACGTATACATAAATGATTAATGTTTTTTTTAGCTTTGGAGTTGGGAGGTCATTTGATAAGGGCTAAAACACGAGCAACATTCTAAAAGCCAGCAAACGCAAATTTAAATTTTAGTTGAATGAAAAATGCTTTGGAACCAACACACTTGCGGCTGCTACTGGCTTTAAATTATGAGTTCTTGCAAATCAAACTAACAAATAAAGCAAACAATCACAGAAGGAAGCATAAAGCTTGACTGAATTGTAGGTATCAAAACAAAAGGTTGACCAGTATTCCATTGTATTAATAATTTAAATGTAGAAAAGACAAACACTTGTGCGTGACTTGTATTAAAGTTTTGGGATATGGAGGGTAAATAATACAATACTGACAAATTTTATTAAAATATTAAATAAAATACACCTTGAAAATTTGCATATTAATACCCAAGATAATTTTAATTAATTAGTTAATTAGATGCTTAGTTGAAAAAAAGCATTTCTTCTAAAAAGCTGTTTTTCTAAAGCTATATTTTATTTAAAAAAAAAATACTCTTAAAAGCTTTAAAAAATCAAATACCTCTTCGAACAAATTAGTTTTCTGGCTGCCACCATGTGATCTCATGGTTATACAATTAGCCGTGTACTTTGTGTTTAGACTCGACCTTATCAGGTACAAGGAAAAAGGCTACCAGAGAAATGCCAGAATTTTTAAACTCGTAAGAGAAATCATTGCACCCATTCCTCCACTATCGCACCCATTCCTCTACCTCATTCACGCATTCCTATCATAATGACAGTGTGAACGGATCTAAGTCGGAGTTTGTTGTGATTGGAGGTGGCGTTATTCCTCAGAGGATGAGTTTGGAGCTACACAGATAATGTGGCTCGATAAAAGGATTTTTAATTTAATTTTTTTTAACACAAGCCGCGAAGCGATTAACTTGTCTGCAAAAAACACCCAGGGTTTATGGCGAGAAGCGAACCCACAACCTCTGGACTGAGAGGATAGCATCGCTACCACACAGCCACAGGGACACCCTATCTAAAATAGATACGAGTATCTCCAATTTTATGACGACAGCAAAGTTGAGATCAAGTCGTTATCGTATGTCTTTCCAACGTTCAATTTGGTTAATGAATGCGCTTAACTCTGAACGAGATAGAGATAATGTCCACTCATGGGTTCCAAGGCATATTAATTAGGGCGAAAATACCGCTGCGGATGAACTCAGATGGTTGGCATCCCTATAAAATGCTGCAAGATTCAACTACAGCAGAATAGATTTAGGATCGCAGAGTAACGAGGTCAACTGCTCGACATCGAAGCTAATACGATTATAGTATATCTGTAATCCTGGAGGGAATACCTGGTGGGCCAATATGCACACTTGTCGCGGTAATTACAGCACAATCTTTTATATGTGCATATGCCAGAAGATTAAATCGACCGTAAACGATTTTTAAAGAAGTTGTCAGAATGAGACAGAGAGTGCAGAACACCTCCTCTGTCCTTGCCAAGGTCTCTCACCCAATGAGAAAAGAGGTTCTTCATTAGGAAAACCGCTGCTTCAGTATTTGGCAGCCTCGGTAAATTATGATATTAGAAGGATAAACTGGTCTATCCGATCGTCGGTTTGGTTCAACAATGAACCATATAGAGAAACGCATAAATTTACCTCTCCTCAGGTCTCCATTTCAGGTAGCACAACGCGATCAATTAGGACTTAAGCAGGATGATTTTGATTTTGCAACCAGAAACCTGTCCAACCTAGCAAGGTACTTTTCTTAATAAAAGAACTTTTCTAAAAATGCTACTTCATTAAACGTTACTTTATTCTAAAAATTTACTTGTAAAGGCTAGCACTCACTATCCTACACAACTTTGGACTACAACTTTGAAAAAAAATGCCTCCCTTGTCTAATTTTATTAAAAAACACTATTCCGAAAGCAGAACTTTTGTTAAACATGTACTCTTTATAACAAAGTATCTTTTTATTGAATATAATCAAGTTTTAGACACGGCAGTTTTTTGTAAGAAAGCCTGAGTTTGGGGAGGAGAGAGGACAGAAGAAAGAAGTGGTGTAAGCACTTGTAACAAAAAGTTACTTCAATTCTCTTCTATATTAAGTTAATACGAAAATTGAAGAAACAGAATGTCTTTGTGTAAACAAACGAGCAATTTTAAAAGAGAATTGAAGAGAAATGCTTCACGAAAAGCTGATGGCGCGTAGTCATAGTCGTAACAAAGTACACTTTAAGAAGTTAAAACCAGTATTACCATACAAAATACTGGTTTTAACTTCTTAAAGTGTACTTTGTTTTGACTATGACTACGCGCCGATGTGTCTAAAACATGACATAGTTTCCTAAAGAGATACTATACATATTTCCAAAGGTACTTTTTCTAGCAAATTCAGCTTCTTCCACCAAAAACAACCGAACATGAAAGTAAAAGGCGGCGTCTACCCAATAACTTTCGACGTCTCCGTTTAACCGACTTTTTCTTTTTCTTCTTAGGCACAGGTCTCTACCACTCACACATTTTGGTAACATATCACTTGAATTAATTAATTATATAAAATAAAATATTTCTACTAATTTGAATGTTTTCCTGTATTGTTTAAGAGGCTTATTATATCGGATTTTTTGTTCTACCTTTACGCTGCTCCATTGAAAATATAACTTTTCATATCTAAATACAGCAACATGAAACTAATTTAAATAATTAGTTTAATATCTTAATTATGCATCATTATGAGAGTGAACACCTTGTTTTGTTATAGCGGTATTCATTTAGGTTTGTTTTTTTTTTCTACCACCAAAAATTCTTTAGATTTCTATTTTTCTAGGCTGAATTATAGCAGGTTCAACTTTTCGTTGTTTATTTTTTTTTTTGTATTTTTTCTTTTCTTTTTGGGTTAACAAATTATGCTCATAAATAAAAATAAACGGGTTAAGAATAACATGCCATAAATAATATTTATTTGGTATGTTTGACAGTTTTTGTTTACTCTAACGTTCGTTTAAATGGGGGGAGGGTATTGTAATTTGTAATGAAAAAAAAAGAGTTCGTGTTTCGTATGGCAAATGACAGTAGAGAGCAAGTGTTTTTCTTTTCAAATTATAATTAAGCTGATTTAGCTAAAATAACTCCGTAGGGGAGGCAAATATTTAAAGTTGTCCTTTTACAGCAATCAGCAATAGGTTAGTCAACAACTTGCAACAACTCTAGAGGATTTAAATAAGTTTTAGGCTTTAAAGTTTATATATAATGCACCTAAAAAAATAAAAAAAATTAAACAAATTTTCATATTTTATTGTTGTTTTCAATATAAATTTTCAGTCGAAAGTTTCGCTTCGTTATTGTAAAACAGGCCATAAGGTATGTTCACTTAAGTCGAAAGAATATATTCGAAAATTTCCATTAAAAAAATTCTTTTTTTTTAATTACTCGTTTTTTTTTTGGAAATACTAAACAGGCGAATAAACATATTCCCCCTTATAGTGGTTGGTGTATTTATACTCTTACTACGATGTTTCAGTAATAGATTAAAGAACACGGCAAAGTTTTTTCTTTAATCTAGGACGAAACTAGTAGTCGAAGTAGAAATACGCCAACCACGATAAGGCCCATTCTTCCGACATCATTGAACAGTCCCTCAAGGTTTAGCCATAAATTAATATGTTTTAAAATAATAACACAAAAAAGTATGACTGCTGTGAGTAACCCCTCATAATTTACAATTACAATTATAAATATTGAGGGTATTCACAACAGTGTCTTAAGTGTCCTAAGTGTCATAATGTCTTAACATTTTAACATAGTTTAAAAAAATTGTTGTTGTGGCTCAAACAAAAAGGTCATAAAGTAATAAGACTTTCTCAGCTATGTTTATTGTTTGTCATAACTACATGTAGAAATGCGTGAGAGTTTACCAAAGGAATTGAGAGAGAGAGTAAGCAATGTACAAAGGTGCTAAAACCAAAATACAAATAAGTGCAATATTTTTAATTGTAAATTATGAGGGGTGCTCACAGCATTATATTTTTTCGTGTTATTACTTTAAAACGTGTTAATTTATGAGTACCATCTGAATACCCCAATTGTACTTATTTGTATTTTCGTTTTAGCACCTTTGTACATTGCTTACTCTCTCTCCCTCTCTCTCTCTCGCAATTCCTTTGGTAAGCTCTCACGCATTTCTACGTGTAGTTATGACATAGCTTAGAAAGTCTTATTATTTTATCTTGTTTGAGCAACAAAAATTTTTTTAACTGTGTTAAAATATTAAGACATTATGACACTTAAGATACTGCAGTGCACTGGTGTGAATACCCCAAATATTTCAATTAAATGAATACAAACAAACTGAAACTTTACTTTACATCATTGTCAGCTTACACAGATTACTTAGAGTATATATATTAAAAAAAATAATGTATAACATCACATTCGTTGGCTTCGTTTGCAAATAGAATTTTCAATGCAGAGTGCTAATGTAACCAGCGTTACCATTTGTCAAGTTTTCCACTTTTTTTGGAAGTTTTTTTGAGATGCCAAACAGTTTTTTGAAAATATAAAGTTTTTTCAAGTTTTTTTTTATAAATACATATGAGCATAATTGATCTTTTGCAGTATATTGAATGAAAATATTAAGTAATGTTTGTATGCAATAAAACGATCTTATATTTTCTCACTCCCTTATTACTGCAACAGTGTCTAAAGGCTCAGTTAGCCTAACCATTTTCATTACTTTTCACATAACAATATCTATCAGCTGTCTATCTTTTAAAATGTTGGTACTTTTGTAGAAAAAAAGTTTTTGTTTTGGAAAAAAAGTTTTTGTTTTGGAAAAAAAGTTTTTTTTTCAGATTTAGGAAGTTTTTAAAAAATCACATCATTTCCAGAAATTAGAATGTTAATATGTTGTTTTTTCTTGCTGTTATGCAGTGGTAAGCAAATATGCCCAGTAAAAAAAGACACTCCAAAAAAGTCATGAAAATGTAGAGTTTGCGATCTGGAAGTAGTGCAAATTTCGATCCGATCTAATGATTTTTACATAGGGTTGTCATTGCAAGAAGTTCTCTTTTTCGATGCCTGGTCACCGAATTGGAAGCGATTTTAAGAAAAATTTCCTTTTTTGTGTTCTATGATAATATTTTCATCTAGGAAAAATGGTAAATAGTTACCTATTTCACCAATTCGTTTCTTTTTATACGAATTTAAAACAGTGTTTTTATGTAAATTTAAGTAAATTACTTTTACATTTTAGACTAAAATTAGTTCATAAATTTCTGTCAAAAAATAGATGTTTTAAAAATTCTAGTGATTATTTTCTAAAAGTATGGAGGAATTACAAGGTTTTGTATAACTAAAATAATCTTATAATTGGTTTTCTGCTAACTGTCGGCATTTTAAAAATATCGATTTTTTGGAAGCAATGAAAATGTAGTTCCATCAGAATGACTTCCAATTTTTTTTACTGGGTGCTAATTCGAAAAAAAAAATTCATTAATGTGCGACTTTGACTCGCTCAAGAAGTGTGCCATACGTTGGGCTTTGAGCATATTTTCGGCTGAAATGATATTGTTTTTGGTTTTTTCTCTTTTTTCTCGTTTTAGCGATTTTTTTAATTTTGGCGATTTTTTTTTAATTTTTAAGTTTTTTTTTAATTTTGGCCATTTTTTTTAATTTTGCCGATTTTTTTTAATTTTGTCGATTTTTTTAATTTTGGCGATTTTTTCATTTTGGAGATTTTTTAAATTTTGGCGATTTTTCCGGTTTTTCGCGATTTATTTTCGTTTTAGAAATTTTTTTTTAATTTGGTGTTTTTTTTTGTTTTGGCGATTTTTTTTGTTTTTGGCGATTTTTTTTCGGTTTGGCGATTTTATAATGGAATTTTTTTGTTTTACCGTTTTTGAAAATTTCAAGAGTTTTGCTCTTATGGTGTCCAAGATACAGCAAGTTGTCGAAATTGCATAGTCAAAATTGCATTAACTGATGGTACACCCTTTAATTAATTTTTTTTTAAGTTTAGTGTTAATTGTTTTAGTCTGTATAAAAATAAACAAACCTTACAAATTTCAAGTGTATATACATACATCCCATGTAATATACATATTACATATGATTTTAAAATTTTTTGTTTGCTCGTTTTGGAACAGCCTTTAATTTCCAACTCTCATGTATTTGTTGTTGTAGCGGACAAAGGTCTACACACTGTGTCCAAATTTCAGGTCCGTAGCTCTTACGATTCTCGAGAAAATACCCTGTGACGGACGGACGGACAGCGTAGCGAAAACAATAGGGTGTCTTTTCACCTTTGGTGTACGAAACCATTAAGAACAGCTGTTAAGTCCAGCGGAAAATAATCTTAGTGTACACACCACCATTGAACGAGGTATGAAAAATAGAAATGTTGATGTCCCTGCTGAATACATTGGGTTTTTCGATGATGTCATGTCACATATTTGGATTTTTCGTTTTTTTTTTTTTAATTTTAGACTGTGGAATTTTATAAAAGTATTCGACATGGACACGGTAAAGGCGATTCCAAAGTAACAGATATTCGCGCCATTAAGTACACTCTTCGATTCTCTGAAAATTTGAAAACTGTATCTTAGAAGATAAATAAAAATATAGGAACTATGAAGTTTTAAAATTTAGAACAACTTTGCCAGGACAGCTAGAATATACTAAGACTTAAAATTTTTAAATTAACTTTACCCAAAGACTACCATAAATTTTATTATGATTTACCCCACCTATGAATTGTTTTTAATAACTAATTTCTTTTAATTTAAAAGTACAAACATGTATGTATGTATAAATTAAGTTATTTTTGTAAAAAGCAGTGAAAGAAGACTTTATTAAGCGATTACTTATACTATGTTCACACTGATGTGTTTAATGCCTCATTCCTATTTAAGAGCTTATACCATGTTCACACTTATAGTCTTAAACGTGTTTAAGGCAAGTGTTTTAAAAAACTAAGCACAACCGTTCACATTACATTTGAGATGTTTAAGGTTAACGTTTCGTGAGTAAATTATTGTATTTGTAAAAATGCTTTTTTATTGGTTTATTATTTTCAAACAACAAATGTTTTTGTAAATAATTTACTATTTCTGCACTAATTACTTGTTTAGCAAATGATTTTACACGTTCTGCCGGTGGAATCGGAATTAACGACCGAAAAAATTATTTTGAATGACTTTATTTTTAATTTGGAGGCATTACCGGAGTTGTGGGACTCGTCGGCTAAAGCTTATTAATACATTTAAAATTATAAACGATCCACACAGCACAAAAATAATGTAAATACTGACGCGATAAATAAACATGTAGCATACGCTCGTGATACATCAATCCATTAAAATGGATCGCGATCCAAATATCAGAATATATATTGAACGTGTAGCAGTGCCCTAACAGCTGACATGCGTTTAAAACTTTACATTATTTTTTTAAATTGATTTTTTCAAATTCCTTTTGAATGTCTAGCTCTTTATGCAAATGTAACAAGGCTAATATATAGTTATTGAAATAATACCTTTTGTTTCATACATTCCAGCCTTCTTTTGCTTCTTTGTTAAACAAACATAATTTTTATTACATTCCGTTAATCATGGCCCCAAAACAGCAATAAAACATTAAATGATCCATAACATTTACATGTCTCTCTCTCCCTGTTTGTCTGCATGTCTACTTGGTACAGCCATTATCAGAGTGAATTTGTATGTCAGTGGACGTATAAAAATTTGCACCTGCCTGACGCTTATTTGCTCTTTATGGCCAGATTGTTATAACAGTTTTTAAACCGCCAATCAACTACGGACACATTAATGTAAAAAGGAAAGCACTTATATGCAATGCTACAGATATGTAGTATATATTTAACAAATGCAGGTATCTGAATGTATGATGTATTAAAAAGGAAGTATAGGCAAACAAAAAAATCTCTAATCCTGGAAAGCAAACAAGAAAATAATAAACTATTTTTGTTTTACAAAGAGATGTAACACTCACACAATTAATACGCCCACTATCATTTGTATGTATTGTACTTAGTATGTCTGCTTCCTTCTTTAGGAAAGCGATAGTGAAAGGAGAACAACGAATTTACTCTAGAATTCAAACCAAAAGGAAATATGTAGTTTTACAAATTTGACAGTTAATTACATTCGAATTCGAATTTCAGATTAGACCACCAGCTGATTAAATAGAAAGTAATTAATCTTAATTCGTTTTACAACTCTGCAATTATGCTGCACCATTTTAGCGCCTCTGGTGCACAGTGGCGTGAAATAGAAATAAGTGGTTAAAAGTCCACAACTTTAACAACTAGTCAATTTCAATGAAACCAACAGTTTTGTAAAGAAGAAGTGTTGGACTTTTGGAGTCACTCTGTTTGAAATCGAGTTTTTTGTATTTTTCGCCATAAGGACATATAATGTATCGAAATAATGCAAAAATCTCATTAAAAAACAATAATGAACCTTTCCTTATTAACGTAACGATATATGTATAAAGATATAGAGAGCAACAAAACGAAGATATGAGTAAATCAGACTAGTTCTCCGTCTTTAGATTGGGGATTGTCTACTCCCGCTCGAGAATAATTTGTGCTATTGACAGTCTATTTCTGACTATTAGTCAGTTGTTTTCGATAGCGGGAAGACAGGCCCTAAGTTGTTTGTATTATATTGATGTGGCGTTGATGGTGACAACTGGCATAAGTGTAAATATTTTTACGAAATATTCCCAATTTTCAAACAATTAAATTTACTTTCACAGTAAGTCTTTTTTGCGTGTTTTCCCCGAGTCTTAGGGCCAGTTCATTTAAATGTGAACGATAGGTTCCATAGAATATTTTTGTATTAAAAACAAAAACAAATTTCAGTTTTTTGTTTTTGTTTCTGATATAAATTTTCGATCGAATCTATCGTTCGCATCAAGGCAAATTCATTTCCAGGTAATATCAGGATTACAAAAACAATGAAAAAATACAACAATGAAAAAAACAACATGGGTTTTAGTTCATCCAAAACTTAAAAAATAGAATTTGTTTAACACAATAATAATAAAATTGATTCACATAAATTTGAAAATATTTCTCCACGGCAGCTACCACTAACAAAATTTGCAACGTTTAGCACTACTCACAATTTTTTAATAGTTTTTTTCATATTTTTAAATTTGTTTTCACAGAATTTATTTTAATAAAATATTTTTCATACTGAAATTTTTTAACATTTTCTTTTAATTTCTCTTTCGTAAAAAATTTTTGAAGTTTCTGATGAACTTTAATTTGAAAAAAAAATAGCTCAGCTGCATTTCCGCTACTACCTTGTGAATGTGCCTTGCGTTCGCATTTACACATCGCACCTTATCAACAAGAGGGTTTTAACTCAAAATTTTTGAAATTTCACTTTTTGCAAGAAATAAACTTTCAATGTATTCTGATTACTCTTTCACCTCGAAAACCACATTTGAGACCATTTTTGTGATAGTGTAGTGACTACCTTTATATAATCAAAATCGTATTATTTTGAGTTAGTACAAAAGTGCACACAGAAATGTATCTTATATTTTCATAAAAAAGGTATTATATTGATTTGAGCCTTTATTCAAGTTAAAAATAATCCAATTGTTTTATTTAAATTCTGTTGTATTTATTTTAATTTCAAAATGTCAACCGTGGAAGGTTTCATGCGCTCCTTGTTGCCATTCAGACTATGCACGTATGTAGAGGCATGTGCGCATACAGAAATTTATCAAAGATGCAGAGCACGATTATACTCAAATTGAAATTTTGTATTATACAATTTTCCTAGTGTGATTATGGAAGCTGCGTGGCAGTGTAACATCCTCGGAATATTCTTCCGGTACTTATGAACAATATTAGAAAAATGTATAAGTTTGCATAATTATGCGAAAAATAACTTGATCTAAGAGTAGTTTAAAAGCCTTTAACGCAATCCAACATCGTGTTTGATCTCTAATTCTACAGCATTGATTATCCCTTATTTGCGCATACTACAAATTGAAAGTTTACATCCTGCCCAAAAACGTCAATTAGCTTTTTTTCTAGTTGGAAGCTTTACGCTAGTGGAATTGTCATTTCCGTAGTTTGTAGCAACAAAATACGTCTGTTTCTAAACAAAAAATATGAAAAATTTTCGTTTTGAGAAATGTTTATATGTGAATGTTTTTTTCATGGGTTAAATGGTCTATTAACGCTACAGTTACTCGACCAAGATTTGCATTCAAGTTTTTCACACATACTGGTTGTCAAAAGTAATTTAAATTGAAAGCTGTGACGTAGGCTGCACGCAATTTTCAAGCAAATTTATTTTCAATATGCCGTTCATATGAAAACAGCTTAAACACAAAACTTCATGACATGTATTTAGGTCTATAAACCGCAACACATCATTATATTTTTTACATATTTTTGTTCCTAATAATATTTATTTAAAGTTAATTAAAGTTTTTAGGAGGAATATAACATTATGTGTAATAAAAGAACACAAAAATACTTGAAAACAAAATCGAAAAGTGTGCTTATTGAAATTGGTGTCAGTTGTTTTTTGCCTATAAATTTGAATACACAATTGGAAAGAAAATTTGAAGTCAAGGTCGTATCAAATTCTAAAAGTGTGAATGTATTAGTGAAAAAGTGTGAATGTATTGAAATTTGAAAGGCAAAACTTGATCGTGTAACCCTCAAATAAGTTAAAAATATTTTTTTTTCATTAAAGTGATTAAATTAAAGGCCACAGAAAGTGTTTTACATATTTTAGAATGTTTTAAAAGTTCATCTCAATGCGAACGATAGATTCGATCGAAAATGTATATTAGAAACAAAAACAAAAAACTGAAATTTGTTTTTGTTTTCAATATAAATATTCGATCGAACTTATCGTTCGCATTTAGATGAACTGGCCCTAGGACTCGGGAAAAACACACAAAACGCGTACGTAGCAATAAGACTTGCATAGTGTAAACCAGCACTTAATAATCAATTTAAAAAAACCAAGTACAAAGAATTTGTATGTTAAGCTTTTTTGGCAGTTATGGCTTGATATATTAACAATATGTGTTTGGGAATTCTGGCTTATAAGCTCTGGATTCCTTTTTAAAATTTCTGTTGTCTTCTTATTTGTTCATTCTTTTAAATATCTGTTGTATTACATCCATTATGATTCGATTATTTTCGTTACCAACAGCTTGTGTTACGAGTTCATTAACAAAGAAAAAAAATTTTTTTTTTTCATATAATTTGAATTGAAATTTATAGTAATATGATTGTCAATCATTAACAATCAGATGAAGTGTACTCGTATCCTATAACAAATATTTTTTTATTCATGCAAATAAATTGTGAGAACTGATATATCTATCATGTCTGGTATCATTTAAGCTTGACGAAAGTGGAATTTTTTAATTTAGTTTTTCATAATACAGGGGCAAGCAATTTTTAAAACTGTTTTCAAGCTGCATATATGTACTTTTTTTAAATAGTTTTAAAACGGTTAATTGGACGAAGGTAAGCGAACATAAGCAACTATTTGCTTTTGCGTCCTTAAAAATTTATTTTTAAGTTGGGATAAAGTCTCGAAGAATGCTTGATAGTAAAGGAAGGAAGTATAAATATTGGTGCCTCATTAGATATTTTTTTATATCGAGAATTTGTTTATAACAAAGAATTTGTTAAACCGACTAGTATCGGAAGAACGACAGAGTCATCCACATTGAAATTGTTAGTAAAAACTCATTAATAAAATTTATTGCAGCCCATAAAGTTTTAACAATTTAATTTACAGAGCACATACATACAAACATAATCTCATAATAAACACCAGGCGTTTGATGAAAAAATACAAGGCTTCTTTATAATAAAAAAATATCTACAAACTCCAATAAATTGAATTACTTAAAAAACCAATATTTAACTGGTTTTATTGTGTAAACAGATTCGAAACACTAAAACGTTGATTGCAATCAAATCCAGTTTATTGTTCAGGAAATGGTAAAATAAAAATGTATAAAAAAATATATACGAAAAATGTATATTAAAAAAATTTATAACATTTTTGTTTCACATGAACAAAAAATCATGTTTGTATTAATTAGAGATTAATCTTTTTCGCTCATCTAATGACACAAAAGATAAACAAATTGTTGACTTGATTTTTAATTAAAAAATATTTATTTATATGATTAAAAATTATTGTTTGTAGTTATTAGCGTGTATCAATTAACTTTGTGTTAATTAATTATTCAAATTAATTTTATTCCATTTTTATGAAAAATATACATAATTTTTTTTCTTCAGCTTTTAGTTGAACCGCAGTCCAATTAATGGTGTATGATTAATGAGGGGGTGTGGAAACCGTATTCAATCTACATACATGCATACATAATAATATTGTAGTTTAGGTGAAAATTATTTTATGAAGTTGACATATAAAGATGTGTTCATAAATAAATTAACAAGGCTTAACATAAATGTGTAAGAAACGCAAGGTGAAAAAATATGCATTTTTAATCAGGTTTTTGTTAAAAACCGATTTATAATAATATTAAATGTACAATGCGGTTCTTTAAATAGGCCACATAATATAAGATATTTCGGTAACGAGGAAAAAGTGTAGAGACAAATTTTAGAAGAAAAAAAAATATAATAAAGTAAATGCAAATGATCAGTCAGTTAAACGTTATCGTGGTGCCTGTATCGAATGAATCCCACACAGATTTAACAAACCTTAGTAATCTACACAGTTCCATACCCGCTACAAGTTCATGACTCCGAAAAGTGTGATCACCAAGACAGTGCCACAGTAGATGATCTACTGTCTCAATTACCCCGGGGGCTTCCTTACATTTCCTGCAGGTACCTTCAAGTATTTGTCCTATTTTGATGGCATACGAAGCCGTCCAGCAGTGTCCAGTTATTATCCCCTTGAAATCTACATTTGCTGCTGGTTAGTAATAAAAGGAATTTAGTCGATTTGGGATCATAGGTGCTCCACATGATTTTAGAAGTTTTGCAAGTTTTCGTCGCACGCCAACCTTCCTCCGCTTCTACCTTCATCTTCTATGATCCATTTCAGATGCTGAATTGATTTCTGGACATATACTGTTTCCCCCACCGGTAATTGGATTTCCCTTTTTGTCAGTGTATCGGTCGTTTCGTTTCCCTCAATTCCCATCTGGCCGCGGACCCAAAATATATGTACTCGTCTACCAGCACATAACATATTTATGGCATTCGAAACACATGAGTGCAACCGAGGAGTAGCAGCAGTCTGCTGAAATTGCCTTAATTGCTGCTTGACTGTCTATTTATATATTTTCAATTGTGCATTCTGAAGACATTTTGGCTGTTTATAAGATTCCTCTATACTGAGCTCGGGGCAGTAAACTGCAGCTCGTGCTTCTCCATCCATCTTTAAACAATCAGTGAAGAAATTAAAGCAATACCTACTATAGTTAAGACCTTAGAGATAGCATTCTTCCCTTATAGTGATCTGTGGTTTTTCAAGGAAGTTTATTTCTGGAATGATGTCCGAGCTGCACTCAATATCTTCCAGTAATTTACCGTGACCAAATGGATTGTACGACATCTGTTCTGTTGTCCTGAGTCCGACAACGGATTTGCATGCGGCGTTCAGTGCAGTTAGTTTTATTGGTTTAAGGTTAAATATAAATTTTAAAGTTGCATTACGTATGCTTTTTAGAGCTCCCATGATGCAGAGTTCTGCTAGTCTGTGGATATTTTTTAACTTTTTTAGATATGCTTTTGTCTCAGTCGCCCTACACCATACAAGTATTCCGTACAGTAGAATTGGTCTAGCTACCGGTGTGTAGGTCCAATATGTAAGATTAGGCGAAAGGCCTCATGTCTTGCTTAACATCCTTTTACATGCATATAGAGCAATGGTGGCCTTTTTATATCCTCTATATTGGGTTTCCACGTCCTTTTTAACTCTATCCTATATATTGGGTTTCCACGTCACTTTACTATCCAAAATAACCCCCTGGTTCATTGTATGTGTTTTGGGTGAGAGCCGATATACCATTTAGTTTTGGTGTTTCCATTTCTTCACTTTCCTTTTAGTAAAAATCACAAGGCCAGTTTTTTCAGTTTTCAAGTTTAAAAGTGAAAACAAAAAAATCAAAAGGTATTAAATTGTCCATTTCCAAATTTTGTTCTTCTAAATTTGGATGCTAGAACACACATTATTAATTTGTAATTTGTAAATAAACTAAGCTAAAGCATATTTAAAACGTATTTTAACAGAAAAAAACTCACAAGAAAACATGTGAAAACGACTCGGACCCAAAACACACAAGAATGTCGTTCTCTAAAGTAAAGATGACTGTATTAACGAATGCAGCCAAGATTTCCTGAAAATGTGCTGTTTTTTTTTAAGAGAAGTAACACTCAGGCAATTAATGGCCACTAATATTAGTTGGTGTTACCTTCTTTAGGAAAGGGATAGTGATAGAGAAGACAGGTGGTGAAGGAAGAGATAGAGGAAAGCTTCATTCTTTTACAACTCTACTTTTTACACGTTTTTTTTTAATAATGCAGTCTTGCAGCGCCTCTGATGTTAAATGAGGCGTATTAATTTTTTTAAGCTGTGTTTTGTAGCCATTTTATTGATTATTTTACTTTGCCGATGATTCTGCTACACAAAGAAAGAGGGCGCTCTGATGTTACATTAGGATTAGTATCTGCTGAAGTCGGTATAGTTCAGTGACCAGTGACTATGCCTTCATCACTTGAACTTTCCTACAACAACTGATACAAAGGGACACAAATGCACATCAGAAAAATGCGTGGTGTTGAATACAGGGATTGAACACAGCAACTTCGGTTTTATAGTCAACGTGCTAACTACTGAAGCCAACCCCACCGTCAATTGTTTGGTATAATTTGACACAAATTATAAATTTTATATGACTTTTTTTAAGACTTACGTCAATATTGGTTTGTGTATATATATTTATAATAAACTTCGTTGACAACCTATCACGACATTTGTTTCGACTGTCAAAAAATCTAACGTAAAATCAAATTTTGTGTTCCCAACAACACACCTCAAATAAAATTAAAAGCCCAAGTAGAAAACAAACAGTTTTCCAGAGTTCGCGGCGGTTAAAGCAATCGATGTGCATAAGGAAAAGAAAAATAATAAAATTTTACTAAACCAACGGCGCGGTATATATAGGCAATATAAACGACTTCTCAATTTATTAATTACTTGATTTATAAAAATGCGACCGTAATCACATTAAGTCTTATCGTTTAAAAAATTTTCAAAACATGAGCAAGTCTTTTAGGATGTAAAATTTTAGCGTATTTGCCTTTTGTCATGAAATTTTGCATTCACATTATTGCACTTGCACGTTTAATTTGAATTTTTGACATGCATTAATACAAATTATAATAGTCTGAACAGCGCTTAAGGCTGGTACCTAGTATCCTACTTAGCCAAACGACTTTTGAGAAAATACAACTCTGATTAAATGGAGTTTATCAAAATTTACAAAAGAAAATAACAAATCATTTCCTCAAAAGTCAAACAATTATGTAGGAAAGTGAGCACCAGCCTTTAAACCCTGCCTATAATTATAGAAATAAGCTTTATCAATACTTTTCTTAGTATACTTTTAATCACTTACCTAGTAATGTGATACCAGTTTGAGTTAAAGAGCCTGCAAAAAGATATAGAAAGATTTTTTTTAGAAAAAGTTTTCAGAATCAAAAATACATTTCAGCAAAAACAAAATTATGCAATGAATGCATGTGTGCCCCAAGGCAATTTATTATTGATTTAAAATCTATATTTTAATTACAAATTAATGACTTTGCTTTTAAATTTAAAAAAAGGACACAGTCGAGTTATAGGTATATATATGTCTATATGTATAACTCGTTTTTGTCTTAAGTTGACTTAAGCTGCTATCGCTTTTGAGCACAGATGTTTTACCAAATATTTTGCAACAAAATTCAATATAACAAAAACTAATTGCTTATAAAAAACCAAATTTTCAATTTATCAAGAACACACAACAAATATTTTTAATGAAACTTTTATATTTGGTTTGTTAAATATCCGTTACGCACCAGGAATTCCTCCTTAATGACGTGTTTTAATTTTAATTTTCTGGTGACGATTTCATCTTGTTTTATTGGCAAGTTCACTCGGACGGAATTCTGTGCTTCACAGTCGCCATCACAAGTGATTTTTATTAATACATCCTGGCATGAAGTGTAAGCAGCCATTTATAAATGTATGTATTTAATCAATAGCTGGAGGATGTGTCAGGCAACAGAAAAGAATAAAAAATATATGTATCCCAAAGATTTCTTAAGCATTTTTTGTCACAGAGAACTTTTCACCCCAGAAATTCTGGCAAAATAATTAAAACCAAAAAAAAACTTTACAATTCAAAAGACAACAAACAATTCGAAGAAAAATTAAAGCAGAGGACATCAGAGAAGAAGAAAAAGAAAAACAAGGTAACAAATAACAAAGTAATCAACAATCAAAATAAAGATTCGTCTTGTATTTTTTTTTTGCAAAAACAGAGTAAAAAAATTGTAGTAAGCATAGTGAAATATCTGATGCCCTACCAAAGATGCTTAAGCATTCCGTAATGAAATTCTTTTTACAAAGCCAATAGAAAACGATTATCCTGTTCTGCAGAGCCCATTACTAACTCTTTTATTATTAAGCTTAATTTCGATCTAATTGACACAACTTCTCATCCTTATCTCAAGATTATTTAATTATATGTTGCTTTGGCATTTTTATAGCGTACAAAAGAAGAAATACAAAATCTTAATAAGAACCTTGAGTATATCAACCAACCTTGTGGTCTGCACAATATTTCAACAGCTTATTGTATTCGGTATGTAGGAAATTAAGGCAACACAAAGGAACAAACGACAATATCATTAACTGTTATCAACAAGAGAAACAAAAATAAACGAGGAGAAAATAAATGACGAAAACTACTTTTGAGCCTTTTTAATGTGAATCCATCAATCTTTGTCCGTGTTCGCTTGTCAAACACGCCGACCATCATGAACATTAAAGCAACCATAAAAGGATTGCAAAAAGGTATTCACACATTTTCGTAAACATTTTTTACCCAGCAAACACAATGTTCAACTATTAGAAAATTAAGCAAAAATTACTTTTTTTTAATCAATTTTGATACCAAATTTTTTTTTATTAAAAAGTTCATATAGAGCAAATTTTGGTTAATTTCTTGTTCAATGTGAAAATATGGATGGATGAAGGTGAAAATTTTATTTGTGAAAAATAAAATAAATGCACAATCGAATAAAGATGCATGTTTTGTAAAGATTTTTGTTTGCGGTTTTCAAGCTTATTCATCCTTAATTCATTTGACGACATCGACGTCACTTTAACATAATACCAGAAAATTTGGGATAGTTTACTCGGTCTCGAGAACAATTTTGTGGTACTGACAATCTACTTCCGTCCCTAAGACCTAGCAAGTAGCATAAACCTGCCAACAGGATTCAGTTATTTTCGACAACGGGTACACAAGCCCCAATTTTTTGGTGTTGTGTTAAAGTGACGTCGATGTCGACAACTGGAATAAGGGTAATTATGTTTGTATATTGTGATAAGAGTCATACTATAAACATACGGAGTTTGTTCGTTAATTTCAAAAATTTTTTGGGTTGAAGTCTACTGATGAGTTCCAAACGCGGGAACGAAATGCATATAGACAGTTGCTTAACCATAAAAACAAGCCGAATTTTGAGCGGATCGAGAGTTTTATGAGAATTCATAGCCCAATTTTTGTATTATTAAAATATTATTTTATTGCGATTTTTTTTGTAATATAAATATTAACATTTTGGAAATTTATTATTCTTCATATTGTCATAAGATAATTTTAATTGAAACTTATTTATTTGTCTATATGCATTTCATTGGTGACTGCTCAAAATATGTGGTTGAAGTCTACAGATGATTTGCAAAGCTTACAAATCACATAATATTAAACAAAATTATGTACAAGTTGCTAAATGAGGAGAATATTTTTTTTAGATTAAATAGATTACGTGAACAAGTTGCCAACTAAAAAAAAAATAAAAAAAACTAAGTACTTCTCAAGAATCGATTGTAATTCAGTAAAGGTACGGTCACACTTGACAAACATTTGCCCAAAAAAGCGTAACCAGTATGTGCTAATGAGAAATCTTTTGATTTAGACACGTGTTTATTAAGCTCAATAATTTCCAATAATATTGTATTCTATAACTTTGCCTATTTGTGAAATACGAAACTAATTAACTTAATAAACTCGTGCCTGAAGCAACAAATTTTGCATTAGTATTTACTGGTTACGCTTTTTTGGGCAAATGTTTGTCAAGTGTGACCATAGCTTAAGGAACAGCTTCCACCAAAAATGCTTAATTCCAAACCCGATTAAATTTTTGGAAATTTGAAATTGCTGGGAAGTCGAAGATAATGGATAAGTATCAAAGATGGTCGATAATTTATGGAAAACTTAAAAAAAGCCTCAATAAATTTTAACTTTAACTTTATGGAAAACTTAAAAAATAACTGCCACATAACATTTTGTAACCATAATACATATCGAGCCTTATTTTCGATTCTATCGTAACCGACATGTTATCGAGAGGGTGGCGTTGGCTGAAGTAGTTAGCACGCTGACTACAAAACCGAAGCTCCTGGTTCCGATCCCGGTTTCCAACAGTCAGTAAAAATAACAACATGCATTTTCCTGATGTGCATTAGTGTCCTTTGTAACAGTTGTTGTGGGAAAAATTCTAGTGATTCAGGCATCAGCCACTGGTCACTAGTGTTTTTCATACGGGATTTCCCGGGAAAAATTTCCCGGGATCCCGCACATTTTCCGGGAAAGAAATCCCGGGAAATTTGTGCGGGAATTCCCGGGATTTTTTGATTTTGTTATGGCAACTTAATTTGTATGTACACATTCCTTGATGAGTATCGTTATTCACTTTATTAATGCGATGGTGCAATAATATCACAATAGCTAAAGCTTTACAACAACTAAGGCCGAGTTTACATCTGGTACACATGCATTCTGAGACTTAGATGCCTTTATTTGGAAAAAGCAGAACGCGACGATCAAAATTTAATTCTACAACAATTCATAAAAGTAAAAACAGAAATGAGCAAGGAAATAAAAGAAAATTACAAATAATTACAGATTCTCTTTGGTAAATAGTACGGTTAACAGCATTAACAGCTTATTCTGTACTAAAGTCCTATTTCCAAAGAAATATGCCCTTATGCAAAAACGACTGTTAAAGTTAAAGCATGCGTTAAAACTGGTTTTGTCATACAAAATTCGTTTGTTAAATTAACTTTAAGTTTAATGCTAGGAACACAACTGGGACGAACGACGAATTTTTCGGTGCGAACTTTCGTCATAAAAAATAAAACACATGTGTGCATATGAAAATTAACACAACACCGCCGTACAACGAAATTCGTCGTGCGTGACGAATTCTTACATAAATTTATTTCTAATTTGTACGCCGACGAACGACGAAAAAACAATTTTCTCTCTCTCACTCTGTCTTTGTACACACAACAACCAACTTTATAAAATACAAGAGAGGAATTCGCTGAGTAAATTCGTCGATGTTGTGCTTCACACGACGAATTTACGCAGCGAACTCTTATCGACGAATTCGTCGACGTGGACGAAATTCGTCGTTCGTACCAATTGTGTTCCTAGCATAACAATGATTTTTTCATAATAATACTCGTATAATTTCTTTTTTATAATATTGGTATCAATGTATTATTATATAAAGAACGGAAACGGTATTATTTTTTGACTAATGTGTGTATAAAACGTTATTATATAATCGATCTCAAGAATTATAATTTGTTTTTGTTGAAATAAATTATATTTAAAAATATTTTGTATTGTTTTGTACTGGGCGCAGTGTGGCCACAACTGAAAAAATTTTGAATGCTAAATGAGGCTTAAAATAATGCTAAAAATGCTAAAAAAATATTTGAAAATGCTAAAATATAATGCTAAAAATTTGGAATGATTTTTTAATAATTTTACCGGTTTAATTACGAATAAGTATAATTTTCTTATGAAAATCAAATACATTAAATAATTTTACACTTTTATTTGATACGTTTTAATATATTAGCATGCCAGCTATCAACGTAATGCGAAAGACATTTACAAAATACTTTTTGCATTAAAAAATGTATTAAGTTATTTTTTCAGTTTTATTTTTCATTCTATGTCCAGGAGCCGGATTCCGCAACGATGAATCTTGAAGTGTTCGATCACGAAAAAAACATAATTTTGAATACTTCTTTTCTTCTTATTATTAGTTGTTTGACGTTTAAAGCGGCTATTAGACGGTCATACTCGGTATATGAACATGACAGACTTTCGCACATTTCAATAAACACCTTTAATGAAGCGCGCTCTAACCAAGTCATCAAATGTGCACTGAGTTTGACAGAAGATCTATTAAACAAGTATGATGGTATGATGACAAATACAAAAATCCAAAATTTTTTGAAAACCAAACCAAGCTGAAAAACACGAATTTTGCATTAACACAACATTCTTAAATACCAAGTACGACAGCTTAATAGCCCTTTAAGACGTCTTATGCTGTTTACACGGTTTCCATCATTATACATTTGTATAAAAATAACAAAATACAATGAAATACATTAATTGACAGAGGTTTTTACTGTTATAAATGGAAAGGAGTATATGAGATCTATAAAATTAAAAATGCTAAATAATGCTAAAAAATTAATAAAAAATGCTGAAAAAAATGCTAAATGCAAAATAAAAAATTCACTGCTAAATCAAACTACATAATGCTAAATTTAGCAGTGAAAATGCTAAAAGGGTCACACTGACTGGGCGGGAATTCCCGGGAAACCATAAAATCTTTCCCGCTTTCCCGGGAAATGAAAAAGTCCAGGAAAAGAAAAACTCTACTGGTCACTAAACTATACCGACTACATCAGATAATAATCCTAAAGTAACATCAGAGCGTTCCCCTTCGTTGTGTAGCAGAACCATCGGCAAAGTAGAATAACCAATAAAATGGCTACTAACCACAGCTTAAAAAAAATTTAATACGCCTCATTTGACACCAAAAGGCGATGCATGCAACAAACCCGTTCAAAAAAAGCAGAGTTGTAAAAGAATGAAGCTTTCCTCTATCTCTTCATTCACCACCTGTCTCTCTATCACTATCCTTTCCCTATCACCCTCTCTCACTATCTTCTCTTCAACTAACAGGTAGCACAAAGGCATCATTGTAGTGAGCTGGACTCTAAATTTCACCCTTCCTTAAATCCATTTCAGACTATAATACAAGTATTAAGACTTTTGTTGAAAATGCAACTCTGACATGTTGAGCTGTTATTGTGTTTTGTAATTTTTTAAACAGAAATCAGATCATGGAGGCATTTTCGTCAAAAGTATTAATAACGTTCGTATTGCTTTGTAAGCCAAATTACATGTGATAATTATTACTGAAAAAATAACACCAAAGTTAATTGTAACGTCAATGGCAAGGCAAGACTGTTGTAAATTTAGAGATGGTAAAATTGAGCTTTCATTACAAAAAAACTGTCAGCAAATTGAAATACGATGAATCAAGACAATCCACATATTCCATTTGCAATAAAAGTTGCGTATATAAAGCAGAAATCTACATCAACTGACATCGCACACAGTGTGTTTTTGTCGGAATATTTACAATTAACTTGGGTTACAAAGCAATACGAACTTTAGCCTGATTAAATTAAAAATATACGACTTTTTTATTGAAATTAATATTTTATGGGCCTATCCATAGTTTAGAATTATCAAAATGCCAAAATTGTTAATAACTTTCAAGATACAGGCTGTACAATTTTATCCTAAGCCACAATTTACGTACAAAAACATATTTGCATATTTAACAAAAAAAAAACCTTCTGATGAAAACTATAATTTTTGTCGCTTACTATAAAAACGAAAATAAGGCTCGATATTATTAACGAATTACTAAAAATGTTTACGAAAAAAAGGACAGTGTTCTATAGAAAAAATTTCTCTACATCGAGAATATTGAAAAATTTGCCCAATACAAAAATTCTTTTAAAAATAAGAAAAGTTAATTCAAAAGTTGGTTTTCAATAAATTATTATTTAGTAAAAATGCGTGGTAATTTATCGTTAAGTTATCCTGAGAAAGATTTTGCATAAAAATTTTTAAGAAAGCATCTTAAATTGCGAAAATAGTCACGTTCAAAAAAATAATTGATAAGTTATCGGTTAGCTCCGATAACTTATTCCTTCGAAAAGTAATCGAAAAAATTTCCACTCATTAACTTAATAATAAATTTACTCGGATATATAATATATAATACAATTTATCAATAAATTATCGGTTGTTTCGGATACATTGTCGGCTTTCGAAAAGTTATCGAAAAAATGTTCGCTCAATGTTTAAAATAACTTGATATATTAAACAATAACTACACGAATATATTAGACTACTTACCGATATAATATCGCAAATATATTTTAACCCCACTGATTTGGTAGCCATTCAGGAAATTATCGAACTTTTTAGGATTTGAGGACATTTCGAAAGATTAGGTGAATTGACATTTTTAATTATGTTTAGAAGCAAAGCTTATAACTGCTAAAATATCAAGAAAATCTGCACTAAAATTAAATATTTTAAAATTTCGTTTGATAATATCGAGTGAAATAATTTGTTACTCGATGTCCTAAATTAAAAAAAATATATACGCTTTTATTGCAATATTATATAAAAGTTTTTAAAAAATTTCATATGACATCTAACAATGAGAATATTGTCCAATATTTGCTTTAATTTGATAAAAAAAATTTTAAATAGTATAAAATCAAACCAATGTTGTTGGCTGGGTAGAAATAATACAAGTGTGAGTGTTGAAATTGTTGCATAACTTCAAATTATTGCCACAAAGAATGGATTGTAATTGTGAAGAAAATATGTATGGTGTTTATGAAATGAATGGAGAAAGAATTATTCAGCGAAGCAACTTAATGAATACAGACAATACGATGGTTTTACAACTTTGACTTGTTGTTCGTCAAATTCAAAAGCAGAAACTTGTTACCCAAATATTTATGTGTTTGTATATTGAACTTAAAAATATTAAGAATTTTATAGGAATCCATATAAAAAAATTTAGTTTACATTCTTAGGTATTTTTTGCCCACTGTGCCTATTCTTCCTAAAGAAAACATCACTCAAATAAGAAACAAAAGCTTTCAAAATCTAAAAAAATTAAACAAAAATAAAAAAACTCAGACGTCAAAAAACCGTAACGATAAGTCGTAAAAAGTTTCATCAATATTTCAAAGCCATTCAATAATAAAAACAACAAGAATAACACCTAAGGATAAACGTTATAAAAGGAAACGAAACGGAACACAAAAAGCAAACTAAAAAAACTGGAACAGAGCATAACGAAATTTCTGATGAAAAGCATACACATACTTAATTGTCCATCATTAAAGTGGGAATATTATTAAAATAAAATTATAAAAAAAGGAACCTTTTAAGGTCGTATATTTTTAATGCAGTTTATTTGCCGTTCTTTTGAGACAATACATAAATATATTTCCTGAGAACTTTCTGTTTGTTTGAAAAACCTGAGATATTGTTGTTTCAATGTTGAGTTAATTAATGCAGAAATATTTTTTATTTCTTTTTTGCCACAAAAAATGTTAAGCAATAGAAGGATGATATTTTCATTATTTGTCAATTTTCAATAGGTTTCTATTTTTTTACTTCGTACAAAAATCATATCAAGCATTGCCTTTTTTTAATCCCCGACCAAAAAGAGGGGTGTTATAAGTTTGTAGTGTGTGTCTGTGTATCTGTGTGTCTGTCCGTGTCCACGTACAGCCCAAACGGATGGACGGATTTTGATTTAGTTTTCTCTGTTGGAAAGGTGACTTGATCGAGATGGTTCTTAACCATGTTTGAAGAAAATCGGTCCAGCCGTTTAGAAAATGTCACATCTTTTCTAGATAATTCGGGGTTTTTTTTTAATTTTTAATTTTTGTTATACTTTATTAAATAAAAATTTCAAACCTAAATAAAATACTCGTTGTTGCAAATATTTTCCGTTGAGTTTTTCATTCAAAAATTAAAGCTCTTTAATTTCAAAATTTAATTAAGTGTTCACAAGTCGTAATTTTTTGCTAAAAATGTTCGCAGCGAATTTTGGGCACTAGAAACAACTGAATGCATTTTTGCTTAGAACGTAGACTAAATTCTGTTCACACGTATACTGAAATTTTAACTTTAGGATGTCTTTTTTCTTTCTCTTCTTTTCTTTATTGTTCAACCAGAAATCTAGCTTTGAATGTATTGTTGAAAGGAAAACTAAAAGCAGTTAAAATTAATTACTTTAACACTATTAAAGCCGGGTGTGTTTGAATTTCCACAAATAAAAAAATTTTTATATTGAAACTAAAATTTTATGGGCCTATCCAAGTTTAGAACTATCCAAATTTGTTGATTCTCGTAACATATCGTCAGTCCATTATTGGTTTGGAGCATACGCCAAAATGTCAGAAACCTTAAAATTAATGCTAAATATCTCGGAAACCATAATTAGTATCGCAAAACCTGTTTTGGATTCAGAAAGGGGATACTCAAAATATATATACCCTATACCTAACTCATTTTTTTAAAAAATGGTCTGTGGGTCAAACCAATAATGGGATGATGATATAAAGTGTGTTTTTTTAGAGGTATAGAACTTCGAATTGAAATAAAACACAAGAAAATCGTTTTAATGTCCATCAATTTGGCTTTATTGGAAGGATAATTTTATGCCATTAATGTTTAAATATGATTTCGGGCATGTGGCCGCCGCGGCTGGCTCGAATAAAGCCAATTCTACAGGTCCAATTTTCAACCACTTTTTCGAGCATATGGGGCCGTATGTTGGCAATAACGCCACGAATGTTGGCTTCCAAGTCCCCTAACGTTTCTGGTTTGTTGGCGTAGACGAGCGACTTCACATATCCCCAAAGAAAATAATCCAATGGTGTCAAATCACACGATCTTGATGGCCAATTGACAGGTCCATTAAGCGAAATTATGCGCTCATCGAATGTTTCCTTCAATAAATCGATTGTGACGTGCGCTGTGTGGCATGTAGCGCCGTCTTGTTGGAACCACAACTCATCCACATTCAAAATCTTCAAAATCTTCCATAAAGTTGATGGACAAAGCTCCAATTGCTGTGCACGGTGGCGAATCGATTCATTCGGGTCCTCTTCAACACTTTGCTCTACAGCGGCAATTGTTTCTTCGGTGCGCACTGTTCGACGTCTCTGCGGATGCGTATTATCACATAGAGTAAACGTAGTGCGAAAACGATCCATGGTTAACCGAATTAATTGCTCTGATGGACGATTATGTCGACCATAAAATGGACGAAGCTTGCGGTAAACTTCGCGAACTGAACCATTATTTTCGAAATAAATTTGCACGATTTGCAAGCGTTGTTCTTTTGTCAACCTGTTCATGATGAAATGGCAAACCAAACTAAATATTAATCACTTGACAGCTGACAAAATGGCCGCCAGTTAAAAAAGTGATGCCAACTTAAAGTTCTATACCTCAATAAAAAACACCCTTTATATTTGTATATTATAAAAAAAACTTCTGGAAACTTTAATTTTTGATGCTTACGATTAATTAAATGGAAAATAGGAATCGATATATTAATCTAAAAATTTTCATACAAAATAAACCGAAAATTATTCCGCCGTTATTTGTGGATATATTTTTAGAAATAAATAAAAAGAACAAGATTTATGGAAATAATTTCTATACTGTTTCAAATAGTTTTCCTCAAAAAAATTTTTTTTTATATATTGTCAAATTTAAAAAAGATACCTTAAATTTTTATGACAAATTTTTTTTATATATTTAAGACTCAAATTTTTAAAATTTGTAGCACAAAAATTTATTGAAAATTTTTAATTAAATATTTATCCAAAATATTTCCATATACGAGTATCTGTCACAAATATTATCGCAACATTTTCCATAAAAACATTTTAAAACTTATAAAGAGTTTTCTACAATTTAACGAATAGTTTCTTAAAAAAAATTTACCGATCAGAATTTATCTAAAATTTCTCATGTCCAAATTAAAAAAAAAAATAATTAAAAATTCCTTTATAAAAATTTTCAGTTTTGAAAATTACAAAAATTTTTCTATTAAAATCCAACAAAAAAATTTCTATAAAAATTTATAAAAAAATCTTCTATAAAAACTTATCGAAAATCTTTACTTATGTTATTACCAGGGAAACCCCAAATATGAAATTGCATGTTTTTCTTGTATGACGTATGTATCCGTTTCAGAAATTTGAATTTTGGCATCGATTTATTAGTGCATATTTTTGCATATTTTATCCTTTAGAGCATGTTTTTGCATATATCAGTCTTACCCGTATATTTTTAGCATATTCTATAATTTTTGGAGTATAATTTGCTGGTATGCTTACAAGCCGTCTTATCTGTTGGTCAAAATTTTTATTTATTTTTTCGCCATCTAAATCTCATTTCCAATGTTCCATGTAGTGTATAAATTTTTCTTGTATATTACGAAGTTGTTTCTTATTAGTTTAAAAAAAAAATTGCTATTTGTGACGGACTCTAATCCGAGTAGACGTCGAAGGAACATTGTCAATGTATAAAAGTTTATTTAGATGTGACAGGTAACGATTTTTACTTGAAAACCTAAGTAAAATATTTTGCTGGTTATTGCAATAAAAAATTGTAAATAAGGATCCTGTCTTATAGATACATATGTATATCCAAATCACAGTTCCAAAGTTGTAATTCTAGTATGAAATTGAAGTTACTCCCTATTTCACGATGTCGAATGAGTTCTTTCTTTCGTACAAATACATTTAAAACAAAAACAAATTTTAAAATTTTGTTTTTGTTTCAAATGTATTTCTACGAAAGAAAGAACTCATCCGACATTGTGAAATAGGCAATTAAATTTTTACGAGAGTGTCCAAAAAAATTAATTTGTATTATTTGGTTTAGACGAAAAACGTGCACTTCAAACCCAAATTATTCTTTTTAATACGGCAGTTATTCTTTGGTAATTTTTTATTGTTTCGTTTTTTTTTTGTTTATTTTATTTTTATTTTCTTTTTAATGCAAAGTTGCTGAATTTTTGAATTAAAAATATATTTCCATTTATGCTTAAACCAATTTATTTTATTTTTAAAAGCATATTTTTAAGTTTTTATTGCATATTTTCAAGTTTTTAGTGCATATTGAATGCGCATATTTCTGGTTTCCCTGTTTATTATGTGAAAGTGAGTTTGTTTGCTACGCTTTCACGCCCAAACAGCTAAACCGATTTTGAATATTCTTTATCCGGTTCGGAGCCGATTTTTTTAGGGTTCCGTACACCAAAGGTGAAATGGAACCCTATTGCTTTCGCTACGCTGTCCGTCTGTCCGTCACAGGGTATTTTCTCAAGAACCGTAAGAGCTACGGACCTGAAATTTGGACATAGTGTGTAGACCCTAGACCGCTACAACAACAAATACATGAGAGTTGGAAATTAAAGGGTGTGCCAAAACGAGCAACGAAAAATGTTAAAATCCCATGTAATATACATACAATTGTATGTATATGCACTTGAAATTTGTAAAGTTAGTGTATTTTTATACAGACTACAACAACTAACACTAAAATTTAAAAAATTTTAATTAGAGGGTTTACCATCAGTTAATGTAATTTCGACTATGTAATTTTGATAACTTGCTGTATCTTGGAAACCGTAAGAGCAAACTTGTTGAAATTTTCAAAAACGGTAAAACAAAAAAAAACTCAAAATTATAAAATTGCCAAACCGAAAAAAAATCGCCAAAATAAAAAAAAAATCGCCAAAACAAAAAAAAGCACTAAATAAAAAAAATCTAAATCGAAAATAAATCGCGAAAAACCGGAAAAATCGCCAAAATGAAAAAATCGCCAAAAAGAAAAAAAAAATCGCCAAAATGAAAAAAATCGCCAAAATGAAAAAAATCGCCAAAATAAAAAAAAAATCGCCAAAATGAAAAAAATCGCTAAAATTAAAAAAAATCGCCAAAATTAAAAAAATCGCCAAAACGAGAAAAAAGCGAAAAATAATAAAAAAAAATTATTTCAGCTGAAAAAACGGAAAAAACACTATTAAAAAATGCTCAAAGCCCAACGTAAGGAACCCTTCGTGCGCGAGTCAAAGTCGCACTTTACTGAATTTTTTATATTTGGTACGGATTTTTTCCGAAAAACACATTTTTGGGGTGGTTAGAGTAATTTTCATTTCGGGTTTAATTTTTAAGCCAGTTGTAAAACCGATTGTTATGTATTTTTTTAACAGATCAACGCGAGCGGAACCGCAGGTAAAAGCTAAAAGTTTCCAAGAAAAATTTATTGAATAGTTGCAACTAAACTTTATCGATTTTTTTTTTCAAAAATGTACCGTAAATTCTCTATAAATATTTACCAAACATTTTTCTGTAAAACAAATTTAACAAATTTTTCTTTTAAATTTCATTAAAATTTGTTGTTTACTTTTTCTGTAAAAATTAATTGAAATTGTTTAATAAAAATTTATCAAAAATTGTTCTAGAAAAATGTTAATGTAAAAATTTACTAAAAATGTTTCTATAAAAATTAATCGAAAAATTTTCTTTAAAATTTACCAAAAATTTATGAAAATTTTTTTTACAAATGTATCTAGAAGAAATACTACTCAAAATTTTTCTATTAAAATTAACTAAAAATTTTCTTATAAATTTTTTTAGATTTATTGAAATTATTAACGGCCTGTCCCACAATATCTCCAGAAATCGTTCGATCGACAACTTGTATTGCAAGCAACAATAACATTAGAAAATTTGTTGTTGTTTCCAATATAAGTATTAGATCAAACGATTTCCGGTGACATCGTGGGACAGGCCGTAAATTAAATTTATTCATAAATTTTCATTGAAAGTTTTTTTTCATTACAACTTTATGGGATACTTATCTATAAAAATTTATCGAGAACTTTTCTAAAAAATTATTAAAATTATTTTTATTTTTGAAACGGCAGTATTTCACCAATTTATCTATTTTATTAAAAATTCTTCTTCAAAATTTGTCGAATATATCGAAATATTTTCAATAAACTTTTATAGAAAAATTTTCGTTAAATTTTACAGTAATACCGATCCATATTTTCGATTTTATCGTAAGCGACATGTAATCGGAAATATACTTTTTCATTGAAATTAGAATTTTATGAGCCTACTCATAGTTTAGAATTATCAAAATGCCAAAATTTTTGATAACTTTTAAAATACACTCTGTAACATTTTATCGAAAGCGACAATTTACGTACAAAAACATATTTGAGTATTTGAAAATCTTTAATTTTTGTCGCTTACGATTAAATTGAAAATAAGGCTCCAATATTACTATATAATTTATCGAACATTTTCCTATAAAAGTTTATTGAAAATATTTTTAAAATATCTTTAAAATTTTTTCTACTAAAATTTATTAATTTTATGTATTTATTTTTTAATTTTTCTAAACAACATATTTTTTTTGTTAATGAATTAGAGTAATTAGAGAATTTCTAAGACATTTATCCATTAAATAACAATTATTTTTCGTTTTGTTTAGTGTTAATTTGTTAGTATACGAGTATAATGTAAATGTAATACACTTAATAAAAATTTAAGCCTACTTGCAACAATTATAAAGCGGCAACAGCAATAGACGAATGCCTAAAGTTAGTTTTATGTAAATAAAGCAACGAGAGATTGCACGGGTGTTGTCGGGCGACCAGGGTATTATTAAAATATAACTATTATTCTCTAACGAAGGCATGAAAAAAATAGCATAAGGGATGCTTAATTGTTGCACAAACTAAAATTACAACAATGTTGAGCTGGAACTAACTACTGGCACTATTTGCAACACCTCTCTTCTGCCGCTCTTTCACCAAACAAAACGAAGCCATAAAACATAAAAAATATTCTTAACTTCTAGTACTATACACATTGCAACATTCACTAGAGTTGCACAATGGGTTTAAATGGTATAGTTATAAAAAGGATATATTTTCATACATTGGAAGAAATTAAAATTGGCGTTGAGAAATATTGAGCGCACATAAGCACCTGTATTTTTTCGCAACAACAACAAAGGAGGATAATTTGAACTCCGAATAGTCTGAACTAATTTCTTCCTATATCTTACCTTAATATAGAAAAGCCCTAACTCATTATTTTTTTAAAATCGACATATTGGCATTTTTCGATACATTAGATGTTATTGTATCGAAATATAATAAAAAGTCGATTTAAAAAAAAATAATGAGTTAGGTCCTTTTTATATTAACGTAACGATATATCGAGCCTTGAGCGCAACATTATCGTAAGCGACAATAACCAAACTTTACAAAAATGAATGTTTGTGTGTATGTCCACTTATTCGATCTCAATGAAATTTGGTGCACTTAGGGCCAATTTCACCAACTCTATTTAAATATCGATTCAATTTAAATGTCGCTTTTCATTAATTTTTGTATGGAAAAATTACATTTAAATATGAATTAATATTTAAATAAGTTGGTGAAATTGGCTCATAGTCTGTGCAAATCTGTGAGTGTTTAAGGGTATTACTTTTTGTTAAACTAGGACCGGGAGGGCGATAGACGGGAAACTTCTGCCCTTCCCAAACGTTCGAAGTGATTTTAATGAAATTTAGAACATATAGATCTGCGTCTAAAAAGTCCCATAGGTTATGTACATTTATAAAACTAGGATCAGGAGGGTAAACGTTGAAACCGATTTTAATAAACCTCAGATCATAGATAGATCTGCGTTTAAAAAGTCACAAAATGACCAGAGACATTTTCCAAACTGGGACCAGGAGGAAGTGAGGCAGACAATTTCGGAGTCTCAATTCGTTTTTGGTGAAATTTAATATATAGATACTCCTTCATATAGAAGGATACATACTCTATGTACCTTCTCAGAAGTAAGACGAGCAAGGGGCCAGGGGATGAGTTCCACCTCTCAGAAACTTTGAAATCTATTTTAATGAAATTTAAGGCACAGGTATCCCTTCATTTAGAAGAAGACATATTCTGTAACGTTCGAATTGATTTTAATGAAATTTAGAACAGATACATCTGCGTCTAAACAGTCACATAGGTTATGTAAATTTTTAAAACTAGGATCAGGAGGGTGATAGGGCGGAACCGATTTTAATGAATTTGGAACACTGATAGATCTGCTTCTAAAAAGTCACATAGGTTATGTACATTTTTAAAACTAGGATCAGGAGGGTGATAGGGCGGAAATTTCTGCCCCTCTTAAACGTTGAAAACGATTTTAATGAAACTCAGATCATAGATAGATCTGCGTTTAAAAAGTCACAAAATTATCATAGACATCTTCTAAACTGGGACCAGGAGGAAGTGAGGGAACAATTTCTGAGTCTCATTTTTTGTAAAGTTTAAAGTATAGATACCCCTTCGTATAGAAGGAGATATACTCTATGTACTTTCTCAAAAGTAAGACGAGCAAGGGGCCAGGGGATGAGTTCCACCCCTCCGAAACTTTGAAATCGATTTTAATGAAATATAAAGCATAGGTATACCTTCACTTAGAAGAAGACATAGGCTATCTACCTAATGTACCTAATTTCTGCTCCTACGATACTTTAATATCGATGTAAATGAAATTTAAAATACGATGGGGTAAATTTAAAAGACGTGGAGGATAGCGAAGCACACCGGGTTTAGCTAGTTGCTATATAAGTTTCAAATAATGATTTATATTTTTTTGTTGCAATCAGCCCCATTGTGCATTTTAGCATTATTAAAGCTGATGCGATAATAAGTCTGCACAAGTAACAAAAAAGAAAGAAAAAAAACTAGCTGCCTTACAAAAATGCAGTGTAAATTGTGTGAGAAAAATATATTGTTGGTGTAATTTTTTTCGTCGCATTTTTGTGGCAGGAAAAAAGAAGCAAAAAAAAAAGGAAAAAATAGAATTTCTACACTAATGAAAAACCACTTTAAATACCATTTTATAATTATACGTAGAGAAAAATGTTAAAGTTGAATTGTCTATACAATTTTTTCCTCATTTGTTTGCTTTTCGCCAGTTCGTAACAAAATGCTGTTGTTTTAGTTTTTTCTTCTTTTAGTTGCCCAGTTGCAGCGGCGGTTCTTTTTGCTACGGTCCGTCCGCTCTGTCTTTATTACCACAAAAAATAAAATATAGAAAAGCATTAAAGTTTAAATTGTGAGTGATGTATGTATGTCTACACGGACTGAGATCTTGGTTAAGGAAATTGAGAAAGAACAAAAAAATCAAGTTGAATTAATTTGATTGTGTTACTTTTGAAAGGGTGACTGACGGTTGGTCTCTACAAAGTTCCATATCATTGTTAAGTTAACTGCAAGCACTTATTACAGCATAAAGATGATTATTTAACAAGAAATTTTAATTACAAACATTATAAAACAAAATAATTTTGTTGTCAAAACAAAATTGTTTGCTAAAAAAAAAAATAAAATAACTGAAATTTAAAGAGTGTCGACCAATGATGGGAAAATATCTTTAAAATAATTTCTTGTTTTTACAAATATCTTTAAAATAATTTAAAAAAAGGTAGAGGAGAATCATTACCACTTTCGCTAATATTAGTCATACAGCTCGAGGTTGCAAAAACAACTTTGAGAAATTTGTGGTGCGCTTTAACGATCCAACAATCATAATTTTTGTCCATACATTTTGTCGCTTGTAATAATGATGTGTGATTCTGTAACTTCTTTTTAACGATAGTTGTTGATTTTTGTCGATAACATTAACAGCACATAAATAATTGTCACTTAAATAACGACACAGCTGACATTAACTTACAGCGAATATCGTTAAAAATGTTACTGAATAGCAAAACGATAAATTTTCGTTGTAATTATTTTAACGAAGCGATTATGATTGAAAAAAGTTAGTGTATCCCACTGCAGGGATCGAATCGAATTTACATCATATTTCTTGTTATGGAGGTCCTGGAAGTAAATTCTGGGGGACTAATCTGAAATTCGAAAGTTTCGAATCGAAACAAAAGAAAATACTCATTGAATTTTCATAAAAAAAAACATTAAAATTGGAAAGTATTTTCCTTCGTTTTGAAAAATTTACCTCCAGGACCTCCAAAACATGAATTCTGATGCAACTTCCATTTTCGAAAATTGGGGTAAAATCAAAAACTTCCTATCGGGGGAAGTTAAATAAAAATTATATAAAAATTAATAAAAAATTATGCAAGAATCTTTTTAAGAGAATTTTCTCAAATAGTTATCAACAACTTCTTCAGAACATCAAACTTCTTCTTCGCAAATATTTTTATGGAAATTTATGAAGTTTTCTGCACATCTTTGTTGAGAAATTTCCTTACAGGTTACTGAAGATTTTTCTTCAAATATGTATAAGTTTTTTTAATACATATTTGCTAATGGATGCAAATGGGTCTCCAAGTTGAGGTGGGTTCTAAAACCACCCTTCCCAACTTAATAATGAGTTTTTTAGTAACAAAAATATTTTAAAAATATTTTAAAAAAATATTCTACAATTTTTCTTTGGAGTTAAAAAAAAAATCAATAAACTGGAAGGAAATTTTCTTAAAAAATTCATCCATAAATTGTGAACAAAAACTAAAACAATTTTTTTTATTGCTTTGAGATTACTCCGTGCCTTCTCGATTCTCGAGAGATGGGAGGTTTATTTGAACAATTTTTTTTAACATTTATAATTATTTTTTGAATTACCTTAAAAATTTAAATTATCCGCCATCATCAAATTAGCTCTATGTCATAATAATATTGCATTGTCATCCGATTTATAGATGCATGCAAAATTTCAGAAACCGGGAAGTGGATCAAATTTAATTTGCAAGATTTGATTAGAGACAGACAACGGGACCGGTGAAACTAAATAAAAGCTTGTAAAAAGAAAAATCCCCGTCTTTTGGTATATCATCCTTTTTGGATGATTTTGATCTTCAATTTTGTCATTTGTTGTGCAAATATGTATATCTCAATATATGGGAAAAGTTCAACATATTTTAAAGCCTACGATTTCTCAAAAATTAGAGATTTTAAAAAATTTTAAAAGTGGAGATTTCATAAATTCAATTTGCTTGAGTTACAAGTTGCATAAGGCTTTGGTTTACCGCATTATAAAGCAAGAAATTTCATTAAAAATGTTCATACGTCTAACAGAAAGTGTCTCTGGCAAACGTTGCACCTTAGAGAAAGCATGGAAAAAATTATTTATAAGTGGTTTGTAAAACAAAGAAAAAAAATTTTCCAATATCAGCAGCGATTTTACGATCAAAAGCCAGTCATTTATATTTCAAAATCTATTGACCCAGGTACTGGGTTTAGTAACTTTTATTACAATAATCGTATCGCTATAATAAATATAACGAAAATGAATCGACTTTACTATTCAGTAACATATTTTAACGATATTCGCTGTCGGTTGAAGTAAAAGTAAAATCTTAAGCTCAAATTGATTTATGTGTAGTTTCCACAATGCAAGCAAGCGACTTGTCTAGAAAAAATATATGAAAAGCACTCAAATTTTTGAGTGATTCCTATACAAATTTTCTAGACAAGTCGCTTGCTTGCATTGTGGAAACTACACATTAGTTTTCCTTTATTATTTTTTTTTCTATACATAGATAGAACATGATATTGATTAAATTATGATTTAAATCCCAATAAGCAATTTTGCTTGAAATCAAGTGTTAAACAAGTGTTATTCAAGTCAAACAATCAATTGCCAAGGGTTGAATTATGCTTTATTTACACTTTAATTCAATAGCATTCTCCAGTGAAATGGGAACTTGAATTCAAATCGAACAATTCAATTGTATTACAGTTCAATTCAAGACTTGAATTATACTGTAATTCAACCTTGTATTACAATTGAATTCAAGTATATTTCAAGCTTCAAAAACAATGCTTTTAAAATAGAAGGTCAAATGCAATCGGCAAGTTTCCTTATAATAATTTTGTGCTATTTTCAATATTGTTTTCACGTTTTTAATCACTTTTTGCTTTTAAAAATTCACTTTTTTATTTATTTTTGATATTTTTCACAATTTTAATTTTATTAAAAATAAATTACGTATTTGACAAGGTTTGAACATATATGTATGTTGGCTGATTTTTTATTTAAAATTATTTTTAAACTTGAATATTACTTGAAAAAATGATTGAACTTTGTTTCCAGTTAAATTTCAAGTGTTTGAATTTTAATGTTTTGAGTGCTTATTGGGATATATGTAACTGGAGACTATCGTAAAAATGAAATTACGGAATCACATTATCCTTACCGCAAACGAATAAATATGTCGATAAATATTACGATTTTCGGTTCGCAATAAGTTACAGAATCCAGGTACAGTTCAGGTTTCAATACCAGTGAAGCATGGTTGAATACATTTCAGCGTCGATATTGAATTAGATTTTTTAAAATTACGGGCGACAAATTTTCTTCGAAACCGCATCTCATTAATTAATTTGTGAAAGGGTTTAATTTAAGGATTACGTTGATGAATGCCGACGAATCCGGTTTATATTATACGATGCTTCCAAATGACACCCTTGTCACATGTGATAAGAAAACGGCTCCCGGAAGAAACATATGTAAAGAGCGGAAACATTTTTGCCGTGTTCAAATGCGAATGGCAAGAAGAAACTAAAATTGTTGGTAGTGGGAAACAATTCCAATTTTAAAAATTAAATAACATTTTTCAATAAAAATTTGGGTTTTGCTATCAGGTCTGCTTTTCAATTAGTCGCGAAAATCGATCTTTCACTTTTTTCATTTAAATATTTATATAAGATTTTTGAAATAAAATTTATGCTACATAAATAATTTTTTATAATTCGATAAAAAAAAATGTTTAAAAAGTTTGTTATAAAAATACATGAATTACCAAAAAAAAAAAATTATAAATTCTGTATCAAAAGAAACAAAATATTTGTAAGAAATTTTCTCAAAATTTTTGTTTTTAACGAAAATTTTTTAAAAAAATTTATAATTTTTGTTAAGTTGTTGAAAATTTAAAGATATGTATATTAAAATATTGTTTATAAAATTTTAACAAAAATTACACTGCACAACAAAATATGATGTTTAAATAAAAATGACCGATCCTTATGTATTTTTGTTTTTCTCTCTCAGCTCTAGTTTTGAAGATATAGTGAGATTTAGGATTTGCATAATTTGCACCTCCTTTTGTATTATTCCGTTAATTTATCACGAATGCTACTCCAAACTTAAAAATACGTTCTGTATTGTTAACCTAAACAAAAAAGATTCACCTTGATGAGTATATCAGGGTATCTGACTATTATTGCAATGATGTTAAAAATCGTGTGTTTTTAGTTTAGTCCTTAAAAATTGTTTGATTATACATAGTTTTTTTGACCAAGTATAACTAATTCTTATGTATTTTTTATTACAAAAATAGGTTTATTTCTTTTCTAGCCCCTCTAGTTTCAGAGATATTTCGCGTTACATGAAAAAAAAATACTTAAAAATTTTCTTTTCGAAAGCCATCATAATCAGGAGATAAAAATACATAAGGATCGGTCATTTTTATTTAAACATCCAAATCACTGTTGCGCAGTGTTATTTTATTAAAGTTTATTGACAATTCTTTTAAATAGTAATTAAATTTAGATTCTCTAACTGAAAAAATTATTTGCAAAAATAATTAGAGTTTTTTTCTTATAAAAACTTAACTAAAAGAAGCTTGAAAATCTTTTTTTAAGTTCTATGTATATTTTTTTTTAATTTATAAATTTTTTTCTATTGTGTATTAAATTTCTTTGAATATGTATATGCATTTATTTATAAAACTTCTAAAAAGATTGTCTTTTTCTCTATAAAAGTTCATCTTTTGCGACTGTAATTAATAGAAGGTGTAAGAAAACTCCTGTCCTTACAAGCCTCTCTTCTGAATCGTTTCTCATACCACCACATTGTTTTACGAAATAAAATTCAAATTAGAATAAAGACTGACAAAAAATTATTATTACATTTTCCCCCAATGGTAATTGCCATTAAAAGGATGCCAAGATTAAATCAAATTTCTACAGGGCTGTTAAAAAACAAAGCTACAATAATGTTTTAAATTTTCTAAACCTTGGCAGCGGCACTCAACCATAAAGAGGAATTTTGAATGAAAATAAACCGCAAAGAGGCACAGCAACAGTACAAAAATATTGCCTGAAACTATAAATTCTATTAAATTGTAAATATTTGTAAACTTAAACAAAAGAAAAGTGGAAAAACATAAGCATAACGAAGTATACTCTAAATTTACTATAATAGTATATAATTTTAAAATATTTTATTTTTATAGAGAAACTTGAATAACCAAAGCCAAAACAAGAATGAGTTACTCCAGAAACCTTGCTTCAAAATTATTCACCGGTTTATTAACATAAATACCTTCTAGCATATTTAACATAAGCAACTAAATTAAGCAACATTTACAATCAAAATTTCTGCCAAAAAATAAAACATAATTGAAAAAATAATAAAGCCAACCAGCAACAAAACCCATGTGCACTCCTATAAAAAATTAACCTATTTCCTTTTAGTTGATGAAAAAAAAAACAGGACACATACTCGTATATTAAACAGCATGATGTCTTTATATGCTTTTTTCAAATTTCTATAAATTAAAAATAAAATTTAACAAAAGGGAATTTTTTTTGAAGCTGCAGAGGAAACAAAAAAAGTTGAACAGACTTTTTACTCTAGTTTGGTTAAATTTATTTTTACAAAATATAAATTTGTATTTTTTTTTTAATTTTCAATTTAGAATTTACGAGAATGTAACTCTGTGGGGAATTAAAAATGTACTGTGAGACTGTGGACATAAATTCAAGTTTAAATATATGCATGTTCTATTATATGCTAGATTTCTGTTTGCTGGCAGTATATTGCCCAAATATTTTTATTAAAATGGAAACAAAGGCAGAGAATGCCAAAAGCTAAATGCGCTGAAAATTAAAAATAAAAAAGGAAGTCAATTGAGCGATTTTCAGGAGGTTTAAAATAAAGCATGGAAAAATATTACAAGCGTTAAAAAATAGAATTTACCTTACGATGGTCTTATCTAGCGAAAGATTAGAATGCGTCCAGCAAAGCTCTTATAAGTTATAAGAATGACTCTCTGCAAGCTCTGTTGGTTACCAATAACATGTATCAAATGTATTACACTTCCTCCCACCATCCTGATTCTACTCTTCATCTGCTGTTGTCCTTAAAGCACTTTAAACTCAATTGTGGTGAGAAGAGCAGCGAGAAGTCTACTTAGACTCTTAGAGACAGCTGGGGTAAGAGTAGGATTAATAGGTCACTTAGCAATCTTCAATGAGGTTAGTTTTAGCTGGTCGGTCTCCGTAATTGAATGGAATTGAAATTGATTTTAGTAGGAAACCCTCACTGGTAATTCCTAATAAGGACTCTTGGATTAAATCTGAAAAGCTACATGTGGAAGGTGCGGTAGTTAAAAAGGCGTAAAAAATTAGCACGGTTGAATCCGAATGAATAAAGCGTTTTTCAAGCTGAGATCTTGACGATCCTCAGAGCCACGAATCTTGTGGCTAAAGGCAAAGAGATAATTTTCTACTTCGACAGTCAGCCAGTGCTAAAAGCTTTGAAGGGACACAATGTCAAATCGAAACTAGTCAGTGACTGTAGGAGATCCCTCAACTTCTCTATGGAAGAATATAGTGTGTGGCTAGTTTGGGTTCCTAGTCACTGCAATATTGAGGGAAATGAAATTGCCGATGAGCTGGGAAGAATAGAGTCGGCGCTACGTACAGAAATTTGTGACAGATCAGTTAAATTACAGATGGATCAATACTATAGAGAACTCAGTAATTGGGTGTTAAACAGAGCCAACCATCCAAGGAGGGCTATCTGGCCAAAACTTGACTTAGGAGTATTCAAATTGCTACTGAATATGAATAGGAGATGCAAAATTTGTTAGGCGCGTTGACTGATCACTGCTCGGTTAGAACAATGACTAGCATTTGGAAAAATTGCAATCCAAATTTCTGTAGGATGGACGAGGATAAAGAGGAACCAGAAACCATTAAATATATTATTAGATATTGACCGAAACTGCAACTCCATAGGGCTAGAAGGCTGAGTAGACGTTTTCATGAGAGCATTAGTGATATCGTGAAATGCAAACTGGAAGATATCAGGGGTTTCATCAATAGAATTGAGTGGCTTAAGAGGAGGTAATTGCGACATATCTGAGTAGATGGAGGTTAATTTTGTTAACGTTCACAATGGATCTAATTGGGTCTCTGAGTGTATGTATGTTACAACAATACTATTCTTAACTTTCTAGCCTAACTTTTATAACTCTCTCGTATGTATAGGTTAGCTCTTCAGTTTACCTAAGGTTTTGCTAAATTATGTTCCTTTAATTCCCACTGCAGCATTAAGCGGTATAACCTTCAAATCTGCACCGCAAACCTCAAGTGCGTAAAAGAGGAGGGATGGAGTGTCGGTTAACCCTGAATGGCCTAAGAGCGTCTCAGGAACTAGGAGGAATGCGAACACTGAATTATATTACCAAACTTGGGAATGAAGATTAGCAACCTAAGTTACCTGATATAAAATTGCTACCGAAACGCTAACAATAAATTATTGAAGGTACTTATCAAATAGGTTTCATTCCCACTAAAAATAAATGGTACAAGAGTTGATCGAACAACATTTCTAGCAACATCCAACACTCACAAAAATACCTCTTAATTACGCCACTGTCTTTCTATTATCCTTTTCAACCACTCCATACAAAAGTTGCAAGTGCAACCCTTTGCAAATTATGAAAAAAAGTCTCAAGTGAAATAATCTAAAATTATAACTGAAACCGCTATGAAGAGGACTATTAACAAACCGTTATTACACATGAGGATAAAAAAAATCACAACAATTACTATTATTAGCAAACACGTACGCGCACACAAACATAAACAGGAAAAACACACGAACACATGCAATCACACAATTTCAGGGTGCTTTTTCAACTTCCTTTTCACTAAAAAAAAACCCCGTAACCCCAACGAATTTTACCTTAATGTCTTTGTTTCTTATTTACCAGAAATATATTCTATTCATATTTGTGTTGTGTGTACATTCCACAAGCAATTCTTAACACCCTTTTAATATTTTTTTCAGTTTTTTTTTTCAGCAATAATATGCGAAATTGCTTTGGTTTCGTTTTTTTTTGCTCTTATTCCATCCTTAATTTTATTATAATATTTTGCAAGAGTGCAAATAGAATTTAAAGCCTGGTTATGTAACTAACGAATACCTTTTTTTATATGCGGCCACCTATTTTTCTATTTTGACATGCTTAACGCCTTAGCAACCTCATTTGGAAGTAGTGTTCTTAAAGGTAGTTTAGCAAAAGGTCTTTTTAAGAAAGTAACTTTTTCAAAAAAGATTTTATAAGTCACTTTTTCTTTACTAAAGCTTTTTTTATACAAGGTCCTTTTTATAAAAGGTCCTTATTAGAAGCTTTTTACATCAGCTACTTTTTATAGCAAATTTTTTGATAAAAGGAACAATATTTTTATAACAAATAATTTTTAAAATTATAAAATTTTTGCAAATGTCGGGAGTTTACTGTGTTTTTGCAAACCATTAGAACTTTAAATTATAAAAAAATAGCGCAAAAATTTAATTTACTATCCAATATTTTTTTTATGATTATATGATTTCGTGCATATGGCCACCGCGCTTCCTTTTGATGAAGCGCATTCAGGACTCCCAAGTTTGGGCAACATTTTCGAGTATTGCTTAAATAATTTAGAAGTGTCAAATCAGGATAATTGTCAGATCTATTTCTCCAAATTTTCAAATCAATAGGTCGATGCTTTCGGTCACTTTATGACAAGTAGCGCAATCCTCTTGACCTTACATCGCTTATCGATCACTGTTTTCCATATTTTTAAACAAGAAATCATGAGTCAGGGTGTGGCAACGATCTCCATTGATCATAACACGACCTCTGGCATCATTTTTGAGGAAAGAAGACCCAGTGACAAAAATGTGATTTCTTTTTATGTAATGGTTCCTGTAGGTTCTATTATGGATTGGGTTAATTCCATATCCGACAATTTTGATTATTAAGCAGCCCGTTAAGCCAAAGATTAGACTCATCGCTAAGTAGAATTTTGCGATAAATCTGGTTAATTTGGTAGCGTTGCTCAAGCATCAAGATAATTTACTAGAGTATATTGGTCATAAATGGCGACAGGTGAGTGCTGAATGCACATAAGCATAACAAAGTTATTAAAAATATTGGCCATCGTAAGCTATGACCTGAGAAGGAATCACGCCAATTTTGGATACACTGCTGTGAGTTCAAGCTTAGTCCAGTGAGAGACTTTCGCGCGACCGAAACAAATGGTAGTAGGATGAAGCAAAGTCTAAAACTATAAGGAGAATGAGGCAAAAATATCAAGTCTTACTTTCTAAATAGTTTTCATCTCGTTTTGTGACCTATGGCCAAACAGTCGACATCGACTTCATAATACCAAAAAATTGGGGCTTGTGTACCCATTGTCGAAAACAACTGACTCCTGTTGGCAGGTTAATGCTATTTTCTAGAGCAGAGGTTCTCACAAGCTCTTTCTTCGGGGACCCCTTCAGAAATTTCAATAGTAGCACGGCCTACCGCAATGCGAAATATACGTTTTACATTTATTATACAAAAGCCATATTACTAAATCTTATTAATATTAACTTTTGAGGAATTATAACAATATTTGTTTAGCTCTTCGCGGACCCATTGGAATTTTCATACGGACCCCCATTTGAGAACCGTTGTTCTAGAGCTTAGGGAACGGAAATAGATTGTCAGTAGCACAAATTTGATTTCGAGAAAGTAAACAAGCTTCAATTTTGTTGGTATTGTATTAAAGTCTTCGATGTCGACAACTGGAATAAGGATAATTGCGGCTACATGTTTGGTCGCATATTGCAAGATATTCTGATTTTGATATTCTGGCTCGATTTCAGTAGCTCATAAAAGATAGAACTCTTCTGTACACACCAAATACAGAGTATAAATTGGCGTCATGGATATTCCACTTTGGCGTGATTCGGCTGGTTGGTCAGATTTCTCATACAATTTCTTGCTCTTAACGGTTGTATGCAAAAATAACTTCTTTTTATGACGTTCAAGTCCCATTTCGGAAAGGCAAAATTGTTTTTCAAAGTTCTTTGGCTAAAACTGGTGGGGTACCCGATTATCTTGCTTTTTAACGAAGTCGATGTCGCAAATTCTTCTTGATCTTAAAAACTATCTTCATGGAGTAAACCTTACAATTGATCATCATTGAACTTTTTTTGCCTGACCTGGGGCGGTCTGTCTTCAGTAACCAAGTCATCATTTCCGAACCTCACAAACTATCGTTGAAATCAATAAAACATATCGTGTCATTACCGACAAAAAAGTGTGAATATAAGTCTATTAAATTGTACTGTCACCATCCTGGAAGCTTAAATACAAGGAAAGTAACAAAAAGTCATCTAAAAATATATTTAACAACTCAGTCACTTTCTGAGAAGTCACAAACAGTATGGTTTCAGTACAAAAATTCTGCCTAAGAACGAGTCCAAAGTAGGAAAGTGTAGAAAAAAACCGAAAAAATTATATTTGGTGAAAAAATACAGAGATATATCTGAAATTTACTGAAACAAGATATATATGGTGCGAGAGGTCTTAGTCTCTTCTTTCTAAATTCGTTTATAAGTTTAAAATTGGTGGATATCCAAGTTAGTTAGAGGTTGATAGACCGGAAGTGTTTGGAAAACTTTAAATACAGATTGTTGTTACTCGTATACTCGAGTTCATCATTTTTAATTTCATTTACTTGAGCAATTGATTTTCCCTTTCACCCTCTCAATGGGTTAATTCTGTGCTGAAACACAAATACTAGCGCGTCAAAAGTACCGGATGGAAAACAAAATTGGTTTCATGCGAACAATGTTATTTGGTAAGGTCTGCTGCTGCAATCTTTGGTTGGGTTACGGTTGGGTATGTCAAAATAATCTGACAGCTTAATTATAAACGTTTGCCAAAATGAAATTTTATATTATATGTATCGTATTTTTTTTATTGTTTTGTATTGTTGTTTATATGTAGTTTATTTTGTTTTAATGTGTATTTAAAAGCAAATTTAAAGTGCTATTCTAACATTTATTAAAAGGTTGTTTATAATTGTTTTTATGATACTTGAAACAGAACAAAACTAATTGAGAAATTGATTAAAAAACAATTGTTTTTTTTTTTGTAATTGTAGCAGGTTCGCTTTGGAACATTTTCAAGGGATTGCGTTGATGGTAGAGATTTTATTTCTTTTAGGAGTTGAAACGTAGAAGTTTGTTTAAAATTATCTTTTGCACTATCATTGACATGGAAATATTGGTGGCCATAATAGGGCGGATGTCATGGTTAGAACCATCAGAACTCTAGAAGCAATTGGGAAGATATGAGATGATGGAGGAGTCCTCCTGATAGATGAAAGAAGATAATTTTACAAACAACAGACCTGTAATGAGGACGGGAAAATATGGCACGAAAGAAATCCATAGCGAACGCGATTTTCTATAACTTAATAGATTCCAACTACGAAACCAATCATTACAAAACAATTCTATATCAGACCATTTATGATTTACAATTCCCCGGATTTTTCCCTTTTTACCCTTGCTCCTATTATGAATTAAAATTTTCTGGGGAAAAACTGTCTGGGAAAAATTAAGTATTCTATATATGAGAGAAAAGGAGAATTTTTCTGAGAGTTTTCTCCCCAAACTTTTGGAAGGAAACTCATAAAAAAATTTTAAAATAAGAACCTGGCAGTTTTAGCGCCACTTTCACAGCAAAAAGTAATTCCGCATGCTTGAGAATGATTACGCTGTTTTATATTAGCAAAAAAATATATTTATATCAATACACATTCCTATATTATAAAGTTTCTATTAATGAACTGTTGCGTTAGTGCAGAACAAAATTTAAACATTAAACAGCTGATCCAGATTTTACTCTTTCACGTATTTGCTTAATCCCCGGCTATTTGGAATAGGAGGATTTTCCTTGTTAAAAAATGCTAGGGAAGAGAATAAACAACCCGGGAAAATTCATAGTTGTGATATATATGAACTGTAAGATGTATTTGAATTGCTAAAGCAAGTGAACACTTCCAAAAATCACAACTGGTACTTATCTCTTGTAAATATATAAAGTTAAATGAAATTTTATTTATTACAATTAAATAACAATATATATTTAGGTAATTTTAATCTCATTTACATTTGTAGAGGGTGCTCGTTAGCGATTTGCAATTTCAAAATTTCTGGAAAAGATATTACAAAAATCGCAGATATGTAAGTGGATGCAATTATAATAGAAAAAAAACTCTTCGTTAAGGTGATAAGGAACTATTTTACAACTAAAGTTATAATCTATTAAAAGTGTTAATGGGTTTAATTGAAATTTAAATTGAAATGCTTGAAAATATAATTAAAAATTTTCCCTTTTTAGGGTTCCGTACACCAAAGGTGAAAAAGGAACCCTATTGTTTTCGCTACGCTGTCCGTCTGTCCGTCACAGGGTATTTTCTCGAGAACCGTAAGAGCTACGGACCTGAAATTTGGACAGAGTGTGTAGACCCTTGGCCGCTACAACAACAAATACATGAGAATTGGAAATTAAAGGGTGTGCCAAAACGAGCAACGAAAAATGTTAAAATCCCATGTAATATATGTATATGCACTTGAAATTTGTAAAGTTAGTGTATTTTTATACAGACTACAACAATTAACACTAAAATTTAAAAAATTTTAATTAGAGGGTGTACCATCAGTTAATGTAATTTTGACTATGTAATTTTGATAACTTGCTGTATCTTGGAAACCGTAAGAGCAAACTTCTTGAAATTTTAAAAAACGGTAAAACAAAAAAATCTCAAAATTATAAAATCGCCAAACCGAAAAAAAATCGCCAAAATCAAAAAAAAAATCGCCAAAACGAAAAAAAGCACCAAATTAAAAAAAATTTCTAAATCGAAAATAAATCGCGGAAAACCGGAAAAATCGCCAAAATGAAAAAATCGTCAAAATGAAAAAAAAATCGCCAAAATGAAAAAATCGCCAAAAATTAAAAAAATCGCCAAAATTAAAAAAATTGCCAAAATGAAAAAAAAAAATCGCCAAAATGAAAAAATTGCCAAAATGAAAAAAATTGCCAAAATGAAAAAAATCGCCAAAATTAAAAAAAAAATCGCCAAAACGAGAAAAAAGCGAAAAATAATAAAAAAAACTATTCCAGCTGAAAAAACGTAAAAAAACACTTTATTAAAAAAATGCTCAAAGCCAACGTACGGAACCCTTCGTGCGCGAGTCAAAGTCGCACTTTACTGAATTTATTTATATATTTGTTGCAATTTTTTTCTGTTTAGTTTGTTTGAGTAGTTTATTTAAAATAATTCAAAACAATAATAATAATTTGGGCGCAATTCATTTTATAATAGATATTAGATTTATTATATGCACATATGAATGTCTAAACCAAATGTATTTAAAAGTGAATGAACAAAAAAAACACTAAAAGTTAATTTGCGGTAATTGATTTTGTTTTAATTAAAAATTACAAGTTATTTATCATGGTATAATAGAGAAGGTAAAATCTATCGGCCAGGTGTGAATGTGAATTTTAGTTTTTGGTATGTGCAAAATTGTTTACATTCTCTTTTATTTTTAATTCATATTAAAATTTGTGTATAAGTATTTTGATGTTTTTGACTCACAAAATAAACAATACATATTTTAAAATTTTAAATTTTTACGTTAACATAGCAGTATGTTGTTTTTTCCTATACTTTTAATTACTGTAGGAATGATTTTAAGGACTTCTTATGAGATGGATTCGATTGTCATATAGTATCGAACGTAAAATTCGTATTTTGAGCAACAAATATTAGATTAAATATTTTATTAATTTTCTCATATATTTTTTTGTTAAAGTTTTCTTTAATGCATTCTAGGCAGGCATTTACACTGTCATATTATTCACCTATGACCGCCATTTCTACCCATATACATCTATGTGTTTTATCCGTATAAATTAAATTTTATAAGGTAAACTCGTAAGGTAAAAACATTAGGTAAATTATCTGCATGTATAAATTACCAGCAAGTTTAAGAGAAAAATTATATTATAGCCTGGGGAATATAAGCAGTTTGCTTACAAGACAATTAACATGCATGTTTTAGGGTGGTGTTAGCTTAAGTACTTAACACGCTTAAGGTCACCGACAAAGTCATCAAATAAGAATGTCTGATGTGCATTATTCCTTCTTGTCTTAAAAACAAAAAAAAAACATGTAAGAAGCAGAGTTGCACAAAAATTAAGCTTTCCTCTATATCTTCCTTCAACGCCTGTTCTCTTGATCACTATCCCTTTCCTAAAACAAGGTAACAAGTCGTAGCAAAAGTAGGCATTAACTGTCGTAGCACTACTTCTTCTTAAAGTATTAATTCTTATTGGTATTAATTTAACTGTTTAAGCTAATAGCATCTATTTTGATATTACATGCTCTTTAATCTCTTATTTTATAATGAATTAAAACTATACTTTTAATTGAATTATTTATATATTTTGTAGTTAAGATAATATTATAAAACATATGCATATGGGGAAATCTACAGAGTGTCACGTACTATGCCACCTACGAATACCAATCAATTAATCTAGTATTTCAGCGAAAGTAGTTCTACCTTTGTTAAAAGATAAGGACAAATCTAACCGCATTGATCTGAAATACAAGCTTAATTGAATGGTAACCAACTACTTTCGGGACTTCCGGGGTAACGAGATCTCATTCTAATAAGTTAGCCACAACCGCACAGACGTGAGACTCATCTATATTTTTGGCCCTTTCCAATTCGCAAATAAATGTAAGTTTTTATATATAATTTAAATAAGTCACTTAATGTTCTTATTAATATAAAGGAAAGAGAGCTCATTCATTACTATTCTTCCTCCTGAATAATCCTCTAAATTCAATCCCCTTTCCCCCGTTTTTCTGGATGATCAGTACTTTACTTGAGTAGTAATCAGTCACAATCTTTGAATTCGAATCCTCCTTGGAAACCTAACCTTTAAATACATAAGCATTAGCTATCACACAAATCAACCTTAAAAAACCAAGTTGCAACGAATGCTTCTGATACGAGTCGACAGAAAAAATATTCGTGTATTGGCGTTTTGGAAAATTACGTCTTTGCCGCTTATAGAAATAGAATTAAAGTTTCCTTCATAAGCATAGGAAAACAGGAAATCCATGCATTAGGGTATAGGATGTGGTCAGCAGTTTTATGCAAAATCCAACGAGAAAAATTGTGGTGGAACCTTAATGCTCCGACACTTGTCCGTATGGGTATTTTTTGTACTTTTCTAAAAAGGTAACAAAAAAGTAGCTCGCAAAATATTTTCTACCGAGTAAGAGAAATAGCCACTTTCTCGGATAGTTAGGTTAGGTGAGCAGACTTCTGGATAGGAAAAGTGGAAAATCAGAGTCCAGTTCAATTGGGTCCATTACAATGATCCCTTTCTGCTGCCTTTTAATTACAGCAAAGGAAGATAGAGAGAGAGAGAGGAAAGATGGAAGGGGGAGAGAAGAGTATAAATAGAAAAGAGATATTTATTTTAGAGGTGACAGTGGGTCAAACAAATTAATAGGGGGGAGTCAGCGGCTATACCAGCCACTGCTCCTTAAATAAGGGCTCAAGTTTTTGAGCTCAATTTCTGGTAGCTCAGATAGGCTGCCGAAGGATGTTCTGCCAAGGAGGTGCTGACAGAGATATTCCAGAGCGGGACAAAAACAGAGGATATGTGAGATACTTTCCCCCCTTTTTTCTCGTCATTACAACTGCAGCAGTAGTCATTATACGGGAGACCCATACGTTTAGCATGAGTTCCGAAGGCAGTGAATGGTCAACGTAGCCAAAAGGTTCCTCAAGTGCTTCCTACTGAAGTTCATGAGATTTTTCGTTCTATGGGAGTGTAGGCGAGGCCAGAGGGTTCTCGCTATTACACAGGTAAGCTCATTGCGCCATCTGATTTGAGCTAATTCAAGAAAGGTAACTTCAGGGATAGTTAGGCTTCCATAAAAGCACTATGTTCATATGAGCTTACCCCTAATATAACTTGGGAATACCGCATAAAGCTAAATCTGCTAAGCAGCATGAATAAGGTCACACTCTGCAGGTTCCCGGAAACGTCGGAGCAGAAAGAAACGAAAGTGCAGACAAACCGGCCCGGCAGACGTCTAGCACACCCATGGCCCGACTACAACCATTTAGGGACTGGGACCAAACAAAATCCTAGAAAATATGTCAATGGAAATAAAGAATACCAGCGACCATATCTGGTTTAATCTCCCTGGATTGAGGTATGCAAATCTAATGCTTAAGATGTATAACGACAATCGTTTTAAAGCTCTCATGTTCTTAAGTAGAAATAATCTAGGAATGCTCACCAGGTTTCTCACATACCATTGGAGATTGGAAAAACACATGAATAGAATTGGCATTATGACCAAAACCCGGGGACGATTCAGTGATTAAGATGGTGTAACTCTAGAGCACATTCAGAAAGAACGTAAAGCGTTCTGCCACAGAAAATACAGCCAATTGGACAAGAACCTGTTGGAAGATTGGAAACTGCCAATACTAGAGCCAATGGTAATCTTAAGATCCCTAAAGAGTGGAGGTATAAATGAGTTGATCTAGTTTCTGGCAAGGGATACAATGTATATTTTCTGCAGCAGTATACTGTATGTTCCATAACAATTTAAATTAATTCATTCGGTTAAAGACCCTTAAGACACAAAATTTCAAAATTTACTTTAAACAAAAGATAATATTCAAAAGTTAAAATACGTTTGAGGGTTAATTTCGTGCTAATATACCTTGTGCATATTAGATTATAAAATTTGTTGCAACAGTGTAATCGCTAAAGTTTAAAATATATGAGGTCTTAAAGTAGGTAGATTTTACGTCTTTCAAAGGATCCAAAAACATATTTTAAAACTTAGTTTTAAGTTTAATTTCAGACTTGAGAGGTCTTCTCAAAATGGATGATTCCCTATTGAAAATTAAAGCATTGTTCATTGTTCAATAGGAAAAGTGTGCTGTGGCACAGTCAACTTTTCTACAAGGAAAATTGTGCTGTGGCGCAGTCAACTTTTCTATAAGGAAAAGTGTGCTGTGGCACAGTCAACTTTTCTATAAGGAAAAGTGCTCTGTGTGTGACACAGTCAATTTTTCTATAAAGTAAAGGGTGCTCATCACAGTCATCTTTTCTATAAGGAAAAATGTTTCCGCGCACGATCTATTTAAATACAAAGCAAATTACATACATATTTTCATTGTATTAACTTAGTTTTTACTTTTCAAAATGAATATAAAAAATACTACTAATTTGAAAATTTAATAAAAAAAAATTATTTGTTATGTATGTCCTCGGTTTTTTTATCTCCAAAGGAGGAACTATTGAAAAAACTTATTTTGAATTAATGACCTTCTTATTTACTTTTCTTTTTGTGCGGGCCCACACAAATTCTAAATTAAATATTAAGGGACACGAAAAAGAACAATCTGGAGAGAAAATATTTACTTTAATGTTTTTTTTTCTGCTGGTACTTATTTGCCTTTTCATTTTTTTGTTTTTGTTTTAAACATAAATAATTTATAACAAAGTCACAACCGCAGTAATAACATCTAAAAAATAAAATAAAAGTAATAAACAAATAGCAAATTTCCTTTTTTTTCCATGAAAATTATTTCAATTTGCATAAGAGGCACCAACTTTGTCATAATTTTTTCGTTTGTTTTTGGCCTGCAATCCTTTTTGAAAAAGTTTGACTAAAACAACAAATTTGTGCAATATTTAGCTGTAACAAGTTAGAAAATTAAAAAAGGACACCACCATTACTGTGCTGCTTCCTAAGTCCCCGGCCGCCATTACCATCTTGTTGAGCATTGAAGTTTAGACTACTTTTTTTCCACTATAGTAAAATATGCAGCAGATTTTTTATTTTATATTCTCCGTTTTTTTTTCTGTATGCTTAACATTCATTTTGAACATTTATGCCTCGTTGCATCATTAATGAGTATTACTTCCACTACAAACAAACAACAAAAAAAGATGTGTATTTAAATAAAATCCTTTTCTTTAGGTTTTCCTGTGTTAAAAAGTTTCTCTTCTTGGCATGGCGGTGGTATCCTTTTTCTTTTTCTGGCTGCTTATTTTGTTTGATGATGTCCTTGCGGTTCTTCATTTACAAATGAAAGCTTCACAAATATCAGTCAAGTTGCCATAAAAGCCAATAAGTACCTTTTGAGCTATTTTTTTTCTTATTTCAAAAAAATAAAAATAAATAAAATAGAAATAAGAAAAGATATGCTTCAAATACGCAATAATCATACTTATTTCAACCACTTAGATTTTAAAGTTAACTGATTTTGTAGATTTCTTTTCACAGAAGTTTTTATTACGTTTCACTTATTTGAATGTCTTCAAGGAAAAATTAAACAAAACATAAAAGAGATAAAGTAAAGGTTGGTTTTTTAAAAGTTGGTGAAGTGTAAGTTATTAGCTTTCAGGGTTTGTCCAGAATGAGAATAGCTTTTTTTCTAGTTACATGACAACAATTCAAAGATTAATGATGAGTTCGTGGAAAACAATTAAATTTGTTTAACAAAAGTTAAGCAAAATTATTTCTTTCTAAGAAATGTTAAGTTATTACTGTATATAATTTAACAATTCATTATTTTTCCTTGTACATACATTTTTTAGCCTTGCTAAATAAACTAAAGCCTTGACATGGACTTCATCTTATGGAATATTGATATACTCAGGGTATATGTTAGGTTAGGTTAGCAGGCTGCTGGCGCGGAAGGGTGAAACTTAGAGTACAGATCACTTGGGTCCAATGCAATGATGTCTTTGTGCTACCTGTGAGTTGCAGAGAAGTTAGTGAGACACGGTGATAGGGTAGTGATAGAGAAGACATATGATGAAGGAAGAGATAGATAGATAAAAGTCAGGGTATAGTAGGAGGAATCATTATAGATAAATAAGATATGTTGGTAGAGCACTTGATATTAATATCAGCAAGTTTCATACAATTCGATACCAGGGTATGCCTATCTTCTATATATTATTTAGCAATAAAAATTCATTAACAGTTTATGAATGCTTGAATTAATCTCTCTGTTAATAAGTTCCATACTTACAGTCAAGGATAATACCACTTCCAATATATCCTTCATGTTAAGAACTTAATATCAAGCAAAATTATAATCGTTATACCATGAATATACATACATGCATATATAACGTTAATGTTATTCAGATAAGTTCATCTATACCTCAATCATAATCGAGAGCTGGTAGCGGTTACTACAATTTACTACTTTAATTGTTTGAAATAATGGATTGCAGTTTATGCAAATATGTACCTCTCAAGAACACAATTCTACTGTCTGGCAAATTTTGTTGCAATCACATTTTAACTACAGTTAAGGTTATAAGGCAACAAACACTTGTAGAAATTACAAAGAGTATAAGCTCTCTGGTGTATTGCATTGCAATGAGTACAAAAACAGGCCTGCCTCCCATATATCATCCTAAATATGATCAGAACACAGAAAAAAAGTGCTTATATTACAAGGTTCCTTGTGTAATTTTTTTTTCAGGTGTTGCAGGGACAAGTCCACCTCTTATATGTGTATCCTTGATTTCTAATCAATGATTTTAGCTACACTTATAATTAAAATGCAACAAAAACATTTTAACTATTTGTCAAATTATACCGTTGAAATTTGCTGTGAATTTCATTGCAATTGATAGAAGCATATGACAACCTCCCATATATCCTTTTTTTATGGAAATTGCTCATTATGCTAACAATCTAAAAATTAAATTGAATTTCTTTTTAAAGTGACTTTTCTCAGTACTGCAGATCTGTGCAAGTTGAGATGCTAGCAGCTGTATAGATTGCTTCAATATTGACATTACGGACAAACAGTGGCCAGCACGAGAAGTTAATCACCCTACTCACGATTGGCGTATTTAGACTACGCCTAGCTAGTACTTGATTAAAAAAAAACAACAATATTTTTCGTTAATCTATTACTAAGCGCAGTCGAAATACGCCAACTGGAATCAGGCTCATTGCAAACTTTGCCTTCGTTCTACTAGTGAAAGAAGTGAGAGAAGGTTTAAAATCGGTTGTTAAAAGCTAAATTGGATTAATATGACTCGATTGCGTCCAGTTCTATATGCAGAGTTATTGTTTATTATCTAGAATGGCGAATAGATTGCTAGGAGCTTCTTGTCCATACATTCGAAGCATTTAAAATGACTTATCATCTTAGTTACACATCTTTACTATAACTCACTTTATTTTAGTGTATTAACTATTACTTTTATTGAAAATGTATTGCTATACAGTTCAAATAGAAGATTATTTTCTCACATTTATTTAGCGAAAAATCATTTTACTATCTCTGAAACTAATCAGCTTTTATTTCGCATAAAAAATCAAGCAACCAGCGAGTCAGTGACAATTAGGGGTTGTAGATTTAATATACGAGCAGCAGAAGCAATCAAAAAAAAATTTTTTTTTTTCAAAATCTTATCAGCAGTCATCTAAGCAGCAGGAGCTGAGGCTATACAACAACGAGCCAATTAAAAAACTTTTTCTAAATATCCTTTTTATTTAAGGATTTAGCTACAATGATAAAAATTACGGCAACGAGATAAATGAGAACTTGGAAGAAATAAACCAATATAAACAAAATTCAACTCAACTAAAATCAAGTGAAATGATATAAAATCTTATCTTGTTATGACACACCACCAAACCAGTTGTTCAATTGTGTAAAGCACCAGTTTAGCAAACCAACTAAACACAGTTGGCAGTCTGGCACTTTGCTTGGCACAATAATAGTTTTACAAAATATAAATTGTATTGCATACAGGGAACTAGACTGAGGCATCAACTTTAGAGAGCAGGACTTGCACGCACACACACACTCGAATTCATACTCCTTATTTTAATGTTCAGCAGCGTTATCAGGAGAACACCGAAATATCAAAAACATCATTCATTTATTCGTTTTGCTTAACTAAAAGAGCGAAAAAAAAAATTAAGCAAAACTTTCACAAACTAAATATGAGGAAAGGACTCGCCAGCAATCAAACTGAATTCATCATTGTACTCAGCAGAGTTTTGGCAATAACACCAGCCAGAGAAATGGGACACAAAGTCAAGCCAAGCGTTTATAATATTTCAGCAACCAACAAATGAAACAACAGCCATGACTGGAGCAAAAAAAAAACACACAAATAACTAAAGAAATTAGTGTAAAACTTAAATCCGATTTTGGAAAACAATAGCTTTATGAGGAAAACAAAAAAAGAATTTTATCTTCTTCTACTGTTCGTATAGAATGTACCACAAAAAAGTGTGCTTCCCACAAAATGTATTTCACAAATGCAATAATGGTTGCTGTACTCTTGGCAGGATTTTATTCCAAACGCAGCATCAAGTATTGAAATAAAACTGAAAATGATACAATTCCTGTGGGAATTTAATCTATTGAATGGTTACTTTTATTATAAAAAGGTTTTATTTTTCTGCTTTTATCTAAGGGAAATCTTCTGGTGGCAAGTTGTGGGTAAGAAGAGAGTTTTATTTTATTTAATAGTTTTTGTTTCCGTGTATAGTGTTGGTGGGGTGGTGTATGAGATAAAAATAAAAGTTTATTCCATTAGGATGATTTTTTTCTTTTTAAGTTATACAGTTAATTTTTTGCTGGCAACACCCTACGCCAGGCAATAAGATATGAGAGCTATTTCTCACACTAAATTTGTGCTTAATTTTGAGTACAAAAAACTTTTACACAAACATATCTGTGGCGAAAAGGAAAAAATGCTTAAGTCCAGATAAGCTAATTTTGAGTTAATGGTAGATCCGTAATGTGCACATTTGAATGTATCCCTGGTCAAAATCTGAATTAATTTGTGCGATTTTTCAAGAAGTTATAGCAAAATGAATTGCGGTTTATCTTTTTAAGACTTCTAATCTCATTTGGAATAATAGCTTAATTAAGCATATACTTTGGTATATTTCAACTTAAATGTATTATTTACAGTGTGTAGAACGATGTTTGTATAAAAAAATAAAGATTAACATGAAATTTTCCAATTTACATGTAAAAGAAATAAATTTCTGAAAATCGACTTGAACGCTTAAAAGTGCTCTCCTGCAAAACAGTCAAATATGAATCGCAAAGCTTACTTTTGTTGAAAGAAGTACCTTTTAAAATATCTTTTTAAAAATATGGCTTTTAGAAATGGCAAAAAGTACAATTTATAAAAGGTTTTATAAAACGTACTTCTTACAAAAGGTATTTTTTAGTAAGTGTCTTTTGTAAAAGGTAGTTTTTGTTTGGTTGCTTTTTGTGGCTGCTAGAAACAGTTATAATTGTGACACTCTGTTTTGCTATAGATATACTTCTCCATTAGTCCGAGTCGTAGCCTATGAAAAAGTCCGGTTCCAATACTAGATCCGGGGATAGATACATCATGTTGCGTTAAGGTACCGCTTCAGGTCATACATACTAATCTGGTGGTCTACTCTGCGTGTTATTAACATACAAATTCGAAAATATTTTCTTTCGTTTCGAATTACAGAGTACACCCCCTGTAATACCTCCGAGAAGGTCATCTGCTATATGTTTTCCTAAAAACTTGTGTCGAGTCTTTTGCAATGTCAGGCACTTGCAGAGCAGATGAGAAACTATATCTATCTTATGCTGTTCTTGACAGATGCGAAAGAATGTGTTATGGGGAAGACATAGCCTACTAGCATGTCTGTGATCGTCCTAGGCCCCGTCACTACCTCCACGAATCGCGAGATTATTAGTACATAATGTGGCCCCAAACTGGCGGCTCATAGTGCCTTCCTGGGAATTATATGTTATCCTCATATGTACATATTATGAAGATGGAATGTAAAACTTTAAGGGAAAAGCCACGGGACGGCTTTTTAAGTTGCGTTTAGTGTAAGACTATTCCATGTAGTATGATGGGCAATTGAGAATAAAATAAGAAGTGCACTCTAGTGGCGGGTATTCAACGGTTCAGAGAAGAGGGTCTTAGACGGACATGAGTGACAAATTATGAGCGCCGCTTAGGTTCTAACCGTTATGGCGATATTTTTGGCGCCATTAAGTACCCAATGGAAACCAACTTCTGATATATGTACATTAGACCTGGCGCAGCTAATATGGGGTTTTTTATTTTTTGGAATTTTGAATGCGGGTAGCAATGAAAATATGCGATTTGATGCCAAAATTGATGTAGTAAATTTTCAGGCTGATCGCATGGTGCCTAACCCGTGCCATAATGGGGTCAAAGGTCAAAATTTTGAAAAATCACCAAATCACCAAATTTTTAAAAATCAAATAAATGTTTATTATAATTTTCAATTCAGCTTTAAGTTGTAAAAAATTATGGTGCTTCTGCTAAAACAATAAGACGAAAATATTTATAGAAATTAAAAAATACCAACAATATCTATACCAGCAAATATTATTGAAACAACGGTAAAACTATTTTTTCGTTGCTCACCTCAATATTCTTATGCTTTTCTTGTGTACGTTTTTTCTTGATAGTTGCACTCTTAAGTGAATTGCTGTTATTCCTCTAACAGCTATGATGAACTCATTTGACTTCTGCGCAAGCAGAATTTTTTTTATTTTTTTTGTTGTTTTGCTATAAGGAGATTTTTTGCAACGTCTGGTCTAAAAGTACCGTGGTTCTAGCTCTGTTACTGCACACATTGCAATGCTTTTGATATAAATATATAAAGTTTTGTCATTGTAAATTTGAATATTGTTGTGAAAGGTTTCGTTTATGTAAAATAAATTACTTTGTTAATTTTCGTAATTAATGGCTCAAAAGAAAATTTCATCGTTGAAACGGCTTCGATCTGCTGATACAAATGTGTATTTGATCGGTAAATGTGAACCCAAAATAGTTGGTGTTAAATTGCCATCAAAACAACAAGTGCTTCAGTGTTTTTTTTATAATGTTCGGTGTGAAAATAAAACAGTTAAAGAAAGTGCAAGATTGGTGTTGGCTGAAATATTGCCTTTTTGGGAAAAAGCTAGAATACCAACTCCAGATCAAAGAACATGTACTGCAAAAGTCATTAAACTTTATAAAGAGTGGAGAACAGTCCAAAAAGTGGGCAATTCTCCTTTTCCGAGTTATCGCAAAAAAGAAAATGACTTTAAGGAAAATTTAAATAATTTGTTTGACATTGCACACGTTGACGCACTCAAGCTGATGAGTAAACAGGAAGATATAGACTTTCTAACGAAGCAGCGAGAAAATGGACGCGTTGGTAGCATGACTTGTGTCGATAGAAATGTTACAAATAAAGAAAAAAAAGGCACAAAGATTGGAAGATGAAAAACGTCGAAAAGAAAATAATGAAAAGAAAAAAGGCACTTCAGGTAATTATTATGTAGTATTTGGACAGGCAGTGGCTATTTTTACCACTTAATTTCATGAACAGACTTGACTATGGAATATGTTGAATTTGAAAGTGATGAATCGGGAGAAGATAACCAGGCGATGGATGAACAGAGTGACAACATTCCAAGTTGCTCCAATAAGCCGATTCAAAGACGTGGAAAGAAGAATTTTATAGACGATAGAATGCTTGCTTGTATGGATGCTGGCAATATGTCAACTCCATTTGCTATACACTTCATCAGTGCAACTGCCAAAGCGTTGGGTCACAATATTGAGGATCTTGTTCTGAATTGCACAAGTTTGCGTGAGCAACGTAAAAAATATCGTCGGCGTCATGGCAAACAAATTATTGAAAATTTCAAGGTACATATTTTTTATTTTGGCCAAGTTTTAAGTTTTTTTGAGCTTAAGTTTTTTACTTAGATCCCTGAAACATTTGTTTTGCATTGGGACGGAAAAACAAAGTTGACCGCTTGGCTATTGTACTCACGTCGGAGAACGTTGAAAAATTGATAGCTATCCCGATCATTAAAGATGGAACAGGTGCTGCAGTTGCTCAATCAGTCTACGAATATTTGCTAAAAATGAATATGCAGAATTCATTAGAAATGATATGTTTTGACACAACTGCTGCAAATACTGGCTCTCATAGTGGTGCTGGAACTTTATTGGAACGCAAACTGGAACGCAGCTTATTGTGGTTACCATGTCGCCACCATATTGCAGAAATTCTATTAAAAGCTGTATTTGAGATTAATGTAGGAAAATCAAGTGGCCCAGAGGTGGCGATTTTTGAACGATTTGCACGAGAATGGAGCACATTTTATTCAAAGGGATTCAGCACTTGTATGCAGGATGATCAAGTTTTGAAAGTCATACCTGTCCAAGAACGCGAAGCAAGCAAAAACTTTTGTCTTGAATATTTAGCTAAAGTTCGCATTCGTCATGATTATAGAGAACTCCTACAACTTGCATTCATTTTTCTTGGTGGTAGCATTCCCAATTTCACTTTTCGTAAACCTGGAGCTACGTCTCATGCAAGATTCATGTCCAAGGCTACCTATTGTCTAAAAATATACTTGTTTCATGCACACTTTAAAATTTCTGCGAATCAGTTGAATGGAATTCGTAATATCTGCATTTTCTTAGTAAGTCTCTATATTCCGTACTGGTTCAGAATCGGAAATGCAGTTGAAGCGCTAAATAGATATGCAGCTGATAAAGGGGATTATTACCTATTATAATAAAGAAGTATCTACAGTGCTATTAAAAAAAATTTGGAACCATCTGTGGTATTTATCAGAGGAGGCAATCGCACTTGCCTTTTTTGATCCTCATGTAGACTCAGAAACAAAGAAAAAGATGGTTTTGGCATTGCAAATAGAGTCCAAAGATGACAATCATATCGGTGATGATGTAAATGTTTTCCCCTCTAAAAAAGTGTGCGTAAGCGTTGATGAATTGCAATTGTTCACATCCAAGGATTTGAGTTCTTTTGTGACTACCAAAACAAAATTTTTTTTCTCTCGTTTGGAAATCTCTATGGATTTCTTACTCTTAGATCCGTCAAATTGGCCTAAGAGCGAAGCGTTTTGTAAAGGGGAACAGATCGTAAAATGCATTAATGTTGTAAATGATGCCGCCGAAAGGAAAGTTAAACTAATAACTGACTTTAACAGATCCTTAACACACAACGAAGCTGATAAACAATATTTATTACACATTGTAGAGGGCTACCGCAAGGACTTTCCTACCTACACAAAATCTTCGTTGATTTAAAATAAAAATAATAAGCATATGAAATAAAAATAAAATAAAAAAATATATTTATAGTATTTCTTATTAAAAAAAATTATCAAATGCAAAAAAAAATATTTTGGTGATTTTTCAAAATTTTGACCTTTGACCCCATTATGGCACGGGTAGGCACCATGCGATCAGCCTGAAAATTTACAACATCAATTTTGGCATCAAACCGCATATTTTCATCGCTACCCGCATTCAAGTTTCCAAAAAAAAAATTTAACGCCAGGTCTAATGTACATATACTCGTATTACGATTGCTTCCTTACTTAACAATCTCTTTCAACGGCTAAAGGCCTTAGAAGGACAAACTACTTCCCTTGAAAAACAAATTGTTAAGAAACTAACCCCAAAATACTCTTTCGGTTTTCATATATTATTTGTTCCGATCATTTGCCATGAAAGCATATCCACATTTTCTTTGCCACTTTACACAAAGTCAGCCTATTCCACTTATCTTCCACTACCTGCAAATAGATTTTGCAAATTTTATTTTTAAGTGTCACGCAGCACTGCGGCTGAACCCATGTGCAGCACATCCTTACACTGATTAACTAAATTTGAGGAGTTGGCAAGTGACCGAAGCACACTTGGCTGCCAGGATGTCGACAAAAATGCCAATTTCCCCCCGAATATTTCTTTCGGCAGGCAACATCGGGAAAGCAGTACGATAGCTGCAGGCCCCGAACACTTTAGAAACCTCAGAACCAAAGCCAAATGTTATTATTAATCCTTAGCTATGGAGTCTGGTGTAATAATGATTTCTAACTACTCCCTTTTCCATTGTCTCTCAGGTACGAGAAGTACTTTGAAAGTTATATCAAAGTCCGTTTTGGGTATAATGTAATAGAGGTTTTTCTTAGGTCTGGAGGTAGCATACGTAAAATTTATATTCTTCCTTATGTTCTTAACATCCACCAGCCAGGTGCCGCCAAATCTTACAGCCCTGCATGAGGATATCAGGGGCTTCATCATTGGAATTCGGTGGCTTACTGACAGATAATTGGGGGCTGCAGCTCCACCCTTCCTAACCTGACCTGACTTTAGAGTTTCAAACAACTATTAATTGAATTAAAATAATTCAAGTGAAATTACAGCCTTATTTATAAAACTTATTAAGACTGGTAAAAAACAAAGCATTATGCTCACGATTGAACTGCATGATATTCTATTTAACATTAAGTGGCTAATTGGTGCTCATTTTAACTTTACCCTTTCCTTTAGCCTATTAGAGTCAACTTTCTCGTAAATTCTAGAGAAACCTTCACCCATTGTTGCGTCAGAATAGATTTTAGCTGCTGCGCAGATGACGGACTTGCTTTTTGCTTTGGGTCAGGATATTGAACGGGAAGTTCGATCTTCTGGTATTATCTAAATTCAGATTTGTGATGCTTGGAAGCGATTGCTCTTTGAAAATATGTACATGAGCGCATTCCCTATTTCACCATTTACCGGCATGCACTCCAATGCATATCATGACACCTCCGTGTTTGACTCCAAATTTTATTTCTTAAATACCACTAATCAATTTTAATTTAGGTTCAGTTGTAATGTTAAAAGCTTGCAGCCAAAGCCGTAGTTGTCTAAGTTGATTTTTAAAATAAAATTGGACCTTATTGCGATTGTCGAGTTTTTCGATTCGGCTTGCTGTAGTAGAAGGATGAGAGAACGTTATTGAAATATCTAATAGTTTTGGGTACCTTTTATGAAAGGTATGTTTAATAAAAGAGTAATTTGTTCTAAATGGTATTTTTTATATAACACTTTAAAAAAAATTACTTTTTTTAAAAGATACGTTTTTTTATAAAAAATAAATTTTTATAAATAAAATTTAAAAAATTACAAGAAAAATATTTGGTTTTTTTATTATAACTTTGTTTTGCAGTAGCGTACATTTGTTATTCCTTGCTGCTCATTTATTATCCTTGTCGTAGTTGTTACCATTTTATTAGTTTTATTTATATATAAAAATTAATTTATAACTGTGGGATTTATGAGACGTAATATGGTCGCATGTGTACAAGTACAAGTATGAGTGTTTATTGTTAGACTTAATCCCTTTATTTGTGTTTGAGTAAAATTAATCTGTGCTTTATAAGCACAGCCAGCAGCAGGAGTTGCGAATGCAAGATTTAGCAAAATTGATTGCACTGATAGGAATTTGAAAAAAAAACAACAATATAATAAGATTAAAAACGTACGCAGATAGTTTTATTCTGTATTCTTTTTAAGCAAAACAAATTATTTTTTTGAGATAATGGTCTGGTAATTTAACGTTCCAATAAAAATGATTTATATGCAACATAATACAGTTGCTATTTGCTAAAGGAAAGTAGAAGATAAAGCTTAGTTTTTGTAGCTCTAAAATATGTATTTTGGTTTTTTTTTGGAAAATAGAAGCAAATAACTTTTTAAATGCCCACTGTGAGGGTAATTCTTTGAGTCAGTGTTTATACCTACATATTTCACATATTAAAATTATTACTATAACTCAAATTATTTTTATTTTCTCTCTTGACTCATGATTTTAATTACAAGTATCATTTACAAAAATTATTTTAATGCACTCGTGCACTGTCTACAGCAAATTTTCACTGAACAATAATTTTGTATATCATAAACCTTTCAATACTGTTTTTATATTGTTAAGAATCAATAAATATCTTAATGAGTTTTAAAACTGACTGGATGAAGACGACAACCTGAAGGTTTATGACGACTTATCTCTTACTGTAATATTTACAATAGTGACCTAAATAGCCATTGATATCATAAACAATGTACGGCTGCACTTAACTCATCAATTAGTGTTGCCATTAAATTGATTTGCAGTGATCTTTGCAAGCAAACGAGGATTGTTAGTACAATGATTGCGAAAAGAAAGTCACTTTTAAAACAATTCCCCCAAACTTTTTTTCTTGAATTTTCTTTTCAGGCAAATAATGTTATCCTCTTTGGTAAAGGAATAGTGTAGTAAGGTAGAGGTCAACAAAGGATTAGGCTTAATACTTTTCCAACTCTTTAATGATAGTGGGAGTCGATCGTAACTTTAACCGCTCTTGGAGCAACTCAGGGACACTTGTGAAGCTTTTTGCTTCGTTTTTTCCCTAGTTTTGGCCCCGATGAGGACCCATTTACCCACATCCCACCACCATAATTAGTTCATGAATTTTTTTTCTAAACTTTACAATATTAGGGACAATTACAAAGTGTTGTATAATAGGTACAAGGATGATCTCAAAAGGACGAAAAGAGCTTCATTGAGGAAATACTGCGAGGATATTGATTCCGTAAATGAGTTATCGAGGTTTCGGCGAATATTGTCAAAATACCCTAGGGCTCCTGGGCATATTCAAAGATTAGATGACTCAATGACGGAATTAAGCTCTAAGACACTTTCTGTTCTAATGGACAATCACTTTCCTGGCTATAGGGAAGTAAGAGAAGAGGCAACGAAGGAGGTTAATTTTAACTACTTGTCAGAACCAGAATTAGGGGGAGCAGTGGACGACATAGTGAGATTGGAAAAAGCAACATGGGCAATGAATACATTTGAACCGCAGATAAGCTATATGAGGACAGTGCGGTATTTACATATGCATCAAAAATGAGTAAAGGCACGGGGGCTAGTCTCTATGTCTTGGGAACAAACATTCGTAGTTCTTTCAGACCATTGATTGAATGCAGCGTTTTCTAAGCTGAGACCTTGACGATCCTCAGGTCCACGGAACTAGTGGCCAGGAATGTAGCTGAAGGTGAGAAGGTAACCTTCTACGTCGACAGCCAGGCAGGCCTAAAATCTTTGAAGGGATGCACTGTCCAAAAGAAACTTGTAAGTGCCTGTAGGAGAGCCCTAAACTTATGGGCAAATATAGTCAAACTATGTTGGGTTCCTGGCCACAGCAGTGTTGAGGTAAATGAAATTGTAGATGAGCTGGCAAGAATAGGGTCGGCGTTGGATGAGGGAATGCGGGACAGATCGGTGAAACTACCGATAAGTCATTACTACAGGGAAATCAGTAACTGGGTAGAGAGCAGGATCAACAGATCATGGCGAAGTATGAAGGATTGTGGAGTCTCGAAGGCTATGTGGCCCCAGGAAGATCCAAACTGTTATTGGACATGAATAGGAAGGCGATACGAATCGTGATAGACGTGGACTAGTCACTGCTTGGTCAGAGCACAAACCAGAATTTGGGAACTGACACTCCACATTTCTATAGGATGTGCGGAATGAAGAGGATCCAGAAACCATTCAACACATTACCTGTCACTGCCCGAAGATGCAACGTCATAGGCTTAGATGACTATGCAGACGTTTCCATGAGAGTATTGCTGATATCGGGAAGTGTAACCTGAAGGACATCAGGGGATTCATCATGGGAATTCGGTGGCTTAATGACGGCTAGTAAGGTCACTTCTGGGTACAAATAGGGGGTATATATTACTTTTAATGGGCAATAGAAGGGAATGACAATGGACCCAATAGGGTCTTCGACTGAAGGTACGTTTTAGCACCACCCTTCCTAAATTAACCCAACCTACAAAATTAGGGCACCTAGCGTATCCAAATTCTATTCCATATAATACTTTTCCAGCCTTAATGTACATATATGCCTTGCTCTCTCTGAGAAAAGAAAGATCTCAATGGACAGTCCACTATTTCAGGATTTGACAGCCTTGTAAAACTGCGATATTAGACGAATAAACTTGCTTGTCCGGTCGTCAGGCTAGTTCAGCACTAAATCGAATGAAGAAACGTCAAGGAAATTACATATTTTCACGTCTGCGTTTCAGGTAACACAATGGAAACAACTAGCACTCAAGAGAGCTGGTTGTTACCTTTAAAACTGGTTTCCTAGCCTTACTTGATTCAAATCATCATCCATTACACCAAACATTTAGTGGATGCTAATCCTAATGTAACATCCTTCGTCGGTATTGTGGAGCAGAATCATCGGCGAATTAAAAGAATTAATAAAATATTACTAAACACTGCTTCAAAGTTTAATAACTTTATTTGACACCAGAGGCGCTGCAATAAACACTGCATTATTAATAAAGCGTGCCAAAAAGCGGATTTGTAAAAGAATTAACCTTTAATTTATCTCTGCCTTCGCCATCTCTTTTCTCTATGACTAGCCCTTTTCTAAAAAAATTAACACCTACTAATAGAATTATGCATTAATATCCTGAGTGTCGCTTCTCTTAAAAAAATTACTAAAAGCCCTTTCGATATCGTCGCAGAGAGTGATTACTCTATTATAGTAACAGGCGCATGTAGAGCCAATTTTACCCTCTGGTATGCATGCAGATGCGGGGAAAGTAGCTTGCGAATGTAATGATTAATTATTATTTCCAGTGTTTTCAGAAGAAAGTATGATAGACTTTCGGATTTTATATCCTTCGGTGTGGTATGAGAGCTTTTGCCAACCTTTGGAATGAAGACCCCTATCACTTCGCTCCACTTGCTAGGATTATGATTCATTTGCTGAGAAATGGTGTAAATCCTCACCATCCTAGGAGTTATGAGATTCACCCTCTCTCACTATCTTCTCTTCAACTCACAGGTAGCACAAAGGGATCATTGTATTGGACCCAAGTGAGCTGGACTCTAAATTTCACCCTTCCTTACCAGCAGCCTGCTAACCTAACCTAACCCAAACATTCAATAAAAACTAATTCTCCTCATGACTTTCTAATTTTCTTAATTTAGTAAAAGTGAATTTCTACATTTAGTACAATCAAACCGACTATTGTCAATTAGAGATATAACGCTATACTTTCCGACTAATTCTTGTCTTTTGAAGTTAAGTTATAGTAAAGACTTTTCCAATAATTTAAAAAATAAATTTTTACATACATACATATGGACAATATCATAAAATTTGATTTCAGTTTTGAAAAATTATAATCAAACTAAGTCTCTTGAAAATTTCTTAGTGACCATCGTAGTTTATGCACTTTATGCGATGCTTAACTGTAGCATTTACCAAAATTCCAAATTAAAAACCCAAATGAATGAACCACAAATAAATGAATGAATAATTTACCGCAAAAGCGAACGCGACGTTCAACGTCAGACGCACACTCAGCATCAAACGCTTAAAACAAACATGTGGAACAGACATATGTATGTATTTTATTTTAGTTTTCAAGATATTGTTGGTATTCCATACATACATTCATGATTGGGTCTGATGTTCGATCGATGAACGGTGACTGACTAAGTGAATGAGTGTGATGAGCGAGTGTGAGATGCTGCATGTAAAACTCTGTAAGTATGTTTTGTAAAATAGTATAACTTATTCGGAATTTGACAGTAATTGTTTACGAGTTGTATTGTATTGAAATGCATTGAATTATTTTATTTTGTGTATTTTAAAAAAACAAGAATAAAGTTTAAATCATGGTTAAAGTGAGAATTGGACAGGAAGGCAGGCAGGCAAACAAAAGAGTTAAAAGTCAAGGCAAAAGAAAAAATGCCAATATCAACGATTAACTGTCAACTGACACTTTCAAGTACGACGAGAAACTGTGTTAAATATTTGATTGTATTTATTTGGTGAATGTGTGCTGTTGTTGCTGTTGCCAGTTAGTGGAAAATGCGTTGACGCATTTTTTTCCTCACCATTTATTTATTTACAATGGCCTATTGGCACTTTAGTTTATTTTTCAGTTAACAAATTTAAAAGTTACAGAATTAAATAAAAAAAAGCATGTCAAGTTGTTGATTTTTCTTTTTTTTTCAATTGTAAATTACTCTTTCTCTTATTGTTCGCTGACTCGCTAGTCAGTCATCAAAGCAGTCGCACAGCCATTATTGACTATATTTCATCAAGCAGTCAGCCGCCAGACGTCAATTGACATGAGAGTTTCTTGGAAAAGGATGCTGTATTTTCGAAGCACTACCAATAAAATGGTAGTAAAAGTATTTCATCTATTTTGATACATAAGGAAAATTTAGGTTAGATAGATTACACTAAGTTATCTATACAAAGTATTTTTTAAGAAACTAAATTTATTTTGGCCTGATTGTCAATTTTTTCAACAGAAAAATATTTTAAGTGAAATGAAAACTAACGTCTAGTTTACACTATGCGAGCCTTATTGCTAAGCTGATTAGTTTGTTAGGAAAGAGAGACGAGGGGAACAGAAAAGTTTCTTTTCCCCTCGTCTCTCTCTCTCCTAACAAACTAATCAGCTTAGCAATAAGACTTGCGTAGTGTAAACTAGGACTAATGTCAAACTGTTTGATTCAGGCATGTATTTATTGATTTAAAAAGTTTAAAATCCTGTTGGTTTATATAAAACTTTCTATTAGTTATGTATGAAACTGTTTAACTTAATAAATACGTACCTGAATCAAACAGTCTTTCATTAGTAATAAGTGGTTACCCTTTTTTAGGCACATGGCACACATGAAATGCCAGATGTAAACTCAGCCTTAAGCTAAGAAAATTATTGTGTAGCCAAAACATATTATAAGATCACACCTGGATATGAGGCCTTAATTCATCATAACACGGACGTAACTCACTTTCGAACTAACCCGCTCATAATGTTAATTCCAAGACTCAGCTCCATGCATTTTTTGGAGGAAGTATTAAGTTCTTCATATTTCCAGAGCTTAAATGATGATGTATGTACATATGTACGATCTAAATAATACTAATTCTTCTACGAATTTCACCTAACCTGAGAAGTTTCAACACACAGAAACAACTGCTTAATAGAATCAAGAAGATTTTCTCTATGAAACGTTTTTAGGCTGAGAGGTATCCCAGCAGAAAGAAGCGAAGATTTTTTCATAGAGATTCCTTATTGTTTTTATGTGGTAAATGTTATTAATTTTATCAAGAAGAAAACCACATAAAATCAAGAAGAAATCTCATTATCCACAACTTTTCTTACTTAATTTCCGTTATTTTTGGCACCAAAAAAACAATCCATTGGAAAAAAACTTCTTGATTCTATTAGGTTTTCTTATAAATTGTAAACTATAGGGATTTCTTATTGATTTTTTCAATAAGGGTTTCTTCTTCATTTTAGTCGGTTCCTATATGATTATGTGTACAGCATCTTATTGATTTTTTTAATATGGAAATCTTCTTGATTTTAAGAGGTGTCTTGTTATTTCATATATATGAATAGACATAGAGAAATTTTTTTATGATCTCTTTAATTTTTGTATAAGAATGTTTGCACAATAATTTCAACGGTTATTCAGGCTGCTTGTTAACATATTAGAGTGCTTGTCTATCAGTCAGAAGTTTGGTGGTTAAATACTTGGTGAGTAAGTTAGTTAAGAATATAACATAATGCGTATGTATGTATGTATGTAATGGGTGTTTTTTATTGAGGTATAGAACTTTAAGTTGGCATCACTTTTTTAACTGGCGGCCATTTTGTCAGCTGTCAAGTGATTAATATTTAGTTTGGTTTGCCATTTCATCATGAACAGGTTGACAAAAGAACAACGCTTGCAAATCGTGCAAATTTATTTCGAAAATAATGGTTCAGTTCGCGAAGTTTACCGCAAGCTCCGTCCATTTTATGGTCGACATAATCGTCCATCAGAGCAATTAATTCGGTTAACCATGGATCGTTTTCGCACTACGTTTACTCTATGTGATAATACGCATCCGCAGAGACGTCGAACAGTGCGCACCGAAGAAACAATTGCCGCTGTAGAGCAAAGTGTTGAAGAGGACCCGAATGAATCGATTCGCCACCGTGCACAGCAATTGGAGCTTTGTCCATCAACTTTATGGAAGATTTTGAATGTGGATGAGTTGTGGTTCCAACAAGACGGCACTACATGCCACACAGCGCACGTCACAATCGATTTATTGAAGGAAACATTCGATGAGCGCATAATTTCGCGGAATGGACCTTTCAATTGGCCACCAAGATCGTGTGATTTGACACCATTGGATTATTTTCTTTGGGGATATGTGAAGTCGCTCATCTACGCCAACAAACCAGAAACGTTAGGGGACTTGGAAGCCAACATTCGTGGCGTTATTGCCAACATACGGCCCCATATGCTCGAAAAAGTGGTTGAAAATTGGACCTGTAGAATTGGCTTTATTCGAGCCAGCCGCGGCGGCCACATGCCCGAAATCATATTTAAACATTAATGGCATAAAATTATCCTTCCAATAAAGCCAAATTGATGGACATTAAAACGATTTTCTTGTGTTTTATTTCAATTCGAAGTTCTATACCTCTAAAAAAACACCCTGTATAAATAAATAACATCTACAATATACTACATACATACATACATATGTATATGGTATGGAATTGAAATGAAAATACATAAGTACAGGAAATAAAGACGCAATTTACTTTTTATTTTTTATGAGGTCGCCTAATAAAAACGAACAAATCAATAAAATAACCTAATAAAAACGAGATTTTTTCTTGATTTTTTCAAAAAGGTTTTCCCTATCAAATTAATAAGATTTCAGTATTGAAATAAAACCATAAGAGATTTCATATTAATTTTGTTCTATTTGATGAGATATTTATTAGGCACTGTTTTCTCTGTGAAGAAAACTCGTTTTACAACATGCTGGTGCAATTAGACACGGACTCCAGCATAATCAGTATTATGAACTCCGTTCCAATGCAACGCTATACACTTCCTTATATATACGAGCTCTAATTGTAAAATTGTGAGAAGTGAAAAAAAACATGTTCGGCATTCCTCTTATACTTAAACGACCATATAATATATATTATGGCCACAGTCTTATACTAACGCCAATATCTTATAATAAACCACATTATTATACTCAAGCGAACATTTTATACTGAGACCAGCGTGACCGTTTGACCGACTAAAGTGGCAAATTGCCACTTTTTCGACTGACTTGCCACTTTTTGTCCCCCTTTTTAAAATGAATGATATAATAATACATTAAAATTAAGAAGTTTAGTGTAACTATCTCGTTTTTTTAATGTTGCCCCTTTTTTTTGATAGATCCCCTATTTTGTGCCACTCTTTGAAAAATCATCGGTCCCCCTGACTGGGACCACAACGTTATAATGAATAGTGAGACCACTGTCTTGTTATTAGACCGTCATCGCATACTAATGTCGTCATATACTACACCTTTTCGAGTTGTAACTCAGAAAGCGTCAATTGTAGTTTAGATTTATCTATTTAAATTCAGAAAGCGTCAATTGTAATTAAGATTTATGAATTTTAATTCAGAAATAATACTTTTACTAGGTTTTACCTGGTGAAGGAAGAGAAAGGGGAAAGCTTAATTTTTGTAGAACTAGCTTTTAATTATGCAGCGTTGCAGCGCTTCTAGTGTCAATGAGGCGTATTACACTTTACTATTTTATTGGTGATTTTACTTTGCCGATGATTCTACTACACCAATGCTGGCCACCGACAGTAATGTATTCGTGCATGTGTATTGATTTGTACATGCAGCTGATTGAAGTTCGGCACTCTGGTGCCACTTTAGCCGACAGTGTGCTACATAATACCGACGCTCTGATGTTGCATTAGTGTTAGTATCCGCTGAAGTTGGTGTAGTTCAGTGGCCAGTGTCGATGCCTTCATCCCTTGAACTTTCCTACATCAACTGACAAAGGGACGCTAATGCACATCAGAAAAATGCATGGTGTTGTTAGTTAATGACTGTCGGAGACCGGGCTCGAACCCAACCTTCAGCCAACGCAACTTAGTTTCTTGCACTAATTATCTAACAAGAATTGAGTTTGAAGTTTTTGAGTGGTAGTTTAAACTTCTTTTTGCATGTAGCATTGCCATACTGAGGAACAAAATAGTGGCAATATTTTCTGTGGAGAAATTTTTAGATTTAATTGAACTATACTGAATTTTAATCAGAAATAATTTCTGAATCGGGCTTAATAAAAGCTAATAAAGCCTAGTTTAATTTTTTTTCTCTTCTTTAGAAACTCACATCAATTAATAAAAATATTTCATTCAATAAGAATTATAATTAATGAACTTAAGCCTGATTAATAAATTAGTAGGATCGCCCGTTAGTCTAAATTAGACTACTTGTTTGCGAATTCTCGCACATTTTTGCAACATTCGCGACAAAACCGAATTTCTTTTATTTTTAACAGTTCAGCGATTTCTAATGAATTTTAAGAATTGTTTCCGATTTTGCGAGTTCTCGCGAATTTTTGCAATATTCGCTATAAAAGCGAGTTTTGCCAAATATTCTGATTCTTAACACTTTTTTGAGAATTTTAAACTTTGGGATTATGCTGCTGTTAGCAAGTTTTTGCGAATTTCAAAAATTTTCGCCATTTTTACCAAATTATTTGCATTCCTTAAAATTTTAGAGATTATTAATAATAACAATGATTTTTTGAAAATTTTGCATTTTTCGTGAATTTTGTTATTTTTTCCGCAATGAATATTTGCATAATTTAGTATCTATGGTATACAAAAATACCCATAGCAAGGCAGAAATTTTGACTAGAGCTGGTAAGTTCTCAAATTTGATGGTGTTGCAAAAGACAAATTTAGCAACGAATTCTTCAAGGAAAGTTTATCGAACTTTGCGAAGTTCATCGTTCTTCGGAATTGTGTTTTTAGCATAACTCTAATATTTATGTTAAATAAATAGCAGACTGAAAAAACATAGATAGGTAACAAAGTAGTATTGTCATATAATATTTTTATATGAAAAATATGAGCAAAATTTTATAACAGTCATAAACGTTTATGACTTACAACAAATATGACGAAAGAGAACACTTTGTAAATTGGCTCATAGTTATTTATGTTTTTAAATTATTTCAGCATATAATTAAAAAAAATTAAATGTTTCACAAGAGTATGTTGTCAGTATTAATGTAAGATTAAACCACTATAACCGTTTAAACTAGCACGAATAAAGTTTAAGGTTAATTTAATCTCTAATCTTAAACTCAAAAAGTGGCCCTAAAATAACAATTTTGTACTAAGAATCTTATGATAATACTAATGCTAATTATAATCGGCTTATACAGAGATAACCGTCTTATACTTATTAAACAAAGACCGTCCTCTAATACAGATAGAGGTTTTATGCCTGATAACAGTCGTATACAAAGGCCAACATCTTATATTAAGGTCGATGCTCTTTTAAAACTACGATTCACTATCCTACACAATCGTAAGACTTTTGAGAAAATACAACCCTGGTATGATGGAGTTGATGAATATTTTCAAAAACAACAACAATTCATTAGATCAGGGTTGTATTTTTTTTAAGTCGCACGATTGTGTAGCATAGTAAGTCTCAGTCTTTAGAGTGCAAACCACGTACCATGATGGTCTCTTCATTACTCTTATGCCGAGTACACACTATGGCATTTTAAGACATCGCACAGTGGTCCCAATCACAAATTTAGCGCGAAAAAAAGTAGTAATTCTCTTTTAGAAGTATCTATATATATCTTACCATGGCACGAGCTCACGCCAAAAATGGACGAATTCTATTGAATGGGTGTGGCACTTTTCATATAACAATTAACTGACATAAAATGTGCAAAATCAATTCATAATCACTGACATTAGTATAAATTGATTTTTGTAAATATTCACTGCAAACACAAAAAATAAGAAATAATCCAAAAAACACAATAAGATAAGTTTATTGTAGTTTCAGAGGTTTCGTATTTTTTTTTAATAACTGACATGTGGCATCTCATATCAGCAGGAACTCGTTTAGTTGTCTTATAAAGACTACTTGCAGCAGCAAATGTTAACTCTTCTGGGGAGTAAGTGGTCACAAGAGATTTCAGTTTTGATTGTTTTGATTCTTGCCCCCTTTTAAAAACAGTTTGCAAGATCGGCCGTATTTCTATGTTGAGAGTCCATCCACCGTGTCTTCATCCAAAAAAAATTCATGAGGCTTTACTGAGAAATAAAATAATATCATCCAACCAACATTTATAAGTTTACTCGAACACCTTCTTTGTTTGATGTGATTTCACCAACTTCTTCGACAGATTGCTAACGAAATTTCGATATGCTTGCTTTAGTTCATTTGTATAGTCACCATTTTTCATCATTTTGTATACCACTTTTGATGAAAATGTAAAATATATCAGCAATCAATCAATCTTTTCTTTTGATCCGTTTCAGGATACCAAACATGGAACAAATCCCTTTTTGTGCTAGACCTTGCAACCTAAGGATTCAATATGAAGTGTTTTCTTAAATATTTAACAATTCACATGTTATAGAATATGACGACACAAAAATTGGAGCGAAAGCTGGTGAAATTCACTTTTAAAAGTATAACACAATAATTAATACAGATATAATTGCGCAATTAACGAATACATTTTAATTTTCACACATATTTTTCTAAACGGAATGATAAATCAACTGGACATTCAGAATCAAAAAAATACATCCCTGTATTGTATATATAAAATCAACAAATATTACAGAAAATGTTTTCGCTTTATATTATAAGCTCTCCAAACCACACACACTTCGTCGGTTGGTTTCTGGTTTGCGGCACAGTATATTCAAAATACATTATGTCTGCAGCAAACCATAAGCCAACCGACGAATTATCGACTGGTTTCTTATTAAAAACAAAATTAAGCAATTACTTCTATTTAAAACAATACTGCAGTTATATTGGAGATATACAAAAAAAATATACTGTTGTGCACGGTGGAGGGTTGTCATTATAAAATCATCCAAAATTTTCACTTTTGTACCATTTAAAACAAGTACTTTTTTCGCGCAAAATTTGATATTGGGACCATAGTGCAACGCAAACAAAAAATATAAAGTGGGAACTAGTGGCAATGTTTGTAATTTCCGATATTTTTCGTTATGTGGCATTAACACGCAAGCCGCTTACACATCTGATGTAGACAGTTGTGAGGATAATTTGGCATCATTGCATACACAAAAAGAAAATGTCAGCGTATTGACAGAAATATAAAGGAAACTGCATGGGCAGAAATTTCGGTGAAATCTTAATATATATAATACAAAAACACGTTTATTTGTTATGGGTGAACTCTTCAATGCCCCAACAGATTTTCGCCTTCCACCCCACAAAATATTTGTAAAAGACCGGTGCGTGTTTTTATATACAGTAAGGGACAAAATTGTTCACAGAATAGTAGTTATTAAGAATATGTTGAATTATATTTTTGTAGATATTATTTTATTTGAATATTATATACTTTTTGTAATTCATAGGCAATGATATGATAGAAAACACTTTAACTTAAAAATATTTTATTTCATAAAAAATAAAAAAAAATATTTTTTTAGAGTGTAGGTGTGAACAATTATGACTCTCGTAGAAGCAACATACTAATTTAGCTGTTAATACTTTGTATGTTTACCACGAGCGGCTTCAACAGTGTTTATCTTTCTGGGCATACTTTCCACAAGATTTGTAAGAACAGCTTTAACAATATCTTCCCAAGCTTCAATGGCGTGATCACAAAGCTCATCCAAAGTACTAGGTGGTTCTTTTTCAGAAAATATTCTCCTCTTTAATATTGACCACAGGTGTTCAATCGTGTTCAAATCAAGCGATTGAGGAGGCCAATCTAAAGTCTTAATCCCATTGCTAACAAGCCACTCCTTACTAATTTGAGCCGTGTGCTTAGGGTCGTTATCTTGCATAAAGATGTCGCTCTGACCAGGTCCCAAACCAAATATATCCAGACTTGGGAGATATGAATCTTTCGGAATGGTTGTGTAGTCAGTAGCACAAGTTTTACCTTTTATTCGTCGAAGAATTTCAAGCTCATTACCACGAAAACAACCCCAAGATATCAGTGAACCACCTCCAAATTTTAATGTGCTGCATATGTTGCACTCTTTAATACCAACACTTTTATCTACCCATGTTCACTGCCGTCCGTCTGATCCTATTTTGTTGATTTTGAAATCATCTGACCACGTAACGCGTTTCCAGTCTTCTACAGTAAAATTTTCATATTTTTTGCAAAGGCTAATCTTTTTTTCGATTTTTTTCACTTAAAAATGGTTTTTAGCCTTGGTTCCAGCAACGAATCCACGTGCTCGTAAATTCCTCCGAACTTTTTTAGCGCTAACATCTATATAATACTCTTCTTGAAGATTTTTTTTGCCTCAACAGCTGTATTAACCGCTCCTGTTGTGATCATTCGCTTAGCTACGCAGATATCAGCAGGTGAAACTTTCTTTGGGCGACCTGCTTTGTTGCTTAAGATATTGAAATCACTTTCTTTTTCTATTTTATTTACTAATCCAACTAAAATTTTATAATTTTGGGCAGTTGTATGATATGTGAGCCCTTCAGTTAAATCTTTGATAATATTTTTCTTCAAAGAAGCTTTCACAGGGATTGGCATTATAAAAATTTTAAATCTAAGCACACTATTATTTAAGATTTAGTTTAAAAACAATTTTAGAAATATTTTATTTACTTAAGACCAAATCCACAGAAAATCAATTAAGAGTAATTAAAAAGTTACTAATTTTATGTATACCTTATTTTATAAGGGACAAAATTGTTCACACACGTGTTTTCTTTTTTAACTTTATAATAAATACAAACATAACGGTATTTCCGAAACAGATATGTCAACATTAAACAACATGCCACTCAATATGTACAATTTTAAGAGTTGACAAATGTATTATGAACAAATATTTTTTGTATAGAATATATTTTCCTTTTTTCTGTGAACAATTTTGTCCCTTACTGTATATTCTACCCCGGTACGCCCCTTTCAGAAATAGTGATTCGTCCGACAGATGGCGCAATTTTTAGTTTTTTTTGTGTTTTTGCACCGTAACTCAAGAACTACTGAACCGATTTTGACCAAACTTCATATACATGCTCTATAGGGCGTGAGTAGTGTTTCTGTGTAGTTTGAAGTCCGACAGATGGCGCCATATTTAGTTTTTTGTGTTTTTGCACCGTAACTCAAGAACTACTGCACCGATGTTGACAAAACTCTATATACATGCTCTATGGGGCGTGAGGAGTGTTTCTGTGTAGTTTGAAGTTCGTCCGACAGATGGCGCAATATTTAGTTTTTTTGTGTTTTTGCACCGTAAGTCAAGAACTACTGCACCGATGTTGACAAAACTTTATATAAATCCTCTATGGGGCGTGAGGAGTGTTTCTGTGTAGTTTGAAGTTCGTTCGACAGATGGCGCCATAGACAGATGGCGCAATTTTTAGTTTTTTTGTGTTTTTGCACCGTAACTCAAGAACTACTGAACCGATTTTGATCAAACTTCATATACATGCTCTATAGGGCGTGAGTAGTGTTTCTGTGTAGTTTGAAGTTCATCCGGCAGATGGCGCCATATTTAGATTTTTTTGTGATTTTGCACCGTAACTCAAGCGTGAGGAGCGTTTCTGTGTAGTTTGAAGTTCGTCCGGCAGATGGCGCAATATTTAGTTTATTCGTGGGCAAAATCTAATTTTCATATTGTACCACCAATGCCATATACAACACTAATGTTTGCTTAGGGCCAGCAACGCGGACCGGGGTCAGCTAGTTTGTATATATACATTAAAGAACAAAAAGTACGAAAAATAAAGTCTCACAATGATAAAACAAATTACACTAACGTCCCTCTTCACAATGTATGGTTAAGAGTTAACGTGAACTTTAACTGACAGTTCTTCATACAAAAGTTGCAGTTAAAGTCCCTGTTAACTTTTAATTGTACATTGTGAAAAGGGCCGTCATTATATCAAAACTAGTTTTTGATGTAGACAATTATGCCGTATTGCCATTATTTAGAGATGGGACACTTTCCTGTCACAATGACACAACAAAATTATGTGTTATCGAAAAACTTAATGGGAACGGCATTAAACACATATGAAAATGACACCACTAACTGACAACACATGAAATGCCAGATGTAAACTCAGCATTAGTCACTTATTTTAGTTATCGTGTTACATTATAACAGCATATTTTACTAAAATGTGAAACTTTGACCATCTCCTGCCTGTGGACAGCATTCATTTTGCTTACAGTCGTCTATACTAATCTTATATTTATTGTAAAGCATTTTGTTTGTTTCCATAGGTGTCTCTTTTGCGGCTTATTCCAGTTTATTGCTTTTTTTTCAACTCAATTCACACTTCAATTAAATGAAGAGAAGAAATCATCAAATGTTTAGTCGTGGAATAACTTGATTTCTGTATATCTTTTCTTGAAAAAAAAATTTTTTTTTTATACAATTTAAATCTTTTGATTTTAAGCCAAACTGTAGTACTACACTCTTCTTATATACAAAACTCGCTGGTGTTTATTTATTCTGTGACGCGTAAACCATAAATGGCACTTAAATGCGTCCATTATCTTTGGGTTAAGAAATTTATGAAGTAGATTCTAAATAAGTGTTATTGTTTCTTGTGAAAGAGACTTTGTGTAAGAACTTTAATTTTTGTGCAAACAATATTTATAAATTTTAATTTCAGCCTTCTTGTGCTTGCTTTCAGCGAGTGAAGTGGGTGAGTGAGTGAGTGAGTGAGTCATTCCATTTAGAGAGGTTTAGTGTGAGTTAAATAAATTAGCATCTTGGTTTTTTTTGCAGCTTTTATAATTGTAATATATAGTTATAATAATAGTTAATAGCATGTGGTTGGTTAAACATGTTAATTTTAGTGAGGTGAAAAAAAAAGTTTAGCAAAGACGGAAATGCCTTAATAAAATATTCATTTTAAATTAATTTCTTTGTGTTCCTGGTGTAATATTTAAAACATACGAGTATTATATTTATATGATTTCTCTAGCTGTCACATGTCAAAATCAAAATTTTCTACACATTATTTTGCATTAAGTAATCAAAAAGTTAATGCTTGAGTTTCGTTATAATTGAAACACACAAAAACCACACTTTACTACCCACAAATAATTACAAAAAAAGTGCATATTCATGATTGTACTTTAAAAGTCATTCAGGTTGCAGAAGAACAAAGGAGAGAGCGGCAGAGGGAGGAAAAACATGTGTCTTACCGAAAATAATTGCAGTCAACTATTGTTAGTTGAGGTCGGTCAGAGTTTACCCACCCAACTGTCAAAAATAAATAAAAATAAAAAAATATTGTCGAATAGTTTTCCTAACACACAATTGCAGCTGGACATACAAAAATAAACACCTGATTGTGAAAATATTATTAATTATTTATAATAAAACTAAATGAAACACATGAAAGTCATGCAACATAAAGTTTGCAAGGCAACAATGGCAAAGAATAAATTGTCAATCTTGTATGAATTGGTTGGAATGTAATGTCCATGTACTTGGGCGTGTCTGGTCTAACTAGCAGACACACACATTTGTAACCTAGAGATAAATGAATGGAGAAAATGCGGAAAAATGGCACACACGCACACACACTTGTCCTTCCACATAAAAATGATTTTCAAGGGACATTGAACTTGCTGCTGTTGCAGCAATTCTAATGTTTATTTGTCAACTAATGTGACCACATTAGCAAAACAGTTAACAGCACGAAAACGAAAAATTGGCATGTAAATGAAAAAAAAATTTTGCAATTGCATTTCTACCCCAAATTATTTTGCAACAATATGGGGTAAGACATTCAACAGCAATATATTTAATAAATAGTAAATGGAAAAATGTACGAACAAGTGCTATAAGCGCCTGTATTTGTTACAATTTTTTTTTTGTTTGGGGGGGGGGGCAATAAACATTAAAATCGGGCCTGTCAGTCGGCCCTCGACTAGCAACTGCTGTTAAGTTCTGCATGTCAATTAAGCCAGGAGCGTTACTACTGTGTTCCAACTCCAAAGTCCTCCACAAATTCTATAGAGTAAAATAAAATTTCTTTTTTACCACTCACTGAGTGAAAATCAATTTCCATGTTTTAAAATGTATGGCTATTGCTATTGTTAAATTTACAACAAATACTTGTACAAAAACATTTACAATCTGTAAGTTTATAATTTCTAATAAATACAAGTGGAAAATTCGTTGTTGAAGTACTCGTATTTGTTTTAATGCCAATGAGAGCAGAAGCAGCATATCGTACAATGAATGCATCTGCTTTGAATGTTATTGCTGTTGTTTGATTATTGTTCAATACTAAACTAAACATAAACAAGGCTTTTTTTTTATTTGTTTTTATTGTAAGTAAACTTTTTGTATTTTACAACAGCAATTGTTATTATTATTATTATTATTATTATTATTGTTGTTGTTTTTGTACTTGTAAATAATAACAACAAAATACACTAAGTAAATATACATACAACGACAAATGATGATGTGTGTGCCTAAAGTCAATGTTTTATTTATAAATACGATTATGTTCAGATATACGCAAATACATGCAAGCACATATGTATGTATGTATGAGTTGCTGTGTGCAATAGGAGCCGGATATGTATGTACCCTGAAGGAAACGTGGGGTTAAGTGTACCCAAGTCATCACTTTTGTCAACTATTTTGGTGACATTGTCAACGGAGCGTCTACATATTAATATTGTTTTTGATGCGCAGAAAACATTTTTTCAGATACACAAAACTATGCTTCTTAATTGGTTTGTTGAAAATAAAAGTGGCGTCTAACAAAATTTAAGTGTTTATAAAAATTAGCTTAAGAAATCAAATTAAAAGGTTAATAAAGGTGAAAGTGATAATTATGGAATCATTTTTGACTCTGTGGAAGATTTTGTGCCATCAGTTAAGGATTTGTCATACTTAAGTAATCAGTATAATTTTACTATTGACATTTCCTGCAGGTGGTGACAGCGTCCATAGTGAATCAGTACAGTTTTACTACGGACATTTCCCACAGTGTGGTGATATCGTCAATAGTAAGTCAGTACAATCTTACTACTGGCATTTTCGCCATATGGCCCACAAGAACTACCTAGTCAGTATTGACGAAGTCTACTGGTAGATTACGTAGGACAAGCCTGTGTTAAGTGTCAAAAGTAGATAGCATTAGTTGGGGTATAATTTGTCAGTAGTACTGGTGACATCGTCAATAGATAATCAGTATAATTTTACTATTGACATTTCCTGCAGGGTACTTATTATGAACTACATACATACATAAGGAGCCGTTGCTTCAATAGAGTCATAACCCAACAAACTTTTTTTTTTTTTTTTTAATACATGATTTTTATTTATTGTATCTTCATATATGAACTAACAATAAATATTCAAATCTTAAATATAAAAATATAATTAGGTCCGACCAGTGTCGGACATAAGCTTAGTAATAGTTATATATAATACATAAGTAGTAATAATCAAAATGAAAAAAATATAAAAAAAAATAAAAGTATTTTCAGGAAGTCCCATCTGGAGTGCTGTGAATAAGAGCCCTTGTATCCCTCTTTTTTAGGCGGATGTGTCCAGTAAAATTCAAAATATGACGGCCAAGCGGATTAGGATGTGACTCGAGTTTTGTTAAATATTTGCCAGCGTTTTTTGCAATTTCTTCAGTCACTAGTGGCATATTTAAGTCACGATGAATATTTGAATTTTTTATATACCATGGAGCCGATGTTATTAACCGTAAAATTTTGTTTTGTCTTCATTGGATTCTCTCGACATTAGAAGCTGAAACAGTGCCCCATAGCTGAATTCCGTAGCACCATATAGGTTTTAAGAGCGACTTGTATATTAAAAGTTTAGAATCTAGGGTGAGGGTTGAATTTCTACCAACCAGCCAATGTATCTGAGTTAGTTTAAGTTTCATTTGCGTTAGCTTAGAGTCAATGTGGTATTTCCATGTGAGCCTTCGATCAAGATGTATGTATACCAAGGTATTTCACATGTAAGTTTTGAGGAACAATTTGATTATTGATTGTAACGGGGGAACAAGTGTCTTTTCTTAAGGTAAATGTTACCTGAGCACACTTCTGTTCGTTTACCTTTATTCTCCACATGTTTAACCATAGTTCTAGCTGAGTAATATGTTGCTGAAGATATCGGGAAGCCTCGTGTGGGTTTTCGTGCATACTAAGGCAGGCTGTATCATCGGCAAACGTAGATGTATGGATATTGCTGCTCAAAGGCATATCACAAGTATAAATTAAATATAAAACTGGCCCCAGTATACTCCCCTGTGGCACACCGGATGAGATTATTAAAAATTATGCCTTCATGCCACACTTTATCAAATTTTGCAGAAAATGACTTTGAAGTTTTAAATTTACGACTACAAATAACTTAATGAAAATGGAGGGTGTAGTTAAAGCGTCCACTACAAAGTTAATGACGGTGTTCGAGAACCCGTGTTCAAACCCTGGCCAGTCACAGTCATATCAATACCATAAGATTTTTCTAATATGCGTTAGTGTCTAAGTTAATCAGCCTCATTGCGATTCTCGTATTCGAGCTTTAAACTTCTCGTTTTTACACTATGGAACTACGTTTCTCGAAATTCATTAAAATACATCGCTGTTAACAATTCTTTTATAATTTTTGTACTACGATTCTCAAAATCAAACGTCAAAAGTTGGAAAAAGTGATGTAAACTTTTGTGTACGTGTGATTTTGCATCTTTGTCAACTAATTAAAAATATCTACTATGGAACATATATATCTAGCCTGCTTACTCTGCCATATTTTTACTTGTCATTGATGATGCATGACTGAGTCACGTCTGACTGATCACACTTGATGTATATAACCGTCATAGCAAACTAGTCAACCCTGCATAATTACACTCATAAACATAATTTCAATATTGTTTTAATTAATTTTTATTATAGAAAAATAAAGATATGTATAATTAAAATATTTAAAAACAAACAAAAGCAAAAACACAAAATAACGTAGGTGGTCAATCCTCTTCATGCTTTTTTCACCCTCCAGCACACCTTAATTTATATAAAATGCAATATTTTAAAATTTTTGGCATATTTACATTAGATGTTTCACTCTAACATACATGTTAGAGTAGAGCAACTATAACTAACAAATGTATATATCATCACTGCCGGTAAAATGACCAGTCAATTGACTGTCACTGTTGATGTCAATATAAAATTGTTGCTAATGTGTTAGTGCAAAAATTTCGTTTGTGTTAATTTCAGTCATTCATTTCTTGTAGTGTAGTCGTTCATTTTATTTCATTCGACAAAGAAGAAAACAAAATTTACAAGTTATTAGAGCATCAAAAGAGTAAGGATTTTTGTTAATAAACTTTATAGAAGCTGCTTCTATGCAATAATAATCTTAAGATTGAAAATAACCACACGGAAGCAGTGTGGTATTTTCATCAAAAGTTTCTTTGATTAAAGCAATTGTAACGCCCGTGGAGTGGCATGTAGCTCCTTGTTGGAACCACATATCAACAAGATTAATGCCACGTAATTGAGGTACGAAAAAATTTCGAATCATATTCTTATACCGTTCACCATTGACAGGAACATTCTGACCATAATCGTTTTTGAAGACATGTGGGCGAATGACTCCCCCAGCCCATAAGGCGCACCAAACAGTAATTTTCTGGGGATGTAATTGTGTTTCGAAAAAAGTTTGCGGATTCTCCTCACTAGAAATGCGACAATTCTGCTTATTTACGTACCCATTCAACCAAAAATAGGCTTAATCGAAAAATAAAATTGTTTAACTTTTTTAAATTTCAAAGTTTCAGCAATTTGCACACGTTGCTCTGATGTAGAATAGAATAGGGGGAAGATCTGGTCCAAAGACCGGCACTGCGACACCTGATGGCTCTTTTGTACCATAGATCTGTTAATTAAATTAAATCAATTTTTGTATGACTCTCCTTATGAAAGTCAGTACAGATATAGGAGAAGCCCGTTTAATATCATCTGAACACAGAAACTCAGAATGAAAATCACGCCTTCTACTGTCACATAATACGATACACTCACAAAGAATGTGTCTCGTCGTCTCGTATCTTCCAGGCATAAACAACACAAAGGTGAACGAACTTGGGTTACTTTTCCACAGGGGATAGTTCAGTCAAAACCCAATAAGCAATTTTGCTTGAAGTCAAGTGTAAAACAATTGTTATTCAAGTCACATATTCCATTGTTAAGGGTTGAATTATGCTTGATTTACACTTTATTTCAATAGCATTCTCCAGTGAAAAGGGAACTTGAATTCAATTCGACTAATTCAATTGTATTACAGTTGAATTCAAGTCTTGAATTATACTGTAATTCAACCTTGTATTAAATTTGAATTCAAGTGTATTTCAAGCTTCACAAAAATGCTTATAAAATATAAAGGAAAATGCAATCTACAAGTTTTCTTAAAATAGTTTTCTGCATATCTACCTTCACTTTTTTTAAAAATTCACATTTTTATTTATCTTTGTTGTTTTTCACCACGATTTTAATTTTATTAATAAATAAATTATTTATTTGACAAGGTTTGAACATATATGTATGTTGTTTGATTTTTTATTTCAAAATATTTTCAAACTTGAATATTACGAGTACTAGAAAAAATGATTGAATTCAACTTTGTTTCCAGTTAAATTCCAAGTGCTTGAATTTAAATTTTTGAGTGCTTATAGGGAAGTGACGAGAAAGAAAACCAGTAACAAGCCGTAAATTATTCCTGTTGAGGTTCAGGATGCCATTATATGTAAATGGCTGCATAAAAGCTGTGTACTGCCTTAAACCAGAAGAAGACAGCCACATTTCGTTAGCGATCGAAGCGTCATCTTCTTTGATCAGAGATGTTACAGTCGACCGACTTACGCCACAAAACGGGTCTGGGCGCATAAAAGGAACAGCAGATGCCAGTTCATCCGCTTCCTCATTCCCTGGATGACCGCTGTGGCCAGGTATCCATTAAATGGAAACCCTGTTCCGTATGGATAGGTTTTATAATGAGCCAAAGCACTCTAAAACTAGCCTAGAACGGAATTCCCATGAAAGGAGAAGCTTAAGAGCTGCCTGACTATCGGGAAAGATATCTGTATGTGTTCCTATTAAATTAATGTCAACACATTTGGTGATTGATTGTATTTCTGCCTGAAATGCCGAATGCCATTTGCTCATGGGCAAAGAGGTTTTTACGCTGGGCCCAAATATTTCAGCAACAACTCCATCCTCCGTTTTGGATCCATCCGTATACCAACATAAGCTTCTGGAATCCGGCCGAATCTGGACCGTGATCGTCTAGTGGTTAGGACCCTACGTTGTGCTCTGATCTAAGTCGGTTCATAATAAAATTTCAAAGCAAACTAAACAAAAAGCAACTATCAGCTGTTAAGTGGGAGCTCAAATAAAGCAGTGATGCCAACTCAAATTTGCAACACTAAAAAACACGCTTTATGAAATTATTAAACAATCACCCTTGTTCCATTTAGCATTATCAATACGAAACGATATCGTTTTGTGTCGATTGTTGTAAATCGGTACGCCCATTGTCAATATCAAGTTTTATCGATAAGCGTCGATGTATTTTTGATATCCAACGTTAACGCCGGCAGCTGATTTTGTCGTCAGTATTATTGGTGTCGAAAAAATTTTATTCCTTTTGAATTTTTTTTCAATAATATTTTTTATTGTAAAATAAAAAAGATAGTAATAAAATTATAATGCTAATTACAAAAGTAATTATATTTGTATAAAGTGAATAAAAAATGATAGTTTGCGAAAAGTTGTAAAATTTAAAAAAAAATACATAATATTCTAAGATGCTAAAACTGTAAGGAATGCAAAAAACTTCACGAAAATTGCGATTATGGGCAACAAGTTACTAAACAAACAAAATCGCGAAAATTTACGAAAATTTGCAAAAAAAAATTATTAACAGCGGAATGATAACAAAGTCAAATATTCTTTAAAAATCTGCAAAACTCTTATAAACTTAAAAAGTTTCAAAAAGTCGTTTTTGTTGCGAACTTTGCAAAAAAAAAATCGCGAAAAGTTGCAAATTTTAAACAAACTGTACTATTGATAAAAAATTGCACAAAACTGTAAGAAATGCAAAACATTCGCTAAAAATCGCGGAAACTGCGAAAATTCACAAAAACTGCTGTGGTACATGTGGAGGAGATGGAAAAACATCCTTCACTTGCGAAAGGTTTTCAAAAATTCAGTCTCTCTTTTGATTTTAAAGAGTAGTGGGAAATAATTTCAACGGTACTTAACGTCATTGGTCCACCGAAAAGAGCAAGTGACGGTTGGCGAAAGGTAAGGTGAATGGTGCTAAAAGGATTGTTGCATGAAAAAACTATTTTCAAAGGTTGCGAGGGATTTAAAATTTAAGGTGAAAAAAATTAGGAAAAAAAACAAAGCAGAGTGCACGTCAGCTGGAGGCGCAATTTATAAACAAATAATACTTAGCACCGTGGAAGAAGCTGTGGCAAACCTGCTTCAATTTCAGAAGCAACTAAACCCTGAAAGGAGTGCAAATTGATTGAATGTGAGAGTTTAGAAGAAGAAGCTCTTCTGCCTTATTAATCTTCTTTGTAACACCCATGTTTTTCCTTTCCTCATCATGCGGATGAGAATTGCAAACGGGAAGAAAAACATTATAGGTGTAAAAAGTTATCAGGAAATTTTTTTGTATAAAAGCTGGAAACAAAACAAACGAACTGTCTAAATTATTAGAGATTTGCTTTAAAAAATGATAAACAATCGACATTGTTACAACGAGCCTTATTTTCGATTTTATTGTAAGCGACATGTTATCGAAATTATACTTTTTGGGTGAAATTAAAATTTTAGGGGCTTATCAATAGTTTAGAATTATCAAAATGCCAAATTTGTTGATAACTTTTAAGATACTGGCTGTACAATTTTATCGTAAAATAATTTACATACAAAAACCTTTGAATGAATTTGAATATTTAAAAAAAACTTCTCCCGAAAACTTTCATTTTTGTCGCTTAAGATAAAATCGAAAATAAGGCTCGACATTGCTGTTATGTTAATACAAGTTTTGTATCGAATTGATGACAACGTCGATAAAAATTGATTTTGATATTAAATTGACGATGAGGACGACGACGCTAAATGGAATAAGGGTGAATATGAAGAGAGATAAGACTTAAATTAATTCTGAATTATTAACTCAAAAATTACGATTCTTGAGTTATGACTCTATTGCAGCAAACACTCGATATATGATGAACAATCGTCTACATAATCCCAGTAAACACTACAAATTCTAACATTTATTTTGGAAGACAGGAAAAAATCCTTGCAGTAATTCTAGCAGAGACAAAAATATTCAAGTCTATAGCCGTTTTGAAAGTTCATAACTGAGGCAGTACGGAAGGAAAGTATGAAGTTCACAACTTTTGTGAATCGGCATAGCAGAACCTAAAGTGCTTCCAATTTTAGATCCAAGATGTATGCAGCAATTTTATACAAATTTTTAGAGGGTGAACTCCCATATCCTTCCCAAGGGATTTTTTAACTTTTTCGTATAATGGAGAAAAAAAATTTCCTCATAAAGTTCTTCTAATCTAAGATGGCTTTTCCATGCGCAAAGTTTACTTTGAGGAATTTTTGTTTATGATGAACAAAACCAAGAAAAATCAAGGGGAATCAAAAAAATTTAATTTTTTCAAGAAAACATTTTTTCAAAATTGAAATTTTAGAAAAAAGGGATAACTGGAAGTTTTCATAACTGATAACGAGTACCCAATATGCAATTTTGTGACAACGCAGTAATGTGTACTAGTGGACACGTTTGTCATTTCCGATATTTTTCGTTGTGCGGCATTGCTTTCCATATAAAAAAAGAAAACAATGTGAACGGCGTTGCTCACATTTTGAAAATTACACCACAAGAAATATCAGATGTGTACTTAGCATTAAAAAAAATTAATTTTTATATAAAAAAATACTTGTCTATATTTTTTTGCTGGGTTATTATTTCCAAGTATTGGTTGTGATTTAACTGTTGTAGTGTTATTATTTCCTGGCTTATTCAATACAAGCAACAAACAGAAATCAATTTAACAGCTTCTCAGTGTCCATAATATTAAGGATTACATAATTGAAGCACAGCCGCGAATAACGTTGTAAAAGACAATTTTTAAAAAACCAGTTTTTTCACAGATTACCATTAACATAACTCTCTTGCGTTGTTCAAACATCAAACCATACAAAATTATGCATCTGATCGCCGTCAAAATACAATTACAATCAGTCAGTCAGCGGAAAACGTTGTAAGTAACTAATAAATCATGCAAATAAAATTGTCGAAAATAATTGATAAATGTAGCAGAGATACAAAAAGAAAAGATAATGCTAGTTATCATTATTTTCCATACGCTAAAAAAATTTAAACGAAAAAAACAATCTTGCCTTAAAATACGTTTTTTGGCTCTCTTGCAAAATTATTATTTTGTCACTTAAAACGTTATTCGCGGCTAGCCTTCAATTATTGAGTGTCATTATCGCTCAAACTCGATGAATTACTTATCACAGGGCTGCAGCAAAATACACAAATTGAAATATAAATTAAAATTTGTTACAGCTTCATTAGGAATAAGTAAATTTAGGAGAGTCCTTTTAAAAATTCACTACTACACTACTTTCAGGAGGATAATAATTTCTAAAGATATTTGAAAGAAATTCTATTGCTGGATTTGCCGAGTTAAGTGCCTTATTGTATAAAATGCAACGCCAAGCTTTGACAAATTTCATATATGTTTTGTTTTTGTAATTAAAATTTTTTCCATATAAAATTTTTCAACACTTAGTGATGTGTTTTCCAAAAGAAAGCCCTAAAATTTATTATTAATAAAAATAAACTATTAACAATTTTCAAACATTAAAATTACTTAAATATTTTCTTCCAAGGTAGTTACCAATCTTTCCTTCCCTCCCCTACCCGGCGAATATATGCCATGATTTATTTTACTTTTTCCCCCCTTCGCCATAGGAAAAACAACAAAGAGAAGAAACACATTTTTTTCATTACTTCATATGTTGTTGTGTTAATGTCCTGGCAGGATTCATGCAATTTCCTGGCATTTGTCTATGCTCCACACAATGCCCTCAGATCCCTTCGAGCTGTTTATGTAATTTTGTTTTTCAACAGTCGTGTTTCCTCACCCTGGCCATAGTTTGTTACGGTTAAACATTAATGGTATTGCAAATGCATAACTTACACATGCACATTCATATATCACACACACACACACACAAACACTCACACTGTTACATAAGCGTTAATGTGAAATTCGTTTCGATCTTTTGTGTGGCCTTATACATATGAAAAAAAATTAATACAACAGCGTAAATAGCAAAACAATGGGAACAATGCACACGTTTATGGGAATACATGCGTTCTCGTATGTAGACTTAAAGCAACTACTATATTTTACACTGACAAAAATAACTAGGTGGAAAGAAAAATAAGGTTGAGTTACGCTACATTTTCACATGAAAGTACTTTCTTGAAATTTTTGTATACGTATTATGAATAAAAATTTTAATGAAAAAAACTACTTTCATGAAAATTTCTTGTTCGTTTTCATAGGAAAGTGAAAGTTCATTTTAAAAATGTCGTCGAAACGAAAACTTGCAAAACTTGCTATACCTCTTCCTTTGTTTATTACTTAATTAGAGTTACCCAGATTATCGCATACACACATTTATAGGACAATAAGTTGGGAATAATTATTATTAATAATATCTTCTATATATATAAAAATGAAACGGTCCATGTATGAAATCGCATAACATGAGAACGGCTGGAGCGATTTGGCTGATTTTTTTTTATTCGATTAGAAATTTTCAGGACATGGTTTGTAAAGAAAAAAAAAATTAAAAAAATGCCTACTATTCACTTCTCATTTTTTCTAAGCACAAACTAACAAAGGGGAGCAATCAGTAGTAAAAAACATCCGAGCAAAGCCGGGGCGGTCAGCTAGTTTAATAATATTATTGTTTTAAATAGGCACGAATTGTCTTCTTCATGTATATTTGAAGATACGAAATTGCAATTATTTAAATATTTATACAAAATAAGAATAATTCATAATAATTATTTGCCACAATCGTATATATTTGTATAAATTTTTGATGTGGGTAACAGTGTTCACGCCTTTGTCATTTTACTTTCTGAAAACATCAAAAATTTACTTTCTTGAAAAAATCGTTGAAAGCTGAGTGGAAATTAAAAACTATGTGAGTGTGGTAGTGAAAAAATGTGATTGTATTGCTACTTTCTTGCAATTAATTTCATGTGTAAATGGTATGTTAAGTACAGGGTGTATTTAAACAGGTGGCAGCGTTACTTCAGCTGATAATTTTTTGCTCTATGTGCTTTGTAGCTAACGAATGTCAAAAACTTCGTTTTGTTTTGGTTTTGGTACAATTATTTTTGTGCTTTTGACATTCTTCGGTTCTTTACACAGCTATGGTTGCCGTATTTTTGTATAACAAATCCTTACGCAGTCACCTGTATAATTACACCATGGTTAAGTATTTTTGATTTGAACAGGCTAAAGTTCGTATCGTTTTGTAAGCCAAATGAGTTAAGCTTTATAGAAAAACAGAAGAATTATAAAAGAGCGGCTAAGTATTTGAGGGGCTCCGATTTGTTATGGCGAATCGGCATAAAGAAATAAGGGTTAATTTTATTTGAAGTAAGGTGTTATGACCCTATGTTCTGCATTTCATAGACGGTAGGTGTTCACTCTTTAGTAAAATCTTACCGAGGAACAGTTTTCCAAAAATGTAACCTTATCACTTTTCTTTGTAAGAGCATTTTTCCCCTTTCACACAAAAGGAAGCAACATGTATCGTTAAGCGAGGATTTTAAGGGTTCTGCAAACACTTATATTTGCCATAAAATTTCGTTATACATAACGGTCCTTTATTGCAATACAGAGTTATCTCAAAAATGAGTTCAATTGTCAAAATCATTCAGCAAATTATTCCCCCTTATCGTGGTTGGCGTATTTCGACTGCAACTACGACGTTTTTGTAATAGATTAAAGAAAATTGCAAAATGTTTTCTTTACGCCAAAGTGATAAGTCCTATTATAATTATTATTGGGCCTTATTACGGGTGTCATATTACGACTTCGATTACGACGATTTTGTAATAGCCTAAAGAACATTGCAGCATTTTTGTTTAATCTAGTACAAAATCGTTTAGTGCCACCGCTCAAAACAAAAAGCACCGAAAATGAATTTAAAAAAGCACTGAGCACTAACTTCAAAATTTTTCGCGCCGAAATTTTCAAAAAGCACTAAAAACGGTGCGAAAAGCACCGAGTTGACAACACTGTCAAGAATTGCCTGCAACAAAAATTGCAAGTCTGGACCGGCACTAACTATGTATAAGGAAACATTGTTATATATATAAATTGGTAAAATATATGGAAAAAAACTGGTATACGATAAGGAGTTTTGGAAGTGATTTCTTCAATGCATTTAGAAATTTTAAGTGAGCTTGCGATTTTTTTAGCGTTTTTTTCGAGTTTATTTTATTTTTAACAGTTTTGGCAATTTCTTATGAATTTTAAGGCTGGATTCCGATTTTGCAGCTTCTCGCGAATTTTTGCAGTGTTAGCGATTAAAGCGAGTTTTTGCAAGTATTTTGCTTTCTATCAGTTTTCGAGAATTTTAAACAGTATTAGTATTTGCGATTATGCTTCTGTTAGCAAGGTTTTGCGAATTTTAATGTTTTTTTTATATTATTCATAAGTACCGGAAGAATATTCGTAGCATCTTACACTGCCACACAGCTCCCATATTCACACCAGGAAAATTTTATATGGCAAAATTTCAATTTGTGTACAATCGGGGTCTGTATCTTTGATAAATTTCTGTATGCGTGCATGCCTGTACATACGTCATACTCTGAATGGAAACAAGAACCGCATGAAGCCCCCACGTCCAAGCCACTCTATTTGACATTTCAAATGTACATACAAACTTACGTATGAAAATATGAATTTTTTTTCCAAATATGTACATAATTTTTCCAAGACCGCCTTATACCTCGAGATTGGTGCATCCTCAGAATATTTCGCGGAACCTTGCAAAAATTTTCAAGAAATATTTTGAGGTCTTCGCATAATAATTATATACCAACTTAATTGGAGAGATTCTCAGATGTCTTCAACATCTTATATCGGTTTTGGCCTTCTATGGCACAGCCTCCACTTTTCCCACATGCCTTTTCAAAGATTATGGATTGACTCGCATTGGCAGTTCAGATTTTCTGATTTTAAATCATTTTGCAAACGAATTTCGAATTATGTAATTTGTTGCATGAAAATACGTCCGTTTCTAAATAAAAAATATGAAAAATGTTCATTATAAATTTTTTTCCATATGTGATTAGTTTCTGACAGGAAAATTTTTAACTTGGCCTATTATGCTAAAAAACCAATTAATTATAGAATCAAAGCACTTATAGGGATAAGGTATTTCTAATATCTTATTTTTATTTACGGCGTAACAAGATGACTAAAAAGTTTGTTTGTTATTGGTTAGGCAGGTCTAGGTGAATTTCGTTGCAGAGTTTTGTTTGAAAATAATTAAATATCTAAGTCCGCAACTTTACTGTTTCCAAGCCGAGTTGCCAATATCGGCACAATGTACCGATTTTCGTGGACTGAAATAAAGTCATAAGTAATCATCTAAAATTGCCTTATTTCTCAACTAATTGAAACATAAGGACATTATTGCATCACACTGCATTGGTAATAAGGCCATTCAGACTTATTCCAGAATTAATTGCCATAACCGCCAAAAAAGCTTAAGCGACATAATTTGCGAATTTAATTTTGACCAAAATAAAAAAAAGGTTGAACATAGTATAATTTTCTGACGGAAATTTTTGTACCACACTTTTCCATTTAAAAGTACTTATCTTGTCTCTTAGTTAGGAGAGCGAAAGAAAAACCCATGTTGAGTAAAAATAGATATGGTTAAAACGTTCCCAGAAAAGTTTTCCTCGTAGGATTATATATAAAACTTAGCCCATGTTATATCTAAAATGCACTCTTGTTTTGACTAATTTTTGGAGCTTCAGTGTATTCAGAGAATTAATGTATAGTTTTAAGAATATTTCTGTGGTTTTCATTAATGAAGACGTATATATTATATATTTCTCATTTTGAGTTTATGCAATCAAATTGTTATACTTTAAATGCTTTTTAAAAAGTTCTACGAAATTTTTTAATAATATGGACGCTTTACATCATATTTGTCTAAACCAACAACATGACTTCTACCTTTTTAGGGTTTGATATCGTTTTCGCTACGCTGTCCGTCACAGGATATTTTCTCGAGAACCGTAAGCGCTACGGAGCTGAAATTTTTACAGAAAATGTAAAACTTTGGCCGCTACAACAAATACATAACAGTTAAAAATTAAAGGGTGTTCCAAAACGAGCAATGAAAAATTTTAAAATCCTATGTTATATAAAGGGTGGTTAAATTTTAAGGGCCGATGTTGAATGTGAACCACACCTAAACGTCAAGTTTTTTTCTGCATTTCATTTGACATTTCTCAATTTCAGACTAACACAATTTGAACCATAGAAAGATACACAATCCAGCAGCGCGTTAAAGTTATTCAGGCTTATTATGAAAATGGGCATTCAATTCAAAATCCATATCGTGCACTTCGTGATTTTTTCGGTCAGCACAATCAGCACATTTTCACCTCAGTGGATTCGTCAATAAGCAGAATTGCCGCATTTGGGCGAATGATTATCCAAGAGTGATTGTCGAAAAACATATGCACTGTTTGGTGCGGTTTATGGGCTGGCGGCATCGTCGGCATCAAAATCAGGCCGGTCAGGCAGTTACTGTGAATGGTGTTGGTTATCGTGGACGTTATATGGTTTCAACAGGACGGTACCACTTGCCACACAGCTACCGAAACAATGGCTCTTTTGCGCGACAAATTCAATGGCCGTGATATCTTACGTGGTGGCGATGTCAATTGGCCGCCAAGGTCATGAGATTTGACACCGTTGGACTTCTTTCTTTGGGGCTATTTGAAAGAAAAGGTGTACGTCGATAAGCAAGAAACAATTCAAGAGCTAAAGGATGAGATAATTCGGCACATTAACGGCATAGAACCTCAATTATGCCTCACCGTCATCGAAAATTTGGACCATCGGATAGAGGTCGCGGCGGCCATAATTGCACCATACCATATTATAATAATAAAAAGAAATGACAATAATTTCCTAAATAATTTTTTGTTATTCAAAATCAATATCGGCCCTTAAAATTTAACCACCCTTTACATTTATATATGTATATAAAACAGGATGTGCATATGTATGTATGTAACGTATGGTCTCCAAAACGGCTGGGCCGATTTTGATGAAATTTTCAGGGAATCTTTGGAATATTCAGGCGGGTAACACTGTGAAGTCTGATTTTTGATTTTCGGTCTGCGGGCGGAGGGGCGTGGCAAAGTCCAATTTTCATACTATACCACCAATTTCATATATATATGTATTTATTTTTCTTGCGAGGGGAGGGGTAGCGAAGCACATCGGGTTAAGCTGGTACAATATATATATATATACACTTGAAGGACACTTTCAAAATTAACACTAAAATTTAAAAAATCAAAATTAAAGGGTGTTCTAGCAGTTAATGTAATTTTGACAATTTGCTGTATTTTAGAAACCGTAAGAGACAAACGCTTCAAATTTTCAGAAACACTAAGACTAAAACATACCAAAACTAAAAAATTGCCAACCCGAAAACATCGCCAAAAACTGAAAAAATATCCAAAACGAAAAAAGCACCAAACTAAAAAAATTGCTAAGGCTAAAATAAATCACCAGAATTTGAAAAACTCGGAAAAATGAAAAAAAAAATCGCCAAAACTAAAAACACGCCCAAGCTAGAAAAACGCCAAAAACCGAAAAAATCTCAAAAACTGAAAAATTTTCAAAACTAAGTATATTATATAGGCTAAAGTTCGTATAGTATTACATATCTAGTGTCCGTAGGGAAGGAACCCTCCGTGTGCGAGTCGAAGTAGCACTTTAATAAATTTATTTTAAATAAGCTTAAAATAACTCATTTTTGGCTCTACTGAAAAAAATGTGATTTATGGGCATACGGTGTTGTTAATGAAAACCACAAATTATAGCAGGGTATTTAAAATGTAGACATTCCTGTTTGAGTGAACTGCTGTGTCCTTTTTTTTTAAGATACAAAAAGACCCATACGGAGAAGAAATGAAGGATTATTCCGTTCCACAAGAATTTTAGCCTTAAAATTTTAGATAAAAATACTTAATAATTTATTTAAAATTCAGGGTTTCTCCTGGTTTTATGCTGGTTCGCTATTAAAATGTGTAGGGGTGTTATAACTCAGACGTGAAGTTTCTACCTTCTTCTGCCAGAATAGGTCATTAGAACCTCATAGCCGTGGTAGATACTTCCACGAAGTTTTCTTCTTCTTTTCTTGGTTTAAAATGATTTTTATCAATTGCACAAAAATTTCTTTCAATGTCCTTTTTTTTGCATGATTTCATAGCCAGTGGTGTGTGTTAGTTTTTGCTAAACTGCGCATACATACATTTACTTCTGAGTTTTTATTTCCCTTCAAAAGTATTGTTTTTACAACAACCAAGTTGCAAACGGAAATTTGCGATAATGGCACGTGTTTTTAACGTAAAAAAGAATATACTTTATATTTTTATCACACACACTCACACTGATCTATAATATTCATAAAGTTTACTTTTCAACTATTGGCAGCCGCAAACCAAGCGCACATACACCCACTCTCGCATAATGCTTTATGTACTCAATATAAATTTTACTTCACTTCTATTTCCCCACCCACCATTTCTCGGGCTTTGTTACTAATTGTTGTGCATAAAATTCTTAGAAAGAAATTAATTAAGTTTTTCTGTACATTAGTGAATTTCACACTTTTTTTTGTCCATGAAACCCCTCTTTTATCTATTGCTTACGGTGTACACTAGGACATTTTGGTGAGCTTCATCATTAGAATTATACTGCAAATGCTGCGAAGAATTGTTTTCTTTTATATGTATATTCGCCGCCACACCATTACTAATTGTTTTGTTTTATATTTCATTTAATATTTTTGATTTTTCCCCCCTGGCTTTATGGTACTAAGAAACCCTCCTTCATTATAATTTTAATAGTTTCCTTGCATTTCTTTTTGTAATAATTAAAAGTCCTTTAGAGATAATAAGACAAATCAAAGTTGTAAAGCATTCAGTTGTGGTTTCTCTTGTCTCTTTAGCAGAAGTTTTGTAATTTCCGTAAAATAATAAATTGCTTTTTTTACCAAGTTATTACAAAACAATTTAAATGTTGATGTATGCGTTTAGTTATTCGCATATTTTTATTATAAATCAAGGAAGTAATTTGTTCTACTAACAAATTTGCAAAAGCTTATACACTAATTAATTCTTAGCTTTTCGGCTTTATAAGCAAGCTTCAGGCCACCACATAATTTTCCTTTCCTTTCCTTATATTTCCACTAATTACAAGTTAATATTTCTTTGCCATAATTCATTGAATCTGAAACTCATATAATAATCATAAACTTTCTGCCCCAAACAATATAACTTATAGGAAGCTAATTTTTATGCTTAAGAAAAACCAACTCGTCCCTAAATTCCGTTTATTTGCTCATAAGTCACGTTGAAATATTATAATTTTTTTCGTCCCCTCTTTATGCTCCTAATTTTCCATCGATTTTATCTCGTTAATAATTATTTACTTTCCTGCCAAGAAATTATGTGCAAAAGTAAACAGAAAAATTATAAATAATCGTTATAAAAAAAGTCATTATCATAATTCATTAAAATCAAATGCGGCAAATAAAGTATAAAACAAAGACTTGCTCTACATTCCCACATACGTACTCGTACATAGACGAAATATTTTCCATGTTTTCCAAACATATATCATTTTTTATTGCTCAACGTATTTGGGATTGGTTGTAACGCCCAATACTTTGACGAGACTAAATAACGCCACAACAAAAGTAATTATCTTGGGTTATAGTTTTAGCAAAAAGTATTTGCAAGTCTTAAGATATGGCACAGTGTGGTAGGAGTGTATAATTTTGGGATTAGGAGAAAGTTTCAGAAGTACTTGGCAGCAGCACACATTTCCTCATCTTTTACTCTCATTTTAACTGCTGCAATTTATAATTTTCATTTGTTATTTATTCGTTATTCTTTGACTATCGTTCAAATTGTTTTAACACTCGGTTTAAATTTTCAATTACATATTTAAATGTGATGTGGAGCATAGGGATGTAACAAATGCATTCCAGTGAGGTTAAGTATGAGCTATTGGTTTTATTTCTCTCCAGGTCTTTGTGAGATATTTTCACTTCTTTTTTAAATTGTCTTCTTCTGGATGAACTGGTCTTCCTCGGCTCCTATTCCTATGTATGTGGATTCCAATCGATCTCTGTTCTTGTTAGGTCATCTGCTGGTTTGCGTAATTTGTGACCTAGCCAGTTCCATTTGCGCTTAAGAATTTCGATGATGATGGTGACGAGAGAATAATAATACGAGAAAACTACCATGGAATGCAAGTTGAAAAAGCAAATGACATATCCTACAACTAGAAAAGGTAATGAGAACTACATGTAAAATTTCGGTCCCAGTCTATCAAGAATCAATAAAATATTCAAAGATCTGGCGGTCATACTTGATTGGAGGCCATCTTGGAACTGTGATATAGAGAATAGAATAAAGTAAAGTAAAGTAAAGAAGATAAATTCCTTTGAAATGTGATATAAGCAATTCGTAGACAGCTTTTTTACACGCAAAGTTTACTTTGCAAAGTCTTCAGTTTGCTGGAGAGAAGGGAAAAGAGAAAATGAGCTTTTCTCCATTCTCTCCTAAAATCTAAATCATGACTTCTTTTCAGCAAACAGATTTATGGGTTATATTTTACACAAAATTGCTCATCTATTATTAAAGCCACTGCCTTATAGCAAAAATATCCTTTCATCTTTGATTCCTGGTGGCTTTTTTCTATGGTAATCAGTCTTACATTGGTATCTAGACAACATCAAACTTAGTATATGACAGAGACATTCAAAACTTGAGCTGCTCTGGGTTCCAGGGTACTACAATATGCCCGGCAATATCATTGCGGACGAACTAGCCAGATCAGCAGCTCAAATGCACATTTGCGACACGGATTAAATTGTTAGCGCCATGTTAAAATGCTGTAAGACACAAATTCAGCAAGATTTATTTGGGAACGCACAGACTAGTTGGTCTAACGAGGTCACCTGCTCAATAACGGGGAAAATATGTAGACAATATGATTGTAGTAGATCTGCGATCCTGGAGAGAAACAACATGCGTACATTTGTTGCGGTAATTACAAGTCACCGTTTTATTGGTACGCATGCTAGGAGATTACACGATTTCTGTAGTTGTCTTTATGAGGAGGAGGAGGAGGAAGATCCTGCAGAGCACTTCCTACCCAGCAAAAAAAATGGAACAAGTTCCAAAGGTTTACCACTTTCATTGCATACTAATATTCTAAGGCTGTTGTTTATATATAAAAAATTGTTCTAGGCAACCTTTTAAGTGCATATCGTTCAGGATTTCGGATGACTTCCGTTCTACGACAACCATGTGTTAAATTATTTGATGTTTCACCAGAAATAGAACTACTTGGAGCTGAGTTCCTCAATGCTGTAACTAATGATTTGTATTGTAATTTTTTGCTGGGTATGTATATGTCCTGCTCTCTATCAGAAAAAAAAGCGTTCCAACTGGACAGTCCGCAACTTCAGATTTAGGCTGCCTTAGAGAAGGAAGTAAATATAGAGTATTCAAAAATATAAAGCCAGAGATACAGCACTATTATCTGTGGATGGATAACATTTTATCAATATTGACGAACGATGCTGATGATGATAGGAGATTGGTCAGACAGAACATACAATTATACACCAAAGAATAAAAAAGAATAAATGGGATAAAGCCATCACAGAAATGTGTGAAGGAGGAAGTTAACTTCTGCGACCTCCATGTATGTAGAAATGATATAAACACACGAACAGATAATATGGATACTGTGCTATCAAGGTGTAATTGCAGGAAACAAAGAGGCTGATAGTCATGTCAAAATGCTATCATCTTTGAATAACAACACACTGCAGAGCATCAGACCTTTTAGGAGACTCAAAACCGAACTCAAATAGTTTTGCAAAATTCTACGGTGCAAAAATTAACCAGAATCCTAAGAGAAATGAAAAGAGATTATAAGATGGAATAAGCCAACACTCAGGGGACTTGTTAGCATAGTAAGTGGACACACCGAGATAAGGTTTCATCATAGGACTAAGGTGAGGGAGAGAACGAAACATTGGAATATTACCTGGGTCACTGTTCACCGTTAAGACGGCTGAGAAGACAGGTTTTTCATGCGGACAACGCACAGTGAGACAGCCCTATAGTAACCGCGGCAAAAAATGGTTTTTGGCGTGTCGTCCAATTTGGATGAAATTTTCACAGTATATTAACGGATATATGAGTAACAATTCAATGAAATTTTAGCCTCATAACTTCATTACTTTTTGGTCTAGAGCAAGTCAAAGTTGAGGTCTGCCAACGCGCTTGAAATATGTTAGTTCAATATGTAATATTCAAAAGCTTGTTGTAGAATGAGTAGATGAAAGAAGAAATTTAAAAAAAAACACACAAACAAAAAATTTCTTAACAACAGAATTGTGGTGTAAAAATTTAACATTTTGCATTTTCAATGGCCTAGGAAATATAGAGCAGCCCCTCGCCCTAGGTGCAGACTTATATCAAATGAAAGATTGAAGTCTCAGCTTTCATTTGAAGTAAAGGACATATAGCAAAAGTTTGCAAAAGTAATTTAAACATACAAAATACTACAAAAAATACGCAACGCGCACATTCTGTCGCTATACGTATGTTAGCATTTTTACTTTACTTTTATTTTTTTTAATTATTAATTATATTTTTGTTAAACAACATAATAAACATTATTATTAAAAAATTATTGAAAGAATGAAAAAAAATTTTCTTTTTTATTTCATTTCAATGACGTAATAGTGGGAGTGTTATTGTAATATTTGCATGCAACATTACAGTAAATATCAAATTTGAAGGTTGAATTTTTTTTTTTTTTTTACTGGAATTGTCTCAAAAATAACCTGTGCAAAATTTCAAAGCTCTACAATGACTCCAAGGCGAATTCATAACAGGTGGCCTTATCGCTACAAAAATACAACAATAATAATAACAACATGCAATTCGTCTGGCTTCACAAAACCCCATCTGTCAAAAACAGTTGACTCAAATACCAATACATTCACATTTATAAAAACATATTTTACTATCCATGTGCATCTATCATCAACAACACAGAAACAATATTTGTAAAATAAATGTAATTAAAATGTTGAAAGACGGTTCAGGTTAGATGATCTTGATATTTTTGGACAACGTAATGAAACCTTACTTGCTGCCTTATTGCAGCCCCTCCAATGGTTTTTTGGACGCGAAATCAGTGGTATAAAATGTGTTTTACTGGCTCATCATGGCCGTAAACGCAATATTATGCTTAAATGCATGAAATTGTTCACAAAAATGGACAAAGTTACTTAAAAGTGTACAACAAATAAACGTGCGTCTTATTTATACATATATAAGAAGTCAGCTAGTACTAGCTGGGCCCGGCAAAAGTTTTCTTAACCCCACAATTAAGAATTCGCATTGTGTTGAGTTGATACATGAAGAAATGCAGCGCATTGTGGCAATTAAATGCAATAGGAAATGTTAAGGTATGCTTGAATATTTATTTCTATAAACTTATTTCATAATATATATATCTGTTTAAGGTTTCCCAAATATCACGTAAAAATTGTTGATGTGGTGACAACGCTATTGCATCGTCGTTTACCAGCCACCAATTTCATGGTTGAGAATTTGGGAACCATTGAATTGGGCTTTGTATATAAATACTACACATCCAGATTTTCACAAACATGTCTAGTCAACTAAAAGCTGACATGATGGAACGAGCAAATACTCTTTGCCTCAAGTAATGCAGAACGTTTGATAAAATCTTATTTCTATATTGTGCGAAAATCCGTGCAAGATTCTGTACCAAAGACTATCATGCATTATAGGCGAGACACATTGGTAGAAGTATTTTGTATTAGATACAATTTTTTTAAAATCATCAATAAACTAATGCAATTAATCATTTTGCAAGAGTTAATTCAGAATGCATAGGTTAAGAAGGGTGGTGCTATACCGCACCCCCACTCGGAGATCCAATTGGCTCCATTGTGATAAGTATTCATACAATATAATTCTTTTTACTTTAAAACATATTTTTAAAACATAAAGAACGATGTAATTTTTTTCACTTTAAATGTAAACAAACATTAGATAGAAGAAGAGATTTTGACAGTTGGGGTTTAAGCAGTCTTCGAACACCTGATAATCATCAGGACTGTTAGGGTCACCTGTTATGAATTCGCCTTGAATGACTCCTTGTATTTAATGCCGGTGTTGTCTCACTGTGCAACGTAGTGTCTTAGGAACTCTGAGACTTTGGAAAGAGAATACTTAGAAAAGATTGGTTTCTGGTGTGATGAATAGGGTTTTGTGGACATATAGCTATTTGGGAGTACATCGCACTTCCGGGTAGAGCGTGAAATTTTTCTTCCCCTCGCCTTTAATTCAGTGATTAAGAATCGTAAGCGAGAACTTCTAGCAATGACAAGCCTCTGTAAAAATCCTTAGAAATTCCGCATTATAAGGACTTCTTGCGAATGTCTTTTTTACTAGGATATATAAGAATGTATTGGCTATCATTTAAATCAATAATATAAAAAAAACCAAATCCAGCATCTATAGAGGATTCAATTTATATTTATTTAGAAGTCAAGAATATCAAGCAACTTAAATTTGCCTCCAGCGCCTATAAGGGATTCAATATCTTAGTCTCAAGCAAAATACATGATAGTGCATGATTATCATTTCAGAGAGCAGGACAGCACTCATTAAAAAAAGAGAAAGAAAGTCACCCAAAGGAAAAAGTGTTCTGTTGTGGTAAAATCTTATACCAAAAACAAAATAAATTGCTGGCTAATTGCCAGCCAATTCGCTATGCACGTGCCCCACCGTAATATAATAAAAATATTAAACAAAAATATCTGCGAAAGAAATTAACAAATGGGTAAATCCAGTTTCTATTAAACACTGTGAAGAATTAGGAGAAAGAAAAAATATTATAATAAATGTGCGTTAACTTCGACAGATGAGACACCTTGATAAATTCGTGACTAATGGCGTATGCACAAACTTTCTTTTGTTTTAACCATTTGATAAATACTTTTTTCTATTAAGGAAAATTAAAGCATAAAACTCCCAGCCCTTAATGAGTTTTGGCCAACCACACCATTCTGCCTTAAATTAAAAAAAATTATATAAAGCGCACATGTGAATTAATTGTGTATGAAAAAGAAATTAAAACCACAAATTATCACATTATTACTTAAATATTAGTTTTCTATTTAATGAAATTAAATACTAAATAATGGTGGAAATTAAGCACGTATGAAAGCATAGAGCGAAATGAAAAATTCATCAACAACCCTCGAGGTCATATTTGATGAAGATACGAGGAAAAAATAGAATGAAAAATCCGCACATATGTTGCATGGAAACTAGGGATGGGCAAAAAATATCGATATATCGAAATATCGATATTTGAGAAAATAAATATCGATATATATCGCCGATATTTCAAAAACCGATATATCGATACATCGATTCTTATTTACGAGTATCGGGTTTCGATACTTTTAGGAGCTATAGCTGTTTTTAACTACGATATTGGCATCACTACTAGTGATGCGAAGAAAAAAAAGAGAAATTTCATAATAACAGCCCATACGCATCTATAAGGCGAACCCACTAAGTCAGGTGAGTTTTATTTGTTAACTAAGCTAAATACCAAATTTGGATTGTGTCGGCATAAGCCTAAAGGCAGAATTATTTTTTATTTTCTGTTCTGTTACGAATCAGCTGACTCTTTTTGGTTTATATAGATCTTATACAAGCCGTTAGTAAGTAATTGTAAGTGGCAACATAAATAAAATAAAAACGTTTAGAAATAAACTATAATTGTGCTTTAAGAATAAAAAAAAAATTAATTTTTACCAGAAAAACATAAACACTATATTGAAACATAACAATGGACTATACAAAACTCATCAATTTAGCGGAAAACTGTGACCGTTCTGGTCAGAAACAGCTAATTTATTACAGAAAAAGTAACTATTAAAATTTAGGAATAGAACGGCACAGCACAGAACAGCAACATAAAGTAAAGACTAATGAAGCCTTGCTTAAACTCTTTTTGGCGGTTATGGCACGATATGTCGGTATGTGTATTTATTTTAAATTTGGAATATTTTGGCAACATCTGTAGGGAAAAAATATCGATATATCGAAATATCGATGTTTTAAAAAAATATATATCGATACTGCTCAAAAATATCGATACGATATATATCGATACATTTTTTTCATTTGCCCATCCCTAATGGAAACCACGGAAAGAAACATGCATATGCATGTATGTGTTTTTTGGCTAAGTTTTTTTGTGTGTAAATAACAACGTTTTTCAATTTTATTTGTAGAGAGAATAAAAAGAATTGATATCCTGAGGCTACTTTGAGACAAAATAATCGCTAATAATGGCCAAATTATGAAGGTTTGGTCTATGAAACTAATTTTCAGGGAGCTTTGAGTTGCACTTGGATATCGAAAAAATTCGATATAAAAGCGACTATGTAAATTATTTTACACACAACATGGTAACGTCCCATGTTTGAATTAACTCTTCCCTGGACTGACCATCCATAACGAAAGAAAACTTCAAATTGTTAGGTCATACAAAGTGTTGTAACTTTTATCGCATCGCATACACATCTCTCAAAAGTGGATCTGTGTTGCAAGTTGCAGAACACAAGGGGCAGGACGCCACAAACGGCATGTGAGCAAGTCAGCTGATTTTGATAATCAGTGTTGTCAAGTTTTATCTTATTTTCAATTCTAACAATGCTGCGTTAGAAAAGTTGTATATAATATGAAAAAAGGATGAATAGAATGTATGAAATAAATGTGTAGAATGAGCTGACACGAAAACGTGTTATGTGGACATTCAGCTTAAGCTAACAAACGAAAGAACGACAGTCGCCCACTTTCATTTCAGAAGACATTCCAATATCTTTCTTATCGATCGCAAGTTTGTTTTTGTAACGCGCACTTACACTTTGTTTAAAATCTATAAAAAAGGCTTTTACAATTCTATAAAAAAAAACTCTAAAATTCGATTAAATAAATATCCAATCTGAGTTTACTATTTGAAAAAAAAACATACATAAATATTCGTATATGTGGACAGAAGAAGCAAATCATTAAAATGATGTTAAGCTGAAGGTCCATACCATCCGTTCAATGCGTAGTTGCTTTTTATGCATGTGCCAAAAAGTAGAATCAAGGTAGAGATCGACCGAAGGCGTTTTTTTTGGCCGAAGCCGAACTTCGGCTAAAGTCCTAAACTTCGGCCAAAACCGAAGCCGAATGTTTTAAATTTTAAAAATGATACTTGTTTTATATGAATTAAGAAAAAAGTTTGCTTTTTTGAGATCACTGAAATAGCTGTAATATCTATTGGATACATAACAAGAAAAATAAAACTATTTTGCAATTTCTAGATTGCTTTTTCATATGATCACTCACAAGAACGTCCAAGTAAAAGAAAATAGAAAGCAACAGGGTTGTATTTCAAAGCAACCCTTTCAAAACGTCAAACACAATAGAAACTGTCGGCGAGCAACGACCAAAAATAATGTTATTTTTCAAGCTTGGAATGAAAAATATTCGGCTTCGGCTAATCGGCCGATTTTTGCCATAGGCCGAATGTTGGCCGATTACCAATTTTTGGCCGAAGGCCGAAGCCGATTAATCGGTCGAACTCTAAATCAAGGTAATTGTATGAGGCAAGTTACAGCACAAAACGCAAAGAACGTATAGACGCATAGGACGGATAAAGTTCAATGCGTTGTTGCGTTTTATGCATGTGTCAAAAATTAGAATCAAGGTAATTGTATGTGGCAAGTTACAGAACGTATAGACGCATAGGTCTGATAAAGTAGGTTTACTTTCTACTTTTGTATCCGTCGCATGCATCATGCTCTCTTTTATAGCCAAATGTTCGTGTGGTGAATTTAAATTTTCTCTCTTTTTGCATTAAAACAACAAAAATACTTGCGCATAAAACGTATTGCATGTAACTTGAATTTAGAATCGGAGAGAACGTACAGAAACGCATACAACGCATATGCAAAGAACGTATGGTATGGACTTTCAGGTTTATTACTTGCGTGGCACATAGCGTCCCATTGTTGAAAATAAACGTCGTATACTTCAATATCTTCCAAATACGACCGTAAAATGTTCTTACATCGTAACAGTTGCTACAGTCTTATTTTCGTAAAGTAAGATACATATGCTTTTAAACAATAATTCTTGGGTTTTCCGAGCCCCAAATGCGACAATTCTGCTTGTGGCTTTCCACGTGAAAATGAGCCTTATTATCCTCATTACCCCAGATGCGATGAAATTCCAGATCAGTTTGATATATTTTTAATACTTAATCGGCAAAGATACGTAGTTTATGGTCTATAGGGATGATACCTTATATAAACTGAGCTTTAAAAGCCCTAAGACTTGCTTCCAGGACCAGATTCTTTGTCATAGACATAGCCCTAAAGAAAAAACCCCAGGGGTCTGAAATCAGAAGATCTGGATGGCCAAATATGATCGACTATTCGAGCAATCTTCACACAGTCAGGAAGCTTTTCAATGAAAGAAACGATGGTATCGTTTTTTATGTAGCACGTACATAGCTTAATCTTGTTGAAAATAAACATCGCCAACATCAATATTTTTCAACTCCGGTCATATAAACCCATTAATCATCGTTCGATAGCATGATCTATTGACACTAAAAGAAGCTCCAGCCGTATTTGCCTGCACAAAGCAGTCGCTCGTTGAACATTGAGAGGCTTTTCAACAATAATTAAATTTTACCTCCGAGCGGAAAATAGGCCTCATCACTCAAGATGATTTTTCGATTAATTGTATTTTAAGGAACCCATCAGCAAGGACACTAAGTTATTGAGTAGAGGCTTTTCAACAATAATTCTTGGATTTTCCGAGCTCCAAATGCAGCTTGTTAAAGAAGGCTCTCAGGCATAAATGTTCCTCATCACTCAAGATTGTTTTGCAAAGAAATTCCTGATTAGTTTGATGCATTTCACGAACGACAACATGACGTTGTTGATGGTCGATAGGCGTGAGTTGTTGTGTTAACTGAACTCTAAAAGCCTTAAAACCGATGTCTTTGTGCACAATTCGGTGTAATGCCATTTGTGGACTGCCCAATTGCAAAGATAAATGAGAACTTGACAAACCTGGATTTTCACCAAAAATTCTCAGTTGTTCTTGAGCCACATTACTAACTTGTGCCAACATCTCAAATTTTTCGACCAGTTTCTTAATTGCTGGCCGAGAAGGAGCTTCACGATGACTAAAAAATGTGACCGCAAAGTTTTAAAACTTTTTGTAGTTATTTGATATATATGATGTATACATATATATAATAATTTCAATGCTTTGTTACAGGGTATATCGTTTCATTTTTATTAATGGCGTACTTGCCAGCAATCAAGCAGTTTAAGGTTGGGACACGACAAATGTTAAAATGGAGGGGTTTTTCAATTAAAGGGTTTATTGCAACACCTTGCACTTGAAAGATAATCGGTCGACAAATAAAAAATAAGCGGTTTCTTTCGACATTTGTCTACGCACAAACCACAATGCTCCTTTCGCGGTTGGAGTATTTCGACTCTTACAACAACGTTTTTGAAGTAGATTAAAGAACACCGTAACATTTGTTCTTTAACCTATAAGAAACTGTCGTATTCGAAGTCAAAATACGAGAACCACGATAAGCCCCAATAGCCGGTCGAAATTTTGTATGGAAGCCCCACATCTTTGTTCGATTTAGCTTTCTTTTCAACTTGTGGTCCTGATAGTTGTTAAAGTGATGAAAACCAATTGTTTGACACCTAGAGAGCTTGCAAACGAAATTTGTTCGATATTGTAGGAGGCACTGCAACGAAGGAGGAGGTTCTCAAGGATTTAGGTTTGTCATTCTATAACTTAAGCATTTGACAACCCATTTAAAAATTATTTTTTTGCTTTTAAGATGGCATACTACCGTTTAATGTCTTTGTAGTGGTGCAATCCAAAGTTTAAAAAAGTAGGCAGAACCACACCCATTAAAATTTGCTACTTTTAAACATTATGGGCGGAGACACGTTAAAATTTTAACGAACACACCAGCGGAACCACAGTCATTAAAAATTTACACATTTCTTGTAATTCCCCATCATATTTAGGGTTTTTAATGTGATACGATTTCGGAATGACAAATAACAGCAGGCCATAATGGACGCAATCAGTGTTGCCAGATTTGATTTTCAGCTTTTTAACACGTTCAGTACAAATTAAAACATTCTGATAGTAAACAAGCCGAAAATAAGTACCAAGAAACTATCAAAACCATTTTCATTATTTCAGCACTATCTTCCAGGGAACTTCCAAACTCTTTCTTCAGGTACAATAATATTAAGTTTTCTTATTGGTTTCAATTGTTTTATGAGTACAGATGGGGTATTGTGTGCTAATCAATCCTGCAGTTGGTGGTGTTGATGGTGGCAGAAAGACTAATAAAAAACAACACCATCAGAAGCACGAGTTAAAAAATAACAAACAACTCGTCCGACATTAAAATGCACACGAGAAACGTGAATAAAACGTGTATTGCGGCGTTTAATCCATACGATTTGAATGTAACAAAAACGAAGTACATAATCAAAGAAAATACGAGGTTGGTGGCAGAATTCACATATTACGTAACGCTATTTTCGGAGTTTTTATACCCACACCAAACCCAAAGAAACGCTTTTTAGAAAATTTTCAGTATACATTTTCTGAACCGTAAACCCCCTGCTCCACCATATGCAACGATATTTTACATATTACGTAACATCGATAGTTACGTAATATGTGAATAGCCCCTAGGAGTACACAGATATATATACAAACAATCTACAAATTATGTGTGTAGCCTGTTTATGTTCTTAATTTTAAGACTAGCTGGATACATGCACAAACTTCCGCTCAAGCGAATAAAGTTTGGCAGGTTGTCTGAATTTTTTAATACTCACCCAAACTCTTTCACACACAAAACGCGAGCCTTAAATAAACAGTTTTCATTTAATTATGTCTAAATTTGGTTTAAAAGAAACAATACACCAAAGCCAGACAAGTAACTTACACTTAAAGAAGGCCGCATGAATGAGTGAATGACTGAATGAGCAAACAGTTGGTGGATAAACAGAAAACGAAAACCTGACAAATACATCATGTCAAAGGAAAAAAAAGATACATGCATACTTATGTATGTATGTATATAAAAAAGTACAAACTTTACAAAGAATCAATGAACGCTGACAAATTGGCAACACGCGATAGCTCTGCTCAGCTCAGAGGAATTAAGTTGAAAAACAAAATGTTTTTTTTATGGGGGAGAAAAAATTCCCTGTCACGAACTATAAAGTTAGACGAAGTGGAAATTATAAAGAGTTTCTTTCTATATTTCTATTTATTTCTTTTTTCTGCGCCTTCATTCTTCTAACTAACAGAGTGGCAGCTTGAAGGCACGCAGGCAGGCAGTCAGGTTCTCTCGCTATTGTATGTGATACCGTTTGAATATTTCATTAGGGGTTGTAAGAATGCAACATTTACTGGGATATTGTTATTGCAGCACTATTGTTTTGTTGGAAATGTAACGTCAGTAGAACAAATATTATTTTTATGTTTCACATTTATTTGAATAACTTAATTTGAAGTGTGTCTGTAACATTAAAACTCCCTTTTGTAGCAGTTTTTTATTTCTGCTATTATTTTTTTTTTGTTTTGTTTCCTTGTTTCCTTGTCTACTGCAAGTGAAGTTTTTTTTTGCATTAAAAACAATATTTTTTTAAAAAACTAATGGAGCGCACGTTAGTTAATACCTTATGGATTTACTTTTCAATTAAATTATATTGTTATAATTTTACTTTTGTTGCTTAGACAACAAACTGCAGGGCCAAAGCTCTACTGTCAAGTACAAAGAAATAAAACAGGCAACTAAAAACTCGTACAACTATGAGCTAGAAAACTTATACAAAATAAAAAATAAATATGTTTGCAACTAGAAATTTAATATTTATTGTAACATTTGTAATAGATCACTTGAACATTTATTCTCTCATTTTTCATGTTACGTTACAATATTTTTTCTTTAACTGCTGGTAACACTGCCACAGTTTTAATCCACACATAGTTAATACTCGTTTATCAATTGTTTAATACATTGTTAATATTATAACTAAAATATTAAAAAAAGAAACTTGATGCACCTGTAAGCCATTTGTTTTTACTCATATTAATAATTCAAATGAGAAATATGGCCTATTTTTTTAATTTGCAAAATAAGAGAAAGATAGGGAGAGAGAGGTAGGCAGTCTGGTTATTTGGTTGATCCTCGTATTGCTTTTACCATATTAAATACTGAAGTAAAATAGAAATGGTTCAGCATCTTTTCTCACAATATAAAACAACTGGCTAAGTCCGGCAAACGTTGTCTTACGCTCAATTATTATTTTTTTAACTACAAATTACTCCACACTGTGGTCACTTCTTGGGTCAAAAACAAAACGAAAACTACCGGGAATTGAACAGGGCCCATTTTACCAGGTGCAGTCAGTATGTTTAAATTAAAGTTTAACACAATAACTCCAGTTGTTTTAAGAAATGTTTGGGTAAAGGTTCCCTAATGATCTGCATTAGCAACAGTGAAATGCGCATAGGATCCAGCTAAACCACTAAATAATCAATTTCAATGTATTTTTAATGAAAAAATATTTTACTGAATAAGTAAAATAATTATTTGGGATTATGCGTTAATAAATGTTAAACTTAATATTATGAATCATTTGAGAATCGATATGAAGGATTCAAGTTTTATCTAAATATTATTTGACCAAACATCAGTGTCCGGAAAATGACAAGTTCTGCAAAAGTTAATCGAATTCTTTGGGCGTGCTATCTGAATAGTTAGTGACCGCTGTTTACCTGAGATTTTGCCTTCTCCTTGGATTACTTTTAGGTCACATTTTCTTGGTCTCATTACAGGTGGGCTCTTTCGATCATGACCTTAAGTAAAAATAATCTCAGAATGGTCACCGTCTTCCTCACAGGTCATTGCATGTTAGAAAAACAGATTCTGGGAATTATGATGATGAAACTCCACAGCACATTGTGTAGTACTGGGAAGGTTTATGCCAGAGAAGTCACACAAGCGACTGTTGTAACAACTGCCAGTACTGGAACCAATAGCAATTTTGAAATTCTTGAGGGGGGAGAAAGAGAGAGGTATACATGTGGTGCTCTAGCATCTGGCAAGGGATACGAGTACAATATATCCTTTCAGTTGAAGTATGCTGTGTTTCTCATACAATTCAATTAATTAATTCTCTCATCATGGTTTATTCGCAATTTGTTGGAGTTTGCGTGAGAATCTATTCTTCCCTTACCCCTCCACAGAACGATTCCAACATCACAGATAGTCCCATTAGTTTCTTGAGTGTTGGTGGTTTTAGCAAAAAGTATGCGGCAGTTATTTTCCATGTGAGAGTAACACACGAATTTCTCAATACCTCTGCCATAGACATGCGACATTCCTGGACATTTTGTGATGTGGTGTACACATTTTGTAGGGATTTAAAAACCTCTTTTCTATCAGTTAAAATGTGGATTACCCTACAGGATATCGAACTATGCCGAACTTTCTGCAGAGAGTGCATAGTATTGCACAAGTTTGGTATTTTGTAAAACAATTTTGAGTTTAACTGATCTAAACCCTTCCCAATTGTTTAGATCCATCTGCAAATATTTGGTAAACAAATAAGTATAGTAACCAAAGCTTTAGAGGAAGGGGTTCTAAGTACACCATTCCTTTTTGGGCCGGTAAGTGATCGCAATTATTCTCATAATACCTTGGTGATTTTTCTTCTTACCGACTGATCAACAAACAGCATCCAAATATAATAGAATTTATTTGATTACAAACTCGTATATCCAGTCTGCGTTTTTGGAGGACAATACCCATGTTAAGGACAATTGCTTGTAGACACCATACAGTTTAGTTGCCGATTTTGAGTCTCTGCAGTATTCTCGTTTCGTTTATTATTTAATATTGTTCTAATATATTTGGTATTAGTGGATAGTTTTGGTGTTAATCCTTTAATTATATGAGCAACAAATTGAGGGATTTCATATCTTCTAGTATATAGTAACAGTTAGGTTTTTGGTCTGATTAACCTCTAACCGACAGCTATAACACCATTCTGACAAAATTTCACGGGAAGTTTCATAACACTTCTAAGAGTATCATTGGATTCTTACAGTAGACTGCTACTCCCACGACATCCATAGTCTTGCAATAAATTTTTTCCATGGCTATAAGTAGTGCTAGTGTTCCTTTAACTTCTACCTTTAATATATTGGAGGAACCTAGATCGGAATGGATCCACCTGCAGTTGAGGATTTTACTGACAAATGATATAACTGTGAGATCAATCGGGAGTTGTGTCACGGCATCAATGGTTTGAATAGCTTTCAACACGACTGCATAAGTTTCTCCAGACCTGTCTTTTGGCGTTTATAATAAAGGTTTTGAAATTTTAAGTACATCCACATTATTATTATTATTTGTAATTCGTTTCGAAAAGAGAACTGTTCGAATTTGTATGTTATTTTTATTGCAATTCGAAATCATTTCCATTCGGTTCGGATTACATAATAAAAACAATGAATTTTTTAAGACTTTCCGTAATTTCTTTAGTAGACATAAAAGTTTAGTATAATTTCTTAAGAGTTTTTCAACTAAGAGATTTATTAGTAACTATTAGATACATCCTTACTAATATTATAAATGTGAAAGTGAGTTAGTTTATTTAATCGCTTTCACGCCCTAACGGGTAAACCAATTAAACAAATTCTATATTAACAGCGTCAAATAGAAGATATTTTTATCCGGTTCGGAACAGGTTTTTATATTTGATACTAATTTTTTCTGTAAAACACATTTTTCGGCTGGAAAGGGTAATTTTCGTTTCGGGGTTGATTCTTTAACCAATTTGAAACCGATTATTATGCATTTTTAAAACAGAACAGCAAGAGAGGAGCGGGTAAAAAACCTAGTATATCATATAGCCTGAGGATATGAGCAGATTGTTCTACAATAGTGTCCTACTTGCTGGTATATCTTTTACTTATGAAAGTTAAATTAAAGTCAATATAAAGGTTGTTTAGAGAGTAGAAACACATTTAAGTCACTTCAAGTTTGAAAACTTTAATCGAAACTTAAATTGAACTATGATAATATATTAGAAACTATAAAGTTGAAAAGTTACTCACCCCATTTACTAAAATTCGAGCTTCCCAGATTCAGTAGTATGTGGTTAGCATCTACACAAATGAAGATAAGGACAGTTCTTTCGGTTGCACAGGGCAGCGAACTCTTCTTTGTAATGTTTAGGGCGGTTCTTCTTTGTGGTCATGCCCCATGTAGCAGTTTATCAGCGGGAAATTGTATCTTATACCCGCTATGGCGATGTTACATGTGTCATTAGTAGATTAGTAATGGGGACCTGAGTCCTGTTTTGGGAATTCAAAACCGGGAAAAATCAAAAAGGGTGGCAACCCTGTTCAAAATGGGGGGATTTTGGGGATTTTCATGCTGAGATTTTCTGGGCTATGTGTGTGTGTGTGAGTTGGATTTTATGTTTATGTATGTACTAGCGTACAGCTTTTGTTGTTATTGTAGAGAAGCGTTGTGCTTACAGTGTATGGATGTATGATGTATATGTGGGTGTGTGTATGTGAGTATGTGTATGTGTTTATGAGTATGTGTTTTTGTATATACTTGTGTGTCTACCGGTGTCCGATCCTTTTGTTGTAGTGGCAGACAATCATTATACCCAGTAGGAAATGTTGATGGTGAAAATGTGCTGATTAGCTTTTGACTAGCTTGTCATCAGTACTACTATATAATTATACCCCATACAATACTTTGTACTATAGACATTTAGCATGTGCTTGTCCTTGAAAATATACTAGTCACACTAAAGCAATTGATTAGGTAGTGACCACGTAGTTGTTATGGGGTCATGAGACATACTAACCAGACAGTTATTTACTGATACATTTCTATAATTTACGAACATACAAATGTATGTGTATTGACAATTCCACCTCTCTCCTTCTTTTATAGTGACGGATAGAAGAAAACTTTTTATACCAAAGTTTTAACCAGAATTTTAGTGTTGACACAAAGACACTTGCTCCCAGTCTGACTGCAGGGTAGTTACAAGCGATCTATGTATTTGTATGTATGTAGTGATTGTTATCGTTGGTATGCTTATGTAGGGTTATTGTATTGCATTTATGTTTGCGATCTCTGGGGAAATAATCTAATAGCTACAGAGAGTGGCAACCATGTTGTCAATGGAAGTGGGTAGGGAATGTATTTGGTAATGTATGTATGTATATGTTGTTGTATTAATGTATGTGATTGTATCTATTTTTACTTTGAAGAATATCATTGCTTGTGTGTATTGTTTGGCCTGCGAGAGTTTTTCATACATATTTACAAATGAATGTGTGTATGTTTTGTACGCTATTGACGTTGCTATTCTTATGGAGATAGAAAATATTGTGTTGGTATATGTTTTATATGTACAAGTGAATTTTAGATGTTAAATATTTTGAATCAAATCAGGTTGATAGCAGATTTTTTGAATAGGGGTAATGATATTTTTATTTCAGTAGATTTTACTTTAATGTAACAATTATAGGAAAAAGCTTTTGGAGACATACACCAAAACTTATAGAAGCATCTACTTTTACGTGCCCCGATTTTTCTCGTGCCTTTGTATTACAAACTGATGCTAGCGATTTTGATCTGGGTGTTGCTGTGTATATGAATTTCATCATATATCGTAATACCATCAGATAAATTAGATTTGCCGACTACTACACGATTATCATATGAATTATGGGAATTTATATGTATGTGTGTGTGTGTGTGAGTATGTATGTATGTGTGTGTGTGTGTGTGTGTCTGTGTGTATGAATTTTATAATATTATAAAATTTCATTATGTATGTTTGTGTTTGTGTATTACGTCATCACCTCTTTGTGTGTCATGCCAGACATTTAGTAGTATAAAATATTAGCATATAGGTATCAGAACTTTTTTTTTTTTTAATCGTAGTATGTTTTTATACTCAAGATTGCTGGGTATTTTGTCATGCTTAAAATTGTCCAGCTTTAAAGTCTGCCTGCGAGAAATTTGATTATATTACAGATTTTGTTTATTTAACTACGTCCGGCTTCTTTGGCTGAACTTCTTTTCATACGATCATGGGAATTTATAGTTTCTCTGTCCCTAATAAGTTCGTTTAGCTTTGGTATATGCTTTGAATGTAAGTGTGATTGTTAAGATCTAATAAATACTTGAGTATTGATAAGAAATTTGATATTATGTGTACATATGTATGTACATATCTACAAATTGATTTTATTCGTTTGACTCCGTGCTTGAATACATTTTTTTTTGTTTTTGTTGTTGTTGTAAATATTCACCAGGTTTTTTATGTATAGATGTGAAATATCTTCATAGTTTTTTTATTTGAAATTAAAAAACGTTGTTTTAATTTTTATCTGTGTTTACTTAAAAGTTTGTGAGGATTTTCTGTTTTAAGTAAAACTGAATTCCTTAAGATACATACTTTATAGTAAAAGTAACTATAATAGAAATATTTCCTTTATTTAATTTACATTTGTTTAAAGTTGATGCAACCTAATAGTCATTCTTAGAAATATTTTGATATAAAATTTTATCTAGCCGTAGGCTTTTTCACCACCTTTTACATTTATTTTAGAACATCTTGCATTGCCTTTTATACATTTACAAAAATTTTTAAATTAAACTAATCCGGCAGTCCAGCTTAGGTAATGACTTTTTTTTTTTTTGCTAGCCAGCTTGCTTCTTTTTTTATTTTTTATTTTTGTGGATAAACATTTAAAATCAAAAGGGAGTTTAATATTGAAATTATTGTATTCTTAATTGTTGAAAACAATCGCTAATTCTTTTGCGATAAAATTATTTGAATTACTTTTGAAACCTTGTACATGTATAAAAATTATGTTATTTTCCATATTGCTTAATTTATAAGACTTTTAGAATTTGACCTTTGATGGGTATATATTCTAGTATATGATCATGAATAAGAATACCGTAAACTGATTTCTTTGCTTACTATTTCAAATTAAAATTTTATTCAATTGCCCCGCTATAGAATAAAAGGAGCTTTTATCTTAAACTCTGGTACAGGTAGAAACGCATGAGATTCTTTCATATACTACCTTTGCTGGAATCTTAGATAAATATAATAACTATATAGAATTGCATTACGTTTATTTTTAAATTTTATGTTAGGATTATCATCATATGGATATGAGACTAAACTTAAATGTACTTTTAAATTAGTTAATTCATAATGAACAATCTTATTTTCTTCTTGAATAGCGAACAACAGAAGACGAAGTCGTTTTCTTACAATTTAGGTCTAACCTCTCAACTGGTCCTCTAGTATACAATATGACTTTGTATGTCAGCATTTCTGTCTCCTCTTTGTCAGCGTTATGGATAATTAAATTTTAAACTTTTTATTCTTCAAATTGTGTTACTTCATACTGATAATATGTTTAAGTACATTAATAATGTACGAGTATATGTTTATTTTATGACGGGTGAGCGCCTATGGCTTTTATTTGATGTTCTGGATGAAGTGATTTTTTTTCCCATTTTATTAAAGTTTAGCGTATTGCGTATATATTTCTAATATATTTAAGTGAGCTTTTTGTATCTGTCAGACAGAGTGAACGTATCAGTTGGTCAGTCAGTCTCTCTTTTTATTTTATTAATTTTTTCTTCTAATGTGTCACTACTATTTTTTCAGATTTTACTACTTGAAATAGAAAATATTTATATAATTTTAAAAGTATTAATATATACATACATATAGGTAAATATATGTATGTACGTAGAAATTAGTTCATATACAAATAAATACACCTTTAATAATCAACTATTCTAGAAAATCGATCTAAAATAACACATTTACCTCCATCATCATTTCACCGTCAGTGTGTTCATAAAGTGTTAGAAACATTGGAATATCTATGTTTGGGAGAATTTTTACTTCAAGTGTTTCTATATAAGGTTTGATGGTTGACCCCTTGACGTTATTGTGGTTAACGTAGGCTGCGTTGTATCGCATTCAGATGTAATCATTTCTTACTTAGAAAAGGTCCTCATCATCATCAATCATACCTGTATACAATACATTCATTAGTTGAGTTGATCCAGATACAATTGCCTTCTACAAATTAATGATTAGAAAAAAGCTTTCTCATCACATTCTAACAGGTTTAATATTTTGCTAGCATGCATGCTTCTATCGATAGTGACGCGAGAGTCCGACATTTAGTGCTGTTTTAATTAAAAATCTATAATATTAGAGTTACGAGTTCACTCTTTTGAATTTTTAACAAAGTAGATACATATCTATTTCATTTACCACAAAGTCTTAAAATTTCTTTCCTTATAAAAGTATGACGTGAGGAATTTTTTTACATTATACATGCTTCGGCATGCTTCGGCATGCTTCCAATATTTTTTTCAGTAAATTTAGTTCATACTCATACAGATACAGATATAAAGTAAGATCTGTTTACATTACATTTTACAATTTATGCATGCTTCAGCATGATTCTAGTTGAAGTCTGTATTTATTTAGTAAGTTTGTTTGATACCCATTCATACACATGTACATTCATAAAGATTGGAGATCACAGTCCAATTTTCTTAGTTTATCTAGAAATGAACAGAGTGAATATCTATTATAATAACCCTATTCACATTTTAAAATTTTGTGTGCTACAGCTTTCGAAATGGAAAATGTACAGCTTTTACTATAAAAAGTGATAATATGATGTGCTGAATATTTTTAACGCTTAAGTTTTCACAATATTTCATACAGACCATCAAGTTTAGAGAATTCCAGTACATTAAGCTAATAATCTTCCCTGAGACCTAACATTCCTAATCAATCCTTCAAAAAAAAAAAAACCAATACAAACTAGATTTTTCCTTTTTAATTTTATTTATATTTTCATTAAATTTCATCATTTTTTACATCTTCAAATTACTGTATACTGTATTTTGCACCTTTTTCTCAATCGTAGAGTTAACTTTAATCACAAATATTTTAGTTTTCCGGTTAAATGAACTTTTCTATTTCATGCACTAAGTAAATCCTTATATATCTATATCAATCCACTTATATGAACCATTAATTCCAAATTCTTAACACATAATTCCTCTTAATGATCTATTAATTTATTCTACTATTGATGCTTTCATATTAAGTAGTTTTTAATCTTCTATTTATGCATGAATTTTACAATATTTATTAAAAAATTCTTTACCATCATCTATTTGTAAGTTTCTTGGTACTCGTACCATTTCAAAAATATTTTCCATTGACTAGTTTTTCTCGAGTGCAGTTTTTATTTTCAGCGGCACTGACCATATAAACATTAAGAATGTGTCAGTTACAGTCTACAAAAATCAATAATTTCTATTTTCTCTAGAATAGCTACCCACTTCACCTAAATTAGCTCCATAAAAGATCATCTATTCCATTCATTACATCACTACAATACACAAACAATTTTATAAATTTATTATGGATTACGTTTACTAAATTTCTTTTAAGGACATTGAGTTGTTTTACAGTTTTTTGGCGAGTCTTGTAATCTACTTGATGTATTTTCAGATATTTATACTAAAATGTAGTTAATTTTCCAATCTATAAATTTTATCGCTCAGCTGTTCAATTTCTTTTTCAGAAGATAATTTAGTTTTTAGAATTTATTTTTCCATTTTATACCTATCTTATATATGTAATTTTATATCACTTTGTAGTCCATCAATTTGCATTGGAATATATCCTTGAATTATATTAATGCCTTAAGCTTTATTATTAATTCATCCTTTAGTTTGTCGATTTGAGTTTCCAGAAACAATTTACTGATAACATTGTTCTCCGTCAGTGAACGATGATGAATATGTATGCATGCATTAGTAGATATTATATATTTTATTAAGTTTTCAAATTAAAATTTGTAATAGTTTTTAGATGTTTTATCAATCATTAAAGAAAATAAACCCACTTTTAAACCCCATATTTGACCATCAAATTGTATTTTATCTTCATACAGTTTTAGATTTCTATCACCAAATTTCCATTCATTACTGAAATCTTTAGGTGAGCCATAGTTTGTATCTATTTCATTTCATACTTCCAAGACTGATAAATCAGTATAAATGTCTTCGGAATTGGAAGTCTGTGAGTGAAAATCACCTTCATTATCGTCATCACCATTTTCAGTATCAACATCATTAAATAAGATGGTATTATCAAATATTGTTCCTAATGCTAGGTTCTTTGGTGTACTTGTCTCTATCTTGACTGATGGGTTTTCAGGCGTTAAACTTGTATTATTTTCAACTTCTGTCTTCATTTTATTTTCTTCTTTAATGGGAATTCTTTTAATTTTTTTAGAACTATTTATGAATTCTTTCAGTGGTTCTGTTATAGGTTTAAATGTATCTCTTAGTTGTTCACGTGTATCTATTTCACCAGTTTTTATACTACGAAGCTTTTTCTTCAAGACATTTCTTGTCAACACCAACTGTTTTAAGATTTTCTCATCCATGTTTAATAAATAAAAGGTATCAGCTATTAGATCAGGTATCAGCTATTAGATCAGCTTATTAGCACCTGGTCTGGTTTTCAGATCAGCATTTCAGGACCTGGTCTGGTTTTCAGATCAGCTTTTCAGGACCTGGTCTGGTTTTCAGATCAGCTTTTTAGGACCTGGTCTGGTTTTCAGATCAGCTTTTCAGGACCTGGTCTGGTTTTCAGATCAGCTTTTCAGGACCTGGTCTGGTTTTCAGATCAGCTTTTCAGGACCTGGTCTGGTTTTCAGATCAGCTTTTCAGGACCTGGTCTGGTTTTCAGATCAGCTTTTCAGGACCTGGTCTGGTTTTCAGATCAGCTTTTCAGGACCTGGTATGGTTTTCAGATCAGCTTTTCAGGACCTGGTCTGGTTTTCAGATCAGCTTTTCAGGACCTGGTCTGGTTTTCAGATCAGCTTTTCAGGACCTGGTCTGGTTTTCAGATCAGCTCTTCAGGACCTAATCTGGTTTTCAGATCAGCTTTCAGGACCTGGTCTGGTTTTTAGATCAGCTTATCAGGACCTGGTCTGGTTTTGAGATCAGCTTATCAGGAGATGGTCTGGTTTTCAGATCAGATTATCTGATTCAGATTGAGTTATCAGTTTACAAGTAGCTAGTCATTTATAACATTTATATGAATGAAGTTTCAGGTCAGATGAAATAACTAAAGTCAATCCTTTATGAGCAGTAATTTATATAGTTATTAAATAGTCAAATTGTTTTCTAATACGAACATCATTTAATTTATCATCAAAAATCCATATTTATCCTTCCAACACTATACAAATTTCTTGAAACTTTTCAAAATTCATATTACTGACAACATGATCCCCATATACGAGCTTAATATTTTTCTCATCTTGCTTAAACTTTATAATAACATTTTCATTGTCTCTTGTTAAATGCTTACAGCCGTATTCATAAAAATTTTAAACAGCATTTTGAATGTTGTTTAACCAAAATTCACTAAAATTGTATTCGACAAGAATTTTAGCTTAAAAAACGTTTTTTTATTTAAACCTTGTGTAAATCACCAAATCTTAAAAATTAGCTGCACCCATACTTAAAATAATTTTGAGTTGACATCGTTGTAATTTTGCTTCATTTTAATTTGCATTTTTAACTTTGCCTATATGTATGTATGTATGCATGTATGTATGTATGTATTTATGTATGTATTAGGAATTATACTAGAAGTTGGGCACAAGTAGAATGAGTCATCATTCTTCTGTCGCCCCATACAAAAATATACACGTACATATGTATGTATATTATTCTGCTTTGCACATGCAGCATCAGCAAATATCATACTTGAAATTCTTTAAGCTTCAATACGTCAAAAAAAAAAAAATAAATGTATAATATACTATTCTTTTAATTATGAAATTAACTTCTTCAGATAATCATATTCGACTTGATATAGATAATTTTGGTATAAATATATGTTTTTAAACCTGAGATAGTAGTAGTGAACTGCGGTTCCTGCGACAATTAAACTTTTGAAATTTTGAAATTTTAATTACCCAAATTTCAAAATTCTTGGAAATTTGTGAAATTTGATACCCTACGAGGGTGGATCAATAAGTCCGTCCAACTTTTTGTTTACATAAGGAATTTTTTGTTTGTTTACATTAACTTTTTTGTTTTGTTTTTTCTTTTCTTTAGTACATACGAGGGTGGATCAATAAGTCCGTTTTATGTGAAAATGATTTTTCGTAAGGTGGATTGTAAAAACGTGAAAATAAATATTTATGTAAATCTGTCGGGTAAAACGTGGAAATAAATATTTTTGTAATGTCTACGGGAAAATCATGAAAATGATTTTTCGTAATGCCAACGGAAAATCATGAAATTGATTTTTCATAATGTGGACGGGAAAAACGTGAAAATAAAATGTTTCTAAAGCCGACGAAAAATTTGTTGATGTCTGTCTGTCTATGGGAATAATTTGTGGGGGTCCTTTGTCGGTCTTTAAAATTTTAATCTACGCAGGAATGGCAGTTCACTACTACTATCTCAGGTTTAAAAACATATATTTATACCAAAATTATCTATATCAAGTCGAATATGATTATCTGAAGAAGTTAATTTCATAATTAAAAGAATAGTATATTATACATTTATTTTTTTTTTTTTGACGTATTGAAGCTTAAAGAATTTCAAGTATGATATTTGCTGATGCTGCATGTGCAAAGCAGAATAATATACATACATATGTACGTGTATATTTTTGTATGGGGCGACAGAAGAATGATGACTCATTCTACTTGTGCCCAACTTCTAGTATAATTCCTAATACATACATAAATACATACATACATACATGCATACATACATACATATAGGCAAAGTTAAAAATGCAAATTAAAATGAAGCAAAATTACAACGATGTCAACTCAAAATTATTTTAAGTATGGGTGCAGCTAATTTTTAAGATTTGGTGATTTACACAAGGTTTAAATAAAAAAACGTTTTTTAAGCTAAAATTCTTGTCGAATACAATTTTAGTGAATTTTGGTTAAACAACATTCAAAATGCTGTTTAAAATTTTTATGAATACGGCTGTAAGCATTTAACAAGAGACAATGAAAATGTTATTATAAAGTTTAAGCAAGATGAGAAAAATATTAAGCTCGTATATGGGGATCATGTTGTCAGTAATATGAATTTTGAAAAGTTTCAAGAAATTTGTATAGTGTTGGAAGGATAAATATGGATTTTTGATGATAAATTAAATGATGTTCGTATTAGAAAACAATTTGACTATTTAATAACTATATAAATTACTGCTCATAAAGGATTGACTTTAGTTATTTCATCTGACCTGAAACTTCATTCATATAAATGTTATAAATGACTAGCTACTTGTAAACTGATAACTCAATCTGAATCAGATAATCTGATCTGAAAACCAGACCATCTCCTGATAAGCTGATCTCAAAACCAGACCAGGTCCTGATAAGCTGATCTAAAAACCAGACCAGGTCCTGAAAGCTGATCTGAAAACCAGATTAGGTCCTGAAGAGCTGATCTGAAAACCAGACCAGGTCCTGAAAAGCTGATCTGAAAACCAGACCAGGTCCTGAAAAGCTGATCTGAAAACCAGACCAGGTCCTGAAAAGCTGATCTGAAAACCATACCAGGTCCTGAAAAGCTGATCTGAAAACCAGACCAGGTCCTGAAAAGCTGATCTGAAAACCAGACCAGGTCCTGAAAAGCTGATCTGAAAACCAGACCAGGTCCTGAAAAGCTGATCTGAAAACCAGACCAGGTCCTGAAAAGCTGATCTGAAAACCAGACCAGGTCCTGAAAAGCTGATCTGAAAACCAGACCAGGTCCTAAAAAGCTGATCTGAAAACCAGACCAGGTCCTGAAAAGCTGATCTGAAAACCAGACCAGGTCCTGAAATGCTGATCTGAAAACCAGACCAGGTGCTAATAAGCTGATCTAATAGCTGATACCTGATCTAATAGCTGATACCTTTTATTTATTAAACATGGATGAGAAAATCTTAAAACAGTTGGTGTTGACAAGAAATGTCTTGAAGAAAAAGCTTCGTAGTATAAAAACTGGTGAAATAGATACACGTGAACAACTAAGAGATACATTTAAACCTATAACAGAACCACTGAAAGAATTCATAAATAGTTCTAAAAAAATTAAAAGAATTCCCATTAAAGAAGAAAATAAAATGAAGACAGAAGTTGAAAATAATACAAGTTTAACGCCTGAAAACCCATCAGTCAAGATAGAGACAAGTACACCAAAGAACCTAGCATTAGGAACAATATTTGATAATACCATCTTATTTAATGATGTTGATACTGAAAATGGTGATGACGATAATGAAGGTGATTTTCACTCACAGACTTCCAATTCCGAAGACATTTATACTGATTTATCAGTCTTGGAAGTATGAAATGAAATAGATACAAACTATGGCTCACCTAAAGATTTCAGTAATGAATGGAAATTTGGTGATAGAAATCTAAAACTGTATGAAGATAAAATACAATTTGATGGTCAAATATGGGGTTTAAAAGTGGGTTTATTTTCTTTAATGATTGATAAAACATCTAAAAACTATTACAAATTTTAATTTGAAAACTTAATAAAATATATAATATCTACTAATGCATGCATACATATTCATCATCGTTCACTGACGGAGAACAATGTTATCAGTAAATTGTTTCTGGAAACTCAAATCGACAAACTAAAGGATGAATTAATAATAAAGCTTAAGGCATTAATATAATTCAAGGATATATTCCAATGCAAATTGATGGACTACAAAGTGATATAAAATTACATATATAAGATAGGTATAAAATGGAAAAATAAATTCTAAAAACTAAATTATCTTCTGAAAAAGAAATTGAACAGCTGAGCGATAAAATTTATAGATTGGAAAATTAACTACATTTTAGTATAAATATCTGAAAATACATCAAGTAGATTACAAGACTCGCCAAAAAACTGTAAAACAACTCAATGTCCTTAAAAGAAATTTAGTAAACGTAATCCATAATAAATTTATAAAATTGTTTGTGTATTGTAGTGATGTAATGAATGGAATAGATGATCTTTTATGGAGCTAATTTAGGTGAAGTGGGTAGCTATTCTAGAGAAAATAGAAATTATTGATTTTTGTAGACTGTAACTGACACATTCTTAATGTTTATATGGTCAGTGCCGCTGAAAATAAAAACTGCACTCGAGAAAAACTAGTCAATGGAAAATATTTTTGAAATGGTACGAGTACCAAGAAACTTACAAATAGATGATGGTAAAGAATTTTTTAATAAATATTGTAAAATTCATGCATAAATAGAAGATTAAAAACTACTTAATATGAAAGCATCAATAGTAGAATAAATTAATAGATCATTAAGAGGAATTATGTGTTAAGAATTTGGAATTAATGGTTCATATAAGTGGATTGATATAGATATATAAGGATTTACTTAGTGCATGAAATAGAAAAGTTCATTTAACCGGAAAACTAAAATATTTGTGATTAAAGTTAACTCTACGATTGAGAAAAAGGTGCAAAATACAGTATACAGTAATTTGAAGATGTAAAAAATGATGAAATTTAATGAAAATATAAATAAAATTAAAAAGGAAAAATCTAGTTTGTATTGGTTTTTTTTTTTTTGAAGGATTGATTAGGAATGTTAGGTCTCAGGGAAGATTATTAGCTTAATGTACTGGAATTCTCTAAACTTGATGGTCTGTATGAAATATTGTGAAAACTTAAGCGTTAAAAATATTCAGCACATCATATTATCACTTTTTATAGTAAAAGCTGTACATTTTCCATTTCGAAAGCTGTAGCACACAAAATTTTAAAATGTGAATAGGGTTATTATAATAGATATTCACTCTGTTCATTTCTAGATAAACTAAGAAAATTGGACTGTGATCTCCAATCTTTATGAATGTACATGTGTATGAATGGGTATCAAACAAACTTACTAAATAAATACAGACTTCAACTAGAATCATGCTGAAGCATGCATAAATTGTAAAATGTAATGTAAACAGATCTTACTTTATATCTGTATCTGTATGAGTATGAACTAAATTTACTGAAAAAAATATTGGAAGCATGCCGAAGCATGCCGAAGCATGTATAATGTAAAAAAATTCCTCACGTCATACTTTTATAAGGAAAGAAATTTTAAGACTTTGTGGTAAATGAAATAGATATGTATCTACTTTGTTAAAAATTCAAAAGAGTGAACTCGTAACTCTAATATTATAGATTTTTAATTAAAACAGCACTAAATGTCGGACTCTCGCGTCACTATCGATAGAAGCATGCATGCTAGCAAAATATTAAACCTGTTAGAATGTGATGAGAAAGCTTTTTTCTAATCATTAATTTGTAGAAGGCAATTGTATCTGGATCAACTCAACTAATGAATGTATTGTATACAGGTATGATTGATGATGATGAGGACCTTTTCTAAGTAAGAAATGATTACATCTGAATGCGATACAACGCAGCCTACGTTAACCACAATAACGTCAAGGGGTCAACCATCAAACCTTATATAGAAACACTTGAAGTAAAAATTCTCCCAAACATAGATATTCCAATGTTTCTAACACTTTATGAACACACTGACGGTGAAATGATGATGGAGGTAAATGTGTTATTTTAGATCGATTTTCTAGAATAGTTGATTATTAAAGGTGTATTTATTTGTATATGAACTAATTTCTACGTACATACATATATTTACCTATATGTATGTATATATTAATACTTTTAAAATTATATAAATATTTTCTATTTCAAGTAGTAAAATCTGAAAAAATAGTAGTGACACATTAGAAGAAAAAATTAATAAAATAAAAAGAGAGACTGACTGACCAACTGATACGTTCACTCTGTCTGACAGATACAAAAAGCTCACTTAAATATATTAGAAATATATACGCAATACGCTAAACTTTAATAAAATGGGAAAAAAAATCACTTCATCCAGAACATCAAATAAAAGCCATAGGCGCTCACCCGTCATAAAATAAACATATACTCGTACATTATTAATGTACTTAAACATATTATCAGTATGAAGTAACACAATTTGAAGAATAAAAAGTTTAAAATTTAATTATCCATAACGCTGACAAAGAGGAGACAGAAATGCTGACATACAAAGTCATATTGTATACTAGAGGACCAGTTGAGAGGTTAGACCTAAATTGTAAGAAAACGACTTCGTCTTCTGTTGTTCGCTATTCAAGAAGAAAATAAGATTGTTCATTATGAATTAACTAATTTAAAAGTACATTTAAGTTTAGTCTCATATCCATATGATGATAATCCTAACATAAAATTTAAAAATAAACGTAATGCAATTCTATATAGTTATTATATTTATCTAAGATTCCAGCAAAGGTAGTATATGAAAGAATCTCATGCGTTTCTACCTGTACCAGAGTTTAAGATAAAAGCTCCTTTTATTCTATAGCGGGGCAATTGAATAAAATTTTAATTTGAAATAGTAAGCAAAGAAATCAGTTTACGGTATTCTTATTCATGATCATATACTAGAATATATACCCATCAAAGGTCAAATTCTAAAAGTCTTATAAATTAAGCAATATGGAAAATAACATAATTTTTATACATGTACAAGGTTTCAAAAGTAATTCAAATAATTTTATCGCAAAAGAATTAGCGATTGTTTTCAACAATTAAGAATACAATAATTTCAATATTAAACTCCCTTTTGATTTTAAATGTTTATCCACAAAAATAAAAAATAAAAAAAGAAGCAAGCTGGCTAGCAAAAAAAAAAAAAGTCATTACCTAAGCTGGACTGCCGGATTAGTTTAATTTAAAAATTTTTGTAAATGTATAAAAGGCAATGCAAGATGTTCTAAAATAAATGTAAAAGGTGGTGAAAAAGCCTACGGCTAGATAAAATTTTATATCAAAATATTTCTAAGAATGACTATTAGGTTGCATCAACTTTAAACAAATGTAAATTAAATAAAGGAAATATTTCTATTATAGTTACTTTTACTATAAAGTATGTATCTTAAGGAATTCAGTTTTACTTAAAACAGAAAATCCTCACAAACTTTTAAGTAAACACAGATAAAAATTAAAACAACGTTTTTTAATTTCAAATAAAAAAACTATGAAGATATTTCACATCTATACATAAAAAACCTGGTGAATATTTACAACAACAACAAAAACAAAAAAAAATGTATTCAAGCACGGAGTCAAACGAATAAAATCAATTTGTAGATATGTACATACATATGTACACATAATATCAAATTTCTTATCAATACTCAAGTATTTATTAGATCTTAACAATCACACTTACATTCAAAGCATATACCAAAGCTAAACGAACTTATTAGGGACAGAGAAACTATAAATTCCCATGATCGTATGAAAAGAAGTTCAGCCAAAGAAGCCGGACGTAGTTAAATAAACAAAATCTGTAATATAATCAAATTTCTCGCAGGCAGACTTTAAAGCTGGACAATTTTAAGCATGACAAAATACCCAGCAATCTTGAGTATAAAAACATACTACGATTAAAAAAAAAAAAAGTTCTGATACCTATATGCTAATATTTTATACTACTAAATGTCTGGCATGACACACAAAGAGGTGATGACGTAATACACAAACACAAACATACATAATGAAATTTTATAATATTATAAAATTCATACACACAGACACACACACACACACACACATACATACATACTCACACACACACACACATACATATAAATTCCCATAATTCATATGATAATCGTGTAGTAGTCGGCAAATCTAATTTATCTGATGGTATTACGATATATGATGAAATTCATATACACAGCAACACCCAGATCAAAATCGCTAGCATCAGTTTGTAATACAAAGGCACGAGAAAAATCGGGGCACGTAAAAGTAGATGCTTCTATAAGTTTTGGTGTATGTCTCCAAAAGCTTTTTCCTATAATTGTTACATTAAAGTAAAATCTACTGAAATAAAAATATCATTACCCCTATTCAAAAAATCTGCTATCAACCTGATTTGATTCAAAATATTTAACATCTAAAATTCACTTGTACATATAAAACATATACCAACACAATATTTTCTATCTCCATAAGAATAGCAACGTCAATAGCGTACAAAACATACACACATTCATTTGTAAATATGTATGAAAAACTCTCGCAGGCCAAACAATACACACAAGCAATGATATTCTTCAAAGTAAAAATAGATACAATCACATACATTAATACAACAACATATACATACATACATTACCAAATACATTCCCTACCCACTTCCATTGACAACATGGTTGCCACTCTCTGTAGCTATTAGATTATTTCCCCAGAGATCGCAAACATAAATGCAATACAATAACCCTACATAAGCATACCAACGATAACAATCACTACATACATACAAATACATAGATCGCTTGTAACTACCCTGCAGTCAGACTGGGAGCAAGTGTCTTTGTGTCAACACTAAAATTCTGGTTAAAACTTTGGTATAAAAAGTTTTCTTCTATCCGTCACTATAAAAGAAGGAGAGAGGTGGAATTGTCAATACACATACATTTGTATGTTCGTAAATTATAGAAATGTATCAGTAAATAACTGTCTGGTTAGTATGTCTCATGACCCCATAACAACTACGTGGTCACTACCTAATCAATTGCTTTAGTGTGACTAGTATATTTTCAAGGACAAGCACATGCTAAATGTCTATAGTACAAAGTATTGTATGGGGTATAATTATATAGTAGTACTGATGACAAGCTAGTCAAAAGCTAATCAGCACATTTTCACCATCAACATTTCCTACTGGGTATAATGATTGTCTGCCACTACAACAAAAGGATCGGACACCGGTAGACACACAAGTATATACAAAAACACATACTCATAAACACATACACATACTCACATACACACACCCACATATACATCATACATCCATACACTGTAAGCACAACGCTTCTCTACAAAAACAACAAAAGCTGTACGCTAGTACATACATAAACATAAAATCCAACTCACACACACACACATAGCCCAGAAAATCTCAGCATGAAAATCCCCAAAATCCCCCCATTTTGAACAGGGTTGCCACCCTTTTTGATTTTTCCCGGTTTTGAATTCCCAAAACAGGACTCAGGTCCCCATTACTAATCTACTGTCATTATCGCTAAAATCAGATAGGATTAAAGATTTAAGGTAATTTTTAACCATTATGGATGTTTTGATATTACCTGTAACACCTGTATATGAAATACTATAGCTGTCAAGATTTAGTCCGCAAATTCAGTCTTTGCAAAACCATGGATTCATCTGTATCGTCTAGGTTATTTGCGATGATACCAGACCCATAATAGAGCGAAAGAAGTGTTTGATTTATCAGTAGGAGACCGGTCATTATGTCATTCCAGTAAGTATTGCCTGTTTTGAGCGATTTCCATCTAGATTCAACCAATCTCAGTAATGTACACAGTCCCTTTCTCGATAAAAGTCCAGACTGGGTTATATCTAGTGCGGCGCAATAGCTGCTCTAATGCATCATTTAGCCTTAATACCTTCCATTTTCTGCCAGTACCTTCAAGTATTTGGCGGAATATAAATCTGTCAGGCGGTGTTTAGTTAATACCCTCAATATACCTCTGCAGTTCCTTCTAGTCAGTGATGTTTTAAGTTTCAGAAGTTGAATGCGGTCCTGCACCGTTTCTTAGCCAGTAATATTCCTTTTTTGGACGGTATATCAGACATTTGATTACATGTCCTCGAACCCAAAACACACCTACTGATCCGTTGTCACATAATGAGCAGTTACAGTTTTTAGCAATTACCTTGATTTCTGCTGGACTATCAATATACAAATTCAGACTTGCGTCGAAAGTCAAAAGTGGGGTTGCTAATTCTGTCGACATTGGAGCTGCATATGTTTCCACCTAACTACAGTTATTAAGAAGTTTGCATGATTTCTCCATAGAGCTCCAAATATTAACCACGGTCGCCATCCTCCATTTGTTTTTGAGCTGTCAATTCATCTTCACATGTTCACTGCATCTAGTCCAATGTATTTAAGATCCACTGTTAAGATCTCCAATAATGCAGTCCTGCCATTCTCTGAATGTAAAGGTCCAATATGTTAGATCAGGGAAATTTTCACAATTTTGCACAGCATCTTATTACATGCATATTTTTAAGTCGATCTTTTACGCAAAGGATTTCCATGCGATGACATCCGAAATGACTGAAAAATTAACTGTTTCCAATCTGAATCCTTAAGATATTCCATATCTGGTATATTTCCCGGATAGAACATTTGTCTTCCGAATTGAATGCTGCATAGTAACACAAGTACTCTTCGAGTGTTCCAGCATCTTCCTAGCAACCTCTGCATGTTTATAGCATCAACATTACTCATGCGGTCCTGGTTATTCTTGAACTCTGTATAACCCGTTATTAAGTTAACAATTTCGTAAGTATTGACCTTAGCATCTCTTTTTTTCAATCTCTATTGTTTTTCATCCAACAGTACAGTTCTGTCAATCTTTGCTGTTTTCTTCAATAGGACATTTTTTCCGTTCGTTTTTTTTTTAATTTTTAAAAAGGTTGGCGTTTTGTAGTGATGTTATTCAGCAATGATATTATCCTTATTAGCTCATCCGCCTCTCTTCCAGCGATATCCTGATATCCTCAAATCAGTACCATCTCGATATTTCCACAATTCCTGTAAGTTTCTCATTTTTACATTCTTCGAGATTGAGCTTTATAGTTTCGTATGGCTTCGGTAACTTCTTTACTGCCCGTAAAGATAAGAATTGTTAGCCTGTCATCAATTTCCTTTAGTCATTTAATACCTTCCGTTATAGCAGTGATCTCAATCTAAGACTGTATTATGATCTGGCAGGTGAAAGAATTTACGTAAATTACGAGTCATATCGTGGAATACGCTATCCGATGGGTTAAACATTTTTGATTAGTGTGTGTATAGGACAGTTCTAGGGTTATTCCCAATTATTGTTTCTTCTTCTCATTCAATACTAACTAACGTTAAGCTGATGCAGTTAGTTTTTACATAACAATTTGGGGTTTTATCACACATAACTTTAGTAACGGTTCTCCTGGATAATACATATTATTTGATAATTGGTTGTATGTTCTATTGTTAGTCATTTGCCCATTACTATCTATCTTGTGGGTATATTTAACCTTGGAATTTATTCGTCGATTGGACTATGATATTTAATTCTGGAACTTAATATCGTAACTTTAATGTGACGAGTTCACACTCGCTAATAAAAATAATGGAAAAATATTGTATTTTATAGATTGAGAGAGTGTGCACTACTTACATATGCCCACCACATAATAATTGTATGTATTAGTAAATATAAGAAAGAATATAGTTATAGTTAGTTGGATTAAAGTTGGCATATAGAGACAATTAAACAAAACAAAACAGCTGCTCAACAGTTAAAGATAAATTATTAATTATGTAAAACAAAATTAAAACAAATTGAACAAAACAAATTGAACATTACCGTCAGTCCTGTGGCGCCACAGCTGCTTCATATTTAACAATTGAAAGAAAGTTGTTTATCACCTTATTTGACGCGATTATTCTGTCACTATTCCTGTATTTTTTGAAGGGGTGTTACATAACATCTTTGGTAAGATCTCCACCTCACTAACGACACGTACGTTAAAATTGGTCGTACCACACTTGTGAATAGCCAGTTTGTCATCTAGGCATTTAATCTCCATTTGTATCCAATTGCACTACTGAAAGAGGTCCAAACTCGTTGAGCTTTAATTTGTTTTATAAATGGTGTTTCCAGTACCCAATGTGTTGTTTTATTTCGAAATATGGCAAATTAAAAAGTTGGAATTTTTGGCTTTCTCGTGACCAAATTCTTGTTTTTTCCGAGTTAACACCAAGAGCTCGCTCTCTGGCCCTGTTGTAAGATAAAAATGAGAGTTTCTTTAGCCCTTTCACATAAGTGGTGGACACCACCAATTATTAAAATCGCTACGTCCTCTGTATAGCATACGGGTTTAAGTCCTTCGTCATATAAAAACGTCAGGTTAGGTATGATGGTAATCCATAATAAAAAGATTAAAATGCCTGGTGTTCCGCAACATAATGTACCTCTTACTTTTGCATCGTTTAACTCGCAACTTGTTCTCCTATTCCTAAGTATATGACTTATACAAGTGGTTATTCCTTCATCCTAAGGATTCGATAAGGCTCGAGATCGAAACATAGTTGAAAGCCCCTCTTTGTCAATGATTAAAGCCAAGACATAAGTGCCTTTACCGAAATATATTTGAATATGATACCCATAACTTATAGGGCTGTATGAACAGACCTGCCTCTATATATATATATATATATATATATATATATATATATATATATATATATATACATATATCATGCAAAATTACCTCTTCCAATGTTTTCAGTAAGAATGAGGTTAAGCTAATTACGCTTTGGGTTTGTATAACTTTCCTGGCGTGGTTTTAGTAGAAAGCTCTTCATTCTCTCTATGCTGTTGGGGTGTATGAAAACCAGGTGGTAAAGATATTAGCCAAGCTAGTCTATACCATCAGGCTTAGCCGATTTATTTACCGTTTCAGTGTTTATAATTATATTTGGAGTGGCAATATTTCTTTAGGGTGTTTCATGTATTTTTGAGAGGAGCTTTTTGATTTTGGAGGCTTCTGTAACGCTGCCATAATTTTCTTCCTGTGCACTCTGAACTTCATTCTATACTCATCCAAGTTTCAAGTATGTACCTAAGATTTATCAGATGGGTTGTTATCGGGGGATTTCTTTCAGGTTTTACCTCAAAAATTTCTATAATTTCAGTACTCAGTCTTTCCAATTCCAAATCTGTCCGCTCCGCACTATCAATTGATGCTACGTGGTTTTCGAGTTTGTGTTTGTAGATTTAACATAAGTCTTAACCAGCGATTTTCGGCCTAATTTCTGAATATTATAGGGTTTGGAGGAGGGTGATGAAAATGTAGCGATAGTCCAAGAAGGGATGAGAATCCGACAAGTGCCAATCGTGAATCCCGTCAATACCATCCGAAAATAAAATATCCGTTTCAAGGGATTACATGCAAATCCACATTCTTTGTCTAAATAATATACTTTAATATACTTTAGCGTAGAGTCCATGATAGAACTAATCGTACCCAGAAATTTTCGAGTAGTGATAATAGTAATGTTAGTAGGGCAAGGCGTGATCTTAGCTTTTTTCTCGATTTGGATAAGAATATTGTTAATAAGTGGCGATGGAACTTCTCTCAGGGAAGTCTTTTTTTAAGCTTCTTTTATTACAGTGACATGAACCAATTCCGCAGATACCATTCAACATTTCAAAACGTTGCCTATCCACTTCTTAACGCTTTACTTAACTCCATCCGTGGGTAAATTATTGAAATTCTCTTCAATGTCCAGGAAGATCCTTCTAGATAGTATTTGTAGTGCGAAAATATTGAAATCTCTTCTACGACAGAGCGAGAAGTGCTCTTTGAAGTGATTTCGCTTTTGTGTAGGCGTGTTGTTTAAAACAGAGAATATTTAGAAGTTTTTTGTTTTTTATAAAGGTTTTTCATTCAGGAGGAAGGGTCAGATTTACAAACTTCAACTAATCGGGAATACAACTTATTGCTCTTACTTCCTTTTGTTGAGAATTCTCAACTATTTAGCGCTGCTATGGCAAATAATTTAGTCTGATTTAGCCCCTGAATTATTCAGTTAGACAAGGAATTGCCCGCTGCTATCCTGGTCCCATATTTATATATTTAAAAAATAAGGGAAACGAAGTCACTATTCTCATTTGTGTTTATCTATGCACTGCGGGAAGAAATGTTTGCGCAGCCAGGGAAGTATGTATCCTGGAGAACTTCCTTCCTTTCTTGTCTTCAGCTTCTCCTGTCCGCATTGGAATTAATGGTTGCGCTTGGTAGAGGTGGAATACTTTGAAGCAGCATTCTCATTCTGTAGTTTTTCTATGGGCCCACATTAATTCTTCTATCACATTCTCTCATCTTTCCTAATTTCTCTCTTCGAATTCAGTGGCTTTTTTGGCTAAGGGATGTATCTAAATCAAATAATTCGCGCAATTCAAGTCTCTCATTCTAATGATTTTGTTTTAACTTTTACTAATTTTTTTGTATCAACAGACCTTTCCATGCCAGCTACACTCCTGACTGGTTCAGCATAATCAATTTCCTTTGAATGCTTATGATATACACAATTCGATACAACTTTTGTAATTACATTCCATTCCATTCATTTACTACAATATCCTGATTATTAGCATGTTTTAAGACCAATACATTAGTGGAGACAGGACTGACGTTAATAACTCCCTCACCCCTATTTGCAATTATAATGTTCGTTAAAAATAATTAAATTACTCACCACTATCTACGAGTATGATTTCTTTACTACCCCATATTATGTGTCTTTGCCCACAACCAGTAATTCCTTCTTGCAGCAAGCATGCCCGTTTGAACTCTGATGGAAGTCACTCCTTATTATGTGGCATATATCATGATGCTAAAAGAATATTCATTCATCCTTACGCTCATCTACTGATATCATCACTAGGTCATCGGAGCTGTAATTATACAGTGAAAAGAAAATTTTACAATTAAAAATTTTATTAAATTTGCATTTAATCACATTTCAATTGGCCTACGAAGGCCTACGAATTTTATTTCAGTGTCAGGTTTTTTTCTCTATGTTAGAAGTCATATTGACCAAAACTGAAGAAAAAAGTAGAATTCCAAAAATTTTTTATACTTTTGTTTCGACTCATTTTGACAACAACTTTCTTATTTTAACTCTTTGACAGCCTTGGGTAAGTCACTTTATGCTGTCTATTTCCAGGTGGTCTAATATGTACGTAATTAGAAATGTAACAAGTGATTAAGACTTTATGTTAGTAATGGACATGCAATTTTCTTACTTTTGAAATTACAGATCTAATAAGGATTGCGAATTTCTATTACTGAATTATTATAGATATCATTGCACAGTTATACTAATTGCACGAATTTCTGATTTAAAGTTATTTTTAAGGGATACATTTCAAGCAACTAAAACATAAAAAATCATTGTCAAACTGAAGAGTTACTAGAAATTAAGCAATTCCAAAATACCTTTGATATCTTTGGAGTAGTTTTTGTTGTTGACAGTAAGTAAGAAAAAGACATCATCTATATTCCACTTGAATGCCTAAGTTCAAAGGGCAACCAGGTAGACCAAGTAAAAAAATGTAGTACCACAACAAACATATGTACAACCGCTTATATTTTCAGAAAATTTAAAAGAAAAACTTAGTTTTAAATTTATTCATTGCCGTTTTCAAATAGTATTCACCCATTGAAATTGAAGAAACCTATCATCCCTTTTTGCCTGCGTTGATATCAATCAACAACCAAACCACTGTAGTGTGTCAGGCATCATTTTAATCACATATTTTTTTTTTAAATTATTGGTTTCAAATGAAAATTATTTTCAATACTCATCTAACAATATGCATACATACATACATACATATATTCATACACACTCTAATGAACTCCCAGCGAACTACTGTCCTAGGAAAAAAATATGTATATAATAATAACAAATTAATGAGGCCACATGTCAACAACTAATCTGAAGTCAAACATGAAACGAACACCAAGCACAAGCAAGCAACAACAACCACTTCATTTCTGTTACTTCTTCTGGTAGCGGATGTTATTTTTGCTCTATTGTCACAAAAATTACTAACTGCTATTGTCAAGCTGACAAGCTAGAAAAATAAACACAGATTCTATAGATTTTTTTTATAAGAGATCTCTAAATGCCTTTTTGCATTTAATTTAATGTCGAACGGTTTCTTTTAGCGTTTGCAAAAAAGATTTTTGTTACATAAATATGACATTTAATTCGTTGGTGGTAAATGAAGGAAAACACAATTTATTTTGACAAGTAAGATATTGTTGTCAGCGTTGAGTTAAATAAATGCTACGAAAAAAAAGAACACTGAAGTTTTTAATTGTGTATGTATGCATGCATGTGGAATAAAGGAAGACACAAGTGTAGGGAACAAGAAAGTAATATCCAAGCAAATCATTTGACATTCATTACCATCTGTTACGCTTAAGCTTACGTAGTGCTTAGTTAGATAAGCTTGCACATAAAAAAATCTTGTAGGCTTATCTAATCAATGACAGACAATTAATTAACCAAAAGAAAATTATGTTAATAAGAAATTTTGTATTATCAATGAAAGAACTAATTAAAATTGCACCAACGCTCGTTGGTGCCCCCTTATTGTGCATGGCGTCGTCGATGTCACATAAAGACGACAGTAAAAACTATAAATTGTCTACTCTTTGTCGACTACAATTGACTACTAAGTAACATGCTCCATTGATTTACAAAGCCTTAAAGATTAGTAAGAGATTATCAATAAGACCCAATTGTTGCCGATAAAGAGTAGCCAAGTTACAATATTTACTATCGTCTTGATGTGACGTCGACGACGCCATTCACAATAAGGGGGATTATTTTAACACTTGAAGTTATAAAGCAATAGCATTGCAAATAAAATGTTTGGCAACAGTTACTCAAAACCAACATAAGATGGATTTAACCGGATTAACAAGTGGGAACCGTAGTACCAATCACCGTATCCGAATGCTTAGGTACTGTTCTACATTGGCTGACACTGACGAGTAGAGTGGTTTTTTCAAGATTGTATTTGAATACCTGTCATAGGATTTTTATAACCAGGCTGTAGACAAGAACTGTCACTGCAAAATTGGGTCGTAGCAAGGGGTAGGGTGGTATCAACCCAACTCTGCCACGTCGTTGTAGCTTAAACTTTTGTTGAATTAGACAATAACAGTATCATTACTAGCGTAGCGGACTATGTGGTTATATTAGTATGGGGGATGTTGTTCTTGGACCATCCCCTTGAGTATTCTCAGCAATAGGGCCTTATAATGTGCCCTAGAAGTAATCCCAAGTAAAACTGAACTGGTACTATTTACCAAAAATATCAAAGTACAAAGATTTGAACTCCCCCGGTGGCACAATCATTTACTTAACCCTATCGGAAAGAGCAAAATATCGGATGTTACTATGGATTGCAAGGTCTCTTGGAAGCAAAATGTGCAATATTGTATCAAGACCCCTACGCTTGCTCTTCTCGGAAAACTTTTGGTGAAAAATGGGCCTTAAAACCTAAGATGATAAAATGGATGTAAACAGTGGTTATATGGCCAATTGGCTAATTCTGGCATATGTATTGCCAGTATCACTAGACCGCTAAAAGTAAAAAATATGTTTCTGACCACCTATGTACATGGAGTTCAAGGATCAGACTGCATCCGAGACACGAAGAGTTTACTTACTAGTCATTCGGAAGTCCTGAATGCTATAATAAATATTATACCCTATTTATTTACACGTAATGGTCATATATAGAGGAGGTCTAGATCTCATGGACTTGCCTCCAGAGTTAAGAAAATCATCTGACTAGATGGCGCTTGACATAAATTTCAAAATAATTTTTCCATCCAGAGTGCAATGGAAAACGGTGTGAAATAGGCGATGATTAGGACACACCGTCCAATCAAGAATGATGTGCGATGTTGGATATGGAGTTTACTCAATTGGTCTTGACGTGCAGCTTTCTTACCGTCTTCCTGATTGCGCTAGCGTTGTTGAGCCTGAAATACTTCCTATAAGGGAAGCAGGCAGAAAGTTTTGCTAGGGAAATGCTCGGGAGGAAAATTGGCATATTTTTTGACAGCCAGGCAGCACTTCTTGTGCTACAATCATACGAAACATCCTTAATCCGATGCAAAAAAGGAGTACATTGGCAGTCTGAGACTACTCTTATCGGAAGCTCAGCATATAGCGACTAGCTCGTTAATGAGCGGGCAGATGAACTGACCAGGGGCTGGATCTCCACTTTGGACGCACCTATTGCAGTGTCAGTAGCAATGTCGTTCGGGAGTGTCAACAAATATACACCCTTATTCCAGTTGTCGACATTGTCGTTACTTAAACGCAATAGCAAAAAATTTGGGTTTATTTACTTGCTCTCGAGAACAATTTTGTGCTACTGACAATCTATTTATATTCCCAAAGGTCTAGAAAATAGCATAAACCTGCCAACAGGAGTCAGTTGTTTTCGACAACGGGCACACAATCGCCAATTTTTTGGTATTGTTTTAAATTGACGTCGATGTCGACAACTACGGGTAATTATCTTTAGAAAGGAGAAGGTAGATGGAATAGGCTGAGTACGTGTAGGATGGCGTAGAAAACATAACCTAGCTTATGCGATAATACTAAATAAATACCGAAGGAAAATCTCACAGCTGGTCGTGGCATTGACGGGCCCCTGGACGCTACCTATCGTGCTACTACGCTAGGTCTCCCTTGCAATACTTTCTTTTTCAGCTGTCTACAGTGAATGCCTGCTCTGCCTGCTCTGTGAATGCCCGGCGTTGTTCAGACAGCGATACAGACTTATAGGCAAACATATACTAGACGAGCTATCGGAAGTATCACGGTTACCTCATATGTTACCTCAGCACTATGGGATGGTTTTCTGCTTTCCCCCCCCCCCTCATATTTTAGGATTCGAGGAGTGATATTATAAAAACGGAATGTCACAATTGTACTTGCAGGAGTCAATCAGCCGCGTAAACCTAGCAACAAAGCATTTTTACAGACAGAACTGTAATCTACAAAAACGGACATATGCGATTTTCTACGAAACCTGGATATTTTTTAACCTGGTTTTGATTTGTAACAGCAATAAGCTCATTGTACAGATTTTTAGTTTTAGATGCAAAAATATTTCATTTTGTTTTTAGTGTTGCAAAAGTGGAACAAACATTAAAAAAAAGTAACCTTGAGAGAGCACGCACTAAGCAAAACAAAATCACATATACAAAAGGTACAGTTTCAACAAAAAACATTTTTAAATGCAGTGTATTTCCTATTTAATCTAAGACTGGAGCTACAGAAGCGCTTTTGAACTAAATTTAAAGCCCTCATTGTATTAGTAGTTCTAAACTCAACCAAACTTTTAAAATGGCATTGACATTCATAACGAAAAATAACAGCTGATTTGTCTTGAGCCCTAACATTTTCAAATAAAAATTGGTCGCAATACACAACAAATACTAAAAAGTAATTGGGTTGTGTAAAATGTGGATTGACTTCCAGACAAAAAAACTGACTTCAGTTTAGAACGGCAAAGAAGGTGTACAGTTTCGAAACCATCATATCTATTGGATTAGTGGATTTTATTTACCTTCCTAACTTTCGTCTTATTGAAAATAATCATCTAAGACATGGAGGTAAAATATAAAGACATAACTTTAGTTTAAAAAAATTAAAACTGAAAGGGAACTCCATTTCGTTAGTAAACGCCTGTTTCTGACTGTTACAGATAACCTTGTCTCAACATTAATGCCACATCTCACGTACGCATAATAATCGAAATGATATCACTAAATACCAAAAATATATAAATTATTTTCATATGCCACATTGATTTGTGTAGTGCCTGAATAAATGAATGCACTGGCATCAGCATGTCTTCGTTAGTATCATTAAAAATTGTAAGAAACATTCTAATGAAATGCAAAAAGTAAAGGAAAATTATTTTCATGTGCAAAATCAACCCTTGAATAAATCTATTTTCCAAAAAGGGTCTCTTAGCTCGCCCCACCCTCCTCCGCCACTTTGTTCTTCAACCTCCTGAGGTTGGTTAAATACATGTTCTTATGTCTGGCACACATATTGGCAATGATTTAGTACCACTACTATTCAATACATCCATTTATTTTTCCAAAAAAATTTTTGGGGGTTAGTTCTTGTTAAATATTCCCTTTGAGCCGTTTTTATCAGAACTGGGAATTTTGAGTTGATGTAATTGTGTCTATTTACAAAGTATGAGTGAATGACTGACTGTCAGGCTGTTCAGTAATTTCATTTGTTAAATAAATTCGTTATGAATTAACAAAACCACTATTTTTACTGTAAGTACTCGTACAAAACTAAGGGTGCATTAATTCCAATCTCTATTTTCCATCTCTTAGACGACTCCATTCACTTAACAATGACTTACAAGTCAACATGAATAAATGTCAAATGTGTGTAAGTGTTTGCTTTTCTTATGGCTTTTTTCTTCTTTCTTCCTCTAAAAATGTGAAATGTTTGACAGTCACTTTGTTTGCCAAGAAATTGCATGACTAAAAGCAGGGGAGAATGTTTTACATAAATATCCTTGGGATTTTTGGTATGAAAATTATTTAGTATTCATTGAAATTATTTTATGCCGTATAACAACAGGCTTTACAAATATTGATTTTAATGTACATGCATTGATTTTAAAATTAATCCTAGAGGTTTTGTAAGAGAGAAACTTTGTCAGCTACAATATACATATTTAAAATATTCCTTCTTTCGTGGAATAAAATAAAACATTAAAGTTTCTTAAAACTTTTTGGCATAATTAAATTTATAAAGTGCTGCTTTCACAGAATTTATTCAAACATGCCTAGAAGATTTATGCTCGCATGTACTCGTATGTAAAATGATAAAAGGTTTCAAATATTTCCTTCGATGGCATAAAAAAACCTGTTAATGGAAATATCACTACAGCTTTGTCACTTCATTAGCATCAATAGAGGTTTTTATTTTACTGAATAATTAAAACAATATTTTTGGCAAATATCGTATGATATAAAATCTTAAATAGACGTTTTTTTTCTTCTTTTAAACATAAATGAAAATCATCTTGCTTTTGTTTTTTGTTTGTGACCAAATCAAAAGTTATAAAATTTTTCACATTAGTTGCGTTTGATTATATTTCTATAGCAACAGTTTATAAAAACCTTGTATTTGCATCTCATATTCATTTCTTTTTGCTTTTTTAGAATTGATATAAAAAAGGATCAACAAAATCTTTTATGGTTAAAAAAATCGTTTGTGAGTCCTTTTTGTTGCAATTAGTATGATGCTGTTCGCTCATATGAAAACAAAAGGTGTGCCAAGATTCACGCAATATTATATGGAATCAGCTAGGGATAATCGGAGTGTACTACGATAAAAAAATAATCCAAGGACCATTATATTTCAAAAAGTACCCCATCATGCGCAATTGACTCAGTTTGATACGTTTTTGTCCCTCGGTAGATGAAAAAATAAAACATATTTCTTTATTTACCCCCATATTCATAAAAAAATAAAATAAATTTGAAATCCATTGTAGGAAAAATTTTAAATAAAATACATTTTAAATCTTATGAATATGGAGGTTATTCATTATTAATGGAGGGTTTTTATCATACAATTTATTTTAGATACATAAAATACATTTTAAAAAAGTGCAAATTTTTTAATTCTTTAGAAGGACTACAATTCTTATTATTGCTTACTGCTTTCGAATTTCGGGTTTCGCCCGTTTTATGTCCTTAAAATAACAAAAATCAAATAGAAAAACACACCCGTAAATTAATTTTCTTCATAAATTCATATTAAGCTGGATTTTTGGTGCTCGCTTTATTAATTCCGGATATCTGGAGATAAAGATTTTACCCCCTTAAGATTCGAATTTTTAAAAATACCTTCTTAGTGGATCCACACATTGGGAGAAGTGGCAACATACAAAATTTCAATACATACATGTTTTAAAATGTTCAAAATTGGGAGAAAAAAATGTGTGTGGGAAAATAGAAAAATCTGCTTCACGAATGGACCTAATGCAGTGTCTTAGGTTGTCTTAAGCCATCTTCACAAAATTGCATCTCTAATGAAACCAGGGTTGGATGGTTTCAGAATCTATAACCGACGTAGATAAATACATAGTTACGTAAAGAATTTTTATATGTTAAGTTGTTTCCATTAAGTGCATTAAATAACACAGTGTGCGAGATACCATACAATTTTTTATTCGCTTGAAAGGCCTATCAACGTCTCTATGTGTGGAATATAACACCGAAATAACCAACCAATATGTCGTTGGTGTCCATACCAATAATTCTGGTATATAAATCAGGATGAAATTGACCGATGGCATGGGTTATGTCGGCTTAGGGTTCGCTGTGGTTCGCGGATTATTCGCATAGATCTGTGACTTAAGAAAACCCTACAAGAAAGTCTAACCGGGTCAAATCGCATGACCTTGGCGGCCAGTGCAAACTGTCCAATGTGACATGAGCTATGTGGCACATAGCGCCATCCTGTTGAAACCACATATCGCTGTCGTCCATATCATCTAATTCTATTACTCGCCATTCACACCAATGTCGCTCTAAATAAAAACGCTAGTGCGAGAGTTGGAGGAGTGTATATATTTTACACTCCCGGACAAATGTATTCTATTACAGGCAGAGATATCTGCCATTAAAAGATCAATACACTTGCAAGGTTTTATCGGATATCAAACTGAGATATCCATATCATAAGTGACAGCCAGTCTGCAATTAATTACCTCACAGGTGTGTACACTAAATCTTTCCTTGACCTTGCGCAGCTCTCAAGTATCATACCAAGTTGGGTGTGTGGACATGAGACTAATTCAGGCAACATAATTACGGATGACCTTACAAATAGGGGAACCCTACTCAGAGTAGTCGACAACCTATGTGGGATCCCACTCCATTGTGCTAGAGACTCTTAGATCTTGGCTTTCTCAAATCAGCTCAAGACAGATGGCGCAATGAGTTCTATTGAGTGATAGCAAGAACCTTTTCAAATTGCCTAAAACCCCTACAGAACTTCGAAGCTCATGAACTTCACTAGCAAGCACTTGAGGAATCTCTTGGTCAGCCACTGCGCTTTCGAAATCCATGCTAAACGTATGGGTCTCCCATACAACGATTACTGCTCCAGGTGTAATGATGAAGAAGAGGAGGAAAGTATCTCGCATCTCTCCTGCTTCTGTCCTGCTTTGGAAGACCTCCGTATGCACTTGGCAGATTATCCTTCTACTGAAACTAGGCTACTGCCTAGACCAGTTATCGGAAATAAAACTAAAAATCTGAGTCTTTATATTAAGAGCAGCGTCTGTTATGTCCTTTGAGACCCTCCATTTTCCCGACCCACTCTCACCTCTCCATCAGCAACTTATCATCTACCTCACCTGCCCCTTTGACCTTTATACTCCTTCACCTTATTTTTAGATGATGTCTACCTTGCAGGTAGTACAAAGAGATCACTGTATTGGAACCAAATGGGCTGGACCTATGATTTCTGCTTTCTTACCAGCAACCTGCATACCTAACCTACATATAACTGCATTAGTCCCTATTTTTTGTTTTGAGTTATTGATAACGAAATGCTATGGACAGACCTTTTGTATATATGAAGTTTTTGTCCATTTATGCCAGTTAAAAGTTAATGATACCTAATTGCTTCATTTTCGATCGAAGTTTTTGAGTTTTTTGTATTATGACATAAGTTAATTTATGCCGGATGTAAAGCCTTTGCACCTTCAGGACATCCACGACTTGCCAATGAATTTCAGAGCACCCGTTACACAAGTTTTATCATTAAATTCTTTCTAACAAAAATATTAAAACAATGTGTAGATTTAAATTCATTTTTAGTGTTTCATGCTTGAAATGAAACTAAACGTTTTTGTATTTACTAGTATTAACGAATTGTGGGAGATATAATGAATTAGTCTTGAGGTTTGTTGCACATAAAAAAAATATTCCCACGGATAATTTATTGAATTCCATTATTTTTTTTTTTCAAAACTGTCTGAAGAGAGGCTACTTTTGTAATTTATTTATTTATTCTTATTCTCATTCGATTTAGCAGAAAGGTCAAACATTGGAGGAACTAATTGTTAGAAACTGCATGAATTTATATTTCATCCATATCGTGTCATAACCGCCAAAAAAAACTAAACCGACACATTTGTCGGTTTATTATCCAAATATCTAATTTCACATGCTTTCATATGGTACAGAAACGTTTTGTTGTACTATTATTACTATTATTTGCTTTGTAGGGCACGTTTGAATTTAAAAAAATTTTAATCTTTCTATTGGCTTGGAAAGCTATTCATGTTGAGTTGAATTCTTTCAAACAAACTAAAAATTATTTCTATTTTAAAACAAAGGAAAAATGCAACTATTTGTAATTAATTCCTTTTTGCAATCTAGTGCACATGAATTTTTTTCATGTATTTTTTTTATATCAGTGAACTAAAAACCTATAAGAATTTCTGAAAGTTGGCGCAAGAGGACCGACTAGCTCAAGTTTTTTATATTTATATTCAAGACATATTTAAAGAAACATTTGATACTTTATATGTTTGGCATAGTTTTTGAATTTTGAAACTATCAGGCATGTTCTAAAAATCACATTTTCCAAATCGCATGTGATTCTTAAAGTAATACTGGTCCTGTAAACGTTTTTAAAATCATATATGTACGTAACATTAAAGCTCTAAATGCAAAAACGGTGTTAAAAAATTTATGATATGATGTATGATTCATTGACGACCATATGGGCAATATACGACGACTATACATTTGAAAATAAAAACTAAGCTGGAATAGTATCAATTTTGATTACAGTTCTGAAGAAAATGATTTAAAAAAAATAAGTAGATTTTTGTCTTCCGAAACTCTATCGGCCCGTTCCACGATGTCGACAGAAAACATTCGCCGGACAACTTGTATCGAAAACCATAAAATAAGAAATTTGTTTTGTATTTAAAACATATCGCTCATTTACTCCAACAACATCATGAATCAATCAATAGAATTTTTGAGCTACACCGAAAGAATTTTGCTTCATAAGTCCAATGAAACAATTTCATTAAAATTTTTTCACAAATCTAATGATAATTTCACAAATCCAATGAAAATTTCATGAATATTGTGAAAGAATTTCATTGGAATTGCTTCGTTGGTATTCTGGTTTCGTAAGAATATTTTATTGGATTTATGACAACAATATTTTATTATTTATTAAGAAACCCCTTTATATTTAAGTTATTTCATTCTTTTTATGAAATTATTTTATTATTTCGATGAAGTTATAGCACTGCATTAATTACACTGTTAAATAAATTTGATGAAGTTTTCAATAAAATAGTTTTGACGAAACTGGCTTCATTAATCCAAAGAAGCGTGACGTTGGTTGAATTTTAATGAATTTTTCATTAGATTAATGTCGAAATTCATAGAATTTATGCCGAAAATTCTTTCAGTGTAGTGATGCAGCATTAATATCCTCATATCGTTCTTCATAGTGTAAAAATTTCATACAAATATCGTGTTTAGTCAACTCTTGAGAGAAAAATATAGTTTTCTTTTTCCATTAAGTTGTGTGTGAATTGATAACTTCAAACTCGTTTTCTCACACACTGGTTTTTTTTTATTTATGACGTTGTTTGATATGTAAGTAATCAATGGAACGTTTTCTGTAGACATCGTGGAACAGTCCTTAAATTATATTTACAATAGAACAAAACGTATTTCTACCTGCATTCGAGGTAAGCGCTGACACTATGAACAAACCTTGAATCAAAATTCCATTATTATCGTCTGCTTTGTCTTTAAAGAATATTTACTAGTGTCCGATCCAAGTTGATTTTTAAGCACGAACTTCACTCACTAAATTCACAAGAAGAAACAACTGGAATATTTAATAGCAGAAAAAGTTTGTTTCAATTAGAATTAGGAGGACCAATGGGAAAGTGCTGCTAATACAAATGTTACATTTGTTATATAGCCAATCCTCTCCAACTGTCAACCTCACCCACTGTCCACCCGAGACTTGATGTCCTCTGTCATGCTGACGAGGCTCTGACGACCGATGGGGGGCAGTATAACCCTAAACGCAGCATGGAGTAAGTACCCGCCTGGATGCATAGTTGACAGCCGGACGCTATGGTCTAATCAGTCAATCGTCTTAAAACAATTAGATTACCGAAACCGTATTTGACGGCCTTATAGTCCTTGCAGGAGTCAAAGGTTAAGGTTAAGTTATGTTAGGAAGAGTGGTGCTATAACGCACCCGAGACCCAGCTGGGTCCATTGAGATTCCCTTCTATTGCTGCTTAATAGTAATATTTACCACTTTCTACCAAGTGGTGTCTCTATTATCCGTCATTAAGCCACTGAATTCCCATGATAAAGCCTCGGGTATCCTCCAGTTCCCACCCATCTAAGACTATGACGTTGCAGCTTCGAGCAATGGCAGATAATATGTTCAATGGCTTCTGGTTCCTCTTCATCCCCGCACATCCTACAGAAATCTGGAGTGCCAGTTTCAAAATGCTTATATATGTATATAAGGATGGCGTTGCAACGCGTTGGCTGAAATAGTTAGCACGTTGGCTGCAAAACCGAAGAAACTAGATTCGAGCCCAGCCCCGGACAAAGTCATTAAATAACACCATCACGCTTTTTTCTGATGTGTATTAGTGTCTTTATGTCTGTTGTTGTAGAAAAATTCAAGTGATGAAGGTTATAATTATAAGGGGGTTTATATCAGTCCTCATAAAATTTTGGTTTTCTTTCTTTTTATATAGGGCGTTGCTTTTTTTATAACTGCTCGTATTAAAATTTCAATGCATTTTAAACCTACTCCATGATGGACCCTTCCCCTTTCGATTTTTATTTAAATTAGTGCTTTATGGAAATGAATTTTTATATAAAAATTGCTACAGGGAATGTTAATTTTATTTATAAAAAATAACAACTAAATGACTTAACTGTGCCATTGAAGATTTGTAAGATAATGAAGAAAAATATCTTAAAAGACCAGCTTAAAGAGAAAATAGTTTAGTACATTGATGAAAATAAATCTAGCTAAGCATGCATCGAGTATATTAAAATAACTAAGATTGTTTTTTCAGAATAAAATTTCAAGTTTCACCTGTAATCCATCACTCAAATTTTGAACAGTTATACAATTATATGAAAAAAAAAACAAATAATTGACAGACAGCTCGGTTTTCTTCAAAAGCATGCAACTTGAAAAACAAATCTTACCAAAACTATTTCCAAACAATGCTCTATTTCCGGTATTTAACAGCACGCACTGCGGATTAGAAAGTTTTTTTTATTTATTAAGAGAGAAAAACAAATATGTGTTTAACTTTACAAAACAGCTACAGACTGTCTAACAATCTTGCACTTTTTTTATTAAAAAATTTTATGTTTATTTTCAAAACTTTACTTCAATGAAACAGAATTTTTTTTAAACAGCTAAACACGTACTTGTGTAACAAAAACTAAATAAAAAAACGAATTTCTATTTGCTATAAATCTTAACATAAATTATAAAGCAAGTGTCTTTTGTAGCACTAAAAATTAAAACAGACATTTTTACTGCTGCTGGAGAAATAAAAACACGGCTAGACTTGGAATATTCAATTTGTTTTATTGAAGTTTTTTATGTTTGAGTGGTGTCGGATTTTTTTTTAACTTTATATTAAACCTGAGATTAACTTTATAGACTTTTAGTGATTCTTTTTTTCCATTTGATCTTTTCGTGTAAAAAGAAAAATCTGTTCTAGGTATGAAGAAGCAGGGAACAACATGCCAGTTGTTGGAAAGACCCAATAGGAAACCTTAGGTTATATACGAGTAAATATTTTACGGAAAGTGCAAGAATAATAGCAACTCTAGCGATAAATGTTGTCATTACAAGTTACTTTGGTATTATCTAAGCTTACAATAAAGTACAGTAATTTTAAACTACATAAATAACATCAGAGCGCCCTCCTTCGTCGGTATTGTGTAGCAGAATCATCGGCGAAGTAAAATAATAATAAAATGGCTACTAAACACAGCTTCAAAATTTAATACGCCTCATTCACCACCATAGGCGATGCAACACTGCAAATAAGCGTGCAAAAAAAAGCAGAGTTGTAAAAGAATGAAACTTTCCTCTATCTCTTCCTTCACCACCTGTCTTCTCTATCACTATGCTTTCTTCCCTATCACCCTCTCTCACTATCTTCTCTTCACCACACAGGTACCATAAAGGTATCATTGTATCGGACCCAAGTAAGCTGGACTCTAAATTTCACCCTTCCTTACCGGAAGCCTGCTAACCTAACCTAAACTACATTAAAAAATTAAAGGCAACATTCCTCCACACCCTTCCGGGTGGTATCCACTTCCTGTAGATACGTGAGCGTGGGAGGTGTGGTAAAATTTCCGTCCCCATGTTTCGGGGTTCATTAATCTTCAGTGACCGATGTAGTTTCCGCTCCTAAGAGAAATGCAACGAAGACGGATTGCAGATTTTGTGGCTATCTCCTTGCGTACTAAAACCTGCCACACACGATGTTATTTTTACATTTGACATGTCAAATTTCCACACAAAGAAAGATTATATTAACCACTATGATGACTTTTAAGACGCTGCTAAATCCAAATTTAATTTGTTTGGATGTGATTGTTATAGATTTGTGTGTCAAAGGGAAGCTCCAGCCTTAACGACAAAAACCTGAATGAAACGGTGAAAGATGGGAGGAGTAATATGATGGTATGGGGCTCAGTGGTGTAACGTACAATGAATAAAATGGAATATTTAAAAACACTAGAAGAAAATTTATCACACTTATCTACCAAATTAAAAATAACTGTAGATGATTCATTAGTTCAAGACAAATACCCAATGTAAAAAAATGCAGGCACATCCTTCCTATATCCTTGGCCTTAGTATTAACGAGATTCTGTGTACGTATGTGACTCAAATGTTTTCCAGGGCATACGGGACCATATACCTCTCAATATTAACAAAACCCCAAATCCTTCTATGAGGATAATATATTAGGTGCCAATTTATTTTCTAAAGGAAAAGTTAGTGCATACGTTTTTTTTTTGCTTTTGGAAAGAATGTTGTTTTATGTTATGTTATTTTTGACCAAGGACCAAAAAAAAGTTTGTTATAAGTTTGTAGTGTGTGTATGTACGAGCCCACGTACAAACCAAACGGCTACACTGATTTTGATTTAGTTTTTTCTGTTTGAAAGGTGACTTGATCGATAGTGTTCTTAGCTATGAAAATCGGTTCAGTCGCTTAGAACATATCGCATCTTTTGTATACATATTCGGTTGGATCTGTGTGTCGTAGCTTCCAAGCGGCTAGACCGATAGACTGTTTTAAAAGTGATTTGATCTAATATCTTCCCGCCCATACCCGAATAAAACGGTCTAGCCGTTTAGTCTGTACGTCGTAGGGTTTTTAAAATTTTTAATTTTTGTTATTATTATTCAATTTGTTATTTAAAACAATGATTTTAATATAAAGCTGATTAATTTGCCTTTAAATTGCATTTGGCTTTAGGTTGCAACCTTAAATGGCAACGGAGATATTAGCCCTTATTCCAGTTGTCGACATCGACGTCACTTCAACACAATACCAAAAAATTTGGGCTTGTTCACTTGCTCTCGAGAACAATTTTGTACTACTGACAATCTGTTTCTGTTCTCTAAGGTCTAGAAAAAAGCATAAACCTGCCAACAGAAGTCAGTTGTTTTTGACAAGGGGTACACAAGCTCCGATTTGTTTTTTTGTGTGTTAAAGTGACGTCTATGTCGACAACTGGAATAAAGGCGATTGTGATTAGAAGACCGGAGCGGAGCGTTTGACATACAAGTTTTTATTTTTTGTTAATCGTATATCCAGTGAACGATTTTTGGCAATGATTGCAAAATTGACACCAAGTAAAACTAATAAATTAAGTACATACGAAAGCTCCTTTAATTTTTTTGAATGTGCTATGGGTGGGAATGGATGAGTGTATGTCACGCACGCTGTGATATGAGATAATCTAGACTACTCTGGTAGGTTGTCCAATTAATCTGGACCAAATCTGCCTAAACAAAAGAAGTGCCTTTAGATTTCAAAAATTATCATGAAACAAACCGAAACCTCACAGGCGGCAACATTTTGAAATTGACAGGGAGTTATGTAGTGAAGTTGGCTGCAGCAAAAATGTTTTTAACGGTAAGTTATGCAGGCTCCTAGGCCTGCACATCAAATTTATGATTTCCCGCCATAAGTGAAACCTTTCGAACTGATTGGTTCTTACGCTCTTAAATCCACAAAAAAATTTACAAATATAGTTTACAATTTGTGTTTGGTACCTAAAAATAAAATCCAATCGTTTAAAACTTATATTTTTAATTAAAAACTTCATCGAAAGCAAAATTCTGCGCGATGCTAATAATATGAATAAAATTAACATTGGATTTTTAATGTTTGGCAGCCAGCAAAGATCGAAAATCTAATACAACTAATAAGAAGAACAATTAGTGTTTTTATGGGAATTGTTAAAATTTAAGTTTAAAATTTTTAAACGCACTAATAATCCCAAATTATTATTTTACTTATTAAGTAAAATATTTTTTATTAAAAATACATTGAAATTGATTATTGAGGGGTTTAGCTGGATCCTATGCGCATTTCACTGTTGCTAATGCAGATTATCAGGAAACCTTTACCCAAATTTCTTAGAACAACTAGAGTTATTATGTTATAAACTTTCATTTAAACAAATGAGAAGCCTAAAAAGAAGAACAATTGTTAGCAATTAATGACACTTTAGATATTTTTAGGCTAATCCAGCTGTTTTATCCCAATATTTTATTTTTATTTTGTCTACTATTAAACAAGATAAGTAGACATTACTGTCCATAGGTATGGAACTTGAAACTTAACGATAAGCGTCATAAAACACAACACTGGGGCCACTTTCTTCAGATATGGCTGTAGATCTCATTGCGCCTTATCGTGGTTAACATATTTCGGCTTCGACTAGGACATTTTGGTCACAAATAAATAACAAAATTAATGTAATAGAAAGCATCGTAGTCGAAGTAGAAATACGCCAACCCCTAATGTGCCAATGGCCAAAAAAACATGTATAATGTGAATCTGGCATATTTATGGCCTGTTCATCTAAATGCGAACGATATATTCGATCGAATCTATCGTTCGCATTTAGATAAACAGGCCCTTAATGTTGGTAACATTTTTACATGAAGAATTTCGAGTTTTTGTTAATTAAGTACGTCTTAAGCAGGAATGAAATGCATCTAGACATGCTTAACCAACAACAAACAAAAATTTTTCATATTGATGCATTCGATTTAAAATCAAATAAATATTCTCCGATGACTATTTCATTTTTTTTAAAGTGAGTTAATGAGGAAAAACTTATTTTTGCCAAAATTTTGTCTGAAGCTGAATTATTTTATCAGATATGTATTTGTAAGTTCATTAGTAAAAGTAAAACCTGATTAAAATATGCAACATTTATAAATTTTTTTTGTAATTATTTACGGAACAGATTTTTAATTGAAATAATAATAAAATCCCTGTAAAATTCCTCTTCATCTATAATTCTTCTCTCTTTTTATATTTCCAGTTATACACAAAACCAATTAAGAAACAAACAAAAAAAAAAAGCCGGAGAAGAAGAAAAAAACATCCAAAGTCTAAAAGGGTATCATAAAAATAATGCACATGCCATTACAACATAATCTCTTGTCATGATACCATAAGCCAACACTTATCAATATTTAAGATCTGATTAACTATTGCCACTTACAACACTCGAGATCCAAAGCAGACAAATGTACAAACTTTACAATACAGTTTGGTATGGAACTATAAATAGAGAAACGAAAAAAAAAACCTAAAGCAAAATTATGGATGGATGGATGGCTTGCTGGCTGCAACACTAACAAACATTTGTAGGAACAGCAAAATATTGTTGTAATAAATATTAAGAGAAGAGCAAATCCATACATAAAACAACAAAAAAATTAATAACCAAACAAATGTTTTACGATTTAAGTCAATGTCTCTGAATGTTTGTATGTTAGCATGTTTGGGTATATGGGATCTATAAATACGATACAAAATAATGCTAAGCTGTAAGAGCTGCTGGACGCATGAGATATTTATTAAATGTGGGTATGAGATTGACAGCAAAATGCAAGTATGCATGAGAGTGAAATTGTTGGGTTGATGTCTATGAAGGGAGCTAAACCTATTTGTACCTATTGTTACATACCACATACATACGTACAGGTTTTCTTAGATTATCCACCACAAGGTTTCTTTTTCCTACAATGTTGTTTAAGTATGTTGGAGGGGGGAGATTAATGTCAAAAAAATTCAAGTAGCTGCCATAAATATTGAAAGTGACAGATATAAAATAAAAAGATACAACTAGTAACAAGACTCATATTTATGAAACCCCTGTAGGAAACATAATTCCTGTAAGTGAATTAAATACCTGATTTACACTAAGGAATTTTTTCATGAAATTTCATGAATTTTGTTGCACGAAACTTTTTTTATTTGCTAACTGCAGCGCCATTAAACAGAATGTTATACTATAAAAAAGGACGTAGAATAAATCTCTGATGCATTTCGTGCAACTAAATTCATGAAAAAAATGCTTACTGTAAGTTAGGTAAAATTGTATAAAAAATAATTCTTCATTGATAAAAAAAAATATTTTTTAAAATTTATTCTTCTACTTTTCCAATCTCATCTTAAATTTTTATGGACCAGAAAAATAAATCATTGAGTACAACAACAATTTCATGAGTTTGTATAGCAAACTGCTAGTTCATTCATTCACATTCTCACTTTCTTAATTGGCTTTAATACATTCGTAACTTAATCGATTATTGCACACATTTAACATCCTTGAATCGCTACTGAAATAATGCAAATCATATGAAAGCTACTTTTCGTTAGAATATATTCATTACCAGCTTATTCTCAAACAGATACAGTGGGCGACAACACGAAATTTGGGTATAACAAATTCTATTTTTGACTGACAATACATTGCATCTAAGTAAATGCAAAAAACTTTTTGATTAACTAAATCAAAGTTTGAATTAATCCAATTACATTTTTAATTAATCCAATTAAATTTTTAATTAACCAAAAATTCAAATTCAATTAAAAATTTAATTGAAGGGTGAGGAAGGGGTCTACCCCTTGTTGTATACAACTGACTACAATTGACAGTCTAATGCTATTTTCTTGTCAATAGCTCAACATTTTTCTCCAAAGCGAGTAGATAGGTCCCACTTTTTTTTGGTATTGTATTGACGTGACGTCGATGTTGACAACTGCAGTAAGGGGGAATAGCTGTATATAATCGTAAAACAAAAGCATCTCCCATATTCCATTTACTTTAAAATTCATGTTAAATAATATAAAACAATTTAAAACCATAAAATATGTAACCTGAAGTTAAAAGCATACATACGTTGTTATTCAATAAAAATTTCTATACATATATTCAACTTGAAAAATTAGAAAAAATATTGTTCCTAAATTGACGTGGGTTATTCAAGGTTTGTAATCTATAGGGGATTCCATTCCAGAGACTGATAGCGTGAATATAGAAATGGTATTTAGAAATCAATCAATGTGCGATGACCAAATGATAAAATTCTTTTGCCTCTATTAAGTGTAGAGAAGTTTAAACGATCATGGAGATGTACGGGCTGTTGTGCATAAACAATAAAATACCCCCACTCTTAGATAATCATCGAGACTTAAGGCCGTAAAGCAATGTTACATAGGGAGAAATATGTGCATATCTTATTATACCATATACATACCGAATAATATTATTAAATGCTACATTAAAGGCCTGGCCCACGATGTCACTAGAAATCGTTCGATCGACAACTTGTATTGCAAACAACAATAAATTTAGAAAAATTGTTGTTGTTTGCAGTACAAGTTGTCGATCGAACGATTTCTCGTGACATCGTGGGCCAGGCCGTAAGTTTTCTTTTGCTTTCACTATCGCAGCTGGCAAATAGTTCACAGCCATACAATAAGATCGGTATTCGTATCGTATTTAACGATTTAGCAAGAAGTATTCTAATTTTAATTGGAGTACAATATTGCGTTTGCCTGAGATTTCTTAACATTGGGAACGTTCGACCACATGCAAAGTTAACGTGGTTAGACGAAGTGAGGGTATTGTTAAAGTATATGCCAAGATTTTTGACTGAGCTTACAAAATCTACGGAATGGTTATTTAAAGTTATAATAGGATTGCAATCAAGTTTTAATAGACTCTTTTTAATTATCAAGCACTTGGACTTGGTAGGATTAATTACTAGCCCATTAGCGGTGGCCCACTCATAAACACGACCAAGCTCCTGATTTAAAGTCCTCACACATTCATCAACCTCAGTGCTGTTACAACTAATGTAAAGCTGAACATCATCTGCATATAATCTATATCGAAAAAAGTAGAGGGCCTAAGATCGAGCCTTGTGGAACACCCCGAATTAATGGCAAAGAGCTTGAAACTGAGGTAGGTGTTTCAAAAATTGACATCGATCAACTAGATATGAACATGAGATCTGTTGCAGTTGATGCAAATCGGAACACCACATGTTATGGTCAACAGTATCAAAATACAGAAAAACTTGAAGTGAGTTCTAACGGCAGAAATGCTTATTTTACTGTGAGTTCTGAAACTCTGAATGAAAAAAATATAAAAAATAAATCTGATGAAAATCTTTTGTTAACGGCAACGCCAATTTTTCGTCAGCGATCAACTTCGCTTTGTCCAATGCCAAATAGTAATGATGCATTAACATTACAGTTGCCCAGTACTTCTTCATTTAAGTCAGTAATATCATCCCCTTCAGGCTCGTGTTTATCACTTAACAAAGTTATCACTACAGATAACAGCGGCTCGAAACTCAAGGTACAAGTTGGAATGGACAGATACATTACAATTTTAAAGCGCGGGCGAAGCCCGAATTCTTCAACAATCTCATCTGCTCCAAAAGTGTCTAGGGATAACAGCGCAGCCTCAACTAATCGCCAAAACCGCTTTAAAATTTTTCAAGATGACAACGACAAACCCGAGGTATCCTCGAACAAAACATCCAAGCCGCCACCAATCTATTTGAGACAAAAAAATTCAAATGCCCTTATTAAAAAATTAATTTCGGTCATTGGTGAGAATAAATTTCACATTGTTCCAATAAAACGTGGCAACATCGATGAAACTAAAATCCAAATTTATGACGAAAAAGATTTCCGCAAAATGGTTGCTGAATTTGAAAAAAGTAAAACAAGCTTCTACACATACCAGCTTAAGAGCGCTAAAGGCATGCAGATCGTATTGAAGGGCATAGATTCTTATGTTGTCCCCGAAGAAATAAAAGATGCACTCGTCCTCCAGGGGTTCAAGGTAAAAAATGTGTCCAATATAATACATAGAGAAAAGATTCCCCAACCCCTATTTCGTGTTGAACTAGAACCTAATGATATAAAATTGAAAAAAAATGAGACGCATCCAATTAATAATTTAAAATACCTCTTGTACCGAAAAATCACAGTTGAAGAGCCACATAAGCGTTCAGGTCCTGTACAGTGCCATAATTGCCAAGAATATGGCCATACAAAAACATACTGCAATTTACCTACTGTTTGTGTTGTGTGCGGCGAATTACACGGCACTGCTAGTTGCAATAAACCAAAAGATCAAAGTGGCAAAAAATGTAGTAATTGTGGAGAAAATCACACCGTAAAGAAGACTATGGTGCAAAAACCTAAATTAGCTCCAGCTCAATCAGCAAACGTTTACTCTGCCACTTTTCAGCAAATGAGCCAACCAGTTACTTCCCGTGTATCGTATGCAGATGCTGCTAAGGCTAGTTCTATTCCGACACAAAATGTTTCACCGCAAAATAATTCTACAAATACAAACTCAAACTTTAATTATAATCGCCTTGAAGCCACTATTGAAAATCTTGTGCAAACTATAAACAATTTTACAACAAATATGACTACCATGATGCAAGAAATGTTGCGAATGCAGAATACTCTGCTTCAAGCAATACTTAATAAGCCATGAACACGTTAACAATATGTTTCTGGAACGCAAACGGCATTCGCCAACATAAAAATGAACTTGAGCACTTCCTCACGGAAAAAAATATTGATATAATGTTAGTATCTGAGACTCATTTGACTTCGAGAAGTCTTTTTAAAATTTATGGCTACACTATATATGATACAAAGGACCCTAGAGGAAGGGCTTGCGGTGGATCAGCAATTCTAATAAAGTCAAGACTCAAGCACTATGTTCTTGATAACATTTGTGAAGAATACCTACAAGCAACAAATATTGGCATTGAAAGTTTTTGTTCAAATTTCGTTATATCATCAATTTACTCCCCTCCCAGATTTTCAATCACTGAGAATCAATATGAGGATTTCTACAAATCTCTTGGACCTTGTTTTGTAGCAGCTGGAGACTACAATGCGAAACATACGTTCTGAGGTTCGCGCCTTGTTACACCCAGAGGTCGAGCATTGTTCAACACTATTTCAAAAATGGGCTTGGATGTCATTTCGAGTGGGGAGCCCACTTATTGGCCTACTGACATACAAAAAATTCCGGACGTTATAGATTTTGGCGTCATAAAAAATATCTCTAGGGATTTAATTCAAGTTCAAGCTTCTCTTGATCTCTCGTCCGATCACTCCCCGACGATCATCACAATTTGTAGCCCATTAAGAAGTAACTTACCTGACCCATATGTGAAGATGATCAATCGTGTAAATTGGCTGGGGTTCAAAAAATATCTCAGCAGTCATTGTACGGAAAACATTACGCTTAGAACACCCGATGATATTGAATCGAACATTGCCAATCTCAGCGAGAATATTAAACAGGCTGCTGAACATGCCACTATCTCCCATCCGCAGATTGGGTTTAATAAAATTTATTCTACAGACATTGAACGTCTCGTACGTGAAAAAAGAAGGGCTAGAAGGGAATGGCAACAGCACAGATCACCACAAAATAAAATCAGATTTAAAGAGTGCACTAAACGACTCCAAGAGTTGCTTGCATCTGAAAAAATTGCATCTCTTAAAAATTATCTGGAGGGTCTTGATGTTACACCGGCGTCTAATTACTCCTTGTGGCGCGCTGCCAGAAAGCTTAAAACACCCGTTGAGTATAAGCCACCTCTACGCACATCTACCGGAGGTTGGGCAAGAAGCGATACTGAAAAAGGTAAAATATTTGCTGAGCACTTAAAATCTGTTTTTACGCCAAATATATGTACTGGTGTTGCTGATTTGCCGAATATAGTCGCTCTACCCCCTCAACACATAAAGTTTAAGACGCGTGATTTACAAAAATTAATTGCCGAACTCAACCCGAAGAAAGCTCCGGGTATTGATGGAATTAGTAATCAGATGCTGATGAACTTGCCTCGTATTGCAATGAGAATCCTGTTATTCATATTTAATGCTATTTTACGACTGGAGTATTATCCACACAACTGGAAACTTGCCAAGGTTAAAATGATTCCAAAGCCTGGCAAAGATATAACAAAGGCTGAGTCATATAGGCCAATAAGTCTACTATCTACAATGTCAAAGCTTTTCGAAAAACTGCTCAAAACAAAATTGTCCCCAATTCTAATTAGTAGTGGGTGCATACCAGACCATCAATTTGGTTTTAGAAGTCAGCATAGCACCATTGAACAAACTCACAGATTGGTTCAATTTGTAAGAAGAACTTTTGAGGAAAAAAAGTATTGTTCTGCGCTGTTTATAGACATTTCCCAGGCATTTGATAAAGTGTGGCATGAAGGCCTAATATTAAAATTGAAGACTTACTTACCAATAAACATTTTAAATCTTTTGGAAAGTTACATTATTTCCCGTAAGTTCACTGTTGCGGAAGGAGACTTTACAAGTAGGCCTGAAACAATTTCATCTGGTGTGCCACAGGGGAGTATACTGGGACCAGTTTTATATTTAATTTATACTTGTGATATGCCTGTGAGCAGTAGTATCCATACTTCCACATTTGCCGACGATACAGCCTGCCTTAGTATGCATGAAAACCCTGATGAGGCATCCCGCAAACTCCAGGAACACATTAGCCAGATGGAGCTTTGGTTAAACTTATGGAGAATCAAGGTAAATGAACAAAAGTGTGTTCAAGTAACATTTACTTTACGAAGAGATACTTGTTCCCCCATTCGGATTAACAATCAAGTTGTTTCTCAACATTCACATGTGAAATATCTTGGTATACACCTTGATCGACGACTTACATGGAAACACCACATTGACTCTAAGTTAACTCAAATGAAACTTAAATTAACTCAGGTACATTGGCTGATTGGTCGAAATTCAACACTTAGCCTAGACTGTAAACTTTTAATATACAAGTCGCTTTTAAAGCCAATATGGTGCTACGGAATTCAACTATGGGGCACTGCTTCAGCTTCAAATGTAGAGAAAATTCAAGGCAGGCAAAATAAAATTTTACGCATGATAACATCGGCTCCATGGTACATCAAAAATTCAAATATACATCGTGATTTGAATATGCCACTAGTGACTGAAGAAATTGCAAAATACGCTGGCAAATATTTAACAAAACTCGAGTCACATCCTAATCCGCTTGCCCGTAATATTTTGAACTTTACTGGACACATCCGCCTAAAAAAGAGGGACACAATGGCTCTTATTCACAGCACTCCAGATGGGACTTCTTGAAAATACTTTTATTTTTTTTTCCTTTTGATTATCACTACTTACATATGTATTATATATAACTACTACTAAGCTTATGTCCGACATTGGTCGGGCCTAATTATATTTTTTAGATTTAAGATTTGAATACTTATTGTTAGTTCATATATGAAGATACAATAAATAAAAATTCATGCATAAAAAAAAAAAAAAAAAACAGTATCAAACGCTCTGAATGATCCAAAAGAACTAAAAATGTAACTTTACCGCAGTCTACCTGTTGCCTTATATCTTCAGTAACATCTATGAGTTCCGTTGTACAACTATGATTCTTACGAAAACCAGATTGCCGGTCAATGAGCATATTATTGATTTCAAGATACTCTGTAACTTGGATATGAATTAACCTTGCAAAGGCTTTAGATAAGAATGTTAAGATTGATATGGGGCTGTAATCAGAATTAGACTTAGGTACTCGTATAGGAATAATCTTAGCAAATTTCCAAATTTTGGGATATCGGTTGGTAGTAAAGATCTTGTTAAAAATAAATGTTATAAAAGGAAGAAGTTTTGGAATAAGTATTCTTAAAAACCTTGGATCTAACCCATCCACGCCAATTGGATTGGATTTAGCCTTATTTAGAAATTTCTATAGATAAATTATTATAGAAATTATTGAAAAATACTAAACTTGAGCCTGATTAACAGCCATATCTAACTAATAACAAAAATTTTAATGGCTATAAAATTTGTATGAATCAAACTGAAAGTCAAATTTTGACAGCACGTTCAATACTGAAGTTGGCTGTTAAGAAACTGTTTTTTTTTTCATTGTTATTGTTACTTTTAGGTCAATTTAGCAGTTCTATGTAAAAAGTTTTATTTCTTTTTTATGGGTTTTAAACAAGATAAGTTAACGTTAACGAGCATGATACAATGTTGAAGCTCTTTGGATATGGAACTTCAGCGTTAACGCTTAGCTTTTACCGCTTGTAATTAGGTAGGGCTGTAAGAAATTATTCCCTGATTTAAAATTCATTCATTTTTGATTCTGTTACAATTCCTCTTAGTAGCGAAACTTTAAGATCATTATTTTTTTAATAGGACTAGCACTAAGGAGATGACCCCTACTCGTGCAATGCATTGTACTTGAACGAGGAATATATTCGCATGTTGTGTTGAGGAGAATAGAGGGAGTAGTTTCTGTCGACATTCGATTTGAACGTTTCCACATTGCAAATGACAGGAAACACCTCAGCAGGTAGCTTGTTCTAGATAGGAACCGTACGGCTAAATGAAGCACGTAATCTGCATAAGAATGTGTAGCTTTCAGGAAGTAGTTCCCTTATTTCATTAGAACATATTCCATTGTGGAAGCCATAGAACAAGGAAATGCACACCACACTGATTAACCAAGAATTTGATAACCTACCGCCACCAATGCCCTCTCATGTACACGTTAGATCAATCACTAAAATAGACTTTGAAGCTCCGGCCCATACATGCGAGTTATATTAGATTTTCTGTCGGATATAAGATATATGTACTTGAATGCTTCTTTGGAAAGTTGTAACATGTATTCAGTCTATGGATTGTCATGGATCATGACAAGAACATCAAGAGCTTCTGATTTATACCTTAATACTTCCACCACCACTGAAAAATATTCCGGTCTGCTTAATAAACCTAATCGTTTTTAAAAACGAAAAATTTTAAAAATGGTTAAATGTCTGTTAGGTGTTCTACAAAAAAACTAGAACATAAGTTCGCATAAAAAATTGTTAACGTCAGTCAGCTGTTAATAAAAGAAACTATCTATACAAATAAAGATGAAGCGTCTGAGCTGCAATAGTTAAAGTCCTCAAATTTGGTGTATATAACTTAAAATAATGTGCACAATTAAGCAGAAAACTGTCAGGAGAGAAAAGGGAATAAGAGCACCCATTGTACTGAAAAAATTTATATACACTATATGTGGTAAATGCATGGTAAATTTAATTAAAACCGGTGTAAGGAGACGCCTTAACGACATACATATATCCTTAATTTCTAAATATTCCCCGGGAAACAATTCCCGCGGAAATATTTGTTTCCTCAACAAATTGAATTAAAATTTTCGGTGTCGGCTATTTTGTTGCTAGTTGTTTTATTTTAACTGAAAACTTGCAAATGACTTTTTAAAATGAAAGAACAGTGAATAGGGAATAAACTCCCGGATAAATGTTATTCAGAATAAGGCTGTATATTTCTATAACAATTACAATTAATATGCATCAGCATTAGTAATTTTAAAAAAATATTATTAAATTTAACAGGAATTTTTAAGCTAAAAAACTTCATATGTTTATAGTAAAACTCTTAATATGTTATTGAGAATTACAATATACAAACATAACAAGTTTTAAAGTCTTAAACAAAAATCTTAACAAAAAACAATGATCTGTATTCAATTTTGCATGTATTTTTAATTTTTCACATATAAATGTACGGCCCTGTTCTGTAAAACGATCGAGTTGAAATCGCACGATTTTAGAAAACTAACTCCTATAATAGAAATATTTTTTTAGATTTTTTTTTTAATTTTTTTACTATAAGATTCTCAAATATCATATCTGAAAGAAAAATAACGTCTGCAGGAAGGACCATTATTAATTTTTTGAAAACGAGAAATTTACTAGGATTCGGTTTGCAGAAACAGGGCCGATAGTTCCTTATTTCTTATATTATAACCAGGGAAACCGCAAATATATGCACAAGACAAGATATTTATCCGTTTCAGAACTTTTAATGAATTTTGGCATCGATTTGTTAGTGCATATTTTACATTTTAAAGCATGTTTATGCATATATCAGTTTTACACGCATAATTTTAGCATATTTTCGAATTTTTAGAGCATAATTTACGCTTTTAGGGCATATTTTGATACTTTATAGAATTTATTTTATTTCAACCCGCTTGGCACCACCATCCTTTAAAACAACACCCCATTCCGAAAAAATATTTTATGAATTTTTTTTTCTAGCAACTCATTAAAATTTCATTTTCGAAATAAAAATTTAAGTTTTAAAGAAAAATTTTTTCCTGCGCTATCTGGGTTAATATGCTTACAAATTATTTTTTATTTTTGCCATCTGAATCTCTGTTCCAATGTTCCATGTAGTGTATACATTTTTTTATATATAACGCAGTTTTACGGACGTTAGTTGCAATACAAATTCAGTTTAGCTGTGATTTACACTGCCCCGAGAAGACCTTGAAGGAACATTGTAAATGAATGAAAGTTCATTAAGATGGGACAGAAAAGATTTTTATTTGAAATTCTAAGCCAATATTTTGTTATTTATTGCAATAAAAATTATAAATTAAAATCTTGTCTTATTTATCCAAAATACATTTCAAAAGCCTTAATTCTGATATCGTGATCTCTTGAAATTAAAGTTAAATTCTTATGCATCCAATAAAAATTAATTTGTATTATTTGTTTTAGTAAAAAATTTTATAGTAATTTTGTTTTAACCTGCACTTCAAACCCAGTTATTCTTAATTATGTTTCCTTTTTTTGTTTATTTATTTTTTTCTTATTTTACATGCAAATGTTGTTGAATTTTTGATTAAAAAATATATTTTCATTTACAAATAAACCAATTTATTATATTTTTAAGAGCATATTTTTTGACTTTTAAGTGCATATTTACAAGTTTTTAGTGCATATTGAATGCGCATAAAACACTTTTTTAGAGCATATTTTTGGTTTCCCTGATTATAACATTTAGCTTGCTTTTTAGACTTCCTTTCAATCTTAGGAATTTTAGTTTTATTTTTGATATTCTCTATTTTACTCAACGTTGCTCCACTGTGCCTTAGCTATAAAATAGTTTTCATGCACTGGATTTCTTATAAATGCAAGAAAATTTTGCTATCTCATTGCATCTTAATAAAATTTTTTTGCTGCCCTTTATATGAACTACATACGAAAGCATTGAATAACAATGTTAAAGATAATAAATTATCTTCACTTTTTGTTAAAGTCATACCGATACTATTAAGTAAAAGGCATGAATGCACCTTTCAGTATAATGAATGCTTTTTTAACCCAAACGAGCTTAATGCAAAATACCATGAAAATCGATAATCGTAAATAAACTTGAAGAAAAGTTTCATAAAATTTTTCGTATGATTTAGTTAAGATACATACACGTATGTATATGGAAAAAAAATCTAATTGCAGCAAGAGAAAATTAACAAACCGATGAAATATAAAAAAAACAAATTTTGCTAATTAGAAATTGAATTAGAAGGAGTATAAAGGACTACAGCCTAAATGTATGTTTAAACATGTTCTCGATTTTCACAAATTTTTTGCCTGTTGTTTAAACAAAAAAAACAAAATTTTAAAAAAATTTGCATTTCTCTATCCTTTTAGTTTTTGCTAAAGATTGATTGAACATACTTTTGTGTTCATTTGGCATAATTTTTATGCTTGAATTTTTCATATTATAGACCGTACTGGTAAAATTATGAACATATTTTCTTTCTCACTTACTTTCTAACTACAAACGAACACCAGTTTGCAAATATTTTGCTACGAGTATGTTAATGGTAAGGTTCATTAAGTTATGCGAGGGTCGTGTCAATTTAAATTGTAAAAACTAATTGGCATATAAAGATGTAATCGTAACTTACCATCATATTGTAAACGGCCTGTTGTATCGATATTCGGATTTTTGCTCATTCTGTAATAGAGAATAAAAAGAAAATTATTTTATTTTAAATTTAAATCGAATAATCGGGCCTGTTCTGCAAATCACGACATGCCAAATTACGGTGATTTGTAAAAATTAATAAAACCTAAATCATTGCTTTTGCATATTTTACGCTTTATAGCTTTGGAAGTTGGAAGAAAATATGCTATTATAAATGAAAAATACTTAAAACGCAATAAAATCCCATTACCAAGTCAGCTATTAATAGTTTACTTTTGAAATCACGTGATTTGAAATCACCGTGATTTTCAGAACAGGGGGGAATTATTTTTTATTTAAACGCTATTGTAATGGAAAATGCTAAATGCTTAAATCTTTATATTGAATATTACCGACGCCAGAAAGCCTTATTTTATTCGAAAAATATGGGTCAAGTATATTTTTATTGGTTTTGGCTTAATGGCTGAATCATGTCGCAGGTAATGAATGGCAAAATGCTTTATACCAAATGTCTACCACAGGACGAAGATTTTCTGGTATACATGAAAAACAGCAAAAGTGCATTCATATCAGAGAACAGCAATGAGTAGTGAAAAATTGAGTAGAGTTGGAGCATGACTTATAATTTCTTGCACTTATGCGCACTCATACTTGTTGCAATGTTGTCTATGAATCATATTCACTCGAAAGTTTGAAGTGCGCATCGAACTCATACTTAGCAACAACGATGCAAAATAAATATGATTCACAATGCGAACTTCGCATACGAACATTAAAGTTCTCATTATGAGGTTATGTGTTTCTCTCTTGCTTTTTTTGTTGTTTTTTCACGAATTGAAAAACATCGCTATTTACTACTATTGTATACTACTTTCGAACTGTTTCATGACTAAACTTTTAAATCAATATGAGTAGTATAAGTATTTTCCTGAAAGTAGAAGCTGAGGTGATTTATTTTTTATCCAAAACATGTTCTAAATTACATTTTTATTGAATTTGGATTATACAAATTTTTCAGTTTTCATGAAAAGTTGCGTAGCTCCAATTTTATTTGCTTGGAGCAATATTAATATATTCAGGGCTATCATGAATAAAATTCCACGTGAAATTTTTCCCAGGGAAAAATTCCATCTAATAACAAGTAATAGGGAAATCAAAAAACTCTGATTGGAAAAGGGAAAAATTTCACGCGGAATTTTATTCATGATAGCCCTGATTATAATATATAATATTATTGAAGGCAAAATATTTTACATAAAATACCTATTACTTACTTTATAACAAAATTTTTCAGTTTTAGTAATAAATAGCTTAACTCCACTTTGGGCTTTTGGAGGTAAAATATTTCATTTCGAGTGTTATTGATTGCCAAATGGTCGGCATCAAATTTTAATCACTTAGGACGAACATTTTTCGGCATTCATGAAAACTAGCACAAGTCCATTTTGGACCTTTGGAGGTAAATTATTTTATTTCGAGTATTATTGGTGGCCAAATGGGTGCCCCTGTAGCTGAGTGGTAGCGATGTTAGCCTCTCAGTCCAGAGGTCGTGGGTTCAATTCCCGCCATAGACCCTGGGTGATTTCCGCAGCCAAGCTAACCGTTTCGCGGGTTATGTTGAGTTATGTTGTTTTTGTTAAAAAAATGTTATAGCACTTAGTCCAGTTTACATTATGCAAGTCTTATTGCTAAGCTGATTAGTTTGTAGAAGAGAGAGACGAGGGGAAAATAAACGAGTATTCAGCTGCATATACTGTCAATACGCTTTGCTTTCTCATTCATAATGTTGGAAAAGCGCACATGCTTACACAGGACTTTGCATCAAAAATATGAGGTGAAAAATAAGACTTGCATGGTGTGATTTAGGCATAGCTGTTAAGTAATGATTACTAATCGTAATGATTACTAATTTGATTACTTTTTTTTAAAGGTGAAGTAATGATTAAATTACGATTATATTCAGTTTCGTACTCAGTAATCGTGATTACGATTACTAATAATGGAAAAGTAATCTGAATTACTTAAAATTACTAAAAATAATCAAAAAGAATCAAAAGTAATGAAAAAGTAATCCGACTACTTTCAAAGATTACTTTTGATCCTTAATAAATAATCAAAAAGAATCAAAAGTAATCCTTAGAAGTAATCGGATTATTTCTTGACTACTTTTGATTCTTTTTGATTATTTTTAGTAATTTTAAGTAATTCAGATTACTTTTCGATTATCAGTAATCGTAATCAATTATTTATCAGCAATTCTTTTAAAGGCAATTATATATAATCATTACGATTCTTTTTAAAATGTAATCTAATCGATTACTAATCGTAATCGAAATTTAACAGCTCTGGATTTAGGACGAAAATTTTTCGATATTCATGAAAAACAGTATAAGTGCTTTTAGAACAGTTTTAATATCTAGATCAAAGAAATGTTTTATTTCGTATATTATTGAACTATTTTTCAAGTAAGCAGAACTTTTTCTGATTTATTATGAAATAGTATAAGTCCATTTTTAGTGGTTATGCGTTATTGACGTCAAGGTGCTTTATTTTTAGTAACATTGATGAAAGCACTTTACATGGCACAAAATTATTCCAGTTTTTATGAAGAACCGCATAACTCATTTTTTGTTATTGGATTTGTATTGTTGACAGCAAAATATTTTATGTTGAATATTATTGATGCCGAAAGGTTTTATATCAAATATTACTGGAAAGCAAAATTTTGCGGTTTTCATAAGAAACAGCTAAGTTCTTTTTATTCTTTTGGATGTGAAATATTTTAATTAGAGTATTATTGAGGCCTAAATGCTATACATCAAATTTTATTCACTTTGGATGAAAATTGTTCCGTAGTCATGAAAAATAGCATAAGTGCATTTATGCATATTTTCAGATAAATGTTTTTTAGGAGTATTATTGAGATGCAAGTGCTCTACATCGAAATTTATATACTTAAAACGAAAATTTCCCGGTATTCACACAGAGAAAAAACTGCCTCATAGAATCAAGAAGATTTTCTCTATGAAACGTTTTTAGGCTAAGGGGTATCTCAGCAAAAAGAAGCGAAGATTTTTCATAGAGATTGCTTATTGTTTTTATGTGGTAAATCTTATTAGTTTTATCAAGAAGAAAACCACATAAAATCAAGAAGAAATCTTATTATTCACAACTTTTTTTACTCAATTTCCGTTATTTTTGGCACCAAAAAAATCAATCCATAGAGAAAACCTTCTTGATTCTATTAGGTTTTCTTATAAATTGTAAACTATAGGGATTTCTTATTGATTTTATTAGGTTGCCTTATTGATTTTTTTAAAAAGGTTTTCTTCTTGATTTTACTGGGCTATCTTATTGATTTTTTTCAATAAGGTTTTCTTCTTGATTTTAGTAGATTCCTATATGAGTATGTGTAAAGCATCTCATTGATTTTTTTAATAAGGAAATCTTCTTGATTTTATGAGGTGTCTTGTTATTTCATATCTATAAATAGACATAGAGACAATTTATCATTTTTGTATAAGAATGTTTGCACAATAATTTCAATGCTTATTCAGGCTGCTTGTTAGCATATTGGTTAGAGTGCTTGTCTATCAGGTAGAAGTTTGCCGGTTCAATACTTGGTGAGTAAGTTAGTTAAGAATATAACATAATGTGTATGTATGTATGTATAAATAAATAACATCTACAATATACTACATACATACATACATATGTATATGGTATAGAATTTAAATCAAAATACATAAGTACAGAGAATAAAGACGCAATTTATTTTTTATTTTTTATGAGGTCGCCTAATAAAAACAAGAAGAAACCCTTATTGAAAAAATCAATAAGATAACCTAATAAAAACTAGAAGATTTCTTCTTGATTTTTTCAAAAAGGTTTTCCCTATGAAATTAATAAGATTTCCTTATTGAAAAAAATCATAGAGATTTCTTATTAATTTTGTTCTATTTTATGAGGTATTTAGTAAGCACTGTTTTCTCTGTGCAGGAAGAAAAGATCAAGTGCATTTATGCCAGTTTTGAGAAAAATGTTTTATGTTGAAAGTTATTGAGACCAAAATACTAGAATTTTTAGTTTTTTTTATTAAGAGTCAAGCTTTGTGATTTCCATGTTAAACCGCACAAGTATATTTTTATCTGTTTTAAGTTTTTGTTTATTTTGAATGCTGCAAACTTATATTTTTTTAGTACCACATAAAAACATTTATACCAAAATGTTATATGTATTTGGAGAGATTGTTGTTTAGATTAAAAGTCTTAAAATTTAAATTTTTTTAACTAAGTTCTAATTTACACTTTGAATAAATCATATTAGTTGCTCTTAAATCTTTTTAATCATTAGCATAATTAGCAATCAGCTTAGAAATAAGACTCTCTCCTAAAAAACTAATCAGCATAGCAATAAGACTTGCATAGTGTAAACTAGGACTAAAAAAGAATAATATCAATATTTATTTATTGATAACACAATGAAATGTGACAGATTTGCTCGCTTTTTAATAATTTGAAATGCAATAGCACATACGATGTTATTTCTCAATAATTTAAAAAATTTGCATACGCTTACAACCGCGCCAGGTGTTTCATCTCAAATTTTTTGCACAGGTTTTAAGACTAGTGATTGAATTGAGTTAAAAAAATTCCGCATTCAGTTCAAAGTTTAAAATGAAGATTACTTTATCTCTTTTGGGAAAACTTTTTTGAGGACATGCATATGAAGTTAATTCAAGTCCATTTAACATTCGAGAAGATTTTCTAATTACACTTTCGTAATTTTAATTGCCTCTTTGCATAATTTAGGTGTCCGCAACGACTTTCAAAGGTTTTTGCACACTTTTGGGGTTTGAAATCGTTTCTATAGTTTTGCCTACTTTTAGGCTTCAGAACAAAAACTCTAATCATCTAAAAATGATATAGGAAATTCAAATAGAAGAAAAACATAATTTACATAGGTCTACTGAAAATAATTGCACAATTTTCATTTAGCAATTTATTCGTACCGAATATATGTATGTGTGTGTGAAATGCATTTGGAAAACAACAACATAATATGCAAAATGCAAATATTTTGTGTGTGTGAAACAGAAAAACGATAAATGAACTGTATTTCAAAATGAAAATGTTTGAATAACAGGGGTTGTGCGTGTTCAAGCATATACACAAAGAGCAAACGAAATAATTTAATTGTTAGAAAATAAAACTTCAAGCACTTTAAAATTTAAGTGCTTTAAAGCTTTTTATCGTTCATATGATATAAGATGTTTACATAATTTTAATTGACAATTCTTTTTTTTTTTTTTGTTTTCTTAAATCAATTTATTGCTTTATTTACTTAAACTTTCTTTTAAATAGAAATATTTTATTATCAAGATATATTTTTCGATTTTTATTTAATAGTTTTTATTTTGTATAAATTTTTCCAAGAATTAATTTAAAAATCTGAGAGCAAATATATAAAATTATGTTATTATTTGGATAATTGATTGAAAGTAAAGAAATAATGCTGCAAAAAATATTTAAAAAATTTTAATCGAACAAAAAAAATATTACCCAATAGGAAATACTTACATACTACGTTTATACGCGCGCTATTTGTAAATAAATATATTTGCAGTTAAAATAACTCGCTGTTGATACGGCATAGTAAACGTGTAAAAACTTGGTAGCACTTCTATAGAAAACTTACTTATCGTCGGTTGGTTTCTGGTTTGCTGCAGGCTTAATGTATTTTGAATATACTGTGCCGCAAACCAGAAACCAAGCGACGTTATGTTAACAAAAAAAAATAGTGTAAATGTATAAAATATGAAATAATTTATTTTAATTACCATTATTTGCTTCTGTCAATGTTTTTTGTGCAATATTTATCTAGTTATTTGTCTTTTGTTATCAAACATTTGTAGGCGTGGCAACCTCAAGCATTTTATTTGTGAATAATGAATTATTTTTGAGTTAGCTAGTTGCAAATAAAAAATTATTTCGCCGTTTATGCGGCAAAAATCTCTATTTGCAATATTTTTATTTGCGAATATATATGCCGCCCGTATAAACGTAGTAACATTTAGTAAAAATATATACAGTAGAAACTCGGTAGTTCGAAAATTTTTTACGAATTAGGAGATTTTGAAATACCGAGATTTCGATTTAACGAGGTTAAGATAAAAAAAAACAAATATTTATAGGGGTTTCCATTTAGTGGGGTGTGTTTTTCTCTAAAATTTTTACCGCACTCACTTCACAAAAACTAGTAACAAACTAATCTTAAGAATCACAAAAATTTCCAGAGAGAGAGAGAGAGAGATGGTAAAATTGGGCTGTCATTACAAAAAAGCTTTTAGCAAATTGAATACGATGTGTCAAAACAATTCACATATTCGATTTGCGGAGTAATGGCGGAGTATATAAAGCAGAAATATACATCAACTGACACCACACACAGTGGACCAAACTCAAACAACGCTGATGATGAAGATGTAGTGACCTACGAAAACAGCTAGTTGTTCCGTTCTGCTACGTGTTTGTCGGAATATTTACAATTAACTTTGGTGTGTTAGTTAATTTAATTATTATTGTTCGAACTTCATTTGTTTCTATATTAATTATTTGAACAGGCTAAAGTTTGTATCGCTTTGTAAGCCAAATTACATGTGATAATTATTAATGAAGAAATAACACCAAAGTTAGTTGTATATATTCTGACTAACACATACTTGAACGGAATAACTAGCTGTTTTCGAAGGCCACTAAACCCTCATCATCAGCGTTATTTTGTGTTTGGTCCAGTGTGTGTGGTGTCAGTTGATGTAGATTTCTGCTTGCTGTTATTTGTTCATTTATAATTATCACATGTAATTTGGCTTACAAAGCGATACGAACTTTAGCCTGATCAAATTATAAATATGGAAACAAATGAAGTTCGAACAATGATAATTAAAATTAACTAAAACATATTAACCAACAACAAATTATATGAGGTAGCTTACGAGTAAGTGCGATTTAGAGAGGTTTCAGCTGGCTTTGAATTAGAGATGGGCGCGTGTCTTGTTTCTTTCGTGACACGAACACGCACGACCCAACACGTAGTTTTCGTGACAAAAAATCTGACTTCGTGCGTGTTCGGGTTTTTTCGTGTTGAGAACAATTTACACGAAAAACACGAAAAGATTTTAGATGTAAAATATGTATGAATGAATTTCCAGTAGAGAAAAAATTTTATATTTTGTAGCATCAAACACACAACACCAGCATATTTTTTGATATTGTATGGGCCTCTGAAACTTAAAGTTTTTTTTCATAAGACAAGTAACACTCAGGCAATTAATGGCCACTACTATTAGTTGGTGTTACCTTCTTTAGGAAAGGGATAGTTAGAGAGAAGACAGGTGGTGAAGGAAGAGATAGAGTAAAGCTTCATTCTTTTACAACTCTGCTCTTTGCACGTTTTTTTTTAATAATGCAGTGCTGCAGCGCCTCTCTGATGTTAAATGAGGCGTATTAATTTTTTGAATGTGTTTTGTAGCCATTTTATTGATTATTTTAGTTCGTCGATGATTCTGCTACACAACGAAGGCGGGCGCTCTGTTGTTACATTAGGGTTAGTATCTGCTGAAGTCGGTATAGTTTAGTGAGCAGTGACTATGTCTTCATCACTTGAACTTTCCTACAACAACTGATACAAAGGGACACTAATGCACATCAGAAAAATGCGTGGTGTTGTTATTTAATGACTGTTGGATACAGGGATTGAACCCAAGACCTTCGGGTTTGCAGTCAACGTGCTAACTACTTCAGCCAACGCCGCCCTTAAAGTTCTGTTCGTAAACTGATAGTATTAGTGGGACGAAAATGTTTTTCCGAAGGGACTAGCCGTTTAATTCAAATTAATGAGGTTTTTGAATTAATGCGCTAAGAATCATCGTGGTTTGACCGCACTTAAAAATTCATAAATATCTTCCTACTTAAAATTGTGTTAAAGTTCACTTATTTCATATATACGTATTTAAATATTTATTTTTTACTTTTATAAATCTCTTAATGTCAATTAGAAATTCACCTGTTAGTATGCAATACAGAAACAATTTTCATTTCGGTTTTACTTTTCGTACATTTTTAGAAAAACTTTTCTATTTTCATTATTTTATGTTATTGCATATGAAATGAAAAATCAACAAATATTTTTGATTTGTATACTAAAACACAAAAAAAACCTACAATGCGAGTAGTATCATTTGGTTTATTAGAAGAGATGAATAATAATAAATTTTGTAATTTATAAGGTAAATTTGTAAATTTACTTCTGGTAATCAATAATGTACAAATTTAACATAACAACACAAATACAAAATTCAAAATATTTGCATGTTGTATGCAATCATCTGAATAGATACGCAAATATACACATTTTTGTGTTATTTTAACAAAATAAATGACAAGTATTTGAATCCATAAATAGTAGAAAAGAAATAGAAATGTTAAAATGTTCATATACAATTTATTTGTTAAAATGAAATGTAAAATGTATAAAATTAGGCAAGAGCTGTTACACTGTAATACACTATGGATTGTTTAGCAAATGAAAATTTCCAAAATAAAATTTAAAAAATACCCTCAACTATCACAATCGCAAATAGCACATGAAATTAATGTGGGCCATTAATTTATACAAGTTATCGTGTAATGATAATTGGTACTAAAATTAAATAATATACTTAAGTTTAAGGAAAATGGCTGCAAGGACTCGTTTACCTTAATTTCAGTTGCAACTAGATAACTACTATAGTAAAAAGAATTTTCCAAGGACATGCTTATCTCCCATATCTATTTAATTTTATTTCACCTGCTGTTATAATTGTACAGGAACAAAAACCTGCAACTACTTGAAGAAATACGCTACCAATCCTCTTGTATTACATCAAAACTAATACCTTCAACAAATCCCTAATATTTTTAGCTTTAGCTTAGATCATAATCAATGTACAAGGAAAACTTGTAACTAAACATGAAGCTTAGTTTAGGTTAGGTTGGCAGGATACTGAAAAGAGGAAGTAAGTTTACAGCTCACTTGGATCCAAATATCAGGACCCTTTGTGTGACCAGAGAGTAGGAAAGGGCTAGTGTAAGTAGCGAGGAGAGAACTCTAAATTAATTTTTTGGTTTTTACAACTCAGCTGTTGTGCGTTTTATTAATTTTTAAAGCATCGTTGTAGCGCCTCTGGTGTTAAGTAGGCGCATTGCATTAGCCTTGTTTTTGTTGTTATTTTTTTTTTTTTTTTTTAGAGAATTAATACTCAGGCAGTTAGTTAATGCCAACTACTATTACTAGGTGTTACCTTCTTGAGGAAAATGAGTGATAGAAAATACAGGTAATGAAGGAAGAGATAGAGGAAATCTTTATTATTATACAATTCTGCTTTTTACACTTTTTTTTATTTATTATTTTACTTCGCCTATGATTCTGCTTTACAATACCGACGAAGGAGGGCACTCTGACGTTACATTAGGATTAGCATCCGCTGAAGCCGGTGTAGTTACAACCGGAATGCCACTAAACATTGTAACTATTTATAGAATTATGTAGAAATGATCTCTTAAAAAATATATTGCAATCGTTGCAATTACTATTGTACCTTCCATGTATCCTTTATTTTGAATATCAAATTTTAGCTGAACTTATGTTAAAAATGCATCAAGAGTTTGACAAGGTAAAATGGCGAGAAATATGGGAGGTGCTTCAGAGAAATAACGTGGACAACAAACCGATCAGGCTAATCGAAAGTTTTTATGATATATGCTAAAACTATGTGAGCACAATACATCCGAAGAGTATATTACCTAACAACATATCCAAAATCTTTTTATAATACTTTTGGACGATGTAATAAAAAGGTGCAAAAAAGGAACCATTCATTCCTATGAAAACCAGTGAAAATTTCAATTTTAGCATACATATGTGGGCGACGTTACATTAGTGGCAAAACCAACTGAATCTATTCAACATAATTTGAATATTTTCACTGATGAAGTGATTTGTAGAGGCCTTTGTGTTAACACGAAAAGGACAGAGCCTATGATAATAGGTCTCGATAAAAACCAACATCAAGTACATATAGGTTCGGAAATACTAAAACAAGTCGAACAATTCCGCGTATTTGGAAGTCACAATTAGCGAAGATGGAAAGGCGGGTAGGAGTTTCAGCTGCGACTGCCCATCTATACTTAGACTTGAAAAAAAATGTATTTGTTAAAAGAAAGTCTCAAAGTTAACAAAACTTGTAATATACAAATCCATGTATATATATACGAATCCTCACGTATGGATGTGAATCATGGGCGCTTACATTTAAAAATCAGAACAGTGTTCAGGCATCGTCGATGAAATATTTACGCGGAGTGGCAGGCAAAACGCGGCGGGACAGAATACGAAACAACACAATACGAGTAAGCCTGCCGACAGAACCGTTGAATAATAGGACCGAGCGATAAAGGCTTAGATGGTTTAGTCATGTAGCCAGAATGCCAGAGTACGAACTGCCGAGACGACTATTAGAAGAGAACTAACGGTACTAGGACGAGAGGAAGAAAACGAGTAACTTGGCAAGACACAATCAACAAGATTCTGACTGAACAAATAATCGAGCCTAGAACAGCCAAAACAACGGCGCAAGATACAACAGAAATGGAGCAGTATTTGCAAAAACCTCTACACTGCAAGGTAGAAAGAGGTACGGATGAGTAAGTAAAGGCTCTTTGACTTTAATACAAGTATTAATCACCCTTATCAGGAATAAAAGGTGAACATTTTGTTCGCGTGAAAAATTTTCCGTGAACAAAATTAGAAAATAGTATACTGACACAACAACAACGCAAATATTGCCGAGCACAATTTTAGGGAAAGGGAACATATTTCACGTTAACTTTTATTCGCGATAAGGGGAATATTTTTGGCGAAAATATAATTTTTCTTTAAAAAATTTCAAAAAACAATAATAACTCAACATGTAGGAGTCTAATTTTCCACAAAAGTATTATGCCCTAATTCTGTTCGACGATTGTATCGTCTTGTCTATGGACGAAAAAAAGCCGCAGTTGTGATTCTTTAAAACAATTATTATTTATTAAATTTAATTTTTATGTTTTAAAACCATGGCAATAATATTTATATTTTCCATTATCAAAAACAACAACCATTTTTGAAGAAAATAGTTTAGAGAATTCAAAAACAAGGGCATCAAACAAAAATGTCCTAAATCCTCTTACTGAATTAGGGCATTAATCTTGTATTATAGTCTTCTTAAACGGCCTTCAGCAAGAGTTTGAAAATATTTAGAGAACGGTAGATATAGGCGCTCTGGAAATATGATATTGCAATCGTTCCAAGTACATTCTTACTTCCCATACATGCTTTATTTTGAAAGTGGAATTTCAAGGATGCGAAGAAGGTTTTGTAATTAAGTCAGGTTTGAAATTTTTTTGTTGCCATCCCAACAAAGACCTTCGAAAATCCCACGTATGATTTATTTTGAAACTTATGTTATGTTAGAATGATAAAATATATTTTAAGCTACTTACATCGATGTATGACTTTGTTTTTTTTAATAATTAAATTTTAGCCACAATTAAGACCATTGCCCCTTATTCTGTAACTCGCTAAAGCTAATTTTCTCTATCGATAATTTTTTTTTTTTTTTTTTTTTTTTTTTTTTTTTTTTAGAAGAGAAGTAACACTCAGGCAATTAATGCCTACTACTATTACTAGGTGTTACCTTCTTTAGGAAAGGGATAGTGATAGAGAAGACAGGTGGTGAAGGGAGAGATAGAGGAAAGCTTCATTCTTTTACAACTCTGCTTTTTGCACGTTTTTTGATAATGCAGTGTTGCAGCGCCATCTGGTGTCAAATGAGGCGTATTAAGTTTTTGAAGCTGTGTTTTGTAGCCATTTTATTGATTATTTTACTTCGCCGATGATTTTGCTACACAACGAAGGAGGGCGCTCCGATGTTACATTAGGACTAGTATCTTCTGAAGTCGGTATAGTTAAGTGACCAGTGACTATGCCTTCATCACTTGAACTTTCCTACAACAACTGATACAAAGGGACACTAATGCACATCAGAAAAATGCGTGGTGTTGTTATTCAATGACTGTTGGATACAGGGATTGAACCCAGGACCTTCGATTTTGTAGTCAACGTGCTAACTACTTCAGCCAACGCCACCCTATAGATTTTCGGCTATGAAAGCAATTTTAAAACATCGAAATTTTAGTAATTTATATAAAATTCAACATTTTGGCGATGGAATTTAACTTTTGCGAATTACAGAAAAATGGAGCAGGATGTAGAAAAAATGGCAGCTAAGACCACAATTGGTCTGTGGTAAATATCATTTTAGTCGGTGTCCTCGATTTTAGTCTCAAGCACAATTTTGCCCAGAATATGACTGAAAATATAAACTGTTTGTAGAATGAAATGTCTAATTATTGGATGTGTACTCCCACTTATGCTAGAAAGGCGATCATCATGACTCCAAAACCTAGAATAGTTTCGGCATAATTTTATGCTGTTGCCCAGTGTAAGTGTAATCAGTTAAAAACGTAATATGTAATTTCCTATTATTAAACGTAATAAATTTTAAATTAAATTTATATAAAACTTCAGCCCACAGATTATTTTAAAACACATACTTGAATTTTATTGAATAACTGCAAATGAAGTATAAAACAATTACAAGAATTTTTTTTACTGCCTGTTTGAATTTTGTAACAAATTTCACTCGAATGAATGTTAAAATTAATTCTCGATATGTGTAAAGTTATGAAGTGCTCTTCATTGTTAAATCTATGTATGTATGATGTAAAATTCCTAAATTTCTTGCATGTTTATATTTACATATATTTAATATAAAAAAAGAAAACAAAATGTTTATTAAAAACGATGTGGAAAATACCTTTAGGTATTTTAAATATTTTATTTCCAATTGACTTTTTAATTTCATTATTTAAGCAAATATTTACCAAAAATTATATTGAATTGCAACATATTTTGCCAGATCTCCCACAGTCTTACTTCAATTAACGTTAAAACAATTACAAAATATTTACTGTACTTTAGGACATAATTGAATAAGTTGTTAAATATTACGACCAGGGTATGCAAAAAAAGAAAAAATTATGCAGAAGACTAACTGCCGTATTCATGAAAACTTATTTTATTTTACAAAACAATTTTTTATAGCAATTTGTTAAACGTTTTCTTATACCAAACTTTTTTTTAGGTATACGACTTAAAAGCTTTTGAAACATTTTGGAAGAATTTTTCACATGGCTGAAGTAGTTAGCACAATGACTACAAAACCGAAGGTCCTGGCTTCGAGCCCGTTTTCCCACAGTCATTAAAAGACAACACTATGCATTTTTCTGATGTACATCAGTGTCCCTATGCATCAGTTGTTGTAGGAAAGTTCATCTGATGAAGGCATCGACACTGGTCACTGAACTATACCGACTTCAGCAGATGGTAATCCTAACGTAACATCAGAGCGCCCTCCTTCGTCGGTATTGTGTATAAGAATCATCGGCGAAGTAAACTAACTAATAAAATGGCTACTAAAACACAGCTTTGAAAATTTAACACGGCTCATTAACACCAGAGGCGCTGCAACTCTGCATTATTAAAAAAATGCAAAAAATCTGAGTTGTAAAAGAATGAAGCTTTTCTCTATATCTTCTCTACCACTAGCCCTTTCCTAAAGAAGGTAACTCCTAGTAATAATAGTAGGCATTCGGTGCCAGAGTGTTACTTCTCTTAAAAAGAAAAACTTTGAACCTTAAATTCTAACAGATCCAGCTAACACATGCCATAATATATGCATATTTACTCTTTTACCTGAATCTTTTTATTATGGAAGTGAAACTCAGAGTAGCAATTAAATCTCTCGAACATCATTGCATGGTTGAATTTCTAGGGGGAAATTTCCTTGGCTACCAACTAAGTACAGACATGTTTCCAGTTTCCACTTAACAAATCGGGCTCAGGTAATTATTTAAGAGGCCAAACATGTGATACTGTTGCAGCGTCAGCCATAAGCCAACCAACCGATTCGAAGGACCATAAACAAAAATTCAATAATTTTTGAATCACTTTTTGTCACTGTTGAGTGCCTGGCTTTATTCTCCCTCTTGTAATTATTTGCCTTAAAATAATCTTTATTAAATATTTATAAAGCATTTCCTGCATCTTTATGTTAAGCAAAATGAAGTCCTGTATTAACGTACGCCTCCTTCTCGTGTGCGTATAATACGAAATTTCCCCAAAATTATTATTAAACATTATTTAGTATAAATAAGCAATATTAGTACTCGAAGCAAACATTTAAAATCAATACTTATTTGATTAAAAATATCATAATACAAATTTGTATACATATAACCCAAATCATTCCGTATGTATAAATTGATTGCTGCCTACTCCTTCCTCATATTGCCATAGTGTTACTACAACATTTTGAGCTCGTATGATATGTTGGTTGGTATTATTTAAGTTTGGTTTGTATGGTTGCAAGAATTTCTGCTAGTTTAATGGATTTGCGATAACATGCATTAAACTATGTGTATTATTGTCGTAGATAGAGAAAATTTGCATGTAATTTGCTGCAAAATTATTTGATAAAACATGCTGCAAGTCCAAAAACAAATATAGTATTGAAAGGTGTACACTGAAAAAATTTAAGTGGCTGATATTTAAATAAGATTAAAGGTTTAATGTAAAAAAATACCGGGGGTCTAATTTTTTAATTCGAAACGTAAGAAAGTGCTTTCGAATTTGCATATAATTAACAAACAAATTCGAAAATATTTTCCTTTGTTATGAATTACAGAGTAGACCCCCAGATCTTTTCACATAAGTATGTCAAGCCTTCAGAGTTGTAACCTGATTCAATGAGTTCTGGATGACTTCCGTCATTCCACTGCATCAACTAGCAATCAGGGTAAAGAGGTGGTAACCACACAACAGGACATAAGGGAGGTAGGCATATCCCTGCCTTGAGAGAACTTAAATGATGTCTTGTGCCAGAATTACTAAGTTTATCTGATTATAATTATCTGATTAAATTAATAGGCATGCCCTAGCACGATTGCAGTAATGTTTATTTTAACAGCATAATACTTAAAATTGTTACAAGAATTTAAAGTTCAGAAATAAAGGATATATGGGGAACAACCATCTCCATCCAACGATTGCAACACAATTTACAACAACGGTTGAGTTTATAATTCTAAAAGTAGTATGACATTTTTTTTATATTTTGATCATAATTGCGGCGGAAGTTCAAATTTTAATAAAAAAAAAGGATGTAGGCATATCCTGGCACTGATTGCAATAAAATTTACATGCACATGATTCGAAGAACAGTAGTGAATTTCTGCTACATTTTAATTATAGTTATGATTAAAGATTAATTTTTTGAATTTAAGGATATATGGGAGGTAGCCATATTACTAAACCGTTTGAAATAAAGAAGCAACAGTACATAGTTTTATGATTAGCGCTAAATTTTTTATGATTTTCAATTAAAGTTGCAGTCGACTTACAATTTTGAAAATTAAGGATATATGGGAGGAGGTAAGCATATCCTTGTGGGAATAACAATGAAATATCCCAGAATTTATTTTGTTAAGTTTCCGAAATATTTACAAAAATTGACAAGCTTTCTGATCATACTTTCAGCTGAAACTTAAATTTTATACTAAAGGATGTCCTTGTGACGATTTTAATGAAAATATGTAATTGCATAATTTTAAAAACGACTGCAAAATTTCAGATGTTTTTTTTTATTAAAAATTATGGTTAAAATTAAACACCTTGAAAATTAAGGATATGTGTATGTATGGAAGGTGGACATTGCCTTGTACTCATTGCAATGAAATTGGATAAATTGTAATCGTACATTGAAATAAAAGCGTAATTAGGAGTTTTCATTGCAGGCTGATCGCAAGTAACTAAAAACGAGTTTTCATCAATAAGGATATATAGGAGGCAGCATATCCTTGCTGCGAGTTCTATTATTTTTTAGCAAAGAACAAAATTTTATTTATTTAGGAGTTTAGTTTGGGTAAAAATATAATATTTAATATAAAGGATATATGGAAGGTAAACATATCCTGGCACCGATTGCAATGAAATCCGTCAGAAAGATCAATTAAGTAATTTAATTATGAAAAGAATTACTTTAATAAGTGCATAGTTTTTCAAAACGGCGGTAAATTTCTTCGAATTGGTAATCAAAATTATGCCTAATAATATATTTTTTAAATAAAAGGAATATGGAACGTGGGCATTTCCTTCCACTCATTGCAATAGAATTGGACAAACTGTAATCGTACATTGAAATAAATGCGTAGTTAAACATTTTTGTTGCATGCTGATCGCAACAGTAGCTAAAAACTAATTTTCAGCAATAAGGACATATGCCAGATAAGCATATCCTTGCTGCGAGTTCTTTTAATTTTTAGTAAAGATCCCAATTTTATTACTTTTGGAAGTTTAATTTTGTGAAAAAATATAATTTTTAAAATAAAGGATATATGAAAGGTAGGCACATCCTGCACAGATTGTAATGAAAACCTCCAGAAAAAATAATTACGTAATTTAATTATGAAAAGAATTAGTTTAATAAGTGCATAATTTTTCAAAATAGCAGTAAATTTCTGCGGATTTGTAATCAAAATGAAGGATAAAATTTAGTTTTTTTTAATATGAATTAACAAATATATGAACCTGTTGCATTTAAATTCATCGATAAATTAAGCTACAGAATATCAGAATCACATAGTTAAAAATTTTCTTCTGATCCTAGTCATAACTCTAGCAAAAATCTGATTTTAAAATTAAGGATATATGAGAGGTGGGGATTTCCTGGCACCGATTTCCACCAAATTTACCAATGGCTTAATCTTATATTTTAAGAAATAGTAGTACGATTTAAAAGCATTTAGAAAAAAGAAAATGTTTTATAATTATAATCCAGGATATGTGGGATGAAGGCATGTCCTTGATATAATAGTATGACTACGGAATTGTTAAAAATTTTCTTTGTTACAAGAATTGGTTAAATCGATCACCTAAAAACTTGTACATATGTATGTACATACTCCTACGTACATATATAAATTGGAAATTCCAGGGTTTTAAGAATCGATCTCTCATTTCGTTCGGATTTACTTCAGCCTGCATAACCTTTTGGCACTTTCTTTTCTACAAGTGTGCGGTGCAAACGTATTTTTCTTGGATGTTCAAAATATTTCTAGCCATTTGAAATATCTATATAATTTAATAGGTTTGCATTATTTGTTGTTGTTGTAGTTTGTTAACATATTTTGTATTTTGGTTGCAAATTTAAAATTTTTTAAAGGCTCTTCTCTTCCTTAACTACAAAATGGATAAATATACAACATAAATATTGCATGAATCTATGGATTTCTTGTAAGAATTATAACAAGTATTTGAATGCATATTTAATTAAGCTGCTGCATGCATGATAGATTGCATACATTTAATGCAGATAAAAAATAAAATATTTCTTTGAGTGATTAGAACTGAGTTGAGAGGCAATGCAATGTTATAATGAAATCACAAGTTAGAAATTAATTTGTTTGCAACAAATATTATATTGTTAGTTAAGACATATGTATGTATGTTTATATAATTCTGTGGCAATAAGGAAAAACTGCTTAAGTCATATTTGACTGTTTTGCAGGAGAACTATTATTCCAAATGAGATTAACTAGAAGTCTAAAAAAGATAAACCGCTATTCATCTTGCTACAAGTTCTTGAAAAATCTCACAAATTAATTGAGATTTTCCCAGGGGTACTTTCGAATGTGCAGATTATTTAGGTACCATTAACTCGACTTAAGCACTTTCTCCTTTTTGCCACATAATTATCAAGAAGAAGATTTAATGTTAATTGGTTTGTTTAATATTCAAATTAGAGCTCGATATTAAATGCACAATAAGGAATTTATATTTGCTGTTTAGCCGTTAGTATCAGTTAAAGTTTTCCAAGCAAATTGACTTGTGATGAGGGAAAATTTTAACCAAATTCAATGAAGCCAAAAATAGAATATAATGCATAAATTATTCTGTCAAAGTGCCCAAAGGTATTGGAAAATTTATTTTATTATATTGTGGCACATACGCGCATACATGAAAGACAGATAAATCAAGTCAGGTTGACAAATTTATACTTAAATATGGTCCTTCGAACCTGCCAGTGGTTACCAATGGTTTATAGCAAAAGCATGCTAAAAATAGAAAACATACCACAAATTATTCTTCTTATGGCATACGGAAGGGTAGATATATCATACTTATGTATGGTCCGTGCGTCGTAACCTTTAATTTCTATGTAAATATGCTATAGATCACAAACTTGAGCATGGTCCTCCGATCCCGCGACTCATATAGAAATCTTTGGTATTGTTTCACATTTTTGCGGCATACGGAAAGGTAGATAAGTCAAGTCGAATTGAGATTCTTATGTATGGTCCTTCGGACCCTTTAAAGTTCACTCGATATCGAATGAAATTACAAAATCACTATGATTACGGTTGGCGTATTTCGAATACGTTTAGAATACCGCAACATTTTTCTTAAAGCACTGTCCTAAAATTTTATAACAGCCATTGTAAAATGAGCCATTGAAAAAGAGCACATGATACGGGGTAATTTTAGACATCATATTGGTTGTACCTAAGGTGTAGTTAGGCAGAGGATTCAATGTTATTCTAGATACGTGGCAGCAACTGTAAATCGGGTGTCTTTGAGTCCAACGTGAAGGCATCTGTCCTCATGGTCCAATTGCATATCGAGCACTACGCTTATTCTCACTAATTTTAATGAAGTTCTTTGGGGTCACGTAAACAACAATCTTCTCCGATAGCCAGGTGGTTGTGGTCTACCCTTTCATGGAAATTCTTATATTATTAGAGTGCTTTGAAGCACCACAAATGCCACCAATGGGTATTAAGGTTCCTTACTTGGTCAAAGTAGAAATTCGTGTAAATAGGAGCAGATAAATTAGTCAGGCAGGCAACTGCTACTCCCTTTATGCCTTTTTCAGGTATTAACTGATCTAACTAACTGGTCCACGTTCTCCTCCCGAATGAAATATTGAACGTAAACAAGTAGAATGAAACAGGCGTCTTATTATGGATGGCGTATATTGACTTCGATATTTTGGTTCTAGTAGAGTTAAAATACGCCAACCACGATAAGGGGCATATGTTCGCACATTTGTAGGTACCGTTGATTTAATAGAATCATCTCCGACTGATTATTGATATTTGGGCCTTATCGTGGTTGGTTTTCTTTGACTCCAAATACGACTATTTATAAAAAAAAAAAATCCAGCTACATGTTTCTTTAATCTAGTACAAAACGCCCGATTTTCGCCACAAAATCGCCAACCACAATAAGGGGAATTATCTCTGGTCATTTAAGACTAACCCCTTATGCAAAAACGATTGTTAAACTTAAAGTTGGTTTAACAAACGAATTTTGTATGCAAACCCGGTTTTAAAGCATTCTCTGTGGGATAGTAAGCTGGGCGTCTGCACTATAAAAATTTTAATTATTAAGAAAGCACTTCTTTTCGTTGTAGACCACCTGATGCATTGTGGCAAGATTAGCGGCTCTGGGTTGTGCATATCAAGGTCTTATGATCATACCTGAATCCTGTCACATCCGTAGACGTACAATTCGCCACGTTAAAACACCATTTTCGGATTATAACATACGTGAACGTAACGAAATCCCATTCAGCTTAAACGATCACTTGATTTGTTTTCGTACGATTGTTAATGCGTTCACGGATGTGAGGATTTCAGCCCTAGATCAATTACTCCTAAGCTGAGGAAATCTTCTCATGACATGGTGCTTCATCTGGACTTCGATGAAGTGTTTAAAGTCCTAATTTCTTCCACCTGGGAATGGAAGAAAAAACTTATTCAGAGTAGAGTATACATTGATCCCTCAAGAATGATCTGCGATGTCTTCTCTGGCGTCTTTTTGTACCTTCTTGGGATAGAATGCTACCTCTACCTCCCTAACGAAGCCATTGTATTTCAATCTAAAAATTTGGCTCTAAGGGAAGCGGCTAGAGTGCTGATCGACAGGAAGATATAGCTCAAAGTCGGTATCTTTGTCGATAGCACTTCTATCCATAAGATCATATGCCCACTACTCTATTCTTGTTGGGTAGTAAGAACAACAGTAATAATGTGCTATCTAGACTGGGTGATCATGCTGACTTCGCCCTCATCTGGATTCCAGCACACTGCAACTTTCCAGATAACGAACGGGCGGACGAGCTGCTATGAACGCATCCAACACAGCATTTTCAAGCATTACCTCTATAACCCTAAATACAGATGGCGCAATGCAGGCACGTGCAAGTTTGCTGAGAAAATGTTGCCTTGCTGCAATGATAAGCGCTTTTTACAATAAGCAAGTAGAAACCGTAGGGACATTTCAAGCCTCGTCGCAGTCTTGATGGAACACCGGACGATCGGCAGAAGTGCTAGTAGGATAGGAGTATCCTATAATGAGTTCTGCCTTAGTGGTCGTCAAGAAAACAAAGAAGATGCAGTCCTCCACTTTCCTTGCGAATGACCAGCTTTGCATCTCTCGAGGCACAACTTTTTAAAGTCATGTACTAAACGGCCTTTCAGAGTTATCAGAGATTGATTTGAGAGACCTTATGAGATATCGCAATGCGACGGGTTAGATCTAGTACACGAGTACTTAGATATGGTTCTACATAGGTTGACAAGAACAATTGATTTTCAAAAAAAAAAGAATAATCTAGATTCTACTTGAAACCCTGCAAGAAGCAGGAAGTCAATGAGCACGACCCTCTGATTTTTTCACACACTCTGTGCACATGTATTGTTTTGTAAAAAGCGAGACTTTCATCATGATATTTTAAGATTGGATGGCATTACACGGGCTTATAGTTTCTGCTCATGGAGATTGATTTTTGTTTAACTAATCATCTTAGATCTTTTCATTTTCTAATTTAGGTTTGACTGTAAATCCAGTTCCTCCATACAATAAATAATATTAAAAATAGACGCATAATGCCGTTTTAATTGATTATTATATCCTAAAATGATTTTTAATGCACAATTCTATGACAAAACCCGTTAAGACCATGTTCAATTTAAACACTTGTACTAACTTCATGCCAGTCTTTCCTTGTAAATACATAAAGCCGCTAATAACTTCAAGATGCCGAAATAAAGAAGGCTCAGAAGACTTAGCAAGAGGCTATCGCATTCCATCCGATAGAACTTTAAGTTGTACAAATAACACACAAAATTTAAATTTAATCTAAAGTTAATAGGAGCAACTTTTAGATTAAAAGAAAGATAAATACATGACATTAACATTTGAAAATGATTTCGGGCATACGCCTATAGTGGTTGTTGTTGAAGAAGTGCATTTTGGACGTCCAATTTTGAGGAAATAAGGTACAATGATGCCATCGGCGTCTAAGCCGCACCAAACAGTAAATTTGTGTGCAATTAGTCTGCAGGGTCTGTTGTGGATCCGATTCATTGCATATGCGACAATTTTGTTTCTTAACAAACCCTTTAAACCAAAAATTATCATTATCGCTGAACACAATTTTGTGATAAGGCATCATCAATAAGCTGCGCGAATCTATGACTGATTTTCAAAGTAAATCTGGATAATTTAATAGTTATTTAAGCGTAAAACTATTCATGATTTGCCAGAGTATACTGATCATAAATATAAAAAAGTGAGAGCATTATGACAGTTCGTTTGACAGTTAACTCTTTATTATTTAGGATTTACTGACGTGTAAATCCTAAACCTAAAGAAAACTTATTCAAACCTTGTATATATTGACGTTTTTTTTTCAAAAGCTTAGATATTCAACGTAAATTATAAAACATCTGTCTTTCTTTATTACTTCATCAATAGAGCAAAAACTGTTAGTTGTAACAATTTAAAAATTTTGTAACATACAAATTGCAGCAGCAGTAAATCCAGCTAATAAAAATTCAATGAATAAATTTGTACCAGCAAATTATATTTTGAAATAAAAATTCAACAAATTTGCAATATTTTCCGCAATGTTTTTTTTTTGGTAAAATCAACAAATTGCAGAAGCTGTAGCAGGAAAAACCACATTAAAAAGATTATTCATACCCTGTGGTCCTCTTAGTGCTACTGTCAGCTGTGATTTTTGCTTTTCTCGTTTTCTGTTGTTTTTTTTTTATATTTTTGATATTTTAATTTCGGCTAGAGTTTTGAGAAGATATAACACAAGCAAATGTTGAAATATGCTTAAATGAACAGCAAACAGCCAGCAACAGCAATAATAAATAAACAATCGTCAACGGCATCAACATGATGTTGTTCATGATGATGACGATGATGATGATGAACAAACAAATAAATAGACAAATAAAACAGAAAAACATACATCATTTGCATTTTGTTAGATTTAATAGAGAAGCTTAAACGAACGGTTGCTTGGCTGTTGGTTTCGATTTGGTTGAGTGACTGCTACTGACAGGGAATTAGAGTCGTCAGGTCCCCTACAGAAGAATATAATAAGAAACAGAGGCAGCTTGTATAGTAGCAATAAATACAAATATATTAAAAAAAATTAAAGGAAATAGCATTCTCGTCATCATAATAGACCTACTATGCCTGGAATTGGCAAGATTCTAAAGAAATTGGAAGATACTGGAAGGTTTGCGCACTGCTCTTTTAGTGAAGGTGTGGCGAATAATCCTAAGAACCGTTACCTTCAATTCAGAGCGCTATGACCGTATGATAACCGACCTTTTTGGCCTGTAATTGAAGATTATGAACTGGGCGATATATGTTGTTTTAACAAGACATTGCCACGGGACATAAAAAACGACAGATTTTGGCTTTATTGCATAGGAAGTTTCATGAACGCGTAATTTCACGTTTTGGTGACGCCAATTGGCCACCAAGATGATGCGATTTGACGCTGTTAGACTGCCTTTGGTGGGACTACGCCCAAGACCGTGTCTAGGCGGAGAACCCCCTAACGCTGTAGCATTGGACAGCAATCGGCAAATTATCGCCGAGATACCGCCCGAAATGTGCGAAAAAGTGGTCGGAAACGACCTCAAAATGATAAGACTACTACAACCCATCTAAAGGCGGTCATTTAAATGATATTGTATTTCTTATATAATGGCAAAGTCCAAGCATTATAATGATATGGATAACTTATTTCTAGTTTTAACACGATACTGAAAAGAGAATAGAAATACTGAAATAAATTTGGATGCTTTATTAAACGACTTTAAAAATTTGTCTTAAGCTGCATCTTTATATCATCAAGTCACCCCAAGATCAAATTAATTTTCAGGCAACCTATTTATTTTATCAGCATATTCTTGCTGTTACCTATTAGGAGTTTTGTTTAAACCAGACGTACCTAAATGAATTCCAACATAGACGTCTTTAATAGATTTCCCTAAGCTAGTATTTTGCTTTATAAAAGAAACCCCCAAGAAATTTAATTCAATTCTCCTTTCAAATAAAAAAAATGAAATTAAATCGCTTTACCTTCCAACTGAAACTATGTCTTGGCAAATCTATTAAATCTTCCCACCGCCACCATTTTCATTTATTTACTTTTTTTTTACTAAAAAAATAAACTTTGAATATTAACTTTTCTTCCTTTTCCTAAAACAACCAACATTGGCTGTGTTACATTTCTGACACTCTCCGTACTTATGATTGCTCCTTGATTGCTGTTGTTGCTGTTGTCATTGGTTACTGTTGCATCTTGTAAATGTTATTGCATTTATTGTTACTGTTGACTGCTGCTGGTTAGTAGCAGTAGAAGTCGTTAGTATTTCTTGTCGTTGTGGCATCTTAAAACATTTACTACAAACAGCAAGAAAAGGAAAAATATTCAAAAATCCAATCTTATCCACAATGTTCAATTCTCTTGTTGCTCTGGTTGGTGGTAGACATTTTATTTGTTTGTTTGTTGCAAAGATGTTCGTTCCTGCTGTTGGTTGCTTGTGATTGTGAGAATGATGATCATGATGGTGATGATGATGTTGCTGCTGTCGTTGTCTTTTTTTGGATTTGTCTTTTGTGAGTTCGTGTTGTGGATGTCTTGTCTTATGTGAACATGAAACTCCTACTGTTTTGATTTTTATCCCAGCGTGAATATGCAAATTGTGGTCCCTACACTAACTAACTAGCACGGTGGGGTAAGAGGACTATTTATTAAAACGGTATGTTATTTTTTTTTAAGATTTACTTCATTTAAGGGACGTGCTCAATTAAGTTAAAACAAGACAAAATTTTTCAATTAACTAAATATATTTTTTGTGCATGCAAAAGGACTATTTTTGATGATTATATTCAAGAAGGTTCAAAATGGATTTGAAATCGGCCATATTTCCGGCGGTGTTGTTGTTTTAACTGTGTTTTCACTTTCGTTGTCGTTTTTATTGGAGCTTCGTTTCTAAATTGATAATATTTTAGGTTAGGTTAGGTTAGCAGGGTGCTGGTAAGGAAGGATGAAATTTAGAGTCCAGCTCACTTGGCTCCAATACAATGATCCCATTGTGGTACATGTGTGGTGAAGAGAAGATAGTGAGAGAGGGTGATGGGGAAGGGATAGTGATAGAGAAGACAGGTGGTGAAAGAAGAGATAGAGAAAAGCTTCATTGTTTTACAACTCTGCTTTTTATGCACGTTTTTAATAATGCACTGTTGCAGCGCCTCCGGTGTCAATGAGGGGTATTAAATTTTGAAGTTGGGTTTAGTAGTCATTTTATTGGTTATTTTACTTCGCCGATGATTCTGCTACACAATACCGACGAAAGAGGGCGCTCTGATGTTACATTAGGATTAGCATCCGCTGAAGCCGCAGTGCCTTATGCTTGCATCACTAGAACTTTTCCCACAACAACTGATACAAAGGAAACTAATGTACATCAGAAAAATGCGTGGTTTTGTTATTTTTTTAATAACTGTCGGAGACAGGGTTTGAACTCAGGACTTTCGGTTTTGTAGTCAACGTGCTAATTACTTCAGCTTACGCCACCCTTTATATTTTAGACACAGCAGTTTTTTTTTTGAAGCAAATCAGTTTATAGAGAGATTGAGGAAAGAAGAGAAAAGAGGTACAGATTTCCTTGTACCGAAAAGATACTTCCATTCATTTTTTTATTTCATTCACTGCATTAACACAATACCAAAATTGAGCAACCAAAAGAGAATTAAAGAAACTTGCTTCAAGAAAAACATCTCTCTCTACACATGACTTGACATTCTTGAAATATATTGAAGCGAAGAAGGGAAGTAATCGAAAACAAAAATAAAAACTAATAAAGTTTGGTACCACTGCAATATTTTACGTTGATACTTTTGACATTATTGCACATTTTTTAAGAGTTTTGTTATTTTAAACAAACGATATGAAAAAAGGGGGAGTACAAATTTAATTTTTAAAATTTTGTACATATTCAGACTTAATAACATTCCAGCTAAAAATAGCGGAAATTTTGATCATTTTGAATGATTTTTACCTAAGGTTGTCATTGCAAGAATTTTCCTTTTTTGATACATATTCCGAAGTCATTTTCATGATATTTCTTTTCGTTTCCTTAATTTCTTTCAAACCAATATATATTTGAAATATATTTCATTATCCTAAAAAATATAGATATATCGTTATTATTTGCGAAAACTACAAATGATCTCCAATTTAGCGTAAGTGAAATAACTCTTAATTAATTATCTGATACTTTGGAAGTAGAGAAAAAGTAGTTCCTAATTCATTACTTCCAATTTTTTTTTCAGTGGGTAGTTCCTTTCAATAAGTCTACTAAAATGTTCGATGCTCGCCAGCCCGAGTTAAAACCCTGGCCAAACCCATATATCATTCTTCCACGAAATTTTAAAGCAATTAATCATCGGCGAAGTAAAATTACTAATAAAATGGCTACATAAGATAAAGTAATACACCTACTTAGCACCAGAAGCGCTGCAACGGTGATGTAAAAACGAAAAAAATTTATGAAATTTCTCTTCTCTCTACCTTTCACTTCATCATCTGTAATTGCACTATTTCTTTCTGACACTCAGGTAGCATAAAGAGTTATGAGGGTCAACTCTGTAATTCGAAACGAAACCGAAATGATAGAAAATGTTTTCCAGGAATCACTGCAACAGAGGCTTCTTCATCATACGAGTAAGTGATTGTAAATACTAACAATGAATTGCTAAATTTTTATCTTTTATTATACTTAGATTTGTGTCATAAAAACTAGAGGTCCAAACGTATTTATTTTTTCTGCAATGTCGTTCCAAAAACCCTCGAGATTTACTGTTTTTATGAAATTCCGAAATGCCTTAGCATATGCGGGAACTTTTTCCATTTCTGCAACTAAAATTGCCAATTGCCGTACTCGTTATTTTAATTTTTAATTTATTTTGTTTATAAATAAGAATGACGATAATAAGAATGACGAAATATATCCGAATATTTATTTTAGAGAAAGACTTAGCTAAGCTGCTAAGGTACAATTTATACAACAAATGAAATATCTGGGGGTCTCATATGCTGTGATTATCGAGCAAAATTTATAGAATATTTTCAATGGATTCGACATCGAATGAAAAGTATTGTAAATTAAAATCATTGCATTGGTCATTGGGTAAGACTACATATATAGAGTTTTCATTCGATAAGAAGAGTCGACCGAATACACAATACGATAGGCCAATATTTATATAAAAATCTAAGTTTATAAATATATTTAAAGCTTAAAACAGTAAAATAGAAGTATTGGGGTATTCAAACGGGTATCATAAGTGCCTTAAGGGCCAATTTCACCAACTTATTTAAATATCAATTCATATTTAAATGTAATTTATCCATACAAAAATTAATGAAAATCTACATTTAAATATGAATTGATATTTAAATAAGGTTGGTGAAATTGGCCCTTAAGGCACTTATGATACCCGTTTGAATACCCCAATGTAACATAGTTTAAAAATCTGTTGTTGTGGCTCAAACAAAAGTCATAAAATAATAAAACTTTCTCAGCTTTGTTTATTGTTTTGCCATAACTACAAGTAGAAATGTGAATGAGTTCGCCAAAGGATGAGATAGAGAGAGAGACAGAGATAGTAAGCAATATGGAAAGGTCCCAGTGGGAAAAGGTAATGAATAGTAAAGGAGAAGGTAATGCACAGCTTGCATAATTTTCCTTCCAGAATTAATTACTGTTAACACAGAACATGTCCTAGGAAAGTAATGAATTATTTTAATGCGTACATTCCTTCTTCTGCAGATGTGGTAATGCACGTGGCAATCAATGTGAATTTATTGTGTTCGATCAAATTACACTCGCGTTCCTAAGGCTACGGTCACACTTGACAAACATTTGCCCAAAAAAGCGTAACCAATAAATACTAATGCAAAATTTTTTGCTTCAGACACGTGTTTATTAAGTTAATTAGTTTCGTATTGAGGAAATATGCATAGTTATAGAATACAATATTATTGGAAACTATTGAACTTAATAAACACGTGTCTGAATCAAAAGATTTCTCATTAGTATATACTGGTTACGCTTTTTTGAGCAAATGTTTGTCAAGTGTGAACGTACCTTAAGAGAATGCATTGTCCTGCTTTGGAAAATAAAACATAATTTCTCCCAATATTATGTAAAACGAAAACACAAATAAGTACAGTATTTATAATTGAGGGATTGCTCACAGCAGTAATATTTTTTCGTATTATATGTAATTGTATTTTCCTACCAATATTAACAAAATGGTATGCTGAAAACATCCGCCGGCAACAAAAAAAATAAGAAGCGAAAATTATTATTCCCTTTATTGGGTTTGTTTTGCAAAAAAAAAACATGTAAACCTTATGAGGGTTGTCAAATCGACTTCGGTTGTTGTACTAACACCCAAATTTTTCTTTAATTTAATACAAACTGATTCACCAACTGCATGTTTGGACAATTATTTCAATGGTTATTCAGACTGCTTGTTAGCATATTGGTTGGAGTGCTTGTCTATCAGGTAGAAGTTTGCTGGTTCAATACTTGGTGAATAAGTTAGTTAAGAATATAACATGTGTATGTATGTATGTATAAATAAATAACATCTACAATACAGTACATACATACATGAAAATACATAAGTACAGAGAATAAAGACGCAATTTATTTTTTATTTTTTATGAGGTCGCCTAATAAAATAAGAAGAAAACCTTATTGAAAAAATCAATACGATAACGTAATAAAAACTAGAAGATTTGCTCTTGATTTTTTCAAAACGGTTTTCGCTATGAAATTAATAAGATTTCCCTATTGAAAAAAAAACCATAGAGATCTCTTATTAATTTTGTTCTATTTTATGAGGTATTTAGTAGGCACTGTGTATAATTTGGAAAATTTCGATACGATAGCAAGCGAATGGAGTAATCCATCCATTCCATATGTGACGCAATTTTATTCTATACGATAACCTACTCGATATCGTTCACTTCCGTTTAAAAGTTGCTTCGAAAATCATTTACAGTCACATAATGATTTTTTCCATTTTTTTTTCTAAGGTTGGTTATCTTAGTACGTAATCGGTTAATCTTCTTTATTTTCTCATTCGCGTTAACGAAAATATATAAGTTCACATCAAATGGGTAATTTTAACTTTTTCTTTTTATAACTTTTCCATTTTTATAATGAAAAATGTTACTAAAAAATTTATTTTCTGCCTTGACTCCATATCAAATCCACGTTGTCACACCAAAAGATGAACAAGAATAAGACAAAGCAAAAAAAAAAAACATAAATGAGTGCAAAGCTAAAATTTAAAAAATAAAACACCGAAAACATAGAGTTAAATATTTTTCCACACCATTCACCTACAAACATCCAAAATCGTGTTTCAGAATCATCAAGGTCTATTTATCAGGCCTATGCAACTCTACAAAAATACAACAATACTAAAACAGCTTAAAAATGGAAACACTACAAATCATCAGGACACTCAGGGAAAAGCTGCAACTTAAAAATAAGAACGCATCACATTAATTCAATAATTTTCAATATATTAGAAAATGTATATTGAAATACTTAAAAATATATAAAATTAATAAATTAATACTGTAAATTAATATTTTTCCATACTGAAATAAGAAATTTCAACATGACTAGACTTTCGTTAATGTTTCTTATTAATTCAATATGGTTTTTATTGATTTTAAGCTCTTTTCCCCCTGGGTGGAGGATTGCGCGGACCTAATAAATAAACCTGGGAAAAATCATATTGCAGATCTACCCACTGCACTCTAACTCTTTAGTACTCGCTAAATTATTGCTAGTTCCGAACGGATGCAATCGCTTTTCTTGCACTCCGTCCCACTGTGCCCCGCAGCTAGCTTGCCTACAACTTTAAATATTTTTGTATGGCTTAAACATTTTTATACAAGCTTGAATATAATAGTATTTAAAAGTAAACGGCAATCAAAAAATCAACAAACTAGCAAATACGAGTATCCAGCATGAAAAACAGCCTTCCAAACAATCAAGCACTTTTGCAACCACCAGCACCACCAGTACGTACCATCATTTTAAGCAACACTAGAATGGGGAAACTACATAAAAGTTTTAAAAACAAAATTTTTTCAAGACTTGAGCAATTTTTAACATGCATGTGCATGTGTTTTTTGCTGCAGTACGAGTATCTTGCAACGTATGAGAATGTAGTGTCACTGTGTTCCACTCTGATGAGAAGCAAAACCAGCATGCAGGCACAGTTACATTTGTAGATTTGAAACATTCAAATGTCTGTTCAAATATTTTCTACTTTTTTCTTTGTCTTATTTCTGTTACAGTTTTTATTTTTGTTTATTTTATTTTTTATTTTTAGAAAATTTTCTTGTTCCTTCACTATCCATCATCAACAAATAAGAAAACACGATTTTATATTTCCAAATGCTGTGCTGCAAATGCATTTTGATGTTGTGCATATAAGAAGTTGCAAAGTAATTTAAATTTGCATATGCATGCAAAGTCGGTTATTATATCAGATGTTTCCTTGCCTCTTTTTTTTCATACGTAATTTTTTGTTTTATGTGAAAGTGTGTGCGCTTCTAAGTGGAATAGAAATTTGAATTTGTAGCAAGAGATTTATTGGTGTGGGAGTTTCCATTACATACATATATTGTAAGTTACAATAAAACTACTTTTCATAAAAGATACCTTTTAAAAAATATATTTTTATAAAGGTAATTTTTTGTATAAAATGAACTTCTTTATAAAATGGTACTTTTTATATATAAGTTTCTTTTTTATAAAATGAACTTTTTATAAAGATAATTTTTGACACCAGGTAATTTTTTATTAAGGTACTTTTTTATTAAAGGTCTTTTTTTACAAAAGGTTTATATAAAAGGTACTTTTTATGGAAGATACTTTTTTATAGAAGGTACTTTTTAATAGAAGATACTTATAAAAGGTACTTTTTTCTAAAATTTACTCTTTATAGAAGGTACTTTTAAAAAAATTTACTTTTTATAGAAGGTACTTTTTTTAGAATGTTACATTTTATAATGGGTACTTTATAAAAAGCACTTTTATTGGACACTCAGTAATATAAAAAAAAATAAGTGCCTTTATAAAATAATGTACTTTTTTTAAAGATCTTCTTACTTTTTTAAGTTACTCATTTGCATGAGGTACTGTTTTGAATCATGTAATTTTTCCAAAAAGGACTTTTTAGCAAGAGATACTTTTTATGAATGAAAATTTTTTTCAGTGTGGTTTTTGAAAGGTGCCCTTTTTAAATAAAATTTCCTTCTTTTAAAGCGTACTTTATAAAAGATAATTGTTACAAAAGATAATTTCTATAAAAGGTAATTTTTATACAATCTGCTGGGTTTATTAGAGGTACATATTTTAAAAGGTACTTTTTAAGGTGCGTATTATTTTAAATGGACGTTTTTTATAAAAACAACTTTTTTATAAAAGCTACTTTTTTAAAAAAGCTACTTTTTTAAAAAAGATACTTTTTTATAAAAGCTACTTTTTTATAAAAACTACTTTTTTAAAAAAGATAATTTTTTATAAAATGTACTATTTCATAAACGGTACTTTTTTATAAAAGATACTATTTTATAAAAGGTATTTTTTTATAAAAGGAACTTTTTTATAATAGGTATTTTTTTTATAAAAGGTACTTTTTTATAAAAGTTACTTTTCATAAAAGATACTTTTCAAAAAAGGTACTTTTTTATAAAAGATACTTTTTTTAAACGTACTTTTTCTATAAAAAGTACTTTTTTATAAAAGGTGCTTTTTATACAAAGTACTTTTTCATAAAAGGTACTTTTTATAAAACGTACTTTGTTAAAAAAGGTACTTTTTTATAAAACACCTTTTTATATAAGGTACTTTTTTATAAAAGGTACGTTTTTATAAAAGGTATTTTTTAATAAAAGGTACTTTGTAATAAAATGTACTTTTTTATAAAAGATACTTTGTTATAAAAGGTACTTTTTTATAAAATACCTTTTTATAAAAGGTACTTTTTTTAAGTTACTTTTTATAAAAGATACTTTTTAATAAAAGTTACTTTTTAATAAAAGGTACTTTTTATAATAACTAAATTTTAATTTTTAGACCCTTTTATTCAAATTTACTTTTTTTAAGGCACACTTTATTAATTTAAATGAATGAGGTCATGCGAACAGGGTCGATTTTAACGCCCGTAAGGCCCAATGTTGCATGGTTACACATACATAGACGCATGACCGAAAATGCTGCTGCCTCTGTAACTATGGGGGTTATAAATATTAAGGAATCAGATGTTCTTGGTGTTCTTGGCATGAAAAGACAGTGTGATGTTCGATGGACTGAACACGTTTCTAAAATTGCAAAAGAAGCATTCAAGTACCTCGGATTTTTGAAACGGTGCAAACGATATTTCACCCCATTTGATCTCCTTACTATTTATACCACTTATATCCGACCGAAAATGTAATACAACTCTCATGTATGGGCCGGCGCTTCAAAGTCAATTTTGGGGCTGCTCGACCGCGTACAGGAGAAGGAGAAGCTAATCGGTGACAGTAGGGTATCCAATTCTATTGATTCATTGGAGCATCGACGCAATGTGGGGTGCATTTCATTGTACTTTCGTTACTACAACGAAATGTGTTCTAATGAAATTAGGGAACTTTTTCCTGAAACCTGCACATTTATACGTACAATACGTGCCTCATTCAGAGCACATCCCTTTGTGGTCGATTGGGCAATGAATCACACTACAGAGAGAATTCCTTTTTTAGTAGCACTGTTCGTATGTGGAACCAACTACCTGCGGAGGTCTTTCCTGTAACTACCATCGTGCGAAAGTTTAAATCAAATTTCCACAGACACTACTCCCTCTATCCTCCTTCCCTATAACCTATTTTCTTAGTTCTAGCAAAATGCATTGCATGAGTAGGGATTATCCGCTGAGTGCTGATCCTATCAAAAAAAAATAAGACCGCCCTCCTTCGTCGGTATTTCGTAGCAGAATCATCGGCGAAGTAAACTACCTAATAAAATGGCTACTAAGCACAGCTTGAAAAAATTTAATACGCCTCATTTAACACCAAACGCGCTGCAACACTACATTATTAAAAACGTAGAAAAAGCAGAGTTGTAAAAGAATGAAGCTTACCTTTATCTCTTTCTTCACCACCTGACTTCGCTATCCTAAAGAAGGTAACACTTAGTAATAGTACTAAGCATTCATTGCCTGAGTGTTACTTCTCTTTAATAGAAAGGTAGTTTTTATAAAAAGCGTACTTTTTCATAAAAGGTACTTTATGAGAAGTACTTTTTTAATAAAATTTACTTATTTTAAATGGGTACTTATTTTATGAAAGGTACCTTTTAATAAGAAGCATTTTTTATAAAAAGTACTTTTTTATCTAAGCTTTTTTTATAAAAGTTTCACTTTTACAAAAGGTACTTTTTGTAAAAAGCACTTTTCATAAGAAATATTTTTAATACTGTTTATAGGCAAACTTCCTTTTCATACAAAATTAACGTATAAGTTGATTTGGTCCCAATTCCAAAATATTTCATGACTAAAAGCTTTTATACTCGTAAGAGATACAAAAATATGAACATATTTTCATCCCCTCCCGCCAAACGGAAGTGGCAGCCATCCAGCTAAATACCTGCACGCGTCCTTTAAGATGCTTTAATGCTATTATTTCAATATTTCTTATTGTTTTTACTATAAATTATTAAAACCAATAGAAAATGTAAAGACAACTGCGAGAGAATGGAAAAAACCAGACGGTTAATGTCACTGCTGAAGCTGCTGATGAGGGGTGGAAACCCAGCTGTAGTGCCTGTAGTGGCAGGGTTGTTATTTTATTAAGAGAAAAAACAAGCAAGCATTTATTTCTTAACATCCGCTTGGTCTGTTGGGCATCAACTGTTATTGTTTGTTGTTTGCTTAAAGTGCTCTAGTTAAAATTCCATCTTATTTAATATCCTTATAATTTATGAGCTCTAGCTAGCAAAAGTATTTGACTGCAAAAGATTAACAAGTTTTTGTATATTCTGTTGCTATACTTGGCCGATTATTATTTTAGTGATTAAATTTGTCTCTCTTAATGTCAACGCATTAGTTTTTGTAAGAAAAGTGAGTTGAAGGCGCATTAAACTGGCCGTTTACAGAGAAGAGCAGGGTGTAAATATTGGTGAAAATCCACGTACTCATTGAATTTTTAGCTTCTGTACGCAGAGGGGATTGGTTTTTGCTAGTAATACATTGAAGAAGATAGACAGAGGTTGGCCAAAAATATTTGTAAGCCCCAGGTTTTGTTGAATGGGGAAGATTTCTTAAAAAAAAAGACACAGAAATTTTAATTTTCTTTCCTTGCAAAATATTTGTTTTTTTTAATAAAATAAAATTTAATTTGCTTCAACAAAAACAAGTAACACATGCTTCGAAAAATGCTCATTCGTTTGGCGTCCTCCTGTATTTACCCTTAAAAAGTGGGGTTGCATTTTAATGCATTTCTTAATCTCTTTTATACGCGCTTACATTCCTTTTGATCCTCCTTTTAATCTTAATGGCATGTAATTCTTGCAGTAATACAATATTTTCCTTAATGCCAAAAAAAATAAATAAACAGAAAGGTTCGTTAATGAATGCATCCATTCAACAAATAATTAATATTTATAAATTTCTATACTACATGGAGTTTGGAAAACTTTTAGCGAGACTGCGAGTGTTTGCAATATGCTGCCATATGTCTCATGTGTTTATAACTTTATAAACATAATTGCTATATAAATCATGGATAATTGCAGGAGAATAAATTTAGCGTCATTTACTTCCTTCTTCATTGGCGGGAGTTTTCGAAAAATAGCTGCCGCCATAAATTACAAAGTTTTCGTCTTCGATTTGTTTCAAAGTCTTTTACTTAGCAGACACATTGTGAGTGTGTGTGTGTGTTCGATATGTGGAAAAATACATATTTAATAATTAATTTTCGTAGGAATCTAATGCATATCAATACACTTAAATGAAGTCTAGCGCGTACAGGGATGGGCCTGTGTTACCCTCTTTAGGAAATGTATAGTGATAGAGAAGAAAGGTGCTGAAGGAATGCATAGAATAAGGCTTCATTCCTTTACAACTCTGCTTTTTGCCCGTTTTTAATAATGCAGTGTTGCAGCGCCTCTCTTGTCAATGAGGCGTATTAAATTTTCGAAGCTGTGTTTTAGTAGCCATTTTATTAATTAGTTTACTTCGTCGATGATTCTTCTACACAATACCGAGGAAGGAGGGCGCTCCGATGTTACATTAGAATTAGTATCCGCTGAAGCCAGTGTAGTTCAGTGACAAAACCCTATGCCTTCATAACTTTCCTACAACAACTGATACAAAGGGACACTAATACATATTACAAAAATGTTGTAGACCATATTGTTGAGAAAACTTAGGTTAGTACATTTCTCCTCGATCTTTGAAATTGGGCATTCCATAAACGACATTACACCGTATTTTGCAAAAAGAAATAGGTCGTAAGGCTTTTAAAGTTAAATTAACACAATAACGCACACCTACTGACCGTCAAAAACCTGTTGTCTTTGCTGATTAGGACCTTGAATGCATCAAACTGATCTCGAATTTCATCGAGAAAGCATCAACAACTGATACAAAGGACCACTAATGGACATTAGAAAAATTCATGGTGTTGTTATTTAACGGTTTTTGTCGGTGATCGGGTTCGAACTCAGGTCCTTCGGTTTTGTAGACAACGTGCTAACTACTTCAGCCAACACCAGAGGTTAGCATTTCTCGGTGTGAGAGGGGCTATGAGGACCTGTTCTCTGGCGGCAATGTAAATAATCCTTGAACTTTCATTTTTCAGGATTGTGATAGAAAATGCTGTTAGGCAAAATGTCATCAACATCTGTCAAATTAGCCAATGGAGGCTATCATCCCTGGCAAGACAGTTACCCCTAATATCGCAATCCTCTGACGTTATGAAGAGTGCATGACTTTCACAAAAGGTTCGATACTGTTCTGTTCGACACAGAAGGAAATGGGGGGAGATGACACCTCGTAACAGCTTAAGATGTAGCACAATGAGATGGTACTCGCTCAACTGATTCTGACCAGAACGTCGAAGGGTTCAGCTGTGAGAGCTGTAGGACCGATGATAAACTACTATGAGTATTTCAGAAAATTCCCTACTATATTTCAACTGGAAGTTTATGACATTGAGAGAGGAAGTAAAATACCCATCTCTCGGATAGTGACGTTGCGATGAAAGCGCTTAATTGCTATGAGTCTACCTCTCAGTTAATTTGGCAGAGCAGCATAAAGCTAAATTAGCTAAGGGACACGAATAAGGTCACACTTTGCTGAGTTCGCGGACAAGTCAGGAGTAGAAGAAAACGACTAGCCATTACGGTGCCAGCACCATATTGTGCACTTGGATCGAATAAAACCCTGGATTATGTATCGAGTGATATCAAGAACAGGGAGCACCACCGGTTAAATCTAACTGCAGGAGGCGGAACATAAACGTTTTGTGGACTAGGACCGACTAAAATCCGGAAAGGTAATAGACGAAGATCAAGAACACCAGGTAACACATCTGGTTCAATCCCCAAGATTGAGGCATGAAAATTATTGAAATGTATAGCCAAAATCGTTACACATCTGACATATCCTTAAGTAAATACAATGTAAGAATGCTCACAGGTTTCCTCACAGGCCATTGCAGAATGAGAAAGCACCACAACAGACTGGTAATTGATAGTAAGAGCCGGTGCAGATTCTGTGATTCTGACGAACTACGAAGCGTTACGCCGCAGAAGATACAGACAACCAATTGTGCAAGGATTGGAGGATGGGGAACTGAAAGCACCAAAACCACTGGTAATCTTGAGCTTCCTCAGGAGAGCAGGTCTAGACGAAATGCTTTAGCACCTAAAAACCACTTCCTTTTCTTCGGATAAAATATCTTTAAGGATATGAAATCTTAAAGCCAAATAAAAAGCTTTAATAAGTGAGCTTTGTTGTTGATTTTTTCCTGAAATTTGTCGGTTTCAAAATGAAATGGTTTTCAGTACCTGGTCGTAAATCTTTTTCCGTCGCAGTGTCTTGTGACAAATATTTATTTTATTGTTAATATATTAAATTACTTTATAAATTGTTGCAATACAAATGCATTAGAATTTAATAACGAGAAGTACTTTTAGAAAAAGTGTATGCTCCCATTAAATATTTGGGTCACTTTAATTGTTTCTAGGGTATCAGTAGTTCATATTAACTACTTCTAGATTTTTCAATAAAAAAGTGCTTTTAAATTAGTCACGAATAGTATTCCACTACTGGAAACATATGGCTGACTACTTAATTGTTAAGAATTTTAATTAAATATTGCACAACAGCTTTAAATTGAAAAAAAGTCAATACATATACAAGAGTCTCATTAATTGCACATCTCTTACAAACAGGGAAACAACAGCTCCTTTTTATTCCACCCACTACTCTATTAATTGTCATCCGTTCTATTAATTAACTCTTTTTTAAAGAAAATTAATAACAAAACAGTTTTTGTAATACATAAAACATATGAAAATAACTTTTCTTTTTTTATTCCCCTTTCTAGACACATTAATTTTTCTAAATTAAATTTTACTGACCACATGATGTTGTAAAATGAAAATGACAACATAATAAAAAACAAAATATAATTCTATTCACTAACTTTATTAACACATACTCTCGGGCAACTTACTTTTAATGACTCTTCTAAACTAAACTCTACCCTTTAGTTCAAAAAAAACAGCAACTTTTATTTATTTATTACGGTTTGCAAAAAGAAAAAGTAAAAAGACACACAAATGTGTATGCGTAAAAGTTTTTATTTAACTACACACTTATAACTCCAAGTTTAGTCTTAACTTGTGAATTTTTAATGTCAGCTCCCTATATACATTTGTAAATAGAACAATTTTATAATATGTATATGTATATTTTTATGTAAATATTTAGTTTAATGTGTGGTTTTATTACAATCGGGCATCTGCGGTTAATGGATTTTGATGAACTTGCAAAAATAAAAATATTCAACAAAAACTGTATTAGTGTTAATGGAAATATATTCGAATTAGAGAAGTCAACTCCAGGGATATCATTGTCATATTCTCTTACATAAGGATAATTTTGTCTGGTATTTATAATCCAAATCTTTAATTATTAAAATTTATGGACACTGTTTTTTATAATGATAAACAATTCAAGCAATGTAATGCTTGTATGTAATTTACTATAGACTATTATACTACTCCCTGCATACTGGGGTACTTGAAGAATTCCGATGGGATGTGGACTACATCTAGTGAGGAGTCATTCAAAGCTTAATTTGACACTCACTTTTTGGTTAATTTGCAGTCTAAGATTTGGGCATTTGGTCAAAAACTAATACTTATGGAACACATATCTAACAGACCTTAATCTGAAGATTGAAAAGCTTCAAGCTTTATAAATCTCCCGAATCCTACGGCCTTATATCGGCTGAATTACGCAAAGTATCGAATCTCATAGCCCCTAGGATACTGAGGATTTGTACCATTTGCTGAAAACTGAATCATATTCTTAGCAAGTGAAGCGGTCTTAATTCCAAAGGTTGGCAAAACCTCTTATACCACACCGAAGAATTTCAGATCCAAAACTCTATCATCCTTTCTTCTGAAAACACTGGAAAGAACAATTGATCATTACATTCGCAAGACCATGACTGGTAAGCTACTTTCGCCGCATCTTCATGCATAAGAGAGGGGAAAATCAACCAAATCGGCTCTACACGAGCCTGTTACTATCATAAAGAAATCACTCTCTGCGGATGAACACATCTTTGTGACCTTTTTAGACATCGAAGGAAGGGGCTTTTAATAACATTTCTCCAGATGCGCTAATATTAATATTATGGAAGTGGATTCAAAACCAACTACTCCACTGTATCTATCTATCTATGTATCTCGGTTGTAGGACCACCTGGGTTGACCTGCTTTGTAAATAGGGGTACACCACAGCGAGGAGTTCTTTCAACACTCTTGTGGAACTTAGCTCTAAGTCCAGTGCTGTTATCTTTAGAATAGCGGGGCTGAGAAAAATTTTTGCTTATGCTGATGATATGACAATAGCTGTTAGGGAAAAAATCTCTATCTTCTCCAAGGGACATCCTTCAGGATGGCCTCTCTTACCTTTCAAGATAGGTGGAGAGGCGAGAGCTTAGGGTTAAAACCAATAAAACGGAAATACTTCTCTGCACAGGCTGCTACTCTCAATGTCAAGTGTGTTGTAGTGTCTTCTCAGTCTGCATTGGCCTGTGAGGAAACCTATAAGCATTCTTAGATTGTATTTACTTAAAGATATGAGAGCTTTGAAACGATTTTAGTTATACGTTCCAATTATTAGCTTTGCGTGCCTCAATCTAGGAAGATTCAACTAGAGGTATTTCCTGGTGTTCTAGAGCTCCGTCGATATATCTTACCGGATTTTATCAAATCCAAACGGTTATGGTAGAGGTAAACTTACACAAGCTAATAGCTTTGATGGCAGCCTGACTACACGAGATGGGTATTTCCTTTCGTCAGTGGTCCCTGTCAACATTAAATTGTGCACATCTCTCAATAGCATAAGCTTCCGATTGCAAAATGGTAAGAGTTTTTCCCAAGAACTCGTAGTAGTTAATTATCGGTTCTACGACTCCCACAGCAGAACCGTCCGGGGTTCTGGAAACACCAGTGCACCAGCTGATTGTAATTTTCAAAGGAACATCGTAGTGCCGTTTCCTATCGTTTTCTTCTGTTGGCCAGAACTGCTTAAAAGCTCTTCTCAAAGTCATAAATTTTATTACTACCTATTATGGTTTTCACAATAAAAACTAAAATAACCGAATACCATATTCTGCAGCTTTACTTTAATGCTTATCTAAATGTCTGATGACCAACTTTTTAACACCAAACATAATTTAAAATTAATACTAACAGAAACTAAATATATTAACTAAAATTAGGTTAAAGTCATTATTGACACTGTTGGTTATGCAAAATTTACATACAATTTCATTAAAAATACAACAGGATGAAAACGTGTTTATTTACACATATCAACATATACACATCTGTATATATGTCTGTATGTAGTATGTATATACATACATATATATATATTGTATATTTGCAGCACCTAGTGACACATAAATTACAAATAAACGTACATACTTGGGGAATTAAATATTTCATTTCAAACATAAAGTTAATGCCACAATGAGATCATAAAAAAGGGGTAATTTTAAACGATATTTTATGGAAGTATTAAAGCTTTAACTAATTTAAATAATATAATTTTTATGTAGTACTTTGTGGCGTATACATATCTAATAGCCATAGGAGTGGCATGGAAAATTTTCGATTGAACTCCTTGGCCAACCATTTCAAATTCTGTTATATCAATTATGACAGCAATACTGTGAGCTTTTAAGTTCTTAATCTCTTCATTTTTGTGTCTTTTTTTTCTTTTTGCAGTAATCTTCTTGTTCATAAAGTGATTTTCCATTTTCATTTCTTATATTCTTTAATCTACCAGACAGCTTAAATCATCAGAATACATGCATAAACTTCTTTGAAACTAATTACAAATGTTTCTAACTGGATATGAACTCTAATGCACAGAGCAAACTGTACTAAACTAATACAAATGTAGATAGATATGTATGTACGTATTTATAAACCTAACCTAATGCAGCAAGGACCCTGGAAAAACCAATACAACAATAAAAATCTTAAAACAAATAAATAATCCAACTTGGACAAATGTTAACAAACCATTTATGTTACAACTACGACAACAAGAACAACAGCAATCATGAATGGAAGGAATTATAGTACGAGTAATTTTTCAGAATTTTTCGTTTTGTTTTTCTCTTCCCTTCACTTGTATTAGAAATTGTGTTAATATTTTAACTGATTTAGTTTGACAATAATTTTTTTTTATTTTTGGGACACTAGAAGAAAATAAATAACAAAAATTTATCTTACTGGACCTGATGGAGATTGATGTTTTCAGGGGATTAGCACAATGGGCAATATTATGACGCCGACATCACAATCACAGTGTCTATGGACAGTGTGGTAAATGCTTTTGTTTTCATCTTTTGTAATACATAAATTGTGTCCAATTGTTTGTGAGATTTTACTCACTTTTGCATTAAAAATTATTTTCCTCCGAACTCTATTGTATACTTTCCGAAATGTTACTAATTTTTACATTGAAAATGATTTTACAGCAAATTCATAAGGGACGTTTCTCAATTCGGTTGTTTTGTTTTTATCTCAGAGAGCTCTATAATTTCTGTGACGTTCTTCGTATTTCCTTCTTTACCATTTTCGCCACAAAATACCTAATTTCAAAACAAAATCCCAGAGGATTTTTTTTTACTTATGCTACGAACTTAAAATCTTAAAATCTTTTAAATAAAATTAGTTTCACGCTGTTGAGTTATCAAGTGTTAATAAGACTTAAGCCCTTCTTTCCTATTGCCACGGATTTGTTAGCCTATTTTAAAAATCATATTTTGCTTATGAGCGTATACTCGCCGTTCGGTGACATTTTAAAACAGTTAATCGGTGCCATAACACAATAATATTTCACAACTCGGTCTAACTTTAGTCTTTCTTGTTACTTAGAAAACCAGTAAAGTATTCATCTCAAATTATTGACTAAGCATAGCCGGTCGCACCACCTTAAGAAGGTGGTGCTCGGTCAGAGCAAAGACTAGCATTTGGGAAACATAACTCCAGATTTTTGTAGGATGTGCGAGGATGAAGAGGGACCAGAAATCAATGAACATTTTATCTGCCATTGCCTAAAGCTGCATAGCCATAGGCTTAAAGGGCTGAGCAGACGTTTCCATGAGAGCATTAGTGATACCTCAAAGTGTAAACTGAAGGATATCAGGGACTTCATTACATGAATCCAGTGGCTTAATAATAGATAATAAGGGTTCTTCTGGCTATTTTTGGTGGTTAAATTATTATTAACGGGTACTAATAGAAGGGAATTACAATGAACCAAAATGGGTCTCCGAGTGGAGGTGTGTTATAACACCACCTTTCCTAAGCTAACCTAACATTAACGGCTCAAGCCCGTATAAAATGTCGACTGTTTAAGGTAAAGGAGAGCTCCGATCTTCATTATAACTAAATGAATTTAGAAGACACATAAACCGCATGGAGTATATTGAAATATAGCGTCTCGGGGAGTAGATGAGAACATTGGCGAGTATGTGTCACCGGCACGACTTTTCGCAACGTGCACTTTATAAAAATCTTGTGCACCCAACAAGGCGCAAACTACTGCGAACGGTGCATTCTCGGGAATCTTAATTGGGAGCATCCTTCTCAACCATAAAAGGAGACAGTGGAAAAATTTTTCACTTCTCGGAATTACTACAAAAACTAAACACAAAAAATTGCAAAGGAAAGGCAACAATCCGAAAACAGACTACCGACCTGGCGACGAAATACGACTATATATTAGGAAACATGAAAGTGACTTCTTCAGTGATAAGAAGTAGTAAATAATATATTTTATATTGGTATGTGATTAAGCAGGCATAGCCAGGCTAGTTGAAAAGATGTGAGGAGCCACGCCCACTAAAACTGATCACAATATTTCACGTACTTCAAATCAACCTTTTCCTGCAGAATTTGGCACATACACTGGGCTCTTTTAATGCCACAATCTGGTGGCGTTGGCTGAAGTAGCTAGCACGTTGTCTACAAAAACCTATGGTCCTGGGTTTGATCCCGGTCTCTGACAGTCATTAAATAACCACCACGCATTTTTCTGATGTGCATAAGTGTCCCTTTTTGTATTATTTGTTGTAGGAAAGTTCAATTGAATTAAGGCATACACGCTGGTCACTAAACTACACAAGCTTTAGCGGATTTTAATCATAGTGTAACATTCGAGCTCCCTCCTCCGTCGGCATTGTGTAGCAGAATTATCGGCGAAGTAAAATAACCAATAAAAAATAGCTACTAAAACATAGCTTTAAAAAAAGAAAAAGAATGAAGCTTTCCTCTACCTCTTGCTACACCTCTCGTCTTCTCTATCACTGTCCCTTTCTTAAGGTAACACTTAGTAATAGTAGTAGGCATTAATTGCCTATCTCTCTCTTAAAAAAAATGAAAATCCTATTACAATTTAATATTTGATTTCAAATACTCCCCCTCCACAGATTCTTAAAAAACTTGTGATACACCTTTACTGCTTAAATATTTTTAATGATCCAAGATCCTCGCATCTCCAGTCTGCTGAAAATTTGATACTTCTACTCAACCGATTTCTACGAAACTTTGCTCACACTTTGAACTCTATGACGTAATGGTGAGACATTTAGAAAAGTGGGAGGCGCAGCCCTTTGAAATGTTAACTAACATCTCACATACTTAAGAAAGGCATAGAGAAGAGAGGACAGATGCTAAAATATTAAATTATTAAGCTTACAACGTTTTACAACTCAGCTACGGAGCATTTTATAAATTTTTATACCAACGTTGCAGCGCCTCTGGTGTTAAGTAGGCGCATTATTTTAAGCTATGTGGTCATTTTAGTTCGTAGAAAATGCATTGCCACAAATATCAATGAAGGAAAATATGATATGCATTAGCCCAGGTTAGGTTAAGTTAGGTTTTACATGCTGCCACTTCCACAAGAGCCGGTTCATTTGGATACTGATAGGTCCCATTTTTCTGCCTGGGCAGGTGAGAAGGATTTGAGAAAAATTTTAACCTTCCTCATTCCTAATTGCTCGGTACTAACACAGCCAAAATTTTGTACGAATAAATACATTCTTCTTATATCGCATTACGATAGTTTTGAAAGGTCCTGCGAAAATGGAAAGTCTATGAAAAACGCTCTGTTATTAGCAAGAGCGGTGCAGTGAATGAGTATGTATTCAACCTCTTCCTTCTTCCTCCTCCACATCGCGATAATTTCTACGGAAATATTTATACGTGACATTCAATTTGCTAGCAGTGGCCTGTTAGTACCGCCCACTCGTGTACAAAGCTGATCCTTTGGGATTCCTTTCAGCACGGCGGGCCATCTAGGATTGTATCGTGGCCAAGTTATTTTTGAGGTAGAGCAGGTAACCTCCTTTGACCAACCAGTCTGAGAAATTCTGAAAAGCTTCTTAAATTCCGATCAGCTGATCGGTATGCCAGTTTGACAGACGAGCCCCATTTCCAAGTGACCCGGGAACCCAGCAAGCCGGTTTCTCGTGGAAGTAGCGTTCTGCGAAACCTACCTAGCATTAACTGACACCAAAAAAACACAGTGAACCAAACATGTGAACACTGATGATGAAGTAGTAGCGGCCTTCGAAAACAGTATGTTGTTCTGTTCCGCTAGCACTTATCACAATAATTGCAATTGTCCTTTGTGCCCTCAAAATTATCACATTTAATTTGGCTTCCTCGAAATATGAACTTTAATTAAAATCAAACAAAATATTTACAATATGATTTTCTACTATTTTTTCTTATTTTAGAAATTTATGATGTTCATTTACATATTTTATATTCCACGTTTAAATTTTTGTTTATGTACGTATTTCTTTTCTACGTTTTTCTCCCTTAATTGAAATGATTGAAAACATAATTTTTTTCTGGCATTCACGGGTTTTTGTGAGACAAGTGGCTCTCAACACCCTCGCATGTTAAAAAAGCATTAACAAACTCAACTTAAGTTGCAATATAAGTAATTTATGAAAACGAAACTGAATAATTGAAAGACAAATAATTCAAGTAAAACATTTTCTTCTTACTTTCATCACTTCAATTCGAAAGCATTTGATATCAGCTGTAGATTACAGGCTGTAATTGTTGTAGCACAATGGCATTAGTACGTGTTGACAAAGTAAACAGCTCCTAATAGTGGAAGTCATAGAAAACAAAGAAAACGCCCGGTCAAAAAGTGTACAAAAAAATATGTTCCATACATTTCGGTCAAAACAGAAACCAAGGCAAACAAGTAGTAGTAGCAAAAAGAAAGAAAAATAAAACGTACTAAATTGGATTAGTAGTTGACATTTTGGTAATTAATGAAAGCTAGAGCGCGTGTTGACAAATTAATGCCACTGCCTAAAGATAAATTTTCTTTTTCATCTCTTTAGTTTAACAGCAAGAGTTTTTGTTCTTGTAGCTTTTATTTCTACTGTATTAGGTTCGTATATTTGGTACTTAGGGGAATAAAGACAAGTTTCTAAATGGGAAGGTTCGGTTTTGTCGTAGTAACAAAATGGACATGATATGCCTAAATTTCTTTCTCAAGTCATAGAGAATTTTAAGTAGAAGGAAAAGCTTTCAGCAGGCCATTGGCTGAATATAATGAACAGTGGTATAAAAGGCAAGAGCTGAGATTACAAGATAATTATAACTAAGTAATTTTAATCTATAAATATATACACTGGCAGCTTCCCATGAAATTAAATGAAAAATTCTATAAGAATTGGTTGAGCAAAAAGAACTTTCCACAAAACTAAACCGAATCGAAAAATTACCAGCGAGGCGCACTGCCAAAAATATCGCTTCTGTTACTGAAAGTGTGGCGGATAATCCGAATTTGTCGATTCCACGGCTTTCTCAGCAATTGGGACTATCTTACGACTCATTATGGAGTATTTTGCATTTGAAGTTGCACCTCCATACATATGAAGTCCAACTCACGCAACGATTAAAGCCGGCTGATATGCTGGGCATCTACTCTGTAATTCGAAATGAAAGAAAATACTGCATTATATGGAACATTTTCATTCAATGTTATTTAGAGCTTTTAACCGGGTATATCTATTATGCGGGGAGCAATCAAGCGGAAGCTACTGCACTTTTTTTTACACTTTCATCGAATAAATTCCGTCAACTATCACAAAATTTATATTTTAGATTTAACTCCTCGCTGAGAGAGTTATAATGACATAAGAAGTTTAAGTTTAAATCTCAACTAAAAATCTTTAATGCATTTACATATTACAAAATATTTTTCCTGTTGGCTTCACTGTCAATTGTTCCATTAATGGAAACGGGTAATTTAACAGTCCTTTGATTAAACTTAAATAATAAATTGCCCAAAAATAGTAAATATTGCTTTTTTATGCGTTAATGCTTACAACAATTAAGCAGACTACTAAAAGCTCTTTAGCAAACATATAAAAAAGAATAATATAACACTGTTTCAACAATAACTCCTTAAAACATGACAATAAATTACCTAAAATATAGCACACATACAGTCATTACTAATAATCTTCACAGTATTTATTACTGCACATATTTCAAATAAAGCTGGAACTACATCCAAACAATTTATACTATTGATGTCCGTAATTTCTACAAGTAGATATCTATCGGTGCCTAGATATCTATCGTGTAAGTTGAATTTTATAAGGCAAACTCTTTTGTAAAAACTTTAGGTAAATTACCTGTGTGTAGAAAATACGGGCATGAGTATAAAAGAAAAAATTATAATATTATAAAAGTTGCAGCACATGCCTGTCTGTCTGCCTGTATAATTCGAAACGAAAAGAATGCTTTCGAATTTACATGTTATAAAAATACAAAATGGAAAGCATTTTCTTTTCGTTTCGAACTACAGAGTAGACCCCCTGATCGGAAAATACTACATATCGGAGGTCCTGTGGATTTATGGGGCTGACATGATTTATCATGATGTCTGCTGCTTCCTCTGCTTCTAATGACGTCATAAATACACTTATCTCGGCTGTCCTCTCCGTATTAACTTAATCATTCAGTAAAGTGAATGTCTATAAGCAAAGAGAGGATCTAAGACCTTGATTCCGTCCTTAAACCATCAGTCCTTTGAATAATCCCTTTGCCCTAGGGTCATTGAATAGTGTTCTTCACTGCCCATTGGGAATCAATCATCAAAAATTATCTCTCGCTCAATTTCCCCCAATGAATTAATCACCGCGGGAAGTATTCCCTGATATGACACCAAGATTTGCCCTGCATGTCACGCCCATAAAGTTCAAATTTGAGGATATTCTGCAGTGATTTAATATTCCCGTTACCGATGATGAATGTGTCGCTTACAAGTTCCTCTTAACCGTATTCTTGAACATAGTATTATCACAAAGTACACAGAGATGTCACGAGACGGAAGATAATTAAATTTTCGTTGCACTGTCCCGCTCACTCAATACCTGTGTCTTCTTAAATGCTTCACAGAGAAAACAGTGCCTACTAAATACCTCATAAAATAGAACAAAGTTAATAAGAAATCTCTATGGTTATTTTAATAAGGAAATCTTATTAATTTCATAGAGAAAACCTTTTTGAAAAAATCAAGAAGAAATCTTGTAGTTTTTATTAGGTTATCTTATTGATTTTTTCAATAAAAAATTTAAAAAAATTGCGTCTCTATTCTCTGTACTTATGTATTTTCATTTAAATTCTATACCATATACATATGAATGTAGTATATTGTAGATGTTGTTATTTATTTATACATACATACATACACATTATGTTATTTTCTTAACTAACTTACTCACCAAGTATTGAACCAGCAAACTTCTACCTGATAGACAAGCACTCTACCCAATATGCTAACAAGCAGCCTGAATAACCATTGAAATTATTGTGCATACATTCTTATACAAAAATGAAAAAGATCATGAAAAAATTGTCTCTATGTCTATTTATAGAAACGAAATAACAAGACACCTCATAAAATCAAGAAGATTTCCTTATTAAAAAAATCAATAAGATGCTTTACACACAATCATATAGGAACCTACTAAAATCAAGAAGAAAACCTTATTGAAAAAATCAATAAGGCAACCTAATAAAATTAAGAAAAAAATCTTTTTAAAAAAATCAAGAAGGCAACGTAATAAAATCGATAAAAAATCCCTATAGTTTACAATTTATAAGAAAACCTAATAGAATCAAGAAGTTTTTCTCTATGGATTGTTTTTTTTTTTTGTGCCAAAAATAACGGAAATTGAGTAAAAAAATTGTGAATAATAAAATTTCTTCTTGATTTTATGTGGTTTTCTTCTTGATAAAATTAATAAGATTTATCACATAAAAACAATAAGGAATCTCTATGAAAAATCTTCGCTTCTTTCTGCTGGGATACTCACGCCTTAGCCTAAAAACGGTTCATAGAGAAAATCTTCTTGATTCTATGAGGCAGTTTTTTCTCTGTGTTCTTTCGTAGTGGCATTGATTTAAAGTATTATCATTTTATAGTTTGTGGCCTTATTCGCTGTGCGATTTTTGTAAGTAAAAGCTTTAAATTAATATTTATGAACGCAAATGCTTAAAGTTAAATCAAGAATCATTTAAAAACAAATCTAAATCATTTTTTTCAATACTAATAAATAACCTCTCAAATTATGTTTTTTACTTCAACTTTTTTGTTCATTTCACAAAGTAGAAATATTATCTTTTTTTAATATTTTGTATATAGTACGAGAACAGAACAGATGATTTTTAGCTTTTTTCAGCACTCATTTTCTGCAACTCTCGTGTACTTTGTGGTATTATTTCCCTTGTTGGATATGAATCGATTTGTACTCGTAGAAGTTATAAAATCAAAAAGCAACTCACCTATTTTATTTATGCTGCAGCTGCTGCACCACCGCTTCCGGTTAGTCTACAGTATCATCTGACATGTATAAGCTCGAGTTTACCATTGGAATCACCAGTGACACAGTAACATTTCCATAGCTGAAAGAATTAGAATACATTAGATTCCAACCTTTCTTTGTAATAATACAATTGTTTGATTTCTGACAAATTCACCCTTATCGGGAATAAAAAGCGAACATTTTATTCACGTGTAATATTTCCCGTGAACAAAAAAATGCTGAACAGCAACGCAAAAATTGACGATCACAATTTTAGGGAGAAGGGAATACTTTTCACGTGAACTTTTATTCCCGATAAGGGTGATTATAAATTATATTAACATTATCATTGCCCAAACAGTAAATATAATAATATTGTTTCTCCGGGAGGAGGGTAAGTAGCCCTCACTACCTATTAAAACTATACTGGGATTGATGTTTTCACCACCAGAATTATTTAAAATTTCCTGTAATTATTTATTTGAAAATTACTCAAGAAAACCACCAGTAATACTGCCCCCAGAAAAAATGTCTAGCTATGCCAATGGCGCTTGGCAAGTAAAGTCTAAATACCTCACAAGATGGAAGTTAACCACACTTTAGAGAGCAAAGCATTGCGATTAGGTAAAACTTTTTAGTGTTATCAGTATATTTTTTTTAGCGATTGGTGTAACACTAGCAAAATTTTTTATTATATGCTCAAAAGGTTAATTAAAGCGCGCTCTAGTGTCGAATAGTACTGCGTCAAGACCAATGAGGGAAAGCATTCCTCACAGGAGGGAGTTCCTAAAAACCCTTTTTACAGACAGAATTAGAAAAATATCTCAGGCAGAGCAACGTATAACCTTTGAACTAATTCAGAAGCTGATGGCTATCCGGCAAATGACAGTTAGTGTCAAATATTTTAACTGCAATGTTAATCTTATCAACAGGGTCTGTGGGTGATTAATCATACCTTAAAGGTCGGAATTAGAGAACTAACATTATCGTTTAATATTTTAACGAATGACCAGATTGGCAGTGAGAACTTTAGAAAGAATACATTACTCTTAAAGAGTTATTAACGTAGTAATACTTTACCCCATGAAGATCTCGACCTTTTGCGCAGCGAATCAGTTGCGCCGTTTGGTGTATTCCGCCAAATAATTAATGTTTCCTCTTTCATTCGTTCCTGCGGCATTCAGTTCAGCCTAACAAGCTTGAAAACGAAACGGGGGTGAAAATGGTACTGAGAGGAGCCAGTATCTGTGTTCTGCCACCACTTCTTTTCCTGCTTGTCCTAGATGATGTCATGTCAATAAAAAACAGTGAAGCACCAGACAGCATTCAGTAGACGCCCTTCTATAAACTAAACGATCTTGTTCATGCTGATGATTTATGACTCTTAGCACATATACAGAACAAACTGAAAGCTCTCCATAACAACGCTCTTAAAGTTGATTTGCAAATAAACTTGCGGAAAACCAAACTAATGAGGAGGATAAATGCAACCAATACCACTTGTCTGACTATACAATAACACCATAGAATATGTACAATCTTTCTGTTACTTAGGCTGTACAATCACAATAAAAATCGGTGCTAACGAAGACGTTTCTGCCCGAATTTCTAAGGCCCGTCATGCCAGGCATTGTTTAAAAAATAGTATGGGTATCATCCGAAATAACAACACAATTTAAGACCAATGTATTTAATACATGTGTGAAACCAATACTCCCATATGAATGTGAAACTTGGGCTCTAACCAAAAAAGAGGTACGTCGACTGCAAGTTTTTGCTAACCGTTGCTTACGAAGGATTATTCGATGTTTTTTGGCCCAACACATCAATTAACACTGTGCTGCTCCGAGGCACGAACCAACAACCAATCCAGTAAGACATCCTAAAAAGGAAATTTGGATGGATCGGTCATACACTGAGAGCGAAAGCAGCGCTGCAGTACAACCTCCAAGGTACTCAAAGCCGTGGACGGCCAAAAACAACTTGGCGTAATGCAACAGTCCGTGAGCTGACTAGTGCAGGGTTTTCACGGAAGGTGGCAATGAGAACAGCCCACAACAAAGTCCTTTGGAAGTCATTAATTGAGACCGTTTGCTCCCCCAGCTGGAGAATAGCGGAACATCGAGAGGAACACTAACGTTCACTTAATCCTTGTTCGGCTCTGACAAGGTCTATCGTGGTCTTCGATATGAAATCAAAACGGGTTTCGAAATCTCTAAATATTAATATGCCTTTCCGCACTTGGCCTTTTGCGCACTCTGTATCCTGATTTTAAACTGAAACCGCAGACAGCTAAATTCAGCATCAAACATGCATTTTTTGTCATCGAAGTAATTTTTTCAAAAGATTTTAAATCCATTAATTTGAAAAAAATTATATTTCCTTTTTCTTGTTCCCGTTTGCCCTATAAATATTGTTTACAAAAGTTTCCGTTTTTCCTTTCTTAAGTTTAAGCGCTCTTTAGTGAAACAAAAATGGAAATGACGCAGAACTATTTACCAAAGCAAAAAAAAATCCCAGAGCATATAAATCAAACGGCGTGGAAAAACGTTATTTAACATTAATAAACCTTTTATTATTTAATTAAAACACAAATAGCACTTTATATAAAAAAATGTTTTACATAAAAATGACAAAGCCAACAAAAACAAACCATTAACATACAACTAGTTGACAATTTTCTCATCCTTCTTAACAAAATATGAAAAAAAAACTAAAAATGGAAAGATAAAAGTGAAAATAACCTTTTTTATAGCCAACAAAACGCCCCTTTGCCTATTTTACACACAACATCAACACACAACTTTTTTTTTTTTTTTTTTTTTTGAGGTAGCAAATATTACACACCCACATTTATGTCCAATAAGAGAAAAAAGTCCTTTTACTAGTACCAACCAGAGCCAACATTAGTGTTGGCTAGAAATACTTAATTTTCCTTTAAAAAAAGGAAAATTAAAACAACTTTATATATTATTTATTTTTATGCAGCTTTTTGTTTTGTGAACATTTGACAAATTTGCTGGCATGTACATATTTGTGTGAGTTTGTTGTCAGGTATAGACTGTGGTCCGAAAACAACATTCGAAAAGTTATTTTTCCACATCTTTTACTTTGCCTACAAAATAAAAAAAAGAGGAGAAAAGTGGAGAAAAAATAGTTTGGCGTTTCTTTGGTTACCTTATTTTAAAATAATTTAAATATTTTTTGTTTCCAAAAATGTAACTCAATGTAACCTAATTTGCTTTAGAAGTATGTGTATTACTTCTGCAGCCAAAGTACACTGGAAAAAAAATGGAAACAAATACTTCAGTATCGTGGTTTTTAAATTAAGCATAAAAATAGAATATATATTGCTGTACATTTAGAATAAGTCAATAGATTTTAAGATTACAAGGTTCCACGACATCTAACGAAGTGGAGTTAATATGAAAAAATTTAGGTAGTTGAGCAGACCAGAAAATGAAATTACGACGCCATTTAAGATGTATTTTATGTGTATATCTCATCTGTTTGTCCACGATATATATTTTTTGCTAGGACATATCGCTCATTTACTTCAATAGTGTCACAACTCAAAAAACCAGTTTTGTATAAAACGCGTTTTAAGTTTTCACTTTGCATACAACTCAATGAAGACATGAAAAAATATTCTTCTTCCCGGAGGTGATGACACAAGATTTTTTATATGAAATTTTTATACAAAATAAAATACGAAATGCAGCATTATTCTATCAAAAACGCATTTTTTGAGTTATGACAATATTCAAGTATATGAGCGATATAATAAAATTTCTATCCCTTTCAACTATTTGAATATCTTGATATTATATATATTATATATAGAGAACAGTATTGCAGAAGACTGTCGTTGAAATTTAATTTTCAAAATTAAGGACATCAAGGAGTTAGACGTGTCCTTGCAGCGATTGCTATGAAATTTGTCCTAGACCTCAACAGTATACTTTTACCAATAATCACTGTTCTGTCAAAAATCACTCTTAGCCTTATGTATAAGAAAAAAACTGGCATGAAGTGAGCATAAGTGACAGAATTGAACATGATCTTAACGAGTCCATAAAATTTTACATTAGAATCACGCTAGGAGTTAATATTGGGTTAAAACTACATTGTGATCTGATTTTTAATGTCAAATTGTATGGAGGAACTCGTTAACACCTAAATCAATGTTATCACTTATGCTAACTTCATGACAGTTTTTTTTATACATAAGGCTGTCTGTTTTGCTGCATAATGTATCGCTTTTTATATTCACATCGATCATGCTTTATGAAAAAAATATATATTAAATAATAATAACAACAAATACACTTATGCTGTCATAAGCACACGTACTTCAGCTGAAAGCATATCAACGAAAATAAATACAACAATAAGATACATTTTAATACACAAGGCAATCCTGTCGGAAACTAAGTTAACTTTAAACTAACTTTAATCTAACTATTTCGCAACTATTGCTGACTGACACTTGGATTACTTTGCAATGGCAACAACTAACTATTTTAACATTGCGATGTCATAGGCGGTAGTCAATTGTCTCACTCTGCACTACTTTACAACTAACTTAAAGTTGATTTTATTTAAGTCACCTGGTAGTCAATAAATTTACAAAAAAGAGTTGCTTAAAAATAAGTTGATTATTTTTGTAGTCAACCACACATTCTCCGATAGGGCAACTAAATGGAATAAACATGTAAATAGAAAAATAATTATTAACAAGCTAGCATTGCGATCACTATAAGATGGGGAGTTTTAGCAGCAAGGAAAGGAAAACAAGTTGGATGTCAAAGTACGCTAAAGGTTAGGACTCACTATCCTTCACAACCGTACGAATTTTTAAAAAATACAAGCCTGATCTAACAAATTCTTGTCTTTTTTGAAAATTTTAATATACTCCATCATACCAGGGTAGGATTGTGAATCCAAGTCTTAAGCACACTACCTGTGCATTGTTCTTCTTCTACCTCAAGATCTACCTGTTAGATAATTCTTCTAAATATACCGCATTCATTTTGAAACCCTTCTTTTATTTCAATACTCTTCGAATAGATCTTGAACCCTGTTAGGCAATTATTCAAGATATACCGATTTCATCTTGAATCTCTCGTGCTACTTCAAGATATACCGCATTATTCTTGAACCGTTAGGCAATTATTCAAAATCCAAATTTTTTCAATTCTAGATCTACGGAATTTATCTTGAACCAACCCTTCAATATCGAGACCTACTGAATATAACTCAAGCCTGTTTATTTCGAGAGCCGTCGAATTTCCCTCGCCCGCATTGATTACACTGTACAACAAAATAACATTTTTTGGCTGTCCTTTAAATAAAATTACACGGACTATATGGATTTCGATGCTTTAAATTCAAATCTGCTGTCAGTTTTTCTCTATCACGCAGAGATTTTTTTTATGGGCGTGGCTAATTTTGGCCCCTAAATTAGTCGGCCATACTAATATATTTTACTATAACTCGAAAACCGCTATTTCGATTTTAATAGATAATAAACCAAAAGACGCGCCACAAAATTTTGTTAAAAAAAATTAATAATCATTTTTTACCTATCTTTTATGGTTTCGGAGTTATTCAGAATTTAAAAGAGAAAAAAGTTTTTTTTATGCAAAAATCGCGTAATTTTTTCACATGAAAATTGCAATAAAAAAATCAGAAACTCATAAGTTTCATATTTTTTACATTTTTCTTAAAACTACATATCCTCCCCTAAGAAATTTGATACTCCCACGGGCAACTAAGTTGAAGTTTTGTGTATTCTCTGAACACTTTTTACTTGAAAGGAAATGGACCCCCTGAGTTAAATTTTCCAGAAGTTATTTCGAGCTTTATTCAACTATAAGTGAATTTTTATAATTAAGGATATATGAAAGGAAAACCTGTCATTGCACCGATTACAATGAAATTCATTCTAAGACGTTGAAAGTCTTATTTTTCTATATTAAGCTAAAATTAGATATACCAAATTAAGGATATATTGGATATATCATTGGCCAAACAAAAATTTGCAAAGATGCTCAAACACAAAATTCTAAAAATAATTATAGTCTACGACTGCATTCAGATCTTAATTGTGGCTTAGATTCAATTTTTACAATTAAGAATATATGGAAGGCAGGAACATTTCCCTGCAACGAACAAGAATAAATTTTGCGAAATATAAAATTTTAAGTAAGGGGAACAAAACTTTACAAAACTACATACTGAACAATATTAGAGCAAAAATTTTATTTTAAAAATGAACAGCCTAACATATAAAAATTATTAAGGCTTAAAAAGAAAAACTTTTTATGAAAATTTCTTTTAAAACCCCTTTATAAAGTATTAATAATTTTTATAAACAAGGCCGTAAGAATATATGGGAGGCAAGCAGTATTGATTAAACGAAACTAATTACGGATTTTTACGGTATACGAGTATTTCTAGAACCAATTACCAAGTTTTGCAGTTAAAACTAACTTTTCATTACTAAAGATACATGGGAGGTAAGCACACCTATTTCCCTCAAACCTCAGCAGCATTGTTTTCGTAGAAAAAATGTCTAAAATTTCTGACCACTGGAACTTTAAGCAAGTTCAACACCTGAATTCAACCTAATCAAACCTTCATAGTATTATCGGTTTACTATAGTCGCAAAATATAATATTTTGCTATTAAGGTAGTTAATTTTCAATATTAAAGATAAATGGAGAAGGTGAACATGTCTGCCCTTGCACCTATTTTCCTCAAATCTCAAATTTAAGGAACTCATAGTTTCCTCAAATCTCAAATTTAAGAAACTCATAGTTTCCTCCAATCTCAAATTTAAGGAACTCATAGTTTCCTCAAATCTCAAATTTAAGGAACTCATAGTTTCCTCAAATCTCAAATTTAAGGAACTCATAGTTTCCTGAAATCTCAAATTTAAGAAACTCATAGAACAGCAGCATGTAAGGTTAAGTAAGATTTAAATACTTAAACAAGACCCTAAAGCTTTTGGTCAATGGAACTTTAAATAAACTCAACTCCTGAAACATTTTACTCAACCTAATCCAACCTTGACAGCACTATCGCTATTGCTAAGGTGGCAATAAAAATATTTTGATACTAATTGGTTCAATCCACGTTTATTTCATTTCACTTTTTATTTCTTTTTTAAATCGAAAAATAGTTTTTCAAAAACTTTTCCATTAACTGGAAAAGTGAGAAAACTTTGCTAATTCTATTGTGTTCATACTTTTTGGGACTGTGTTTTTTTTCATTCTAATTTTTATTTTCCATTTGCTATTGGTTAACGAACTATGCGGCTAAAACTGTGTGTAACGGTGAGTTGAGAATTTGCCAAAAAACATAAATGTTGAACAGTGAAAATAATTTAAATAAAATATGACATTATAGGTATAATAGAGAGCATAGTAAAAGTTTGTGGCTTAGAAAATTATATACAAAAATTATTTTTATTATTATTAGAAAAAAAAATGGAAAACTGTAAAGAGGAAAAATTTTTTCAAACACATTAACTTTGCCGAAAACTAAAATATGTGCCAAAAGCTATTATAAATAAATGCTGTACTTAAATTGGCAGTAAAAATACTAAATAATTTAAGAAAGATTTTATTTTATTTTTGATATTGCCTTAAAATTATAATCACATTTATTATTGTAGCATGAAATAATGTTAAATAAATTTAGGCGGCCAATTTCGCTTAAATTTAAAGCATGATTTCACTTACTGCCGTTTTGAGAAGGGGGAAATATTTGTTCATTTATTATTTATTTTTATTTAAAATTGCTGTTTATTATTATTTGTTTGCAAGGATTTTTTTTAATATTTCAAAGAAGTTCTATTTATGCTTTACCTTTCAAAAATAAATTATTGTTTACATAAATAGAACACAAATGAGCCAAGGCTTTCTCTGTGGTATCCTTGCTATGGATTATAAATGTTTTTACATCTAAACTTTTTCACCACACACGTATAAGTTAAAAATATTTATATTTAAGGCCAATATCATATATGGAACGCACACATCTTTAACTGTGTGTGTGGAAAAATGTACTATTGAATATGTTTTGCTTGTTTTTTTTTGCTGCTCACAGCTTTTTCTAGTTTTGCAATAAAAATCTATTGACCGAGAACTTTCAATCAATCGTGTTGTGGTTTAAACAGGAGAATACAAGCAGCAAAACAGTGATAGTTAGTTATTTATACATACACACGTAATCAACAGCAAAACCAAACAGCCATTCAATTGCACATCATTCATTCATACATACACGTAGATACCTTAGAATGGCTACCCAGCGAAAAAGAGGACAATCAAGGAAGTTCATTCATGTAAGACAGAGATCTCAATCGAAAGGAGTATTAATATATTTTTCTTGTCTTCTCCAAGCCTTCTCATTATGTAGCACATACAAAATAATATTTATTGTAATAAGAATATAAAATATTTCTTATATTTTTAATTGAATCGGCACCTTATCAAGCTCCATCACTACTGAGGATGAAATATCAATCTTCCACAACAGCACAGGTTCTTGTAACCTTAAATCTCAGAATTTTTGGAGATTGACAAAGAACTTCACAGTCTTTTAGTCAGAGATTCATCTTGAGGAGGAACATTTTGCAAAATTCAAATCTAACTCTGACGGCTCCGAAAGCCATTAACAGCAGGATTTTAAGAGAGCATTGACCTTTTGACTTCTGAAACTTCCTTGTCCATATACGAGTACATACATATATGCACAAATATTATGGTAACATCAGTCGTCGTTGGGCCCAAATTCTCTGTGCTCATGGGCAAATGGCCTACGGTATTTCTGGCAGATATACACGCAATCACCAAATGTGTTGACATTATTTAAATAGGGACATTAGAAGCGCGCATACAGCTATATTTTCCGATATTCAGGCAGCTCGTAAGTCTCTCCTTTCATGGGCATTGCTTTTCAGCCTTCTTTTAGTATTTTGACTCATTACAAAAGCTATACAAACGGAACAAGGTTTCCATTTAATGGATACCCGGCCAAAGCTGTCATCCGGCGAATAAGGAAGCGGATGAACTAGCCAAAATGGCCTCTGCTGCCCCGTTTATGGGCTCAGAGTTGTTTTGTGACGTAAGTCGGTCGTCTGTAATATCTCTGGTCAAACGAGATGATACTTCAACCGCTAAGGAAATGAGGCTAACTTATTCCCCAGCAAAAATAAATTTGGTACAACTAAGCACTAAGACAAAAAGAAGGGCTTCGGAAGCGCGGAATAGCACACAGTACATCCCCTTGCCTTACAAGAATGCAATAACGTAAGCGAATGGCGAAATTTAACACAAACACTGCGAAGTAGCTTCGTTATTTACACTCAAACTCACAAAGTGTTCATAGTGCATCCTCTCTCGCTTACCTGGCTACAAAATTGGATGCGAATGAAATTTTTATTTCGAGTTTTTATTTTTTAATTGAATTAGTGTTCTAGCCTAACATATGGAGATCCTGGGATCGACTCCTGATTCAACGTGCTAACAAAAAGTATTTGATTTATTGTTAGTTTACATATTTATTTAAACATATTAATTTAAGTGTTCAAGATATTTCTTTTTCAGCTTAATAATAGACCTATATTTACAAAAAAAATTATATACAGATATACAATATTTTTGTATTTAATATATAATAAATATAAAAACAAAATAAAGTATTGGAAGTTAATCTAAGAGTAGATATAAAATGTTGATCTAAAGAGCAAAGTTTTAATTATATTCATATGAAAAAGGCATGAAGTGGGACATCACGAACACAACTCTCCCTTACCCACCTGCTTACAGGTAGACCAACATTTTTGCTGGGTCTAGTTTAGGGCAGACCAAAGAATTGATGCAGCCATTTTCATATAGTGGCATCCTGAACCTCAACAGGAATAATTTACGGCTTGTTACTGGTTTTCTTTCTGGTCACTTTGAACTGAACTATCCTCTGTAGGAAAGTAACCATGCTTAGAAGATGACGAGACAACGGCACACATTATTTGCGAGTGTATTGTCTTATATGACAGTTGAAGGCGTGCTTGAGTTTCTGTGTTCAGATGATATTATGCGGGCCTCTTCAATTTCTGTGCTGACTTTCATAAGGAGAGTCATACAGAGCTTGATTTGATTTAATTTACTGATCTATGGCACAAAGGATCCATCATATGTCGCATTGCCGGTCTTTGGACCAGATGTGCCCCTTTTACAGTCTATGCTAACATGGATGCTACAATATAATATCTCGGGTAACGAAATAGTGGATAAATGTAAAAAAACATAAACTGTCATAAGCCGTGAAGACGAAATTATTCACTTTCGTACACCCCAAATTATCGAGCTAATAAATCATATACTGTCCCATTATAAACAGACGACGAACTATGTAAAAAAAGAAAATGCCAAATATGCAATCAGCGTCGTAACCTACTCTGACACTGTCACGCTCTTGCTGAAAAAAGGGAGTTTTTCATAGGCTTTCCATTTCAGTGGGACCTTTCAATGATATCAAAATGCGATATTAGAAGAATAAATTTATTCGTGTGAAACATATGTTAGTTTACTATCAAGCGAATGGGATGATGAAGGGAATTGTCTGTGCTCCCCGGTTTCTCGATGAACTGGAGGTGGGAAAAACGTAACCTAACCTGAAATATGACTACGACCGAGTTGAGATTCGATCTTTATCAATTAACGATTGAGGGCTTCTTCCAATCTATGAAAATTGATTCTGCTCATGGAAAACTTTCGACTATGCAACAAGGCGGTTAGAAAATTATTTCCTCTTAAGAGGATGTACCATAAAATCAAGAACACGCACACTCCTGGGATTTGTTGCAGTAACGCAGGAAGCTAAGCAAATACATACTTTGTTTTGAAATACCCTGTATGCCTGGGTCCTCCAAGTGAGGTTACCTATCATCCTAAGGTAATAACGACTCTCTTTGAAACTAACGAAATCGACCAGACAATTTCAACCTCGGAGTCAGTGTTCGGGCTACCCATTTTATAGGAATACTTAACAGGCTTTAATAATATTCCCGTGGAATTCATTTTTTATCCTAATCATTGAGATAAAAATTAAAACTTTAGGGAGAACTTCGAATTCTCGAATTCAGATATTTTGCTTCCTGTTGTTTTATTTTAACTGAAAGCTTGCAAATGAGTTTTTTAACCAGTTTTTTTTTAATAACAGACATTATTCAGAATAAGGCTGGATTAATTTTGGTACAAACCAAACGGGAATTTTAATATACTAAACATGCGTAGTAGGCAGCAAACGAACAAACGAAGTCACATTTTATATAAAATCTATCTGCATGTTGATGATATGTCTGATTTTGAATTGGTACTTTTCTTTTTGCTGGGTATTTATGCGGTTGTGCAGATGTATCAAGGATATAAACTACTACTACTGCTGCATCCTTGCACACATTATGAACTCTTTTACACATGTAGTTATAAAATGATTTTAAAGCAATTACGTTTTCATAATCGTCAATGGTGAGTTAGTGGTAAATAAAAATGCACAATGGGGCAAACGAAAAATTTTAAGGAAACAGCTTGTGTGAAGATGGAAATTCTAAGTTCATAAAATGTTTAATTATGGCCGAAATTTTTTTATACTCTTGGAAATATTTTCTTACAAATTTTTTTTTCTTTTTAATTTATGAAAAATCTTTAAAGTAAAGCTTCCTTTCTGACCCACTGCTTGGCAAAGAACTGATGATATTAATGGTCAAGGTATTACATCAATGTTAAGTGCTCAACTCACTTATAAATGTGTATATTTACATACATATGTAAATATATGCATGTAAGTGTTCTTTTAACATACACACTCACACATTTATTCATTCATTTCAATACATGCATACGTATTTACTGTAGGTGTAATAAAAAGCATAATAAATTCTAAAATACTTAACATTTACATATACGAGAGTGCGTGAGGAGGAGTCTGTGTCTCCCTTTTTTTTGCAATTTCAAAATTGATTGCAATTCTTTTTTTTATATATACATATTTGTACTCGTATATTAAGAAAAGTAAAACATTTATTAAATTGATAAATATTTTATGCATTCTATGTTTACTATCTATCTGGGGCATTTTATTTCCATTAAATGGTTGCTCATTTTTATATATAAAAATAAAACCATAAATGAATTTGATTGAAAGTTCTGGTTTTATAAAATAAATTTACAATTTGAAGTACACTTAGGAATTATATACATATACATGTTTTAAAGGTTAAATCTATTTGTAATGCTATTACTTTAAAATTTAATTGAACAACATTTAGAAAAAGTAAATTGTTACATAAAATATAATAATAAATATTTTACGAGTGCAGAATTAAACCCATAACAAGTACCCATGAGAGCAGAGCAAATAAACGACGATAGAATATACATATATATGCATTTTGTATACCTCATTTTTTCCTCTTCACATTGGTATAAACAGAGTTTCAGTAGATATTACCCTCATTTTCTCAGCACCTGAAATGTTTTTTTCTCATAACTGGTATCTTGAATTATTTAAAAAGCTTTTTCCTCTTTTTCTCATGCAAAGAAACGGCAGAATTATAGGAGTTAATATGGATGTTTAGAGTTTGGTAGATTGGCATTTGCAACAAAGCTTAAGAAAAAAGTTCAAGGAAAATTATGCAAGCATATTCCTACCGCTCATATGCCCACAAATTTTCTAAAACTAAAGGAGTTTTAAGTTTAATATTGGTTAACGCACTAATAATCCCAAATTATTATTTTACTTATTCACTAAAATATTTTTTATTAAAAATACATTGAACTTGATTATTGAGGGATTTAGCTGAATCCTAATTTCAATGTATTTTTAATTAAAAATATTTTACTGAATAAGTAAAATAATAATTTGGGATTATTAGTGCGTTAACAAATGTTAAACTTACATTATAACAATTCCCAAAAAAAACTCTAAAGGAGTTTTCTTTTCTAAAACTAAGGGCGAAATCTTTTGCCTTGCACAAGTAGTGTGAAAATTTATTAGGAGGTAGTACAAGAATTTAAGGTCATGTGATAGGAGGTAATTATGCTTTTAGGCTTAAAAAGAAAATAATTTTAAATTTTTTCAGAAAAGAAAACTTTTGAAATTTAAACTACAATTATAGTCAGAGTGCCGCAAACAAAATTCGTATAACTAAAACTAAATAATTAATCTCTTTGAGAAAATTGCATTCTAAACATTCGTAGGGTAAATCATAATTAACTAACATTTTAATAGGCGTACGTACTCTCGCCCACTTTTCTAAACGCAATATCGAGTTATTAGGTTAGGTTATGCAAGATGCCAGTTCCACTAGAACCAGCTCAATTGGCTTATTGCATTTAGTTCCCGTTGTGCTACCTGTGTGGAAGAGAACGATAGAAAAGGAGTCCTTCATCACCCCATTTGCTCAATTTTACACCAACGGGAGTTTTAAATTAATGTGTTGACCTTTCTGCAAGTTTCTATAGAATTGAAATGCTCAAGAAAAACGCTATTTCTAAGCTGAAAGTAGGACAGGGAAGGCAGCAGTGTTGGCAAAAGCTCGGGTTTTTTTTTAATGCCCAGCCCAGTGGGTTTTTTGTAGGGTTTTATTAGGATTTTTGAGTTTTATTGGATTTAAACTTATTATACCTAGTGTATAAACTTTTAAATTTTTTGTGAAAAATAATATAAAATATTTAAAATTGTATTGAAACAGAAAGAAAATCAAGGAGAATAAAATCAAAGAAATGAAACAAATATTGAGGAGCGGCATGGAATTACAACATATGGATGTTCAGATATAATTCGTGTTGAATTTACAAAATATATAGTGGGCGTGAAAAAATATATTAGGAATCATTACCAACCACATGGATGGTAGAAAAACAGTACGCCCTTACGCCTTAACTGCCAAGCAAAGTAAGGTGAGACTTTTTTGATTATTCCCAGAGGGAAAACTCAAAAGACCTTCTTACTTCAGTCATTATTAAGACCTGCTTACGATTTTTTTTTTGATTCAACTACTATTCTTATCTAACTGTTAATAATGCCTTATAGAAAGTCTCGACTCTTTTGCATAAAAGATAACATAAACATTCCACATTCCCTTCTATGAGAATGGAGAAGAGTAGGAGTAACGTTTTATGCTTTGTTTTTCACCAAAGCAAAAGCAAAATTCATTAAGGAGTAAGGATGCCTTCTGGAAGGATGCCTTCTGGAAGGCATCCTTACTCCTTCTTTTTCCCACTGTGTGTTTGACATCATTTGTTTCCAACGTCCTTGTTTATCCATTAGTTAGGGAATACGATGCATGCGAAATATATGGGCAAATTAAAATGTATATCATAATCCAATAAAACCCTGTGGGTAGTCAACCCTGGAAAACAGAGAATGTTTTCAACAGTTTCCTTCACTTCTTCATCATGACAGCTTCTAGACTAATTATTGTATGCTAGATTTAATCTCTTAATTCTCTTGGAATTTCGTCCATCATGATGGACCCTATGGCTTTTTATAGTCACAAGGTTAATCCATATATTGAAAAAATAACCTCGTTTAGAAGTTTGGTCTGCTGGACTCGTTACAGATTTCTTGCTCTATTTGGGTTTTTGCAACGTTTCAGTGGGATTTCGACCAGTTGCTTGGTGTGCCATTTTGACAGTCGAGCCACATATTTTGCTAGTCCTTCAGCCATTTTGGTACCAACACGTTTCCGTGACTCGGCACCCCTAACAGCTCTAGGTTAGAATACCTCACGAGCCAAAATTTGTCTTGTGTATACATAAGGTAGAAATTTCATCCCATAGTGCCTTAGCCAATTAACCGCCCTTTTATAGCTTAAATTTAAACTTGAAACTAATCCCGGGAGTAAAAACTTCCATACTCGCACCTTTGTTTGATTTCGACGCTGTGAACACATAAAGCACTCCTGCACGACCTCTTCTGTCATCGTCTCGTGCGTGCCAGAAGCATTAACATTTACATCGAGTCACTGCAGGCGTGACTCTACTTTGTAAAGCGCTCAAGTAGTATATAATTTCATAATGACCTCCCACCCTTCCAAAGACCAGAATATGTCATTGAAACAGCCCAAGTTGAGTGCAAAGTTCGGCAAGAATTGGTTGAAGTAAATAAAATCTAACCGACTTTTAACACTTTTTCTTTGTTGTTGATTTCTTTTAGCACAGGAAAAACAAGAATTGGGTGGAATATCGACCATATCACCTCTTTAACTTAACTTCAATTTTTTTTCATTTCGTATCTGCCAAAAAAATAAGTTCTTTATTAGTCTGCAAGTTTCCTGCACAATAAATTTTCGATGTCAATAAAATTAAGTATAAAAGAAACAAGATACTAAAATAGCCAGTTAAATGTTGCTTGTTGCTTCATCAAACATGTTTGTTTATTGAAATAAAAAAATAACATATTTATTCTCAATAATTTTGTTATACGAGGTCGGGTCAAGTAAGTCCATGACTTTTCTTAATTTTCCTCCTCTTAACTGAAAGGACAACACTGACCCTCCCAACAGGCAACTGTCAGTTGAATCCTGTCAAAATTTTAACAAGCTGCATTGCTTAGTTTCTGTTTAATAGCCATTAATATTAGACTACCGCGTGATTTGAGAAGAAAATGGAAAAACGTGAAGGCTGAGCTTGATAAATAATAACGGCACACTTCGCCATAAATTTTAATTGTAATAATGATTTATTGAGTTTCGTAGTGGCCACAAAAGCACGGAAAGAATGTTCTGAACGCCCAGTTGAGGTCTCTACACCCAAAACAATTGAGATGCCTGACATCTCACATGGCTCAGAGGTTTCAATTTTGAATGGTTACTTGGGCATGAGAAAGCTTTCCACATGATGAGTGTCGCGTTTACTCACAATCGAACACAAACACAATCGTTTGACAACTTTGCAACCTCAATATGTTTTAGTTTTAATGCCGTTTCGCAACCTCGAACAAAACGTGCATCCGCCACTCCACACCAGAAACCAAACAGCAGTCAAAACAATGGGTTGCTTGTGGTCAATCGGCAACAATTAAGGTTAAGGTTGGTTTGTCAGCCAATTAAGTTATGACGATCGTTTTTGGGATGTATGCGGTATAATCCACATTGACTACTTCCAATAGGTTAAAATAATCAATGGCCAATATTACATTTTATTGGGTCGATTTAATGAGGAAAAAAACGAACGCATTTGTGTTTAAGAGAAAAGTTTTTTTTTTGCACCAGGACAATGCAAGGGCGCACATAAGTTTAGTTTCTATGACAAAAATCCAGGAATGGTGCTACAAATTGCTCCGCCCTATTCAACGGATTTACTCCAAAGCGTTTCATTTATTGTTCGAAAAACCTGAGGAAATGGATCGGCGGAAAGAGATTTGGATGGAACGATCATACAAATACTTATATTGATAAAGTAGACAAATCTTATTTTTTGAAAAAAAAAAATATATGGATAAGCGTTCCACAAAGTGTGAAAAAAAAATTAAATGATTTTTTTTATAAAGAAAGTAGCGGACTTAATGACCTAATCTAACCTAACCGAATCCTACAAACAAATACTTATATTGATAAGCCCGACAAATCTTATTTTTTGAAAAAAAAAAAAATATGGATATACGTTCCACAAAGTGTGTAGAGCTCAAAGGAGATGAAGCTAAAAAAGTAAACTATTTTTTTATCCAGAAAGTAGCGGACTTAATAATCCGCTCTCTTATAAACCTGTTACATATAAAGCATTTTTGAATGAGTTAAAAGGAGCAAAAATTTAAGTTATATGAAGATGAAGAGCAAGAAGCCACTTCAATTTTAGTAGTTCATTCTTAAGCAAGAAATTTTCTTTCTTCCAAAAAAAATTCCACGGAATCAATGTCTTCATAGATCAGCCCCCTTATTCTGTAATTCGCTAAAGCTAAATCCGATCACTAAAATGCTGAACAAACACAAATTCAAAATACAGGTTTCAAAATTGCATTCGTAGTCGAAACTCGATAAATCGACTTTATTATAAGATTTTTAGCGACAGAGATTTAGCTTTAGTGAGTTACAGAATAAGGGGCAGGTCTCACCAAAAAACAGCTCGCATTCTTTTAATAATTCTTAGTTTAATATTAAAACTCCTCTAAATCTTAATATTTTTATTAAGTGCAATTTCCATGTAAGTATTTTTGAAGATGATGTCTCTGTTTTAAATTAAAGTTCCAAAAAAAAATTATTCTCAATAATTTCTTATCGTTTCTGATCAAGCTTAGGGTTTAACATCAACGAAATTGATGGAAAAAGATGAGGAACACACACAAGCACATTCAGTGTCACAATTTAGATGCGACGACGAGGACGACGTTTGATATTTTAAGGACCTCATTGGAGCTCATTTACAAATTCAAGTATGGTGATGACGACGACTAGTACTTAAAACGATGACTATGATACATGCACAATAAAAATGAATGTTAAAAGCGTGTGCATCCACTTAAAGCTACATATAAAAAATTGTATACAAGTAATGTTTATTCGAAAAACGAACGCAATATAAAGCGTTTGTAAATTTCATACTCCTCTGTTCTCTATCTCTCCATACGCAATGACAAGTACAAGCGATTGTTTTTATAGTCGCTTATAAAATATGTACTTGATTTTTATACGAGTTATATGCATGTACGGCTGTGCGCGTATTTTATTTACTAGTACTTACATTTTTTTCTATTTAAATCTTTTATGGCTTTAAATAAGGGAGCAGCTGAGTTGAGGGTTGTCAGGATAGAAACTGTTAAGTTAAGGCGTGGGGTGTGGAGAATAGACAGAGTATTGCATATGCAAAGACCTTGATCCAGTTTTATATTTGGCTGCTTTCAATATTACTTTCATATGGGGTATTAAGGCAGCAGCAGCAGCAGCAGCAGTAATTTTACTGCATATGAACATGAAACCCAGTGAAATATTTGATTCACAAGCTCCATGCATTTTTACTTTGATGAGAAATATTGATAACACTGCTGTGTCATTTAGGCATTGGAAGGGGAATACTAAAGCACGTGAGGTCTATTTGCTTCTAATTGTTCTAAGAGGTCGTGTCTGACGACCTCTATTATAATGCACGACTATTATATTCAAAATTATTTAACCTGTTTTTGAAAAGGAAACCGGACAGAAGTTGTTCATTTCGAAAAATAAAAATATTTCGTTATAAATCTGACAACCCTGGACAACACAAAATATACACATATATGTGGAATAGGTTTGAAGATCTGCCAGGTCCGCGTTGCACATTTTTACGGAGAATCAGCACAGGAAACTTAATATGCTTGCATTCTTGTAATAGCATATGCATTCGTGGAACATCTGAATCCTCTAACTCTAATCTGTGTGGGCCCTTTCTGACCCTTTCTAAAAAAAAGGACCAAAACATTACATTTAATGGCTTAAACTGTTCTGTTCTGTTCGCCACAAAATTCTATTAAAGGTCTTTGAATGTAATAAAATTAAACTTAATAACTGGAAATATGTTAGGTTAGCTAAGCAGATTGCTGGTGGAAGATGAAAGTTAAGGGTCCAGCTCACTTCGATCCAATACAATGATCTCTTTGTGCTACCTGTAAGTTGGACAGTATATAGAAATAGAAAAAGGGGGGATAAAGATGAAAGAGGTAGATATAGATGATAGTTACTAGAGTGGAGGAGAGGAGAAGAGAGAGTGTGTCGGGAAAAGGGTCCAGTGTGTAAACACATCATAAAGAGGGGATCATGCCATACCAGCCGCTGCTCCTAATATAAAGACTCGGATTTTTCAATTTTGTTTCCGATAACACGGATAGGCTGCTGAAGGATAATCTGCCAAGAGCGGAACAGAAGCAGAGGAGATGCGAAATACTTTCCTCCTCTTTTCATCATTACAACTGTAGCAGTAATCATTGTACGGTAGAGCCATACGTTTAGCATGGGTTCAAAAAGTTTAGTGGCCGGTTAGTTTGGCCAAGAGATTCCTCAAGTGCTTCCTAGTGAAGTTCATGGTGGGCTCATTGCGCCATCTTTCTTTAGCTGATTTGAGAAAGGCAACATCGAAGCGTCTCCAGCAGGAATTGTGCCGATATCGACTACTCTGAGTAGAGTTCCCCTCTTTGCCGGGTCATCCGCAACAATGTTGCCTGAAGTAATCGAGTGTCCACGCACTATGAATAACTGGTATGTATACTAAGATTAAGTTGCGGCTTATTTCTGTGGTAATATAGAATAATCACTTAACTCGACTTAAAAAAGATTTAGCTTTACAGGAAAGTATAACCATGGAATTAGCATAAATGTCGAAATTGAATAAGCTGTTAGAGAGTTCCTTCATATAATTTTGATATTAAAAATGGATGCATTGCGTAGTTTTAACCCACTACTAAGTCCTAGAGTGATTTATAATTTGAAGTTTTATGGCAAAACTCTTTAAGATCATGTTAAATTTTACCACTTATGCTAACTTCATGCCAGTTTTTTTTATACATAAGGCCCTTAATCTCTAAGCAGAAGCGTTAAAACTTCCGAAAATATCAAATTAGTTAACCAAATGTTTGTAGTTAGTCTGACCAATTTGAATTTGTTATTTTGTTTTTGGTGCAAATTGTTGTTTCGATTTAGATGAAAAAAAAATTTTTTCTGGAAGAAATAAATAATTTGAAATAGTTAATGATTTCATATCGTCAGCCCATTATTGGTTTGACCCACCGACCATTTTTTTAAAAAATTAGTTAAGTATGGGGTATATGTATATATTTTGAGTATCTCCTTTCTGAATCCAAAACAGGTTTTGCGAAATTAATTATGGTTTCCGAGATATTTACCATTAATTTTGCTCCATATCAACTATTTTAAGGTTTAATAAATATTGTTTTGTCGTTTTTCTCCATTCTGAATTTTTGGCGTATGCTCCAAACCAATAATGGGCTGACGGCATCGCAATTTGTTGTTGCAGAACTATTTTTTTTAGTTAAAACAACCAACAATTGTAACGGTTTACAGAGCATGGCGTCTACTCTGTAATTCGAAACGAAGGAAAGTCCTTTCGAATTTGTATGATAATTACATGCAAATTCGAAAGTGGTTTTATTATAGAGCAGACCCTCAGGTCAATAAATCCGTGACTTTTTGAATTTCCCGGCTTTGAACTGAAAGAGCAATTCTGCTCTTATTAACAGGCTAAAAAAAAATTAGAGCAGGCAGCTTCATAGCTTTTGAAGATTTGCTTACGTTTAACTCCAACTTCTAGGTATTCTAAACTTAAGGCCTGACCCACGGTATCGACAGCGTTTGACTTGTTGCACACTTACATTTGAAGCAACAACAAAATATTAAAACTTGTTTTTGTTTTGAATGTAAGTGTGCGACAAGTCGAACGTTGTCGACATGGGTTTGGCTCTTAGATTTTTCCAAAATTTCCCTATCTTTTCATCAGATCGAATGATTGTACTCCTACTCCATTTGCCACATTATCCACCTCTTTAACTAAATAAAGAGAAAAAAACTCTTAAAACCACACTCATCTACCAAACTTCTTGCTGGGTTGTTAATAATTGAAAAATTGTCGTAAATGTTTAATATCCTTAAGGGAGAAAGGATTTTTTTTTTGTTTATCACTACCTCTTCTTATTTCATGGTTCTTTAAATAAATTTCTTCTTGAATAATTTTACTTTACATTCTTTCTTTACTTTACATACTCGTTAAAGCGTCTGGAGGAAGAAAAAAAATATTATTGAAGAAACACTTTTGGTGTTTGAAATGACATTTACTTTATGAATATATCGACGCAGTCATTGGCACGTGACTATAGTTGTATCACCAACAGTGACAGCTGCTGGATGCTGGGAGCTAATGCCGGTATTATTGCTTATTTAAAACTGCTGGTGCCTTTAATGCTGCTTTCACTTGATTTTTCGTTGCTTTTTCCTCTTCAACATTTTAAGTGGTGCGTCACGTTGCATTTAGTGTTTAATGTTAAGGAACTCGTCAAGTTTAAGCTGAATATATTAATTTATTGTATTGTATTAAAAGTCAAATGCTTTGTTTAAAAAAGGGAGGCAATTAAAATTACCTTAAATTAAAAGCGGGAAGAGTGTCTTAAGCGCCTTAATTGGTTTAAGAAAGCTTAATGCTGCTTTAATGAAGATAAATATTAAGTCAATATAATCTAGACGTAATAAGCATATCCCCCACAAGCACTGCTGCAAGATTGTTAGCATCTCCCTGGTGGAGATCGAGAGTATATGGAGAATCAAAAATTTGGCTACCAACAGACCTAAGAAATGCCTCCTATAATATTGTGCTCAAAACGGACTTTGGCACGATTGCATTGTGAGCCAGAATGCACTGAAAAAATGGTGAAATAGTAAATGATTATGATATCAGATCAAGAATGATCTAGGGCGCTGTGTTTTCTCAAGTGACTTGGGCGTGAAACTAAAGTACCTTCTTTCTGAAGGTGCAAGTGTATTTCAGTGCTGTACGAAAAAAAATTCTCGAAGGAAAAAGACGTAGTTTTTTCTACAGCCTTATAAATCTTCACTAATCAATGTACGGTTATGCTTTCCACGCTATGTCGTCAGACCGATGCCACTATTCTTTGGGTCCCTCAACCATTGCAATTTCAGCTGCAATGAGCGGGTGGATACATCAACCCGCTTTGGATGCCTCTAATGCAGTCCCAGTCGCAGTGCCGTTTGGTACCGTTAAAAAAATATTGGCAAAATATTCTCATTAGAAATCAAATGATAGATGGAATAGGCTGAGTAAGTGAAAGAAAATTTGGCCATGCCCTTAAGATAAACGCTCAGAACGAATAATAAAAAAAGTGGAAAAGCATATCGCGGTTGGGCGACCGGACAATTAGCAGACATGCTACGTCCTCCCCATAACACATATAACCGCAACTGTCAAGAAGAGGATAAGGAAGATATAATTTTCACCTGCTCTGCGAGTGCTCGCTATTCCACACGAGGTAACACAAATGTTTAGTTAAAAATATACTACCGGACCTATCGAAGGTATCACAGATTGATATGGAGAACCTCATGCGGAGCCTAAACGGACCTTTTTCATATGCTAGGACTCGGACGAATAGAGTGGTAACTAGCTTGTTGTAGGTAACAAGCTACGAACTAAGTCAATATATGAATTAATGCGAAAACCATTTGGTTTTAGAGGCTAAAGTACAGTACAGCTGAAGTAGTTAGTGCGTCGACTAAAAAGCAAATGAAGGTCCCACATAACAACATCATAGATTTTTCTCATATGCATTAGTGTATAGTGTAATACATATCACAGCGCCCTCCTTAATGAGCCTACTTAACATCAGAGGCACTGCAACTAAAGCGTCTTCCAATACCGACTTCCGAACTTTGACAGTTGCCAGCGAATAAGTTTGATCTGTCGAATTGGATGTCATTTGTTCAGTCTGTTCGAGCCAAACATAAACAAAAATTCCGAGATTTTTAACTTTTGCCTCTTCTGATATTATGAATTAAGTTTTTTTTCCTCGTTTTTACCAAATTCGGGGAGAAAACACTCAGCGGGAAATATATAGGTATAATGAATGCAGTTGAATTTCAATAATTTTGCTTATTTTTTTATTTATTTGAACGCAAAAATAGAGGAAAACAAAATGTCGAAATGTCAAACAAGCAAAACGAATGACTTTGTAATGCGGTGATGCCACTTACTTCACTTTGTTATTCCCAAGGAATTTATAATTGGAAGAATTTTTTCTCCTAAAAACTATTTTCCGTGAGAAATAAATTCCGAGAGAATGTTAATGATCTGTTTGGACAACGTTCAGCTCATGCCACATTGAGTCATTCTGCACGAGCGATTTGAGGTTCTGGTCATCTCGCTTGGATATCATGTGAACTGGACATTTAGGATGCTCACATGGCATCAATAAGACTTTCAAACGAATAAAAAAATTCGACATTTCACGCATCGCTTTGTTTTATTTAAAATTCAAGATAGTAATAGCTTGACTTTTAAATATTTCCATGAGTATTTTTGTCTCTTCTGACTTATACTCGGCTGTTTGGATCGATCTAGGCCTCAATTTATTGTTTGTCGTCTGTTTTAGAAACTCGATTGTTGTTCAGAATTTAATTCGTATCAAAGCCTTAAGACGTCATGCCACTGTTCAATCTCGAAGCGTCCTTCAATGATAAAAATGAGATAAACTCAAACAGGTATTATAGAGAAATCGGGCTAATATGGATTCCAGGACATAACGGTATTTCTGGAAATGAAGAGGCGAACAGGTTTGAAAAGATAAGATCACTGCTGAATAACGCCAATCTTTTTCAAGAATTTAAAAATGAATTGAAACAATGGGCTATAGCACAACACACCCGAGATTGGCAGAACTCTACTGTTGGAAGAGTGACCGAAATTTTCTGGGGAACCCAAATAGTAAAAGACAATAGAGATTCCAAGTTTAAAAAGACCAACACTTCGGAACCTGTTATTATGTCCTTGCATAATAACAGGACATACAGAGTTAAAAAGTCACATGGCTCGCAAGGGTGTTCTTGGTGACGATACAACATGTAGGGCTTTACCAGGAGAACGATGAAAGTCTCGAACACTATTTGAAACACTGTCCAGCATTCAGTCAAATTAGAAGACAAATCTTCTATCTGAAAAACATACCAGATATGAATAATCTTAGAGATTCAGACTGGAAAAACCTAAAAAAGTATATTGAGGAGACTAGGTTCCTCACCTAACTAAGTTTGATAGGTTTTTATGGTTTCTATTGGCTATCTCCCTAATATTTCTTATTAAGAACGCACAACATGCTATTAAAGCATAAGTGTAATCCGAAACGGATTGGCTCAATATTGATTGCCCCTCTTTTCGATCTAACCTAACCTAATAAATCCAAAACATTTTTAATTTTCACTAGATGGTCCCCTATTTACAAAATTCGTGACATCTTTCTTTTCAAAAATTACAAGTTTTTAAAACTTACGGAATTGGCAATGTGCAAAACCTATGGGAGTTACTCATGTCCTAGTTCTGTGTGAAATAAAACTTGGTGGCAAATTACGGCATGAGATATTGAGAGGTGGTGACACGTAATTTTCCTCTGCTCTTCGACAAGTTTCATTTCAAACAGAGCAACGACTTGAGTAACTCCTATAGGTTTTGCGAATTGCCAGTTCCAAAAATGACTTTATATAGAAATACTTACAAAATATCCCTTTAGTTTGCAGGTGATGTTAAATTTTCAATATTAAAGACATGTGGGAGGACATAGATGGTAAGAGCGAAGTATTTCATAAAGCTAAATTTTCTATTTCTAAAATTATTTAGAAGTTTTTGCTAGATTTTGATAACTGCAGCTGAAATTCGATTTTTTTTTTAAATTAAGGATATATGGATGTAGGCATGTCCTTGCGCCTTATGAAACGAATTTGAGTAGAGAAATTCATTTGAAAAATAGTTGTTGTGCGTTAACATAATTATTTTAAATAAAGGATACATGGAAGGAAGGCAGACATTGCATTGATTGAAACGAAATTAGCCAGAGCAATAAGTGTTTTATTTTTAGAAAAAGTTACAAGAATTGAATGTGTGTATGTATGAATTGCAGCTAAAATATAATTTTTGAAAATTAAAAATGTGAGACATATTAAAATAATTGCAACGATTTTCCTTCTTAATGTTAATACACAACACCACCCTATCAAAATTCATTTACATATGTACATATCTGTATTGAACAAAATCTTGCCTAGATAAAAAACATTACTTTGGATGAAATTTTACAAATAATTTACAACATGTAACTCCAGTTATGCCAAACTATTCTCATTTAAGCATAAAACAATTGTTAAGCAATTGTTGTTAAAGTTAACTTAACAACACTCATAGTGTTGACAGGCCATAAATTTGTTAAGTATTCCTGTGCCTCTTTACAAAATGACCGCACTTAGCCGAATATATGAGAGTGTCGACAAATTCAACGAACCTAAATTGTTCATAAATTTGTCTAAATCCTCCTGGTCTATTTTATCATAAAAAAAATATTCTCTGATATCAGCTTAACATTTATTGTGAGCCTACCAAAAGAAAAATAAAAAAATAGCTATAGAAATAAATAAAAATATCTATAAGTGACCTCATAAAATTTTCGTGGCAGCCAGCAGATGGTTCCCTCTGTGCTCTAAAGTTATTTAAACATGCAACTGGACATATAAAAATTCTGCTGTTTCGTTTATGTTGTTGTTATTGTTGTTATATTCATTGCCTTTATAGCCAATTTTGTTGTATCGTTGACATTAAAATTTTATGTTTATGACGATCAACATCAGCAATGTCATCGCTGATGATGTGTTTTTCCTGTTTCGTTGTTTTTTTTTCAACGTTACTGAGTGGGCAGAGGGTTGTAAAGGGATTTAAATAAATCATTTAGAAAAAAAGTTATTAACAATATACTTAGATGTTTAAATACACATGTATGTATGTATGTATGTATGTTGCGCTTCGGAAACTATAAATAATATTTTATTTTGATGTAAGAAGTACGGAAGAATAAATATAGAAAGGAACAAATTCTAAAATTCTTATGAAGCTCTCCGGTACATGATTTATAAATTTTATGTGAATATGTATTTTTTAATGTTATCCAGGTGGGTGGCGGGTGGCGTTGGCTGAAGTAGTTAGCACGTGACTACATAACCGCAGGTCCTGGCTTCGTCATTAAATAACAACATCACGCATTTTTCTGATGTGCATTAGTGTCCCTTTGTATTAGTTGTTGTAGGAAAGTTCAAGTGATGAAGGCATAGTCACTGGTCACTGAACTATACCGACTTCAGGGGGGCTACCGCGTATTTCGTTTCGAAAGAAATAACTTACGAATTCGAACGAATTGTACTGTGTATTACGATTTTCGTACTACTTGTTTCGAATTTACGAACGGTTTTTGTACTCTATCGAAAACTAAAAATCCCTTTCGAGACAGCAAATCTGTATTACGAACAATAAAAATCCCATTCGAAATGGCTACTCTGTAATACGAAAACGAGTGTCAGTTATGCAAAAAGTGTTCGTAACTGGTTCGAAAGACATTTTGTTTCAATATAAATAAAAGGTGTTATAAACAAATTATACTTAATGTTTGATTTGCTAAAACATATTGCTTATTTATGTTGTTATAAATGTTTTAATATTTGTGATTTTGAAACATTCAAGGAGTACTAAAAAAAATGACACAAATAAAAGCAATATGAAGAAGTGGTAAACTATATGTCTCTGCATCCATACCTCGCAAGAGGGCATCTAAATGTTTCAGATGATAAAAACAAATCGTATAATAATCATCCTCGTCCAACCACAAAAAACACAATCCATTATAAAAATTACAACAAGCACTTAATTTTTCACACAAAATACGTATAACATTAAATTTTTTTACAAGGCAAAGATTTTTTTGTTATGGGATATTGTTTTCCATTTTGGTACTTTAGCAGCAATGCTACCAAGTTTTCATATAATATCCCATTCGTTTCTAAATACAACTCTGTAATCGTTTCGAACGAGTTACGCAGTACGGTTTAGCATTCGATTCGGAAATTTCTTTCGAAAAATTTTACTTTTCGAATCGAAATGCACGGTAGCCCCCAGCAGATACCAAGGCGAATTCAGTATCAGGTGACCTTATCAGCCCAGCTGATTATCAGCTGTTGCTACCAAATTGAGCATTTTGAACCAAACCGTCAAAATTTGCTTAGAAATCTTCTGACAGATTGGTTTTGTAGCATAGCAAACTACGTGTTGTTTTTTGGGTTGTAAAATTGTTGTAGCGATAAGGTCACCTGATACTGAATTCGCCTTGGCAGATACTAATCCTAATGTTACATCAGAACGCCCTCCTTCGTTGTGTAGCAGAATCATCGGCGAAGTAAAATAACCATTAAAATGGCTGCTATACACAGCTTCAAAATAAATTAAAAAGCCTCATTTAACAGCAGAGGCGCTGCAACACTGCATTATTAAAAAACACCGTGCAAAAAGCAGAGTTGTAAAATAATGAAGCTTTCCTCTATCTCTTCCTTCACCACCTGTCTTCTCTATCACTATTCATTTCCTATAAAAAAAGGTAACACCTAGTAATAGTAGTAGGCATTCATTGCCTGAGTGTTACTTCTCTTTATTAAAAAAACGATTTCGAATGTACACAATTCCTTCCATGTTTGTGAAGATAAATTTAAATTGAAGTAGCAGAGACAAAAACAAAAAATTTTAACAGAACGAATTTTGCACTTAACAGCGCACTGTTATAATTTAACAGTACATATTAGTAAAATTAATGAGTATTATTTCGGAGACAAAATCTAGGAATGGGGTAGAAGTTACCAACTAGAGGCTATGCACATATTACGTAACGCTATTTTTAGAGTGTGATCCTCACTGCTTTTCTCAACATTTTCAGTATAAATTTTCTACACCGTAACAAATCCTTAACCCCACCCTCCCCCGGAGCATTACGTATATGTGAATGATCCCTTATGGGAAAATATGGTTCAAGATATGATTAATGAAATTATACCCTTTAAATATATTTAAGCGGCCTTATTCATAAAAAATATTTCTTTTTTATAAGAGGTTTATTAAACATATTTTCATGGAAATTTGATTAATAAACCTTTTATAAAACCAAAATATTTTTTATGAATTAGGGTCAAGATATATAAATAATACAGAAACTTAATTTAAACAAAAAATTACTCTTTTACAAGGACATTTGGTCATTTGGTGGAAAACAGAGAATTCTAAATGCCTTTCTACTATATAGAAATGGTGCTCCTGATGTCTCTCTAAAGATTAAAATTTAGTGGTATTTCTGAAATAATTTTGCCACTTAGTTATGCTAACTTCACGTCAGTTTTTCGATATACATAAGGCTGTTGTAGTAGTAGTATTACATTTTAATGGGCGTAGCTCCGCCCATTTTCAAAAATTTAAGATTGTGCTATTACGAGAGCCCAACGTGTGTTAAAAGCAATCCGATAAGTAGAAGTATATAAAATCAAACGAACAAATTATGTGGCGTGTTCCGCCCACTTTTTTTGAAATGGGACCAAATGCAAGACTTCAGACAAAGAATTTTTAAAATCGGTCTAAAAATTCCCATTAAAAAATAGGAAGTCATTCTAAAGGAACTACATTTTCATTGCTTTCAAAAAAATCGATATTTTTTATTTGCCGATAGTTAGCAGAAAACCAATTGAAGTTTATTTGAAATCATATAAAACCTTGTAATTCCTCCATAGGTTTAGAAAATACTCACCAGAATTTAAAAAAAAAAATCGATTTTTTTAAAGAAATTTATGAACTAGTAATTTTGGTTTAAAATTTAAAGATTATTTACTTAAATTTACATTAAAACACTGTTTCGTGTTTAAATTCGTATAAAGGGTCCGCCAGATAACTTTTTTTTTGAAAATGCTATAAAAAAACTACTGAATATTTTCTCAAATTTCTTTTTTTATTTGAAAGTACAATCCTTCCGGTTAATAATGAAAAATAATTTCATTTAAATGGCTGCCTCGGCTGCCCATTCAGTACCCTACACGATCGGTAAAATTTTTAAGCACATTATCGATTGTGTGCAGCTGTATTTCACCAATGACTTCACGAATATTATTGTCCTTTAAAGCGTCAATTGTCTCTGGCTTGTCGGCGTAACACTTATCTTTGACGGCACCCCACAAATAATAGTCCAACGGTGTCAAATCGCAGCTCCGAGGTGGCCAAATGACATCAGCTCTGCGGCTGATAATGCGATCTTCAAAAACAGGGCGCAAAACATCGAGTGTAGCTTCGGCTGTGTGGCACGTAGGGCCGTCCTGTTGAAACCAAATGTTTCCAATATCCTCCTCTTCAATTTTTGTGAACAAAAATTAGTTCAACATGGCACGATAACGATCGCCATTGACTCTAACGGCCACTCCTTGCTCATTTTCGAAAAAAAATGGCCCAATTATGCCTCTGGACCAAAATCCGCACCAAACAGTGACTCGTTTTGGGTGCGTCGGCTTTTCAATGTATGCGTGCGGGTTTTCTGTGCCCCAAATCCGACAATTTTGCTTGTTTACATACCCGCCAAGATCAAAATGAGTTTCATCTGAAAAGATGATTTTGTTGGCAAAATCGGCATCTTCTGTAAGTCGATCGCAGGCCCACTTAGCGAAACGAAAACACATTGGATGGGTCAGCGGACGGATAAAACTAATTATGTCAAATCAGACATGAGCTAAGTGTTACCATTCACGAAATAAGCACTAGTTGAAAAAAAAAACGTTAGATGGCAGACCCTTTATTTAAATTTTTACCATTTTTCATAGATGAAAATATTATCATAGAACACAAAAAAGGAAATTTTTCTTAAAATCGCTTCCAATTCGGTGACTAGGCATCGAAAAAGAAAACTTCTTGTAATGCCAACCCTATGTAAAAATCATTAGAAATTATCGAAATTTGCATTACTTCCGGATCGCAAAATCTACATTTTCATGACTTTTTTGGAGTGTATTTTTTTACTGAGTTACTAAGTAATTATGAAATAACACATATAAAAATATAGATACATAGTGATAACCTCCTTACACCTTTTTTGGAAGCCAGTTTAAAAAGTACGGCATGGACGGACGCGAAGCCAAAAATGTTGCTCACTCGCGTAAAATTTGTGTCCTTTCAGATCTCTCACTCTGTTCCAGCTGCTTTATGCTATGTTTAGACGACGAGTTGAATCACCTGCTTCGCTCTCTGAATCATGTTTATGAATCATGCTGTTTAGACTACTCATTCGTGCTTCGTGTGCAGCGTGCCAATTTAGTGCTTTTCGTACTAGATTTAGAGTTTTTTAATTCATAACAGTGCGGAATTTTTCAAATTGTTGCTTAAAAAAAGGCACTAAATTGGTGCTTTTCACCTTTGATTTTAGTGCGTTTTGCGAATCTACTAAATATTAATTTGTTAAAGTGTGGTGGCTTTATTTTCACTTTCCAAAAACTATCTGCTTTCACCCCTTTTAAACATGCGAAGTTTCCTTTGCAGAATGTTAATTCAGCTGGGTGAAATACGAAGGAAGAAAAACTTTCGATTTCATAGTGAGAAAAAATATATTTCTAGAAATTACAGAGGATACCACGTTGGAAACACGTTATAAAATAACTTAATTACAATAATCTAATTACTAACCACTGAGGGAAGCAATGTATTGCTTTCTTGATAACGAAAGCTTTCAAAAATGCTTCTGAAAAGTACTAACGTAAGGCTCTCTAACAAAGTGGACAGAAGTAAAAAAATGTAAACCAGTAACTTTTGCATCTGAATACACAAAAACTACACATTATTACTTCTGTAAAACGAACTAGTAAAGCAAAAAATGAATGAAAAATGAAGCCATTTTGTGTTTCAATTTACACTGTTTTTGTTACGATTCCCTTGTTTCATGCGGGAAATTTTACGATGCGAGAAATACAGAAACGAGCTACAGAATGTAACATACTGAAAGAAATGAAACTGCATTTCCTGAAACGAGGATATAATTCTCGTTGATACTATTTTCTTAAAATAATACACCATAATTGCAGTGTACTGCCAAAGGAACTTCAATTATTTTCCTACTCATATTCTACTTATACGCAAAATCGAAATATGGCTCGATATAATTGAAATTATTACAAAAACCTATGAAATGTAGTAAATTTAAAATTGTAGTTAACTTAAATTTTTAATTTCTACTCATTCAATACATATATAATTATCCATGTGGGCTTTCTCTGTATTGAAAATAAATAGATAAATATAAAAATATAAATAAAAAATATATTGCATTTAGTGCTTTTTTATGAACACACAGTGATTTTTGCTCTGAAAAAGTAGGCATCATTGTTCGCGTGGCATTTTTTTATGTATATTCACACAAACATACGTATCATACGCACGTGTATACATGCATACATACTTACATAAATTCGATTCAAGCAAAATCTTGTTTTTGAAGGCATCTCTATATTTTCTTCTTATTTTTCCTTTTTATATTATTCATAACTTAATTAAATTTATTTATATTAAACTCTCATCTATGTTTTTTTGGCTTGTTTTCATTTGTTTACAAACACACACATACACATATACCTATTTTGTTTTGATAGCTAGTTCAGATAAAGTGGCGATTAACTGCGATAAAAGTTAGAGAAGATACCAATTTTACGTGCTTCGCAAGTAGATTCATATTGAATCTACTTGATTCGCTCTCATAATTTTGTATGGCGAAGCAAGTGGATTCGGTCATGATTGGGGCGTGAAGCATGAATAGAGAGCGAAGCACGTACCGTCTAAACATAGTATTAATCAACTATAAAACCATTTTTTTGAGTTATATTCACTCAATATATTAAATATGTATGTATGTTTATTTATTTATTTGAAGCTATTTTCAATATTTAATCTGGGATTACTTACGAAATATTAAATGAATATAAATGAAAACTACATACATATAAATTATAAAATAGTTTTTCCAATATAAAAAAAACTACAAAACAAAGCGAAATTTAAAGGACTAATAAAATAACAAATCTTATAAAAAAAATATCAAAATTGAAATAAAAACCTATGTAAATAATAAATGAAGAGCGAAAACTAAAGATAAACTAGTAGTAATTAAAATTATCAAAAAAAAACCCGACTACGACCTACTTGGAACCGTTAATTAAATATCCTAAAGGGTCAGTCGAAATGAAAAATCATGAGAAACCTAAAGCTGATTTTGAAATCACCACCGATTTTCGAAAAAAAAGTATGGGTCTAAACTACAGGCAAACCTCTTCATTATTTGTTAAAAAAAATGGTGTAATAAATTTTTGGCCAACAGCTAATCGATTTTCGGAATAAATTGTAGGACCAAACTGGCAGTCAAACCCTTTCAAATAAAAAAGAATTTTGAAGATCGCTTGACAAAGTTATGCATCGGGAGAAAATTTTCTCACCCTTTCAAACAAAAAAAGTTTTAAAGTTTTTTTTAGAGTTATGCATGGGGAACTAATTACCCCATACGACTTTGGAAAGAAAAATTAAAGGTCCAAACTACAGGCAACCCGTTTCAATCAAAAAAGAACTTTGAAAACCGTTTCTAAAAAACATGGGTCCTTTCAAAAATAATTTTATTTGAAAATCGGTTCACATATGACGAGTGTTGCAAGAAGGGAGCCAATTTCATCTTCCGATTTTGGAAACACAAATTAAAGGACCAAACAGCAGGCAAACCCTTTCAGAGTCATGCGTGTACAAAGTAAAATAAAGAAATACTAGCAATGCACTGGCAGTATGTGTAAAAAGATTTTTTGTAGTTTTTGAGTATTTTCCTTAAAATAAAAAAGTGTTTGATAAGCGGTTCGTGGCGGGTGTATATGTATATGTATAGGCTTAAAGGAGACACTTTCATTTTCCTCTGGATGGTTTGGTTTTTTTATCCCTTCTGATCTTCAAAAGTTGTACATTCCTAAACTTCAAATTTTACGAAAATATGCTGGGCTTAAAATTTATTACATAGCAGCCAATACAAAAAAAAACCGCAGCGCGTTATCGATAATAGTTTTCGAGGAATCATAACGAGCCAATTTTTCGATTTTATCGTAAGTGACATGTTATCGGAAATAGACTTTTTTATTGAAATTAAAATATTATGGGCCTACACATAGTTTATAATTATAAAAATTGAAAAATTGCTGATAGCTTTTAAGATACAGACTGTACAATTTTGTCGTAAGCGACAATTTACGTACAAAAACAAATTTGAATATTTAAAAAAAAAACCTTCTCCTGAAAATTTTAATTTTTGTCGCTTACGATAAAATCGAAAATAAATCTCGATAATTTATTTCAGATAAAATATGACAAATTTTTATTTTCATTTTTAGCAGAATGCCAAGCCTAATACTGCGAGTATTTTGATTTGTTTTTTTTTTTGGCTAGCTTAGTTTTGACATGTTTCCTTTCTGATGAATTTGAAGAATTTATTTCAAGAAACAAATTTAGGTTTTGGCCAATGCAAATTGATTTTGAACCAGCGTGCAACGCCGCCCTCATAAGAATAAGAATATGAGCCTGTAAGCGTAGCCGCAGCGGCTATTTGGTTTACAATTAAATAAACATCACATGATTTCGCTTAAAACTACTGGGGTCTACTCTGTAATTCGAAATGAAAGAAAATGTTTTCGAATTTACATGTTAAAAGCATACAAATTCGAAAGCATTTTCTCATTTTACAGAGTAGACCTCCTGGTTTTTTTTTTTGAAAATTAAACCTCTTATTGAAATACCCATTATAAGCCTTCCTGCCTCATTCTGTTTTTTTATATAATATCATTTCCATAAAAGCCTAATATCCATTACAACACGTTGGTAGTTAGCTGCAATCTGCTTTGAAATGCCACCACTCACAGGACTTAAACTAAATTCATTCAACGACATCCTTAGCAGCTTCTTCTGTAATTTTACTGCTGCCTTTTAAAACACCTTGAGCATTTTTCCTAAGTAATAAGACTAAGTAACAATCCCCACATTCTCTTTCTATCAAATTTTCAAATTTTCCAATCAAAAATCATTTAAGATTAAATCTTACGATTTAATACTCCCTACAACTTCTTCCTTGACTTTCCTTATGGCCATACAATTTCCCCTAGTTGCTCCGTTATTATTCAGTGTTCATGTCATGACTTGTTTCTGTAATTAATTTGATTATTTTTCGTTGATTTCAGCATAAACAAGTCGGGACAGAAGGCCCAAAACGAAACAAAACGAAAAAAAAATAAACGAAAATCACAGCGAAAATTAATTGAATTACTTTTTCTTTGATACGAAACATGTAAATCATTGCTTTCAATATTAATGGCCACAAGGATAAAAACAAAAACGAAAATTGATCTAAAGGAAATGAAAATCTCTTTTATGCTTATGAAAGTAATTGAAAGTGTTTGCGTGTAAATGTATTTATTTGTGAAACAGAAATAGAGAAAGTCTGGACGCAGTTCACTAATGCAGAAAATGTTAAACTGAATTTATACCTCAGGTTGTTTTCATTTTTTTTTCTTCTTTTTGTAAAAGTACGGGTATTAAAGGAAAAGTTCTCACTTGAAAATTATAAAACAATTTTGATAGCACAAGCATTTAGTCAAGGTGTAAAATTAAAGTTAATCTTATCGCTAGCTTAAGGCCTTTTGGTTTTTTCGAGTTTGATTCAAAGGAAATCGTTTTAACTCCAAATTTTAAAATATTTCGTTTAATTTTATTCAATTCCTTAAACAACGAAAAGTTTGCAAAGGCGTATCAAAATCTAAATTAAGAAAGTTTCAACTTTTTGTTTGTTTCCTTTCTAAAACAAGAAAACCAGCACCAGATAAAAAAAGGAATGATTTAGCTGCTGATAAGTGAAAGAAAAACCACCAAGGCAACATAAAGAAACCATCAAACTGCTCGGCTTTGGTGAGTAAAATGTCCCCTAAAGTCATTCGATTGTTATTGTATTGTAGCCTCTAGGTTAACATCAACAGCAACAACAATAACAACAACAACAATAAAACGATTTATAAAAATATAAATTTGAAAGAATGAAAAAGCTAAAAATAAAAAAACAAAAAAAATAAACAATTCATGGTCGCGCTTGTCAAAATCAGCACAAAAACATTATTTTTCTCGGCGCTTTTATTTCAATATCTTTCTTTTTTTCTTGTTCTTGTTGTTTGCATTTTGACAATGATTAATTTTTTTTGCTGTTGTTTTTCATTTTATATTTTGTATATTGTTTTGCAAAAACGCAAAAAAAAATAAAAAAAATATATTAATGCTTGTTTCCGTTTCCTCTTCTATTGAAAGCGTAAACAAAGTAAACAGTATTAAAAATGAACGAGAAAAAATGTTCTACGCAGTTTTTAAGGCGGCTTACTTTTCAATAGAAAAAGCGAGGTACTCGTATAATTTAAACTTCTTTTGCATAATTTAAAAAGAGATAATTTTTAGAATCTTATACATAATAAATTAGTCCTTTTTAACAAAAATCATAAATTTTCTTTATCTCAAACTTTCTGGTTTGTTCATTATTACAGCAAAAAGGAACAAATTCGTTGGGCTGCCGATTGCGTGATGATGAACCCCGAAACATGTTTGAGAAACATGTGAAGTTCCTAAGATGTAAAAAAAAATTGAGGAAACCAGCAGTGGGTGTTCTCAAAAATTTTAAAAAGATTTTTTTCAATGGGATAATGGATTACATATTTCTATATTTTGAGAAATAGTAAAAAAAAAAACAAATTGCTTTAAAACTGAGTATGTGAAATCCCGTAAGCAATCTTAAAGGCCCAGTTACCCGACTGTAATGTAAAGTAAATGTAACGTAGGAAACAGCTGATCGATACTTTTATATGAAAAGTAGGCTACGTTACATTTCATCTCTATAACCATTTGCATTACTTTTCACATAACAAGAATCGATCAGCTGTTTCCTACTGTTGCAGTTACTTTACATTACAGTCGGGTAAAGGCTCAGTTACCCGACTTTAATGTAAAGTAACTGTGCAACGTAGGAAACAGCTGATCGATATTTTTATATGAAAAGTAGGTTACGTTTCATTACATCTCTATAACCATTTTCATTACTTTTCACATAACAATATCGATCAGCTGTTTCCTACTGTTGCTGTTACTTTACATTACAGTCTGGTCCTTAAGGCTCAACAGTAGGAAACAGCTGATCGATATTTTTATATGAAAAGTAGGTTACGTTACATTACATTTCTATAACCATTTGCACTACTTTTCACATAACAATATCGATCAGCTGTTACTTTACATTACAGTCGGGTAACTGAGCCTTCAGTTCCGTTCAAGACTTGCAATTTTTGTTACAGCAACTTATTATATTTTTGAACACTATGTGGAGTGGAGTCAGCTGTTTCTTTAATCTTACTAATTTTTCCGTTCGCGTACTTTTTTCGGCAACAGCTCTTTTTGAGAGTAAATTTTAAAGTCTTCGCAGTAATTGCTCATTTACTGCATTTTACTACAAAAGTAAATAATCAGGGCAATCATAATTCATAAATAAAATTTCGCGTGAAATTTCTCTCTTTTCTAATTAGAATGTTTTTGTTTTCCCTATTACTTGCTATTAGTTGAAATTGTTCCCTGGGAAAAATTTCACGAGGAATCAGGGTGACCGATGACATTTTTAAAAAAGTGGCACCGAATAGGGGATTTATCAAAAAAAAATAAGGGGCAACATTAAAAATAAACGAGACAACGGGTCTGTTTGTAAATACATCGCTGCTCTGCAAATGGAAATTAAAATGTTCTAAAGTAGATAACTCACAATTAAATGTTAAATATGCTGCACAAACATTATTACTACTAATGGCTCGATTATGGATGGCAACCGAACTTCATTAACTAGCAACGCAAATGAACTTAAAATTGGTATTATGTATGACAACTTCCTTCAGTTGCCAAAAACTTATGGAAAATACGATTATGACAAATTGGCAACTGAAACTATGTAAACAAAAATTTAAAATATAAAAAAGTAATAAAAAGAAAGATTATTAAGTTAATTTACATAAAAATGATTAGTTAACGCTACAGTTACACGACCAAGATTTGCTTTCAAGTTTTTCACACATACTGGTTGTCCAAGAAAATTTACTTTCAATATGTCATATATATAGCATTATGTGTAATAAAAGAACACAAAAATACTATGCCGGCAGAATATTTGAAAACAAACACGAAAAGTGTGCCAATTGAAATTTGTGTCAGTTGTTTTTTGCCTATAAATTTAAACACACAATTAGAAAGAAAATTTTAAGTCAAAGTTGTATCAAATTCTAAAAGTATGAATGTATTAGTGTAAAAGTGTGAATGTATTGAAATTTGAAAGGCAAAACTTGATCGTGTAACCCTCAAGTAAATAGAATTAATTTTTGATGAAAAGAAGGATGTACAAAATGTTGAATTTCTTACACGGCTCTTTGGAATTATCGCATCTATAGTGAGTAAATGTTATTGCCTAAAATAAGTTTTAAAAACCCCTTTTTCAGCTCTTAAGCATATTTTCTTTAAATATGCGAAGAAGAAATTCCAAAAAATAAAAATGATATTGCGCTAACTTTTTAATTTTTCCACTTTTTTGCTTCAAAAACTATGCAGAAACTATAAATTTGTGATTGCCAATATGGCAACTGAAATTACCAGCTGTTAGTTGCCAGTTGCCATCCGTAATCGATCCATAAAACAGATTATCAGCGAACTTGTATTGCATTTTAAATAAAAGTTTGCATGTATAATTCAACTTTAGTAACTTCGCATTTTTTTTTAATGTATGTTTTAATGTGTATTTTTTTAATGTGTTATTATATAATTCACTTTAAAAAAAGGGGGACAAAAAGTGGCAAGGCAGTCGAAAAAGTGGCAATTTGCCACTTTAGTCGGTCAAATGGTTACGCTACGCGGAATTTTATTCATGATTGCCCTGAATAGTGATGGGAAATGTGGCACAATTGTGCAATTTTTGGCACTATTGGATGTTAGCTGGCACTGTGGCACTCTCTCTCGTTTTCTGGCACTTTTTGTCCATTCGAGCCGTAACCGACAAAAAAAACTTGAATAAGCGGCATATTTTTCACTTCGTTTTTGGAGAAAATTGATTATCTGCGATCGTAACTTATCGGTTTTCGTCAAAAAATTAAGCTCAAAATGTATGTTGTTTAAGCTGTTTGGCGGTTATGGCTCGCATTGATATGACAACTTTTATTATTCCAATAATAAGTATTCTTGTACTACGTTAGGCATTGAAAAATCAGTAAGATTTGGGGCTGAGAGCGGTTCTGTTATGATAGGGAAAAGTAACGGTGTCCAATGAATGTTTGTGACGATTTATTAAAAGTAGGGATGTAACGAATGTTCGCATTCGCTTTCGCATTCGCAAATAATTCGATTGCTTTTGCTATTTGCATTCGCATTTGCATTCGCTAAAATATATGCGAATATTTAAAGCGAATACTTAAGACAAAAATATTGAAAATATTTTCCAGTTTTTGATTTGGGCGAAAATATTTTCTACTTAAGACTATTCTGTTAAAATGGTAAGCTCCAATCACTACTTCGTAAAAAAAAAATTTAAATGCATAAATATTAACTAATCCTTCTATGTTGCAAATTTTTTGCGAAACAAGTGTGAATCATATTATTTCGCATGAAAACTTAAAATGTTGAAAATATACATATTTCATATGTTTTTCTCAAGATGAACAGAGCACTACTTCTGCAAAAATTTTTTCATGAACAATTCATTAATTTTTCTTAACATGTATTTTGGTAGCATTTTACAGGAAATGTTGAACTTAGTACAAGGTCAAAGTACGAGTTCAACAATTTTGAATAAATATTTGCTGAATTCAAGACTCAAGTGGATCTATGTATACAACACAACTTCATGTTCTTAGACAAATTTATTTTCATGTGATTTTTTTAACGTATTGTAATATTTGCATTCGCTTTCGCATTCGCATTCGATTTCGCAAAAATTAAAATGTATTATTCGTTTTCGCATTCGCATTCGCTAAACTGGTACTCGTTACTCCCTAATTAAAAGAAATAAATAACTTTCTCTGTAACCCCTGATGCCGTAAATAGTTTATAAATTTCCCCAAAACGTTCAACTTTTGGTGAATTTGTTTTCCTGTGTTTGTTGTAAAAAAATTACATTTTTCAATATTTCCAACCAAAAAAACCTGAAATGAATACCTTTAATATCTTTACTGATAATATATTCATTCTGCATAATTAACTTTTATTTACGGCCTGGCCCACGATGTCACGAGAAATCTTTCGATCGACAACTTGTATTGCAAACAGCAACAAATTTTCTAAAGTTATTGTTGTTTGCAATACAAGTTGTCGATCGAACGATGTCTAGTGACATCGTGGGCCAGGCCGTTAGTAAATGACCGATATATTCTTTGGAATCACATTTTGTTCAATTATGTAAAAGACTAGCTGAGCCCGCTAAACGTTGCCTTGCTGTCAATTATTGTATTTTCGTCATATGTTTTTTTTTATACATATGTATATGTACATAAAAAGCCTATACATATTTCCATTTCCATAAAATTCAGTCAGCAGTCACTTTCACATTCGATCAGGTGACGGTCAAGCCGACAGATAGACTGAAGTCGGATTGTATGGTGAACAGCGTGTTCACGTTAAAGTAGCTTTATTTTTGTTTTGTACGTAAACTATGGCTTTAATAGATCTCTTCTAAAATTATAATTAATATTTACTGAGTATAGCAGGTTTAGCTATCTTATTTGTTGAAAAATTTTTTTAAATCATACCTAATTTTGGAAGGTTTTTTTTGCGATTGTCATGGAATTTTTTAGCTATACAACTATGGTCATTCAAGGACCATAGTATAATAAACGAACATCAAGTGCATACATTTAAATTAAGTAAAAAGTTGTTTGGCTCTATTCAAGTGATTTTGGCACTATTTAGAAACAGATTCGGCACGAAATCAAGATTTCCTATTCCCATCACTGGCAAGTAATAGGAAAAACAAAAAAATTCTAATTGGAAAAGTGAGAAGTCTCACGCGGAATCTTATTCACAATTGCCCTGTACACATATCAGGTAAGAAAGTACTGCAGTTTGGAAGTTAAAATGTGGACAGAAACTTGAGCCGTAGCATAGGTCACATTGCAACAAGAGCAATAGCATCCTCCAACTCAACAAGAGTCGCAAGTTAAACAACAGCAACAAGCGCAACAGCAGTTGCAAACATAGTAGCTTCAACAATAACAAAATACCTAATATGTAGCAAGAGCAAGTGCGAAGAATTCCTAATTAGCCCCCAACTGGTGGTGCGCCGAAATAAGTTTGTAAACTTTCTAACTGGTTGTGCACGTTCCTGTTTGCTGTTAAATTTAAATTTTATTCACATACCTGGCTCAACTATACACATACATCAACTTTTTTGGACACATTACAATTGATTAAAACACACTTATTTTTAAACTTTTTTTCTTACATTTCCTCAAGAAACTACATCACTTCGCAAACGACGGCTGTTAACTAAATAGCTACTAGCCAAGTTTGGCGCTAAAACTACCAAATCAACCCTATTTTTAGCGCCAAACTAGGCGGCACCAGCGTTGTCGCATATTAGTATGTTTTTAGTTTCTTTCTGTCTGTAGTTACATTTTTCGCTATTTTAAGAAAACTTACCTACTTTACAGGTGAAGACGCATAATAATCTGCGCTTGATGCATTCTTGGCAAATGTAAGCAATCAGTGCAGCTAACTCCGCTGTATATTGTGCAATTATTCACAGCATTTAATACACCCTTGGAAAATGTAAGTAATCTGTACATTTTCTTTTTATTCGATCTCACAATTGTATTTAGACATGTTTGTACATACATATGAATTTTTATATAGAGAGATAATCTATTTGTGAAATGGGTAGCCGGGAACGTCACTAATTAATAACTTGTCTATAAGAAAATATCTGTGCAATAGCTTTGTTTCTAAAATTGTGTTTATACCATGTTATGCACACGTACTTATGGACATACATGCATATTATAGGTACATATGTTTTTAAAAAGTGTGATCTAATATCACAAAGTACACTTTGTGCTAATATTCGTTGCTCACCCAATGTCCAAAATCTTGGAGGCACTTATTTTCATATGTATGGATGTATGTAATAATTTAAGAACTAAACACTGCCAAAGCTTGTCAAACTTTAACATCGTGCTGCCAGACATTTCTAACTTTTCTATTTCACCCACACCTCGTGAACTTGGACTATTTTACACGAACCTTTTTATTGGCCACCGAGTGAAGTGTATTCACGTATGGGTATTAAATTGTATAAGAAGCCGATTTATGTTCCGCACCCTGGTGCTACTTTGGGCAGATATGGCCTTATGGCCTATTTCCCATTTGCGAAAGAAAACGTTCGACTTAAAATTTATATTGAAAACAACAATAAAATATTAAAATTTGTTTTTGTTTTCAATATAAAATTTAGGTGAAAAGTTTTCTTTCACACGTGGGAAATAGGCCATTTGCGGTCTCCACCTGACATAAAATGATTAACTTTAACATTACCTTCAAGTTAATGTAACATGTTTTAACAATTCAGTTATAACTTTAAGTTACAACAAAATTTTATGTCAGATGGAGACGTAGAGTAACATGCCAACCACACGAGCAATAATCTTGGCAATTATTGCCGTGGCAACTGTCAAATTCGGTTGCCGACACATGATATTTGCGTGTGGACCGTATGAATATGTGTTTAAATATATATTCAGCAATAATCTCTTAACACATGCTGTAAAAATGAAATAATATTAATTTTTTTTCAACAAAAAAGTAAAAAAACGTTTTAGCGACATAACACTACGACCACACGAGCAATTTGATGTATCTTAACACAAGCAATAACGCCGGCAGAGCGATGACGTCAAATTGCTTGTGTTCAACAATGTATTTAGAGGTGGTGAACACCTATATTCAAATATATTTTGTTTTTATGCATATAAACACTTAAACTATCAATAAATAGACATTTTTCTAATTGTAAACTGAACTTTTATTTGTTTTATGTAGTTAAAACGTTTTTTTTTTTTACTTTTTTGTTAAAAAAATATTAATATTATTTCATTTTGACAGCATATGTTATGAGATTGTTGCTCAGCAATGTATTTTGACATTTGTTGCTGAATATATATTTGAACATATATTCATACGGTCCACACGCTAATATCTTGTGTCGGCAACCGAATTTGACAGTTGCCACGGCAATAATTGCCAAGATTATTGCTCGTGTGGTCGGCATGTAAAACAAATAAAAGTTCAATTTACAATTAGAAAAATATCTATTTATTGATAGTTTAAGTGTTTATATGCATAAAAACAAAATATATTTGAATATAAGTGTTCACCACCTCCAAATACATTGTTGAACACAAGCAATTTGACGTCATCGCTCTGCCGGGGTTATTGCTTGTGTTAAGATACATCAAATTGCTCGTGTGGTCCTTGTGTAACACAAAACCATCAGAGTCAAAAATAATCGCTCTTCTCGACTAGCAATATACAGTAGTTTTCGCTTATAGTCACATTTAAAATTGCACAGAAATTGTGGACTATATCGCTAATGTGACTATAAGCCTAACTTTTTTATATGCCACACAGAAGTATATAAAAGAATTTCCATACAATCCAATTACGTGAATATAAACCAAATAAACTAAATTCATATTTATTATTAAAAAAAATAAACAAAATGACTTCATTTTACAAAATATTTATTTGCACATTTCACCAAAGTTGTAATTAAAAATAGATTATTAATTGCTTTCAAAAAAGTCAGTAATTTTAGATTGCTTCAATATAAGTGATTGTTTTAGAGTCATGTCCTCTATTTTGTCAAACAAAGAATGACCCTCAATATCATTTTCTAAGCAAAAAATTCTTAAATTCTTTTGGTGTTGGAAGGTGTTTTTTTTTGTTGTATTTAAAAGGCAAGTTTTTGTGGCCTTTTATGCAACAATGTTTTGTTCTAAAGCAGTGATAACCAAGCCCCGAACGCACGCACACAAAGATATTATGTGCTTGTGTGCGGTCGCAAACAGAAGCAGAATTGTTTAACATTGTTTCTCTGTGTGTTTTTGTGTTGATTACGAAAAAGAAACAAAAACAAAGCCAAACAAGCATGCGTGGTGTTGCTTTCACAAAGCTTGAGCAGAGACTGATGTTCTGAAACGAACAAAGTTGCTGTATACATGTGAATTGCCGACCGTGTCTGTGTGAAAAATACGATTATTGACTGCCTCGCGAGGCAATGGAGTGGTTATCACTGTTCTAAAGACATGTTCTTCTACTAAACAGTAGATGGGGGTTGAAATTTAGATTTACTTTTTGGTTTATGGCTTAAATAAATAACTAAAAAAATCTGTTGAAAATTTTTGTGACTATAACGCGAATTGTTTGCATACAATTTGGATTTTGACTACCAAAAACACGGTGCATATATGTCAAATATGACTATATAGTAAATGGAATTGGCGATACAACTTTTTGAATGAAATTAAGTTCAAAAGTCACAAAAAACATTAAATATGGCTATATCATTAATGTGACAATAAGCGGTAGTGACAGGCTTGCCATTTTAGCACTTTTAGTGCTAGATTTAGCACTTTTTTTCTTCGTTTAGCACTAAAGATTTTGAAAATAATGCTAAGTGCTAGTTTAGCACTTTCTGAAAACTATTTGGCATTTTTTGCACTTTTTTATTTCATTAAATTTATAAATTTTCCACAGATAATTCCTTAAGACAAATTGCGAGCCAATTAATATTATATGTTTATCAAAATTATTTATCTTCATTAAGTGTTTAGTATGACAGGAATCATATAACTGAACCGCTCTGAGATACACATATGGGTACAAATATATTAAAGTACACCATTTGAAATACTAAATTAACAAAACTTGTTCTAAGTTTTATACTTTTTAAGAGCTTATAGTTAATTAGGTTACTGACCTTGAAGAAAGCTTTAACTAAGCGCTCACTTTAGGTTAAGCTAAGGTAAAATTTCTCACAATTTACGCAAAATTATCGATATTATTGTGGGTTTTACCTTTACTATTGAATGACTGTTACAAATCTTTCAAAAAAATGGCGAAATTTTTTTCACACTAAAATACTTAACATAATAATTAGTATATACATAATTTTGCCAACACATTACACAATATAATTCTACTTTCTTGGTTATGAAAAAATGTATTGTGCCGCCTATGAATATGATATACACGTTAGCGATAATATAGAATACAATAAATTCATAATTTTATTGCAAGTGTATGGGCCTCTTACATCTTATGGCAACACTGGGTAGTGACTATAACATAGCGTCTATACCTGATATAATATCAAATATATGTCTATCAGCAAACGTCAAATTTCATAGCAAAGGGAATCATATTACGTGTGGACTGCAATATTAGTATTATATTAATATTATATCAGATATTATAATATTGTTTTCATAATATATATTTAGAAAACAATTTTATGATATCCAGTGTCAAAAAACGCACACATACATAAATACGTGAAGAGAATTTTGTGTATTAAAGTGAAAATTAATATTTTTTGATACAAATAATGCTGAAATGTTTTAATTACACACGATGTATTAAGGAAATGCCAAAATTTTTATGACACGCACATTACTATTACAATAAAAGGAGATGTTTACTGCACGGCTGCATGATAATTATGAAATATTATGATATTTTCAATAGTACGTTTTCCCCTACAGAGATATTAATATTAATGTAAATATATTTTTCTCCTTACCCCCCTTCTCCACTAGCAATAATAATGTTGGCAATATAGCAATAACGCCGGCAGAATAACAGAACAATATTGCTGATTGCTTTACTTATGTTAAGGCTATGGGAAATCGCAGCCACAATATGGAAAGAGTCAACAAGAAATGTGCAGAATAAAAATATAATTCACTTGTAAATATCTGGTTAATCGATCAAATTTTTATATGTATTAACTTATAATAATACAATATATTTCCCTACACACGTTTTTAAGAGACTATTTTCCTATTTTATTATACATTCATACGTATATTTTCCCAATTTCACTAATATTACATAAATGTCAAATGTAATACAGAAAATTCGAACATAAATTAACACCGAGTTTGACGTTTCATGCTTGCAATAATTGTTAACGAAAATGCGTTGACAATTATTGCAACATATATTGCAAGTTCCTGCAATGAGCTGTCTCCACTAGCAATAATATAATTTTGACAACTGCTGCAATAAATGTCCACACA